>LS990915.1:16765383-17965383 GCA_900464855.2 Musa schizocarpa
TGTCACAGCTGAAAAACATGATGCGATAAAAATATAGTTAAGCTCCATAACGTCCATGATAAGGATTGAGATTAACTAGATTAAGACCCAACAGAATTTCTTTCTGGGCAAAAATAGTGTAATTTGAGAAGACTCATCTCCAGGTCTAACTTGAGATGATCCAGATAGTGTAAAAATGAATGCATATGTCACTCCAAAATGTATACTAAAAAATAAACACATACAACAAATATTTAAATTTTATACAAACAACCAAAACATTACATTTTAGGCTGAAGACATGCCATAGAGGATCCGAAAAGCAATTCCTTCAAAAACAGAGTGTGTCCTGATAGAAAATCACCAAAGCTGATTTATATAATCATTTATTAGGAAAGTTCATGTTGAAGCAATTTGCTGCCTGATGTGGCTCATTAGACATTACAGACTGATAGAAAACCCCCCACAGATTTGTCATGTATTCAATTTATTGGATGCAGTGGATGTGGTACATGATTCAATATAAGATGACTTGGCAAAATGGCAGACAAGGAAGACCATGCAAAACATGAAGTATTGCAACTAAGTCCTTCTGGGCATTAACAATGAAGAGTTATCAGATAGAGAGCAGCTCAGAAATAAAGTGCAGAAGATCATACAGCAAGAATTCTAAAAGTTAAAAAGGAATAATAGAACATTTCTGAAAGATGGATTTTTTGTAATTTCCTTAAGAATGATCTTGTCTTGTTATATATAAGCTACACAAGCAATAAAATTTTAAGTTGACTAATGCAAATTGCTGACAACCAAACCTGTTTGAAATAGATTAGGCTTGCTATAGACTAGGCTTGCCTGAGATAAGTTATGGTCTCAAATCTTCACATTTTTTCTTTACCTCTGATGTAGGACGAGAGCGGCAGAATATTTTTTTTGATAATAAAGGAATATAAATGAGGAATAGAAGATATTAACTAAAAGATAATAGGAAAACAAAGGGATAACTATCAGACTTGCTCCGGCTCAGGGATAATACTCCCAGGATAAAGACCTCGTACCCCCGCACATCTCACATATAGATGATGGAATAATGACATCAGAAAAATGTGGCCTCGCACCACTCACTCACTTAAGGTGAGAAAAAAACTCATGTCATTGATCCATTTCTAATTTATTTGCATTACAATGTTTTTGCCCCTTTTCATAGGCTAAGGACAAGAAAGAAAAGGAAAACGTCAAAATAAAAAAAATTACAATTGAATCAAATCAAATATATGATTTGATCTTCCCTTTAAAGAAGATAATATTCTTGATTGATATACTTCCATCCTGTTAAAGATCAATCTTCACAAAATCTTCCATCAAGATTTGGAATCTTCAATTACAATCATAATTTGATTTTTCTCAAATTCTTTCCACATTTTCTTCTTCTTTGAGTAAACTAGGAAACTCGATCAGGTTATTTAATATGTTGTCATGTGACAACTTATGATATGCAAAATAATCTCTAAACTAATCAAATTTATTTGAATAAAAGATAGATAAGATTGGTTCCACATCAACCTCTCTGTCTTTGCGGGCATGCACATCCCACCTCCGATTCCTACATAACCTAAAGTTTATGTGTAGTAAAAAAGCAATCCTTGAGGTTGAGGATCTGTAATCTAAAACTATGTATATATAGTTGATGCCAGTTTAAATGTCAAGGCATCATGAAATAAATTTAGACCATATATAGTACTTTAAATTTTAACCTGAATTCAACCTGGACCCAACATGACCCAAACATGTTAGTGCAGATTGATTACATGCTAACCCATTTTTCAAATGGATGGGGTTCAGATTGAATGCCTTTAAGTCAAGAATAATCAAGCAAGCCAACTTGCTTGAATTACAACCTGTACATACCAACGTTGTACTAGTTTTCCCCAATATATCATGAATTGTAGTGAATTAACATTTTCAAAATGCAAGAGACTGTTGTAGACTACCTACTGGAGCTAATCTACCAACTGTAATTAAAAAAAATTTTGAAGTGATATTTCATATTCACTCCAGTGACACACACCAAACTCTATAAAGAAATTATCTCACAAAATATGGCTAGTGGTACCAACTATTTTCCTTCACATTTCTAAAATTAAGATTGAGCAAGGAGCAAATGAGAGAAGAAAGATCTAAAGGTGCTCAATCGCCAAGCAGAACATTCAGGTTCTGGTCTACAATGTTGCATCTCTCATAGTCTAATAAACATGAGTTTATCTTAGCCCTTACTAGAACACAATATTTGAATGCAACATTTGAGTTTTGCTTCATGTTAAACTGTGCACTTGAAGCCTAGACAAATGCTTACAACAGCAACTCAAGAAAAACATGTAAAGACTCATGCACAACTCTGTTTCATTGCTGTTTCAATAGGTTCATCCTTGTAAAACACAAAAACAGAAGAGAAGCATCAAACATCTCAGAATTTGATGACAGACATGCAAACAATATAATGTACCAAAACTTGTTTAAGAAAACAACATCAACTTAATCTGAGCTTTAAATATCTCTGAGTAACACTAACAAATACATCTGATCATTATCAAAATGTATCCCACTATAGTTGCTCTCATCTCCGTAGAAATGGTTTATTCACATATCTCAAAAGGAAAGTCATCTACTATGATCTTCAAGAAACCCTTATCTTCCTTTCTATTAAGCTAGAATATGCAACAGAGTGACTTGACCTAACAAATCTCATTGTTGATTTATGACAAACATATTGGAGACTTTAACAAAATAACTGCTTCTTCTCAATCATCTTTGTTAACTGTGACATCAAATACCTCTATCCTTTATTCCAAAGTTCAAGACCAAAAAGCTCGAGAAACCACCTAGACCATTGCATTCGATTAGCATTTCTCAACTAGTTAGCAATTCTCTTGATAAAGCAATACAGAAAGTTCAATAACATCTCAGTTTAAAGTACACATTCCAGATCCAATGAGAAAGGGTGCCTTCTAAATAAACAAGTATCATATAAATAAACCCAAAGTAGTGGGCAAGAAAAATATAATGGAGCCTCCCCACTTACTAGACAATTTTCAGACATTTTTAACTTACTTTTGTTGATTAGCCAAAGTAGGACAATTTGCTTAGTTTTCCATTTGCAAAAATTCGCCCTTTACATCATTATAATAAAAAACTAATAAAAACGAATAGAAGACTCATTCTAACAGCAAAATTGGCTTTTTGAATCAGTAATTTAGCAGCAAACTGAGAGGAAGTAGGACATTGTTCAAGGGAGAACCAGAACAACTTTCCATTCGAACAAGGAACTAAAATGTCGTCCCAGTTCCAATGCCACAAAACGATTAGCACCCTTTGCTTTGTATTTTCACAAGGTCATTTACATATCAACACATGTAGAGTAAAATTTCGGAAATAACCAAGAAGCATTGCAAAGATTCAATAGCAACTTTTCTATCTCTAAGCCAGTTCCAGAGTAATAATGTCAAAGGAAAAGTGTGTGTGTGTGTGTGTGTGTGAGAGAGAGAGAGAAGAGAGAGAGAGAGAGAGATAGAGAGAGAGAGAAGCAGATCTCGAGGGTGAACCATGGACATCTGGGTTGTCGTTCAACTCATGAACCTTAGCGATGACTTCCGCCTCGGAGATCTGCTCGGGGAGGTCGATGTCGAATGACCGGATGCCCACCTCGGAGCAGGCCTTCCGCTTCATGCTCACGTAGCTCAGTGAGTCCTTCCGCGTGCCCACGATCACCACCGCCAGCCCCGGCACCTGCGATTCTCCAACCAAAAATAGTTAAAGAAAGGGCAATCAATCATCGACAGAAATCGATCCAAGAGAGCTCGAACTGGAGACGGCGCGGAGGGTTTCGGATCGATACTTTGTTGTAATTTTGGGAGAGGGATCGGACTTCGTCGGCGATCTCGTTCCGGATTGTTTGGGCGATGGCCTTGCCGTCAATAATCGTCGCCATTGATGAAAATTATTGGATGGACGAAGCCGAGAGGAACCAGATTAGGCAGTTGAAGCCGATCGGAGAATTTAGGGGGAACAAATGGGGTACACTGAATGGTAAATTGGAGATTTTGGCAATCAAATGACATAAAAGCCCTCGTCAATTCATATATATATATATATATATATATATATATATATATATATATATATATATATATATATTCTTTTTTGTTTGCTTGAGATACAAACTAGCTTTAGAAATCCATAATTTTATCTCTATTGTATGTAACTTGTAGGACCTCCTATATGTTATGTAAAATATAGGTAAAATTGAAAGATGTAAACAATAAACCAAACACCCTTTATACAAATTTGTCTATGACATTCTTCCCTACTTATTTCTTTAACGTCCCCATCGAAACCTTTGCGAACCTTATATTTTCTCACTTTTACTGAATCTTCAATCTTTTGCTTCAATTGTAATGCATCTTTTGATTCTTATCTGCTCTTCATTATTATTATTAAGTAGTCAAACTTTGATCCACCAACACTACTTCAACTCATAAATAACTCTATCTTTGGTGTAGGATCGGTCGAATTATGTTGATCTTTACTAGTTTCTGTATATATCTCAGATAAAGGAAAAGATCTTTCTTATTGTGCACCAATTTATCAAACATTTCACATCGCTTGAATTGGGTAGATATCTATTGGAGCTTTCAGTTGACATCCTATTGGGAAATAAAGCGAATATTCTTAATATCGGGGTAATACATAATGGATTTTGAAAGAAAGTCGATTGTACAATTGTAATTGCTAAAATAAGTTCTTCAGATTAAAAAAGGAACGAACTCACGATAATACTTCAATAAAATTAAGAAAATAGCTCACAACCAAGTTTACAATCACAAAGGGATACAAAAGTTTATCGTCCTAAGGAAGATAAATAAGAATACAAAACATAAAACAAAATACTTACTACTCTATTCAAGAGATACCGAGTTTAAGATAGAACTCCAAGAGAGTTTCTATCAATACTATCAATTTATAAACTCATTTATAACCCTAAAATACTAAAATAAGTATTGGTGCATGAAACAACCATTCATTCATAGGGAATTAAGAAATTAAATATTTTACAACTAATAACTAACCCTTTTAATACATTCCTTAGTCACGACAAAAAGCACATTAAAACAGCTTTAATTTTGTCTAATAAATATGTTCATGAGCTATCATATTTGAGTGGGCTAAGTTAAAGATGATGAGACAACATTGTGGGCTATAGAAAATACCATAGGATAAGTAAGATCCACACAAGCTGAATGTAGTAAATTAGGCACTCTCATATCAATCTCCCTTAGTTGAAAAAGATTTCTCCTCAAGTCCTTATTTGTTCCATCAACATAATTATAAGAAGGACTTAAATTAACCATATTGAATGTTGGGGACACTCCATAATCTTCAGATAGCTCGATCTCATAAGCATTCTTGTTAATTCTCTTAAGTACCTTAAATGGACTATCAATTTTTTGTTTCAATTTTTCAAATTTGCCAGTAGAAACCTCTCCTTCCTTGGATAAATCTAGACCAAATCACTTGTATTAAACTACATATGTTTTCTGTGTTTGTTAACAGCATAAATGTATCTCTTATTTTATTTTTCAATGGTTGCTTTAACACCCTCATGCAGCTTCAATATCTGCTTAGCCCTCTCATTAGTATCTCCACTAAATTACTTAGTTATAAAATAAGGAATTAAGTTCAAAGGACAAGTAGGATTAGCACCATAAATAACCTCAAAATGACTCTTTCCAATGCTATGATGAATGGAATGATCGTAGGTAAACTCAATTTATGGAAGAATGAGATCTCAATACTTAATGTTCTTACCAACATAGCTTCTAAGTAAGTTTCCCAAGCTTTTGTTCATCACCTCGGTTTGCCCATCAGTTTGTGGATGATGTGAACTACTGAGATTGAAAGAAGTACCTAGCTTTCTCCAAAGAGTTCTCTAAAAATTATAAAAATTTTGAATCTCGATCAAACATAATAGTTCTTAGAATACTATGCAATCTAACAATCTTCTTAAAATATAAATCAGTAATATGAGATGCATCATTTGATTTGTTGTAGGGAATAAAGTGATCAGAATATAGGACAAATGGCTTGGCAAGAAGATACTGACTCCAATGAGATAAAGCTCGATAAATTGTATAAAACTCCTTATCATAGGTAGAATATCTCGTTCTTGTATCAATCTACTTCTCATTAAAAAAGGCAACGAGTTTTCCTTCTTAACTCAAAATAGTACCAATTCTCATATTAGATACATAACATTCAACTTCAAATACCTTGTCAAAATTAGGTAATACTAAGATAGGGACTTCGATCATCTTTCTTTTTAATAGCTTAAAAGCATCAGTAGTCTCATAAGTCCATTTAAATGTATCATATTTTAAGCATTCGATGATTGGAGCAATAATAAATCAGAGACCCTTAATAATTTTTTTTGTAAAAATAAGTTAAGCTTTGGAAACTCCTAACATCATGCAATGAAGTAGGTGTTGGCCGATTAAGAATAGCTTCTTCCTTACTTTACTATATCATGATTTTATTTTTCGAAATAACATATCCCAAAAATACCATGAGTAAAAAAATCATACTTATTTAAATTAGCATAAAGTCTTTGCTATCTCAAAATAAAAAAGATCTTAAGATGATTTATATGCTCATCTTCACTCTTATTGTATACCAATATGTTATCAAAGTAAACCATAATAAAAGTCTCAATGCATGGCTTAAGTATATGATTCATAAATCTCATGAAAGTGCTAGGAGCATTAGATAATCCAAATGGAATAACCAACCATTCATATAAACCTTCTCTATTTTTAAATATTATTTTTCACTTATCTTCAGGCATCATTCTTATTTGGTGATAGCCATCCTCAAATCAATCTTAAAATAGAAGCATCATATAATTGATCAAGTAAATTGTCTAACCTTAGAATGGAAAAATAATATTCAATTATGATTTTGTTGATGGTGTGGTTGTCCACACATATTCTCTAAGAATCATCCTTCTTATGCACCAATAAGGCTAGAACCACACAAGGACTCATGCTCTCCCAAATTAACCCATTTTTCTACCAACTCATCCACTTGCCTTTGAAGTTCTTTATGCTTCTTAGGATTCATTTTGTAAGCTGTCTTATTGGGTAGGACAACCCCCAAAATAAGATCAACGTGATGGTGGATGTCACTCAAAGGTGGAAAGTCATGTAGAATCTCTTCTGATATAACATCTTGAAACTCCTCCAGGATTTGTTTCATGATTAATGGTGTTTCCTTGTGTTGTTCATTCTCCTCTACTACTACTAGAGCTAAAACATGACCATCCATTTTTAATTCACCCCTGTATTTACCATAAGACATAAAAGTACTAACTTCTTTCTTTAGTGCACTGATTTCATAAGATTGTAATGAAGCAAAAATAATCTTTTTTTCATTCACTTTAGAAGAATACGTATGTTTGTAGCCATCATATTGCTAGTCATAGATGTCATGTAAGCTAATCACGTGAGTGATGACATGTGTGACTTGACATGTAGTCTTTTTACTTATTATTATTATTTGATATTTTATTACTTTATATTACCTATTGCTTGAATATATTGTAATGTCTATGGATCTATGCAATGTGAATCAGATCGTGATGAGATCACGATAATGAGATCGATTCGCCTTTAATCACAAATCCTAAATAATCCCGGTCATAGGTTACTCGAGAGGGACATCGAGATAACCGGACAGACTGGTGTGTTATACACCTATCAATATGATGGATGCAATTGGTCTTATAACTGCTTGTGTGGGGACACTAGGGATACAATACAAGTGCTCATTGGAGAATGAGTTCACTGATTGATCCGCTTACAGAATGCTAGATGGTTGATGATATTTTATTATCAAACAATGATTCTATTGTCCCAATGGTGTATCTGTTACTTAGACTTGAGACATCAAGGATGTCTTGTATGAGTACTCCACTCTTTGATACCGGACTTATAGGTCTAGAGGTTCCAAATCTAGCACAACTAGTCCTCGAGAGTGGTAGTCCACCTTACGAGGACTATTAAGTGTCGATAGAGGATCATCTACTCTTGGTGTTATGAGAAGAATGTCTCATATATTCTTGTTCAGACAAAATCCCTAGCTATGACCATTTGGATTGAGAGAGAAAGAATTCTCCAAGAGAATTTGATTTGAGTGAGACTTGAGTAGAAATCATATGGGTTTGATAACACCATGCCTGGTATACGGTCTTTGGGATATTAGATGAATGAGAGACTATAGGTATACGATAACTAAGGATAGATATATCTAATGGATTGGATTCCCCTATATCGTCTGGGGACTATGGCATAGTGGCCTAGTACGTCCGTAGTCAATGAGTCGAGTGAATTATTATTGAGATAATAATTCAGTGAGATAGAAGGAGTTCTAATATGTTTGACTTACGGCCAGCTCGATATTGGGCCTAGAATGTCACACATATATTGTAGGCATTGCGATGAGTAAAAGTTCAAATATGAGATATCCAACCGAGCCCCTATCTTATTGGATATCCAATAAACCCCTAAATTATTGGATCATATGGATAAAATCCAATAAGAGCTAATGAGAGATTATTGGATAGAGATCCACTAATCTAAGAGGTTTGGGTAGTTGGATAGAGATCCAATACCCAATAGGGCAAGATCCATTATGGTTAAGTTGATAGGGAACCTCTATAAATAAGTGGGAACCAATGGTTCATAGGCTATAGCCTTTTTAGGTTGCCTCTCCTATTCTCCTCCCCTTCTCCTCCTTAAGTAGTAGGCTTGGAGTTTTGAGGAACATCGTCGTAATCCTACTGTATAGATCACCAGAGAGGAGGACACTTGACCTCTTTCACCCTCTCCTAAAGATATATAGGGATTCAGGGATATACGATCTCTCTATGTAACACAATTTATCTCACACGTGGCTTTTAAGTTTTATAGATTTTATGCATCAATCTTTGCACAATGACGAACAGATTGATGGGAAATTAGGGATTTTATTTTTTGTTCTTCTGTTGCCCATATGATGTCGCCCCCTAGATTTTTCAACAGTGGTATCAGAGCCAGATTATTCGTGCAAAAGATTGATTTTAAACTACGTGTATTGTGTTTTAGGAAGACTTTTATCGTCAAAATCATTGACGCAAAAGGTGAGAGAGGGCAACAACTGTTGCTGCCCTCGTAGGTTGGCCAATGGTTGCTTGTAGCCTTTGGTCGAGGCCTGGTCACCTACATGTAGGTGGCCGGCGGGCAACAGTCGGTCGCTTGCAATCAGCAGCCTGTAGGCAGTCGCACAAGCAGCCTACCTACAAGGGCCGATAGCACTAGTAGTGCTCACGGGCAGAGGTGCCATAGGGCAACAGCGCTTGCGGGCACTGTAGTGTGAGCAGAACAGCCTAAGAGGGAACGATGCCCGTAGGTGTGCTCGCCCGTGAGGGAGGCCACCTGCAGGGATGGCGCCCCCACCCCCCCATTGCAGAGGGTTACCGTCGATAGGGTGGCAACGGCCGCAGCAAGCAAGGGGAGGAGTAGGGATTTAGGGTTTTTGGGTAAAAGATAGTTTTGCCCCTTAGAATTTTAAAAATTCTAGATTATATCCTTTGTCTAAATTATAAAAATACCCCTCACAATTCAAAAAAAAATTTACATATCCTTGATTTCAAAAAATATTAATTAATTAAAATATTTAATTGATTATTATTATTATTATCTAATAGTCCTACATGATGATGTGTACATATGATGTTTGATGTATGGATGGATGATAATGGATCGTGTGATGTGTGTACTTGTGATTATTATTATTAGGACCTACGAGCCTCTATTTTATTTCTCATTGAATTGAAGCTCTCAGTAGCTCTTAATCATAACTTCATATGATAATGTCCCTCACAGAACTTCTCTCGTGTATGTCACATTAACTCAAACTGTTCCACAATGATCTGTTGCACCATGTTGTCTCCTAATGATATATCTATTGTATTTTGATTTTTATGGGATAAATTTGAAATACAATCTCTCCATTGTATGGCCTATCAACACGTCGCAAGATCTCTACCACCTTTGATTGTATTTACTCTTTTGACAATTGACCTTTATCCGTCTACTCTCAAGTCACACACGGACAAAGCATGACTCTAGGATAATCCATTGCCTAACAGCTCTCGAAATCCATCGACTTAGCTAAAATTGGTACATCATTGTCTATATTTTGGACTCTTGCATCTAATATATTCTTCGCTATACACAACTTCTTTTACATAACTTAAATGATAACACTATGGTATATTCTTCAAGAGTACTTACCTCCACAATCTCTTCTCTCATGCCAAGGCCTTTCAACCCCAACTTCATCTCCGTAATTTGAGTCACCTTAGTCCCTTTATTAATTACTTTGTCAAGATTAGTGCATGTGCCTCAAAACTCTCTTTAACTTTGGCACCATACAAGATGATGTTAAGATCGTAAAGGCATCGGGGGGGCAGTTGGTGCAACTAAATCACATATCGAAAAATTTTGATTTGAAATAAAGTTTCAATTTGAAAATTTTTGATAAAAAAATTATCAAAAAAATGAATTTAACTTAGAATGTGAGTAAGGGTAGTGAGCAACTAAATCGTTTAGTAATAGTAAGGAAAAACATAAAGAGAAATGTAAACCAAATTTACAATGGTTCGGTCATCCTGACCTACGTTCACCACTCTTAATTCCTCTTCCCTCAAGGCCACCAGCTTTCACTACCAATCTTTTTCTCAATGGACAAAGATTAACTATCCTTGTTATAACTCTTTCTCCCTTTCATAGGTTTAGGAGAGAACTTTCAGGCATTTCTTTTATAAGAAAACCTCACACCTCCCTTAGAGTGACCTCTAAACTCAAGGAGAAAGACACTCGATACTTTTAAGAAAGTTTACACACTTCAAATCACAAGATTTTAATTCTTTTACTAAGAAAGCATGAGTAGGATATTTATAGACCCTAAATTACTTCAAAAATAGAGCCAAAAATTTAAATTCCTGGGTTTTCGGGGTACTAGTAGTACTACCGCTTGTACTGGATGGTACTACCACCATAGAGAGCTTGGGAACCTAGGCTCTGGTGGTACCATCACTTGCTTGGGTAGTACTATTACAGACCTGGGTGGTACTACCACTAACACTAGCGATACTATGGTCGAAATTCTTATAGAAACATAATTTGTACTTTTTAGCTCATATGTGGTACCGCAAGGCCTAGGTGGTGGTTATACCCAGCCTAACTTGAGCCTTGCGGTACCACCACCTGGGCATTGCGGTACCACCACCCAGCCCAACCTAAAGTCACTAAATTGGCTTTCCAATATGCCCAACTCTACCTTGATTCAGACCTAATGGACTCCTAATCAAGTTGGTATGGTTACGCCCCAAAACCAACTCAATTAGACTCTAAATAACTTCGATCAAGACTTAACAACTATAATAATAATCATAAAGCCTTCAGCACGTTGTCCAGTATGTCATTTGTTCATCCGACACTTCGTCTGAACCTCCCATAACATTTGATCTTCTTGGTGCAATACCCAATCCTTCCAACTCGATGCCCGAACTGTTAGGAAATCTTGGGGCGACATCACATGCGCAGCGGAAGAACAAGAAAACAAAATCCTCGATTCCCAAAAAGATGTTCGTCATCGTGCGAAGATTGGTGCGCAAAATCCGCGAAACTCAAAACTGCGTATATAGAGTAGATTGTGTTACCTAGGGAGATCGTATATCCCTGTTTCCTTGCAGATCCTTAGGAGAGGGTAAAGGAGGTCAAGCGTCCTCCTCTCTAGCGGTGATCCACACAGCAGGGTTGCGACGACGCTCCTCAAAACTCCAGGCCTGATCTGAGGTGGAGAGGAAGAGGAGAATAGGAGAGGCAAGCAAAGGCTCTAGCCTATGAGGCTTTGAATCCCTCCTATTTATAGAGGTCCCCTGTCAAACCCTAATGGGTCCTCCCCTAGTGGGTATTGGATCTGCATCCAATAAGACAAGGGCTCTGTCGGATATCTCATATCCGAACCTCTACTCATCGCAATGCCTACCATATGTGTGTGACCCTCTAGGCCCAATATCGAAATGCTGGTCGTGAGTCATACCCGTCAGAACTCCTTCTAACTTCGGTGAATTATTATCTTTGTAATAATTCACATGACTCATCAACTACTTTAAGTACTAGGCCACTACGCCAGTCCCCCCGACGACGATGAGGGAATCCAATCCATTGGACCTGTCGTCCTCGCCATCGTGTGTACCTATAATCCCTCATCCATCTAATATCCCGAGAGACCGTATATCGAGCATGGTGCTATCGGACCCATACGGTTTCTACTGAAGTCTCGCTCTAATCGGATTCTCCTGGAGAACTCTTTCTCTCTCAACCCGAATGACCCGGCCCAAGGATTTGTCTGAGAGCAAGAACACATGGGATATTCCTCTCATGACGCCGAGAGTGGATGATCCTCTATCGACACTAAATAGCCCTCGTGGGTCGACTACCACTCCCAATGACCAGCCGTACTAGATGCGGGACAAACCAAACCTATAAGTCGGTATCAAAGAGTGGAGCACTCATACAGACATCATCCTTGGTGTCTCAAGTCTAAGGACCGGATACACCACTAGGACTACGGAATCGCCGTCCGACAATAAGGCATCATCAACCATCCAAAGATTCCGTAAGCGGATCAATCAAGAAACTCATTCTCCAATGAGCACCTGTATCAGATCCCTAGTGTCCCTACACGCGCAGCTATGAGACCAAATGCATCCATCATATGGACGGGTATACAAAGACACCGGTCCTATCCGGTTATCACGATGTCCCTCTCGAGTAACCTATGACCGGGATTATTTAGGATATGTGTTTAAAGGTGAATCGATCTCATTATTGTGATCTCATCACGATTCGATTCTCATTGTACAAATCCAAGGACATCACAATATATATATGCACATATGCAATAGTTATAAAGTGATATACGTCAAAATATAATAAGCAAAAAGATTCTGTATTAAGTCACACGTGCCATTACTCACGTGATTGGCTTGCTGGGCACCTATGATTAGCAATCTCCCACTTGACCTAAAGCCAATCACCTATGTGTCCGATCCCCATCGGACCCCAGCAGACGCTTCAAAGACAATGAGACAACGGCTTTGTCGATGGATCTGCAATGTTATCTTCGGATGGAACTCTTTCCATTTGCTACATATCCTCGGGTTCACGATCTCTCTCGATAAGTTGGAACCTCCTCGGAACACTTCGAGGAGATCGACCTCCCTCGCTACCCGACCGACTCCCAAATCATGATGAACTTCTTCACCCGACTCTCCCTCCTTTGCTACATCTCGATGCAAAGAATGTACTCTCGCCTTTGGGTTGAGTCGTTGAGTGGTATCTTGCTTGGAACTCTTCCAAAGACACTACTCCTCCATTCAAGGTGTACACATATCCCGAATTCGACTTGCTATCATCGACATTAGACTGAAAACTTGAGTCGGTGTAGCCTTCAACCTTAAGGCTATTACCTCCATATACTAGTAAAAGATCTTTAGTCCTTCTCAAGTACTTAAGGATACACTTTCTTTGCTTTCGATTACTATAAGCACGGATCCGCTTTGATACCGCCGTGACACTCAGAGCATGCGCTATATCAGGCCTAGTACATAGCATGGCATCCATGATAGACCCTATTGCTGAGGCATAAGGTATCATATCCATGTTTGCCCTTTCTTGGAATTTTCAATGCCAAACATTTTGACAATGGTTTCTATGTACCTAGACTGGGACAAGCCAAGCATCCTCTTGGATCTATCTCTATATATTCTAATCCCCAAGATATAGGATGCTTCCCCTAAGTCCTTCATGGAGAAGTGTCTAGATAACCAAGCCTTTACCGTGGATAGCATTCCTACGCCATTCCCAATGATGAGGATGTCATCCACATATAACACCAAAAAAAAAAAAAAAAAAGGTGATAGCGCTCCCACTTACCTTCCTGTACACACAAGGCTCATCTTCGTTCTTAACGAAGTCATAAGATTTGATTGCCTCATCAAATCTTATGTTCCAACTTCGGGAAGTTTGTTTTAGTCCATAAATGGATCTAAGCAACCTACACACCTTATCTGGGCAGTTCTTGGATACGAATCCCTTAGGTTGCATCATATACACCTCCTCCTCGAGGTTCCCATTGAGGAATGCGGTTTTCACATCCATCTGTCAGATCTCATAATCATAGTGTGCTGCAATAGCCAATAGAATTCTGATGGATTTTAGCATTGCTACGGGTGAGAAGGTTTCGTCGTAGTCAACACCTTGCCTTTGACGATACCCCTTAGCCACTAGCCTTGCTTTATAGGTCTCTACCTTTCCATCTACTCCGATCTTTTTCTTAAAGATCCACTTGCAACCGATGGGTACAATACCTTCGGGCATATCAACTATGTTCCAAACCTTATTGGAGTACATAGAATCCATCTCATAATTCATGGCTTCTTGCCACTTCCCGGAGTCTATACTCATAATAGCCTCCTCGTAGGTCTAAGGATTAATATCCTCAACATCCTCTCCTCTAATATGTCCCACATATCTCTCAGGAGGATGAGATACTCTATCGGACCTGCGTAAAGTTGAAACTTGTGTATTAGGTACCTGAACAGACTCGGGCTGTAGAGTGGTGCTTGAGCTTGGTTCTCCAACCTCGCTCAACTCTATCATTCTCCCACTGTCTCCGCCAAGAATGTGTTCCTTCTCAAGGAACACTACTCTCTTAGCTACAAAGACCTTTTGATCCTCGAGATGATAGAAATAATACCCACAAGTTTCCTTGGGGTATCCCACAAATTTGCATCGCTCTGTCCTTGATTCTAACTTATCGGGGTTGTGTCTTTTAACGTGGGCAGGGCAGCCCCAAATCTTAACAACCTTAAGATCAAGTTTCTTCTCTTTCCATATCTCATATAGTGTAGACACTACCGACTTAGTTGGAATTCTGTTCAGAAGGTAAGCTGCGGTTTCTAGGGCATATCCTTGGAATGAGATGGGTAGGTCAAAGCAACTCATCATGGACCGTACCATATCTAATAACATACGATTTCTCCTTCCAAAGACACCATTGAGCTGAAGTGTATAAGGAGGTGTCCATTGGGATAATATCCCATGGTCCTTGAGGAACTGAGTAAACTCTGTACTTAAGTACTCACCTCCTCGATCTGGTCGAAGAGTTTTGATACTCTTTCCAGTCTGGTTCTCCACCTCATTCTTATACTCTCTGAATTTCTCAAAAGCCTCGGACTTGTACTTCATTAAGTACACATATCCATACCTTGAGAAATCATCAGTAAATGTAATGAAGTAGGAGTAACCTCCAATGGCATGAGTTGACATGGGTCCACATACATCACTATGTATGAGTTCCAACAACTCAGTGGCTCTCTCTCCAGTTCCACTAAATGGAGAGTTGGTCAATTTTCCACGAATGCAAGGTTCACAAGTTGCATATGACACGTAGTCGAATGGATCTAGATATTTATCATTTAGTAACTTTTGAATCATTCCCTCATGGATATGACCTAGCCTACAATGCCATAGGTATACACTGTTCACCTCCTCTCGTTTGCTCTTAGACACTTACATTCATGATATGTGGAGTAGTGTCTTGCATAAACAAACCTTTATACAATATTCTTCTCGTCAATCTCCCCTTAGCTTTGCTAGAATTTACAATAAATTGTAGATGTGATAAGCAATATTGGTATCCAATACCAATGCATTATCACAAAAATCTAACAATTGGAGATTGATCATGAATGTACCTGAAGCTTCTCCAAGCTTCTATTTCGCCCTTTCTGCAAGGTACTCTTTGCAGTTCCTCTTCCAGTGCCCATCTTTACCATAGTGGAAGCATTGGCCTTTGTCCTTTACTGGGTCTTTCTTAGCAACCTTTGCTTTACCTGGTCTGCCCTTGCCCTTTCCCTTCTTAAGGGACCTTTCTGCTTTCCTTTTCTTTCTGGTCTCACCAATTAGAGAGAACTGGCTTCTCTTTCTTAATAGTACTCTCTCTGCCTCCCTCAACATATTGAGGAGCTCTAGGAGAGTCACCTCAAACTTGTTCATATTAAAATTCATTATGAACTGTGAAAAGAAATCTGGTAGGGACTCAAGCACAATGTCCACACACAAGTTATCCTCTAGGACCATTCCTAGACACTGTGAGTTTCTCTATCCACTCAATCATCTTTAGGACATGGTTCTGAACGGTGTCCCCTCGGTCATCCCAACAGAAAAGGCTCTTGGATATCTCATATCGTTGAGTCCTTCCCCTGTTCCTCAAACAATTTGGGATATGTAGGAGAATGGATCGGCATCCATCTTTTCATGTTGTCTCACGTAACTCTCGAGTCATAGAGCCCAACATATAGCACTCGAGCAAGAGTGGAGTCATCAATGTACTTCCGTAGCGAAGTGATCTCATCCTCGCTTGCCCTTCTTGGTAGGTATCATCAGTATCAAGGGCGTACGATTTTCTCCGCCAGAGAACAATTCTCAAGTTATTCTGAGCCAATCCATATAATTTGGACCGGTGAGTGGTTGACATCAAGTATGCCACGTAAGGGATTTGAAAGCAACATTTTCTGAAAATAAAGATGCAGCAGAAATGAATAACATGCAGATTTTGCAAGAAATAAACTATCAAGATATGGACTTCTATCTTAATATGCTCCCATTATTTTACTAACGAGTCACGCGACACCCTCAGCACGTGAAACGGAAGTCTCCGGCAGACTTCTAGTGGGGATCAGGATCCAATCAGCGCCTTAGTGTAACCTCGAGGGACTCGACCAATCACACTAAGTCTAAAAGGTAGGCAACTCTTACCAATCACAACTCCTTGTGATTCCCATCCTGTTCGGCCTCCGAATCACCATGGCCTCGAGGGACTCGACCAATCATGATGCTCGGTTAAATCAACACCTTCGTTACAAGATGAGTTTGATTTGATGATATACCCTCGAGGGACTCGACCAAGTATACCATGCTCTCAGGTCACCGGTGACATCTCTATGTCGTAAGCAAGATAGCGAATCGCGATATAGGTGAGTCTCAAGGGACTCGACCAACTCAACCTACACCGGGAATCGGTTCCTACTTATAACGATGGAAGGCTATGTGGGTCAATCTAATTGCCTCACGTTTACCGACTTAATATTATCGAGAGATGTTTCTAAGATTTGGTCTCCTAATATGACATGTCACACATATACATATTTAATATATATCTACATCGCATGCAAATATATATACATATTTAGTATGTGTATAAGCAATCACACCAGATGATCATGGACCACAACCTAATATGATTAGGCCCGAGCCAGTAGGCCTAATCACTCACATCAAGATCTATGTGTGCAACGGTGCATCTCCATGCCCTGTGATCGTCCATCTCGTCCTCGTCGGTTCCGTCGACATCTTGATGCATCTCCATGCATCATGATCGTCCGTCTCGTGGGTCCCGTTATCGCATCCACGCTCCCGCTACGCCTCCTCATGTGATTATAACTTAATCATATGCACGCAGGCCCGACAATAAACGAGAAATATAATGGAGGCTCGCAGACCTCAATAATAATAATCACAAGTACACACATCACACGGTCCATGATCATCCGTCCACACATCATACATCACATGTATAAATAATCATCATCATGTAGGACTACTAGATAATAATAAAAATAATAATCAACTAAACCTTTTAATTAATTAATATTTTCTGAAATCAGGGACATGTAGGGAATTTCTGAATTTATAGGGGTATTTTCGTAATTTGGACAAAAGACAGAAACTGGAATTTCTCAAATTCCGAGGGGTAAAATTGTCTTTTGCCCAGAAAACCCTAATGCCTTTCCCCTTACGCTGGTGCCGCCGCCGCCACCTTGCCGGCGGCGGCCTGTGCGGCGAATGAGGGCACTGCCCTCGCCTGAATGTCATGACCTTAGCTGGTTTTGCCTAAGGCGTGCGGCACCCTCGCGCGTCCGTCCGCAAAGGTCAGCCTCCCCGAAGCCTCCCATTGTCCCTTAGGACCAACAAAAGAGAGAACGGGTTAAAGAGAACGCCTCAATCGGGATCCACAAGCAAACATGTCCGAAAAACACTTCATAGACAATGCAAATTACAAACAGACTTTACAAGCTCTGAACAGTGGCACAACAAAGGGTAAAATGGTCCATTACAGATCGAAAAAGCTCTCGCACGTGTCCACATGACACAACCTTTATTTACAAGCCTAAAGAGGCCACCAACCCAACTAACATGGGACTATTTAGCCTTCGGCCGCCCCTCTACCTGCTGTACAAGGCATGAACATGCCAAAAGACAACGGACAGACATAAGCATTACATCCAACATCTTGTTTAGAAGTTTGTCCATTACATTCTCCCCCACTTATCCCTTCGATGTCCTCGTCGAAGCCTTTGTGAACACTGCAACTCTTCGCCTTTGCTGAGTCTTCAATCTTCCGCTCCAACTGCAATGTGCCTCCTGGCTCCCAGCTGCTCTCCGTTGCTGTTTTTGAGTAGTCGAACCTTTGATCCTCCATGCTGCTTCAACTCACCAATGACTCTAACTCTGGTGTGGGGTTGGCTGAGTTGTGTTGATTCTTGTTGATTCCTGCGGATCTGTCAAATGAAGGAAAAGACCATCCTTACTGCGCCAGTCTCTTAAAAATTCCTCATGCTGCTTGAGCTGGTTGGATGCTTGTTGGAGCTTTAACGAGCATCGTCTCGCAAACTTCTTAAGCTTTGGGTCCTTCCTCCACAAAATCTGCTCATTGACTCTTCTTTTAGTTAGTTGTCACATCCAAGTAGGTTCGCATCACTTCCGCTTTCGATTGGCATTTCGTTGGGAAATGAAGCGGACAAACTACTCTCAGTAGCACTGATCACCGTTGGTGAGGATTTGATAACTATTGTCTTCCATTGTCTTCGAAGGTTCCTTGAACTTATGCAGAGCTCCTCTGCTGGATAGATAAGAGAACTGGGGTACTCGGTTTCGCACATTCTCTTAAGAATTGAGAAGGCAAAGGTTACTTGACTTCGCCCGCCTCCTCGAGGTTGTACTTCATGCATCAAGCTGGTTACTGGCCTTCGCCTGCTCTTTGCTCACACTTCTGAAGCACTTGAAGTGTTTGCACTCCTTACGTTGAGTTAGCTACTGTGATTCACCTTCTTAATGCCATCGAACTTCTGGAATGCGGGAAGTTTTCACCCCAACTTGGAGTAATTCTCTGATAGATGAGGTCGCCTCTGGGATTGTACCGTCTTCTCCATCAACCCTGCCGCCTACTCCACTGAGTAGCAAAGGTACAGCACCGCGTACTGCTTGCTTCGTTCCTTGGTCGTGCACTCTTGCATGACCCGAAGTCCTTCACTTACGGCTATCTTGATGAGAAACTTGTTGACACCGGTCTTACGAAGTTTCTTGGCCTCTGCCCTTCAGCCTTGTCTCGGTACTTGGAGATTGCCTCTGCATGCTCCACCTCCTCGGCCCCTTTCACGACCAAGCGCTCTCCCTCCATGAGAGCAAGGGATCAATGACTTGCACGGAAGTCCCGCCTCTGCGGTACCATGGCGCTGCCATGCCCATGGCCCTACTATCCGTCGCCTCGCCTCTGTATCCCTTTTCTTCACAATCAGTAGAGATGTCTCCGTGGTGTTGAATCTCGTATTTTGATGATGAAACTACTTGATATATGTTTATGATTTAATCTGCGTTTTGAGTGACGCAGGGTGCTTCGATCAGGATGAGACAATTAAAGCAGGAACATCATGTTGTGCCGGAAGAACATGTCGGAAGATTGGACGTCGGGCGGTGGATCGATCGGTCGACGACGATCGACAGAAGGCTTCGAGTCGTGAGACTTCGAACATCGAACCAAGAAGAGCGGGTATTGTGCCAAGGATATCGGAGTTGCGAGTCAAGCGGCCGATTGGGCAATAGGTCCGCAGGAGAGGACGATCTTGCGAAAGAATCGGACGGCGTCGAGGGACCAATGACATGCCGAACAACTTGGTTAAATTGCTTAGGATTAATTGTCTCGATCGAAGTTTTGTTTTGTTGTGCAGGATTAACTATGATAACGATGAAGACATAAAGCGAAACAAAGTGTCGGAGTCAAGCGCGAAGGATTTGTTGCGAGTTCGAGAGTTCGACGGAAGTCCGAAGGTTCGTCGGGAATGCTACCGGAACTAGCCGAGAATGAGTTGGGAGCTTGCCGAAGGGATTTTCGGAAGCTCTCCTGGAAGGTTCGTTGGAAGTTCGCGGAGCTTCGCCGAAAAGATCGGAGCTTGTTTAAATGGCTCGTTGAAACTTCGCTAAGATCAAATCGTGAAGTCTAGGAGCTTCTTCGGGAGTCCATGAGAATGGTTTCCGAGAGTTCATCTAAAGACCGCCGGAAGTTTGCCTGGAGCTTCGCCCGAGAAGAAGTCTTGACTTGCGGACTTTGTAATAGCTTAGAAAATGTCTTTAAATTCATAGTTAGCACGTTAATTAGGGTTAGGATTAGGTGTTAATCCTATAACCCAAGTAGGGGCCAATTAGGCCCAAGTTCGGACTGGTTTGGACCAAGTTTGGAGCCAAACCAAGTGAGCTGGAATAGTGAAAGAGGTGGCACCGCCAGGTTGGAGGTAGCACCGCCCGTGCTATGTCTTCCAACAGACGAGGCAAAGCGTAACCTCCTCTGTCAAGAGGTAGCACCGCCAGAGCTCAAGTTTCGAGCTCGCCGAGGCGGTTGTAACCACCGAAGCTTCGATCTTGAAGCTCGGCGAGAGAGGTGCATCGGCTGAGCTTCGATTTCGAGCTCTGCCGGTGATGCAACCACCGAAGCTCAGTCTTGAAGCTCGGCAGAGGGTGCATCGGCCGAGCTCGGTTCCGAGCTCTGCCGGTGATGCAACCACCGAGCTCAGTCTTCGAGCTCTGGCAGAGAGGTGCATCAGCCTGAGCTCAGTTTCGAGCTCTGCCAGGTGATGCAACCACCGAGCTCAGACTTCGAGCTCTGCCAGGCGGTGCAACCATCGAGCTCAGTCTTCGAGCTCTGGCAGAGAGAAGCAATCGCCTGAGCTCAGTCTTCGAGCTCTGCCAGGCGGTGCAACCTCTCCAGTCAAGAGGTGCAACCGCCCGATCCCGAAATTCGGGATTTGATCGTTTTGAGCTCAAATTTGAATTGGGTTGGGGCCTATAAATACCCCACCCATTCAAAGATCAAAGGATACATATCCACACCGAATTCTTGATCTTTTCAGTGATTCTAAGAGCTCAAACTTGTGTAAAGTCCAAAAGTTCTCTTCTCTTCTGTTCTTCAAGTCTTGAGTTGTAAAGAGAGGAGAGAAAGGATCTGTAAGGGTTGTCTCCTGAGCCTGTCAAAAGGAGAGAAACTGTAAAAGGGCAGTTGGCCTTCGCCTATTGAAGGAAGGCCTCTAGTTGACGTCGGCAACCTCATCGGTGGAGGAAGCCAAAAGTGGAGTAGGTCAAGACTGACCGAACCACTCTAAATCTCTGGTTTGCGTTTATTTTTTAGCACTTTATCATTACTGCAAACCTCCTACATAGCTACTGCCTTCTGCGCTATTACGAACGATTCTCTAAGTTCAGATCTTTCCGAATCTGCATTGAGACGTAAATCGATGTTTTCGTACGATCTTTACATCGCAGTTTACGCTTACGCTTTGATTCCATTCATAACTGCGAACTGCTTTCTGCACATTCACAAAAAGATTTTCAAAGTTCAGTTTCTGCGTTTAGACGTAAAACTGCGTTTAGACGCAAAACTGTGTTTAGACGTAAAACCACGTTTAGACGCAAAACTGCGTTCAAACGCAAAACTGCGTTCAGACGCAAAACTGCGTTCAGACGCAAAACTGTGTTCAGACGTAAAACTGCGTTCAGACGTAAAACTGCGTTCAGACGCAAAACTGCGTTCAGACGCAAAACTGCGTTCAGACGTAAAACTGCGTTCAGACATAAAACTGCGTTTAGACGTAAAACTGCGTTTAGACGCAAACTGCGTTTAGACGTAAACTGCTCTTAGACGCAATCTGCCCTTAGACGCAAACTGCGCTTAAATACAAACTGTGAATCGGCTTTTGCATCATAATAGATTTTATTGAACGAACGCACCTTTCGGTTTTAAATTGCTGTAAGATTTCCGCTGCACTAATTCACCCCCCCCTCTTAGTGCTCTAGATCCTAACAATTGGTATCAGAGCGGGGTATTTCTCATTTCGAATTTACACCCGAGAGAAATGACTCTTCAAGAGGGCTTTTCGATCTTTCGTCCACCGTTCTTTAACAGATTGGACTACACTTATTGGAAAACTCGAATGAGAGTTTTCTTAATTTCTCTAAATCTAGATTTATGGAATATCATTGAAAACAGTTTTAAACTTCCCTCTAAACCGATGAACGAATGGTCGGATTTAGAGAAGAAGTATTTTTCTTTAAACGCAAAGGCTATGAATGCCTTATTTTGCGCTTTGGACAAAAATGAGTTCAATCGGGTTTCTTTGTGCGAAACGGCTTTCGATATTTGGCGCACTCTTGAAATCACGCACGAGGGAACTAGTAGAGTCAAAGACTCGAAAGTTAACTTTTTATTGCATGATTTCGAGCTTTTTCAAATGCAACCAAGCGAGACTATAGGCGACATGTACACCCGTTTCACGGATGTCGTCAATAGTTTAAGAGCTCTTGGAAAATGTTTTTCGGATTTTGAACTCGTAAACAAAATTTTGCGTTCTCTTTCTAAAAAGTGGGATGCAAAAGTAACTGCAATACAAGAAGCTAAAAATCTAAACAACTTACCACTTGAAGAACTAATTGGTTCATTGATGACATATGAAATGGTGCACAATGCACATGATGAACATGTTGAACACAATCACCTTCCAAAGAACAGGAAGGATTTGGAACTCTGGACAAATGAATGCCACTTGAGCGATGACTCAAGTGATGAGGACAATGATAAACAAACCAACCTTCCAAAGAACAGGAAGGATTTGGGACATAGAACATTTGAAGACCACTCGAGCGTAAGCTCAAGTGATGGTGAACTTAAACTACAAATGAAACGAAAATAAAAAAGCAAAAAGAATGGAACTACTTGCTTTAAACGCAAGAAGAAGAACAAAAATTGGGATGAATCGAGCTCCTCTGAAGACGAGAAAGTCAACAAAAGCAAGGCGACAAACTACGCCTTACTAGCCTACGACATTGAGGTAATTAAAATGCCTTTGGTTTATTTTAAAATTACTTGATGCTTTCATGATATATTTTCTTTTAGAATTAATTTTCTTGAAAATTACATGTTTAAAAATAAAAATACAAAAAATTATGATCATGCTGATAATTTCGAAAATGATAATATTGCATGATAAACAAATAAAATGATTTTGATCATGGTTAAGAAGTAATAATGTGTATCATGTTTGATTAACATTGTTGAATGAAATCACGTTTGATTTAAAGTAATGCATAAAGATGTAATATTAAATGGTTATTAACAATTTTATGCATGAGATTTTAAGTTATCCATGATCATGAGCTTGTTTGATCTTCTTGATTTAATTTCAAGATCTATAGCAAAAATCATGTCTGAATATATGAAAGTGTTAATTTCATTTTCGGATTCACTTAACAATTGGTATCCTAACAATCAGATTCTTTCATACACTTATGAAAAATATTTTTCTAAAATGGATTTGATGAAATGATTCCTGCTTATAAATTCCATCTTGAAATATGAATGATAGTGTTTTTGCTTGCAAAGATTTGTTTCACATTCATATCTCCTATGATTCATGTGCAGAAAAAGAATTTATAAATCATAATACAATGAGATTTCTTATGCAAAAATAAAGTGCTTTTGTGATTCTTTGCTAAAGAGAATAATCATAATCATGATCTTGATAATTATAACATGAAGCTCTTTATAAATCAAGATCGTTCATTATGCTCCCTACATTTATCAAAAAGGGTTTCTTCAAATGAAATGCAATTCAATGAAGTGTCATATTGATATCTTGAAACTTGGAATATTTTAAAATGTGATCTTTGATAAGAATGTTTCAAGTTGCTCTTTGTACTATATCTTTTCAAATGAATCATGAGCCTTGATATCATATATTTCATAATACAAGATTTCTTTGCCTTATGTCTTGAACTTTCATGCTTATCTTAATTTGACATATAAAGACTAAGGCATGCTTAGATGAAAAAGAATCTCTTAAAAAAATGCTTTTCCCATCTGATCGAGATTAATGATTTCATGATATTTTGTGAATCTCGAAATTAATTTTAATGACTTGACTATGAATTTCAAGTTAATGATTTGATTTGAATAAGTTTTATCTAAATCATAATCTTGATCTTGCAAAATTGAAGTCACAAATAATATCTTGTGGTATTCATGGATTGAAACATTGTATGCTTAAATTAATCATTCTCCTATGTTTCAAAAAATTCCTTAAAAGCCTTATGTGATGAATGAAAACTAACTTGCTTATTTCAAGAAGAAAAATTGTCTTCTTGAACATCACTATCTTGAATATCTCAAGAAGCAAAACTTGCAATTTGCACATTGCAATAGGAAGCAAGAATCATGAGCTTACACAAGAAAGCTATCTTGCATTTGCTTTCGAAATTTTTGCTAGCTTATATATTGTGAAACTTGTATATCGTAAAAATTGCTAGCTTGTTGGTCTAAAGAGAAGCAAAAAGTTGCTATCTCAAAAGAAGCAAATGTGCTATCTTGCCTATCTCAAGAGGCAAAAATGCTAACTTGCGCATCTAGCAAAGTGAGCAAAATTTTCAAGAAGCAAGAGTTGCCTTCTTGAACATCTCTAATTTGCTAGCTTGCATGATGTAGAACTTGCTATCTTGAACATTACCAAAAGTGCTATCTTATATGCTATAAAACTTGCATATCTAAAACTTGATAGCATGAATGTTCTAAGCATGATGTAACACTTGCTAAATCTTCTAGCTCCAAGATTGCATGATGATAAAACTTGATATTATGATTTTCATGCAATGAGTTGAACCAATATCACACACAAACGATTAATTGTGATACTTCTCCTTTTTGTTGATGACAAAGGGGGAGAAGTATGTTGATGACATGACATGTGATGCATAAGTTTATGCATATGTTCATGTTGACGTGTTGCAAGTATTCATGATGAATATTGCAATGACTTGAATTCAGTTTGAATTCAAGGTTCTATCAATATGGCATATTGATAGGGGGAGTTTGTTTAAACTCTGGGAGTTAAGTTTAACTCCGTCATCAAGTGGTTGTCATCATCAAAAAGGGGGAGATTGTTGAATCTCGTATTTTGATGATGAAACTACTTGATATATGTTTATGATTTAATCTGCGTTTTTTGAGTGACGCCTTGGTGCTTCGATCGGGATGAGACAATTAAAAGCAAGAACATCATGTTGTGCCGGAAGAACATGTCAGAAGATTGGACGTCGGGCCGGTGGATCGGTCGACGTATCGATAGAAGGCTTCGGGCCGTAGACTCGGGCATCGGGCCAAGAAGAGCGGGTATTGTGCCAAGGATATTGGAGTTGCGGAGTTAACTAGCCGATTGGGCAATAGGCCGCAGGAGAGGACGATGCGCCGAAGAATCGGACGAAGCGTCGAGGGACCAATGACATGCCGAACAACGTGGTTAAATTGCTTAGGATTAATTGTCTCGAATGAAGTTTTGTTTTGTTGTGCAGGATTAACTATGATAACGATGAAGACATAAAGCGAAACAAAGTGTCGGAGTCAAGCGCGAAGGATTTGTTGCGAGTTCGAGAGTTCGACGGAAGTCCGAAGGTTCGTCGGGAATGCTACCGGAACTAGCCGAGAATAAGTTGGGAGCTTGCCGAAGGGTTTTTCGGAAGCTCGTCGGAAGGTTCGTTGGAAGTTCGCGGAGCTCGCCGAGAAAGATCGGAGCTTTCCGACGAAGCTCGTTGAAACTCGCTAAGATCAAATCGTGAAGTCTAGGAGCTTGCCGAGTCCATGAGAATGGTTTCCGAGAGTTCATCTAAGACCGCCGAAGTTTGCCTAAGCTTCGCCGAGAAGAAGTCTTGACTTGCGGACTTTGTAATAGCTTAGAAAATGTCTTTAAATTCATAGTTAGCACGTTAATTAGGGTTAGGATTAGGTGTTAATCCTATAACCCAAGTAGGGGCCAATTAGGCCCAAGTTCGGACTGGTTTGGACCAAGTTTGGAGCCAAACCAAGTGAGCTGGAATAGCGAAAGAGGTGGCACCGCCAGGGTTGGAGGTAGCACCGCCCAGGCTATGTCTTCCAGCGAGACTGGGCGGTGCAACCTCCTCTGTCAAGAGGTAGCACCGCCAGAGCTCAAGTTTCGAGCTCTGCCAGGCGGTGCAACCACCGAGCTCAGTCTTCAAGCTCTGGCAGAGAGGTGCATCAGCCTGAGCTCAGTTTCGAGCTCTGCCAGGTGATGCAACCACCGAGCTCAGTCTTCGAGCTCTGGTAGAGAGGTGCATCAGCCTGAGCTCAGTTTCGAGCTCTGCCAGGTGATGCAACCACCGAGCTCAGTCTTCGAGCTCTGGCAGAGAGGTGCATCAGCCTGAGCTCAGTTTCGAGCTCTGCCAGGTGATGCAACCACCGAGCTCAGACTTCGAGCTCTACCAGGCGGTGCAACCACTGAGCACAGTCTTCGAGCTCTGCCAGGCGGTGCAACCTCTCCAGTCAAGAGGTGCAACCGCCTGATCCCGAAATTCCGGGATTTGATCGTTTTGAGCTCCAAATTTGAATTGGGTTGGGGCCTATAAATACCCCACCCATTCAGCACTGAAGGGATACAGATCCACACCGAATTCTTGATCTTTTCAGTGATTCTAAGAGCTCAAACTTGTGTAAAGTCCAAAAGTTCTCTTCTCTTTTGTTCTTCAAGTCTTGAGTTGTAAAGAGAGGAGAGAAAGGATCTGTAAGGGTTGTCTCCTGAGCCTGTCAAAAGGAGAGAAACTGTAAAAGGGCAGTTGGCCTTCGCCTATTGAAGGAAGGCCTCTAGTTGACGTCGGCAACCTCATCGGTGGAGGAAGCCAAAAGTGGAGTAGGTCAAGACTGACCGAACCACTCTAAATCTCTGGTTTGCGTTTATTTTTTAGCACTTTATCATTACTGCAAACCTCCTACATAGCTATTGCCCTCTGCGCTTTTACGAACGATTCTCTAAGTTCAGATCTTTCCGAATCTGCATTGAGACGTAAATCGGTGTTTTCGTACGATCTTTACATCGCAGTTTACGCTTACGCTTTGATTTCATTCATAACTGCGAACTGCTTTCTGCACATTCACAAAAAGATTTTCAAAGTTCAGTTTCTGCGTTTAGACGTAAAATTACGTTTAGACGCAAAACTGTGTTTAGACGTAAAACCACGTTTAGACGCAAAACTGCGTTCAGACGCAAAACTGCGTTCAGACGCAAAACTGCGTTCAGACGTAAAACTGCGTTCAGACGTAAAACTGCGTTTAGACATAAAACTGCGTTTAGACGTAAAACTATGTTTAGACGTAAAACTACGTTTAGACGCAAACTACGTTTAGACGTAAACTGCTCTTAGACGCAATCTGCGCTTAGACGCAAACTGCGCTTAAATACAAACTGTGAATCGGCTTTTGCATCATAATAGATTTTATTGAACGAACGCACCTTTCAGTTTTAAATTGCTGTAAGATTTCCGCTGCACTAATTCACCCCCCCCCCTCTTAGTGCTCTAGATCCTAACACGTGGCACTCCTCTGAGTCCACCTCCATTCTAACTGATGCTTGATTTTGGGTAGCTAAGTCCCTTTGGACTCGTCGTCGCTTCCTCGCCCCTTTCGACCCCTTGCTTCAACCCCTCTGTGTTCTCCAAGCAGTCTGTTTGGTCGATGGAAAGACAGACTGCAACTCCCATGCATGGCCTCTGCCATCACGTTGTAGAGTTTGCACCGATTCTGTTCTCCTTAGCTTCCTTGGTAGCAACGTTCGCTTACTCGACCTTGTCCTCTGACTTGTCGGGCTCCCTTAAGCGAATATGAGCTCTGGAGAAGTCCAACTCTCCAGCTGCTTCGATCATACCTCTGCATGATCAAGTCCCTCCCATAGAACTCACTGGTACTTGCATTCGAACTTTTCCCTTGGTGGAACCCAGCCCCCATATGCTGATGACCAAGGTTTTCATCCGATGCAAAATGCAGTGCACGCCCGGAAGACCCGCCTCTGCGGTACCATGGCCTTCACTCCTTGAATCCATAGCCCTTCTTGCCGTCGTGTTGTTCACCAAAGCGGAGCTCCCAATAGCTCCCGATCATACCTCCATATGATCTCATCCCTCACGGGACTGATTGTGTGTATCGCATTACCACGAACTGTTCCACCACGATCCGCTGCACCATGTCGCCTCCTGGTGACATCTCCATTGCATTCTGATCCTTGTGGAATAAACTCAAATTGTGAACCCTCCATGTGTGGCCTCTGCCAATACATCGCAGGGTCCCTTCCACCTTCGATTTTGTTCGCTCCTCTGGCAATCGACCTTCATCCACCCACTCTTGGGTCACACCTAGATGAAGCACCGCTCTAGGACAGTCCGTCGCCTAGTAGCTCTCGAAGTCCACCGACTTCACTGTAATCTGTGCACCATTGTCTGGATCCTGGGCCTCTGCCCCTACCAGCACAATCTCCGCTGCGCACTGCTTCCTTCATAGCAACTCAAATGGCAACACTGTGGCATATTCTTCAAGAGTACCCGCCTCTGCGTCCTCTTGCCCCGTGCTAAGGCCCTTCTGAACCCAACTTCGCCTCCGCAAATTGAGTCGCCTTAGTTCCTCCATCAAATGCTTCTCCGAGTTAAGGTGCATGTGCCGCGAAGCTCCCTTCGTCTTTGACACCATGCAAGATGAGTCCGCTCCATCAGAAAGAAGGACCCATGGAACAACATGATCCTACTCTTGCCTCTACAAGAGTTTATGTCCTTGACCTCTGTCTAAGGAAAGCACTGTGCCTCTGCTCCATGTTTCAACTTCTATGCTGGCTCCCTTCATGCGGCTTGGGTACTTCGCCAAGTTACACCCAAGTTGCTCCGCTCCTCGTTTTTGCATTGAGTCGATGGTGGCCCTCGCGCCCACCATTCCACGGGTCAGCCCTCCCTTGAGTCCGATCTCCACATCGACTCCAAGTGTACCTTCATAAGTTGCTTTAGGTCGCTCCCCCACTTGATCTCGCAGTGCATCCACCAATGCATTCTCTCGAGCGAGATCATGCGGCAACTCCTCGCTGCTTGCTCGGTCCATTGAGCTTCGTGGAGTTGTTGTTTGTGAGGTACTCCTCCTCAACATGTGAAGTCCGTCTCACATGATTCTACCTCTGGAGCAATATCTCTCTTCGTTTCGGAGACCACCATCCCTGTGGACTACTCTGATCTGCTGAACAAACTGTGCATTGTTCTGCCTCTTGCAAACGCACTTGCTAGATTGCGCCTCCACGTCAATACAGCCACCGCCGCACCCCTCAAGGCCTAGCAACATGCTAAACTCATTGCACACTTCAGCCTCCTCCGGACGTATCCTTCACATGACGAAGAGAAAGTTTCAATGCTCCATGGTGCCGAGTCTCGGTCGCCTTGGGATGGCCACGAACATTCCATCGTCCGCATACAAGCCCATGCATGAGTACCAAATTCTTCGAGTTAGCAATTCCCCTCACCTCTGTAAGCTTTGCATAACTCTTTTGGTCGTTGAACAACTCATTCCACCTTGGATGGTCTCATTCTTGCCAAGCGCCTCGCTTGCCTAGAGCACCATCAAGTATAGTTGTCAACGTTGAGCCGTAGCTCAAACTCAGCCATCCCAACCTTTGTGCGCTCCAAATTCAACCAAGCTTGCCTGTTCTCGTGGTGCCTCTTGCGCGAAGGGTTGGCCATTCCTCTGAATGTCAATCTCATATGCTCGCTCCTCTGAGCGACTCTTTTCCCTACATCTCCATGCCCGTTTTCCCTCAAACGGTCGCGCGTGTGCTGACTGCCCTCAACGCAGTCCCGCTAGGTCCCCCACGTTTGCATGTCAAGTGTTTCTATGAGTGCTTGTCCCGCTCTGATACCATAATGTCACGACCTTAGCTGGTTTTGCCTAAGGCGTGCGGCACCCTCGCGCGTCCGTCCGCAAAGGTCAGCCTCCCCGAAGCCTCCCATTGTCCCTTAGGACCAACAAAAGAGAGAACGGGTTAAAGAGAACGCCTCAATCGGGATCCACAAGCAAACATGTCCGAAAAACACTTTATAGACAATGCAAATTACAAACAGACTTTACAAGCTCTGAACAGTGGCACAACAAAGGGTAAAATGGTCCATTACAGACCGAAAAAGCTCTCGCACGTGTCCACATGACACAACCTTTATTTACAAGCCTAAAGAGGCCACCAACCCAACTAACATGGGACTATTTAGCCTTCGGCCGCCCCTCTACCTGCTGTACAAGGCATGAACATGCCAAAAGACAACGGACAGACATAAGCATTACATCCAACATCTTGTTTAGAAGTTTGTCCGTTACATGAAGGCGGCACACGCCCGCTGGCGGCGCTGCCGCTGCGGGTGGGCGCCCCCTTCGGGCGCCGCTGCCTCCATAGGGGTGCTGTCCCGTCGGGCGGCCGCCCCTGTGGGGGGGGTTTCGCCCGCGGGAGCAACGGCGGCAGGCGCTGCTTCCTTGCGGCGGCTCACGTCGCTGCCCTGCGGCGCCTCTACCCGTGGGCTGCAAGCCCCGCCGGCAGCAAGCCTACTGCCCGCCTTCGGCTGCGCTTCACACACGCAGATCGAGGGCAGCAACTGTTGTTGCCCTTTCTCGCTTTTGCATCAACGATTTTGACATCAAAATTCTTCCTAAACACAACACACGTAGTTCAAAACCAATCATTCGCACGAACAACCTGGCTCTGATACCACTGTTGGGAAATCTTGGGGCGACATTACATGCGCAGCGGAAGAACAAGAAAACAAAATCCCCGATTCCCAAAAAGATGTTCGTCGTCGTGCGAAGATTGGTGCGCAAAACCCGCGAAATTCAAAATTGCGTATAGAGTAGATTGTGTTACCTAGGGAGATCGTATATCCCTGTTTCCTTGCAGATCCTTAGGAGAGGGTAAAGGAGGTCAAGCGTCCTCCTCTCTAGCGGTGATCCACACAGCAGGGTTGCGACGACGCTCCTTAAAACTCCAGGCCCGATCTGAGGTGGAGAGGAAGAGGAGAATAGGAAAGGCAAGCAAAGGCTCTAGCCTATGAGGCTCTGAATCTCTCCTATTTATAGAGGTCCCCTGTCAAACCCTAATGGGTCCTCCCCTAGTGGGTATTGGATCTGCATCCAATAAGACAAGGGCTTCGTTGGATTTCTCATATCCGAACCTCTACTCATCGCAATGCCTACCATATGTGTGTGACCCTCTAGGCCCAATATCGAGCTGGCCGTGAGTCATACCTGTCAGAACTCCTTCTAACTCAGTGAATTATTATCTCTGTAATAATTCACTTGACTCATCGACTACTTAAGTACTAGGCCACTACGCCAGTGGTCCCCGAACGATCTGAGGAATCCAATCCATTGGACCTGTCGTCCTCGCCATCGTGTACCTATAATCCCTCATCCATCTAATATCCCAGAGATCGTATATCGAGCATGGTGTTGTCAGACCCATACGGTTTCTACTCGAGTCTCGCTCTAATCGGATTCTCCCGGAGAACTCTTTCTCTCTCAACCCGAATGACCTTGGCCAAAGATTTGTCTGAGCAAGAACACATGGGATATTCCTCTCATGACGCCGAGAGTGGATGATCCTCTATCGACACTCAATAGCCCTCGTAAGGTCGACTACCACTCCCAATGACTAGTTGTACTAGATGCGGGACAAACAAAACTATAAGTCCGGTATCAAAGATTGGAGCACTCATACATGACATCCTTGATGTCTCAAGTCTAAGGACCGGATACACCACTAGGACTACGGAATCGTTGTCCGACAATAAGGCATCATCAACCATCCAATTCCGTAAAAGCGGATCAATCGGTGAACTCATTCTCCAATGAGCACTGTCTTGTATCCCTAGTGTCCCTACACGAGCGACTATGAGACCACCGTGCATCCATCATATGGACGGTATACAAAGACACCGGTCTATCCGGTTATCACGATGTCCCTCTCGAGTAACCTATGACCGGGATTATTTAGGATATGTGTTTAAAGGTGAATCGATCTCATTATCGTGATCTCATCACGATCCGATTCCCATTGCACAAATCCAAGGACATCACAATATATATATGGACATATGCAATAGTTATAAAGTGATATACGCCAAAATATAATAAACAAAAAGATTCTGTATCAAGTCACACGTGCCATTACTCACGTGATTGGCTTGCTGGGCACCTATGACTAGTACGAACTCATGGCACAAAGTCTATCCTCCAGCACATCGACCAATCCTGATGTCCAATCTCTGACATGATGCTTTTCAACCCAATGTCTAATTCTCTTACTTCAACGATTTTTCTTTCGATGGTTCAAGTCCATTATTGAAGTTTCTCCTATGTCACTTATCTCAAATGCTTATTAGTCTATAAACTCATTACTTAATTTAATCATCAAAATATAGGATTTAACTGTCTCCCCTCTTTTGATGATGATAACCAATTGATTGATAAGACCCTAAAGTCTGGTTGTAAAAGAAGGAAGATAAAAGGGGAGAAAAGGGGATGATCACTTCAGGGGATCGGCCTCCTTGATCGCTTCAAGGGGATCGGCCTCCTAGGTTTGTCCACAGACTGGAATAATATTTCTTTGATTGATTGCCGAAAAGAAAGTGTTACATCATAATTTATAGAGTTACACCTAGAGTCCATAGGACTTGGACTCTTAATAATAAATAAATATTAAATAAATCTCTATCCGACTCTAACTGAACTAAACAGACTCAATAAATATTATTCAAAAGCTTAGGAAATAAAGGGATCCTAATAATTTCTCTCTCTTCAAATCAGTCTTGTCCTCAAGGTTGAGCAATATCAAACTCGGGGAGCTTCTCTTTAAGCACTTTAATCATAGGCTATCTGCAACGTATCATAACCCATTAATCAAGTAAGTATGGTCTCCACTTTTTGATAATGTAAGCAATAGGTCGATCTTTCAGTGTAGTAATTATTGCAAGAATCTCTTAGCTCTGTATAATCAATTTTATCTTTGAACATTTGCTATCATAAGTTAAAATCTGTCCATCAATGATATTTACTTCGAATCTATCATACCTTCAATGTGGTGGGCCAATCGATCAATAGTCTCACTATACATAAAATTGTTAGTGCTACCAATATCAACCAAAACTATAACATGCTGATGTTCCAGAGTTCTGCCAACTTTTATAGTTTGCGGGTTAGAGCAGCGGGTTAATGTATACATCGTATATATGGTAGGTCCAACATCTTCATTAGAATCTATACCTTCATGATCGGAGTCCACATTCTTAGCTTCCGGTTCCTCTCTAATTGGTTCCATCATCAGAAGTTGCCCTTATTTACATCGGTGCTCCATACTCTACTTTTCATCATAGTATAAACTCCTTTCTGATCTTTACTTGAGTTCTTCTTAGGTTAGTCTTCAGGTGTCAAGGTTTTGGTTGGGAATAGATGGGGCGGGTGGCTTGCTGATTATCTGGTTATTGTCACTTATATTTCCATGATTTTTCCTACTAATTTTTTTCTCATGTAGATATGTGAATGAGATCGTAGCTATCATAGTACAGGGTTGACGAGCCTTAACTTCACATCGGATATCTAGATTAAGTCATTCAATAAATGTTCTCACAAGTTGTCGTTCAAACCAATCTCTGGCTTAATTTGATAATCATTCAAATTTGCTATGATATTCTAATACTGTAGAAGTCTGACAAATTTTGGTGAGCTGCCCATCAACATTCTCGTATTCAGATGGCCCAAAGTGAATAAAAAGTCCTATCTTAAATTGCTTCCACGATAGAACTCTATGACAAGTTTCGTACCAATCATACCACTGGATTGCATCTCCCTCTAGTTGGATTGAGGCTATTTTCACCTTGGATTCTTCTGGAGTTATGTGAAAACAGAAAAAAATTTCTACCCTAGAGATCCAACTGGTCGGATCTCCATCTTCCCATCTCAGAAATTCCACCTTAATGCATGAGTAGTTTATGTCACAATCTTGGGGCCCTTTTCCTATATTTTCATATCTATGCAATGTAGAACTTGAGCTCCTATCTTGTTGAAATTTGCTGAGACTCTCCAGTAGGTTTTTTTAAAATCATTAAGAGTTTTTTGTAGCTAGTTCTCAATTCTGATTTCCAACACTTCCCTTTGTGCTTTCACTGAGTTATCAATGGCCATTGCGTAAGACTACAAATATGCAATCTCCAGTTCTTATTTTTGATGTCTGGTCAAGGGCATCAGCATTGTCGATGTGAAGTTGCCGAGGGCAATGTTACGGTCGCTATGTTGGAGGAAGAGTTGCTGCCATGTTTCTATCGCTGCGTGGGGGGAGAGCGCTAAGGGCTGGAAGGCGATTGCGTCGATATTGCTACAGCTACTGTGACCCAAGGGGAAAATCGCCGAGCAACCGATTGAGGCTGTGGTGGTGGCAACCTTTGGTTGCGATAGAAGATGCTAATCAAGCGGGAGGCGGTGTTGAAGCGGCTAGGGTTGAGAAGAGGAATCAGTGGTGCATGCACTGCTAGGGTTGAAGCAGGGCAGCTTACTTGATGCAGTTGTTACTTGTGCTGCTGGAGGGCGACTGCTGTAGAACTAGGGGTTAGTCGTTGGTCGGGAGCAACGACGACGGTGGTTGCTGGTCGGGAACTACTGCGATCGGTGGCTACAGCAGAAAAATGCAAAGTTACTTTATTTTGGTCACCGCGAGGAGGAGAGGTCGAGCGGCTGCGACCCAAGAGGAGGCGGGCAGAGAAGGAGGCAGCGAGGGTCACGGCTGGGAGACGTTGGCCAGGAGCAGCGGCGGGGGAGGGCGGCATTAAAGCGGCCAAGGTTGAGAAGATGAGTTGGTGCGATTGTCGAACAGCCAAGTAGAGTCTGCAGTGATGGCAATTGGCAGCAGCGGCAGCGGAGGCAAAGCAAGATGGAGGTGGCGTTGATGTGGCCGGGGTTGAGGCTACGGTGCAGAAGAGGAATCTGTGGTGTCACTGTTGGGGACAAGGGCAACCAGTGAGTTTCTATGTTTCTATCACTATGGATGCAGAGCAAGGGGACCGATGGTTGGGAGGCGAGCGACGGTCGTCGCATGGTGGCTGGGAGCGGTGGTGGCTCGGTTGGGAGGCGATGGTGCTATGACTGCCGGTGGAGAAAAGAAGTGGTGGTAGCACGGCTGGGAATAAGGGCAATCGGTGAGTTGCCCTGTTTCGGTCGTCGCGAGGAGGGAGGCAACCGACGGCTGCGGTTGCGACCCAAGGGAAGATAGCTAGGGTTGCGGCTAGGAGGCAGGCGGCGGTGATTGAGCAACCGAGAAGCAGCGGCAGTGGTGGAGAAGTAGTTGCCTTGCAACGGCGGTGGGGAAGAAGGGAAGCAGGGGTAAGGCTGCCAGGAAGCAGGGGCGGTGGTGGGGAGGTAAGTCGCCCTATCCGAGAAGTAGCGACGATGTTAGAGAGGGGGAGGTTGGTGGCCGGGGAGCAGTAGTGGCGGTGGAGAACTGGTTGCCCTATAGCGGTGGTGAAGGGGAGCGGAGCTGCGGCGGGATGGGACGCTGGTAGCGTCGTCTCCTGGCAGCGGCGGTGGCTCAAGTGGGAGGCGGTGGACTCTGGCCAGGAAGCAGGGTAGAGTCGGTCACTGGCCGGAGAGTAGTGACGGTGGGTGGGTTGGTTGGAAGCAGGGGTGCGTGGCTACGGCTTTTTCTTCTTCTCTCTCTTCATTTTTTTTTTTTTTTTTTTTTTTTTTTTTTTTTTTTTTTTTTTTTTTTTTTAAGACGAAGATAACTGTAGCAAGAAAAGTCGTTCTGATACCAATTGATAAGACCCTAAAGATCAAAATAATCATAGTAACTTTTATTGTAAAGGTCATTGTAAGAATTATATGCATCATTCCAAATCATAATATCAAAGTAATCATTGCATACATCACAATTTCAAATTATCATAAGTTAAGACATTATAATTTTTCAACATCATCAAGGAGTATAGTCGACTTCTCCCCTTTTATCATCAACAAAACAAAGAGAAATATGTAAGTTTCTACTCCTCTCTCCCCCTTTGTCATTATCAAAAAGAAGAGAAGGATATCATGAATTTATGCTGTTATTTTTCTTCTTTACATCAATATATCAATTGTAAAATTATTTTGATATCATATAAGGATATTAATATCAAAAATAAGTTTTAAGTCATGAGAGATCAATTTGATGATGGGTATATAAGTCATGAATACACAAACAACAAGAAATTAAGATAATGATCCATTTAAATGATTCATGCATTTGAATGATTCAATATGTATAATTCTCTTCTAATAAAATTAAATTATTCCTTATTCAATAGTTTAGTAAAAAATATTTGCTAATTGATGTTTTGTGTCAATAAAATCTAAAGGTATATCATGATGATTAACATGATCCCTAATAAAATAATATCTAATATCAATGTGTTTAGTCCTAGAGTGTTGGATAGAGTTTTTTGTTAAACAAATTGCACTAGTATTATCACATTTTATATGGATATTTTTTAGATAAAGTCCTTAATCATCCAAGGAATTCTTCATCTAAATTACTTATGCACAGTATATACTTGCCGCTACATATTTAGCCTCGGTTGTAAATAATATAATAGAATTTTATTTCTTAGAAGATCAAGAAACAAGTACGTGACCTAGAAACTAACAAATCCTACAAAGTCAGCATCAACATATACAATTAAATCAATTTTTTTAGATTTTTGATACCATAATCCTGGATTAGACGTTCCTTTTAAGTATCTAAAAATTCTTTTAACTGCTTTATAATGAGATTATTTAAGATTGGATTAAAATCTTGCATAAAGTTTAATACTAAATATTATATCAGGTCTAGTTATAGTAAGATATAGTAAGCTACCTATCATATCTCTACAAGTATTTTAATCAAAGCATTATATTTCATTATCTATATCTAATTAAGTAAAAATACTCATTGGTGTGTTAATGGTCTTAGCATTGTCTAAGTAAAATTGTTTCAGTAGATCCAAAGTATATTTAGTTTGAATAATAAAAGTTTCATCACTTAGTTGCTTAATTTGTAATTTTAAGACAAACGTCAATTCACCTATTAAACTCATTTTAAATTCTTAGCTCATGTTTTTGATAAATGATTCACATAAAGATTCATTTGTAGAATCAAAAATAATATCATCAACATAAATTTAAATAATAAAAAATTATTTTAAAAATATTTAATAAATAATATATTATCAATTTTTTTTTGAATAAAAATTATTTTAAAAATTATTTTTAATAAATAATATTCATTTGTAGAACCAAAAATAATATCAAGATCTAGGGGTTTGCTTCAACCCATAGAGAGCTTTAGATAACTTATAAACATGATTTGGAAAAAGAACATTTTCAAATATGGGTAGTTGCTCAACATAAACTTCTTCGAAAATAAAATCATTAAGAAAAGTACTTTTGTTATCCATTTCAAATAATTTACAATTTTTAAAATATTTATTAGTAAGGAATATCTTTATGGCTTTAAGTCTTATCATAGGAGCAAAGGTTTTTTCTTAGTCTTCTTCTCGGTTAAAACCTTTAGCCACTAATCTAGCCTTATTTCAAACCATGATATCATGTTTATCCTACTTATCTCTAAAGACTTATTTGTTGAATCTTGGATTTTGATGATGAAATCAATTGGTAAATTATTTGATCTAATCTATATGTTGAGATAAATGTGTAGGATTAAATACAATAGCAGTAAAACATAAAGCAAATATTATGTCGGAGTCAAGATCGAGATTTCGTTGGGAGTTCGAGAGTTCGTCGGAAGACCAGACATTCGTTGGAAGTTCTATTGGAATTAACCAAGAAGTCCAGGAGCTTGCCAAAGAAGCTCATCGAAACTCACCAAGAAGATCGTCGTGAAGTCTAGGAGCTTGTCGAAAGTCTGCCGGAACATTACCGAGAGATCATCGAAAGTTCATCGAAAGATCACCGGAAGTTCGCCGAAAGAACAATTGACATACCAGACCAAAAATGCTTCGTTAAATATCTTAAATTATCATAGTTAGACCTTAAGTTGAGTTAGGATTGGGAGGTAATCTCACTAACTCAGTTAAGGGCCAATTAGGCCCTTAACATGGTTGGATTAGGCCGGTTGAATAAGCTTATTCATCACCTGAAGTCATGGCAGGCGGTGGCACTGTCAGAACCGGCGGTGGCACTACTTGGGACTCAATCTCCTAGGTGTTGTAGGTGGTGGAACTGCTTAGACTAGGCAGTGGTACCACCAATAGTTAATACTATCAAACGGTGGTACCGCTTTGTCAAGCGGTGCTACTGCTAGAGCTCGGTCTCTGAAGCTCTGTCAAGCAGTCGTATGACCCAGTATTAGTCTGCAGGTGATAGTATCGCCCAATAATAATGGTGGTACTACTAGTACCCCGAAATCCGAGGATGTGACACTTTTTAGCTCCAATTCTGAAGCCATTGGAGCCTATAAATACCCTAGCTTTTTCTGCATAAAAGGGTAAGAAAGTGTGAACAAAATCTTGAATTCTTTGGGTGTTAAAAGTATTGTAAAAGTGTAAGAGTCCTCCTCCTCCCTTTGTAAGTATTGAGATCATTCAAGAGAGGTATGAGACTTGTAAGGGTTATCTCCTAAACCCGTGAAAAGGAGAAAGCGCTGTAAAGAGGTGGTTGGTCTTTTCCTATTAAAGGGAGATCATTAGTGGATGCTGATAACCTCAACGGAGGAGGAATCAGAAGTGGATGTAGGTCACACCAACCGAACTATTATAAATTCAAGTTTGTATTTCTATTATTGCTACTTACTTACTTTGCAATAACTTCACTTCCTTTTTACTTGGCTTTCACTACCCTTACGATCAAACATGCTTTCAAGTTATCTTCCGAGATCGTTTTTAACATACAAAAAATTTTAAACCGATGTTTTAATCCGCTGCACTAATTCACCCCCTCTCTTAGTGCCAACTCGATCCTAATAGTATTATCGTTACTTTAGGATCCGAAATTTTTTGAAGAGATCTTAGAATCTTGTTTACAAGTTTGAGATTAGAAAAATATTTACCAAGAGCTTTCAAGACATTGACAATATTCGTAAAATGGGTGTATATGTCAACAATGTTTTCGCTTGGCTTCATTCGAAAAAGTTCAAAAACATACATCAAAAGATTTATTTTACTCTTTAACTCTAGTCGTGCCTTCATGCGTTACTTCCAATGTGTGCCAAATGTCATATGCAGTTTCACAAATCGACATATGATTAAACTCATTTTTGTATAAAGCGTAAAATAGAGTATTCATAGCTCTAGCATTTAAAGAAAAAAATTCTTCAAATTATTCCATTCGTTCATTGGATTAGAAGACTTTTGAAAACAACATTCGATAATATTCTATAAATTCAAATCCATAGAAAGAAAGAAAACTCTCATTCGAGTTTTTCAATACATGTAGTCCGTCTCATTGAATATGAGAGGACGAATAATAGAAAGACCCTCTTGATTGTCGGTAAAAGCTATTTTCTTGAGTGTTAAACCAAACAAGAAAAACCTTCACTTTGATACCAACTGTTATGATCGAAATCCGACACTAAGCGAGGAGGGTGAATTAGTACTTTCATAAAATCACGTCGGTTTAAAAATTCTCGTTTGATGAAAATCGATATCGAAAAAGAGTTTAACTTAAAATCATTCATAAGCATAGTAAATAAGTAAATCAGTTTGTAATATAAATAAAAAGCATAAAGTAAATGCAAACCAGATTTATAGTGGTTTGGTCGTCGTGACCTACATCCACTCTCGATTCTTCTTTACTCGAGGCAATCGACTTCCACTACCAATCTTCTTTTATTGGGAAAAGATCAACTACCCGTACAACTCTTTATCCTTTTCACAGGCTCAAGAGAGAACCTTTTACACATCTCTTTTAGACCTCACTCCTCTCTTAGAAAACTTCTAACTCTAGGAGGAAAAGACTCTAAATCCTAAGAGAGTTTCTAATTTTTTTCTCAAATATTCTTTCCCCCTTTTCTACTTAATTTCATGTCATTCCAAGCAGAAATATCTGAGATATTTATAGACCCCAAATGACTTTAAAAATAGAGCCAAAAAAGGTATTATCCTAGGTTTTTCGGGTCCCGACGGTACCACCACATAGACTTATAGTACCACCACCTAACATAATCTGGGAGACTCTGTATGAGCGGTACCACCGCTTGGGCTAGCTATAGGTCACTGAATGTGCTTTTCACTTGGACCAAAATAGCCCTAATTCTGACCTAATTGACCTCTAATTGAGTTGGTATTGTTTCACCCCGATACCGACTCAATTAGACCTAAAGTAACTTGATATATATAATTGATTACAAGCCTCCTATTTTAATCGATTTATCTTTTCTAATCGAGGTTACTCCTACATCACTCAAAATGCATATTAAATTGTAAACTCATCAATTGATTTCATCATCAAAATCTGAGATTCAATAGTAAGTTTCTTCATTAATGTGTCAGCTAATGACTTATCAACATATTTAAGTCTATCTTCGATAACCTTTAAATATTTTTGTATACTAGTTGCAAGTGGTAATGAAGACTTTATGTTATTTATAATCGTTAATCTTATAAACATTAAATTAAGCCTATTAAATTTTTCTAAGCATTTATCTCATTAATTTATTCTACGGTGCTTTCATTAGTAAAGTTTACGAACCTTTCATCAAGTAATACTAGGTCAAGTACACATGCTCTAACCATTCTGAATAATTTAAAATATGGAATACAAGGATATTATAAGCATAAGAGTATTTAAAAACAAGTATCATTGTAAAATATAAAATAATATTAATATTTTGAGTTTTCAAGATATGATGACTATTGATATATCTATTATTTACTCAAAATTATCTATGGATGACAAATACCATCATTGTTACCTTTGAGATTCCAAAATAGTATCATCATATCCCATCACATTATTATTTTAAATAGATTCTCATTTAAGATTATTTAAATCTTCTAATTATGTGTGTCATTATAAATATTATTTTCTTAATATCATTTAGGACTAATTTTTAATATAATTTTATAAATTATTGGTTTAGACCATCTTGACGGTTACAAGACCAATACAATAATATAAAACATAAATATTTTATAAATAATAAAATATTTATTATGATTTATATCTTAAAACCTATCATTTTGGGCTACTTTGAATTACAAATAATATTTACTAAGTATCCATTAGTCTAATTTACGTCGAAATATTTTATTAATAATAACATAATAACCATAATAATTATTAAATGTTAATAAGTATAAATAAAAATTCATATGATAATTATAATCATGATAAAATATAAAATGTTTTTATGTAAAAAATAAACATGATTTCACAATATTAAAGATATATATGTGAATAACTAAAAAAAAAATTAAAAATAATAATTGAAGTTTAATTATCATATGCAAAAATATGTCACATGAAAAAACTGTAAGAGACTACTATAATTTATATCTGTTTAATTTCACATAGAATCCTAGACTAATCAATTGTATTTAATTAGGTAAGTCTAAAATTGGGCTAAACATCAATCCAATTAAGTAAGTCAAAAATTAAAATTAATCAAAATTTTAACTTTCACTAGATTCAATCAAATTGATCAAACCTAAATCTAATCAAATAGTAAAAATACAATCATGATTATATCAAATCAAAATATTTGATTAAAAATAAATCATAATAGTTAATTTTATAATTAAGGATATAAGTCAAAATTTCTTAATTTTTTAGGGGTTAAACTATAATTTTAATAGGATATATAATAGAATTATATAGTTTCTGAATGGTAGAACTATCAAAAAGATATAAATTAGAATAAAAAGGATTTATAAAGGTAAAACTATAATTTTAAAATTAAAACCCTAATTCTTTCCTTTGCGGGATTTGGCTGACAACCACCAAAGGTCATCGCCCTGAATAATATTATTATCGATAATAAGCTGTCGATGGTGGTCTAGTTATGAACTACAATAATCCTCACATTGTTCGTAAATAAGTGACGTGACGGATTAAATAGAAAAATAAATCAATAATATACATAAATCATTCAAGTATTATAAATGAAAATCAAATAATATCTTTTTACAAGCAAAGAGTACTAATAAATGGATTTAAGGTATTGATTTTGATACCAATTGTAAATATAAAAATCATGATTATGCTAATATTATATAAAAATCTTTAATGTCAGAAACTAAAATCAAATAATGATGGGTCGGATTTATGATACATATATTTCAATATCATCAAAAAAAAATTATTTGATACGTAAGTGTACTATTTCGGATTTAAAAGTCACATCGATATCAATTTGTAATGATAATTAGATTTATCTTTTTTTCTCTTTCTATCGTTCATAAGACCACTAACAATAATGAATTAGGGACAAAGAACAATTAAAAATATCTGTCATCATTGATTATTTCATTCAGATTTTATCTTTTTATAAATAAAAATAAAGGATCTAATACGATAATTATAAGAGTATCTCTAGATAATATTATAATTAAACTTTCTTCTTATTAATCATTGATTATCATCAAAATTTAAATAAATCTATAATACATTTTATCTAATTAGATATAACCATATAAAAAAATCTAACGAGTACTGTTCCCAAAAACAGAGACTCAAGAAAGAGAAATCAAACCAAGAGTTGGTAGTGGGCGTTAATCAAATGTCACACATCGGCCAAGCAGAGTCAAGTCAACCAACTACTGCTTGTTTCGTGAATCAGTATACCCGTAGACAGCTCATTCGGCCGAGTCTAAACACAACCCATAGGCCGAATCCTGCCTCGACTTATTCTTCTAAGCCCCTTAGCTCGCTTCGTCGGTTGGTCATTTACTGTTCCGATATCCAATTCCGGTGAAGCCGCTGCTCGGGGCCCCATAGCGAGCACAAATCGTTTGCGAAATCAAATTTGATGGTTAATGTGGGGCCCGCGTAGGGACCATCGGGTCGCTCACTCCTCGAGTTTAATCTCCTCGAGCCCGAATCGTTCGTATTTTCGTGTTCCGGAAACCCGACCCACCTTTTCCTCTCTCTCTCTCTCTCGCTCCGGTCAATATCCGCCCCTTCCCATCAGTTCTGTCACCCCGGAGATCGATCGACGATCACCGACCGCCTCCTCCTCAATGGACGAGTTTTCCGGCATCCTCGATCGTGATTTCGGGCTCCGGCCGCAGGGCAAGTCTACCCCCGTAGCCTCCCCCAGCACCGCCGCCACCGTAGGAGGAGGGCGCGGAGAAGGCCCAAACCTTTGGTCCGTCCGGGACGGATCCTCCGACTCGACCTCCTCGTGGGAGAATCCATCATCCGGCTGGAACTCCGCCTCGATCGGCGATCCCTTCCTCCGGGATCGCGGAGCTGGCATCTCGAAGGATTATGATTATGTCTTCGTAGGCGTTCCTGCGAACTCGAGTTGGTCCTCTCGTGGACAGTATGCCTCGTCTTCATCGCCGTCGAACTTTGACTCCATATTCAACGGCTTTGCGGATTCCGGGACGAAGTCCTCGTCATCTTTGCCCGTGTACGATAAGCCGGTATATGACGACGATATATTCGACGGGGTTCCTGGCACGAAGAGCTCGTCATCGGTTAAGTATGACGATGCTTTTGCTTCCCTTTCATCAGGATCTAATCATGTTTCTGCACCACCGTATGAGGATCTCCTTGAGAACCTGGGGAAGCAAATGCCGGAGTCAAGGGCCGGTAGTGATAAGAGATCTGGGGAGAAGGAGGAGCAGGATATGTCAGGGTTCGATGAGCTAATTCCTGGATTCGGTAGGAGCAGCCCACCGAAGAAAAGGTATGATCTGTGATTCGTAGGCAGACTTGATTAATTCTCTTTTGTTAGATCTCACAATTGTTTCAGTATATGGTATTTTTTACCCTGACAGATGAATTTGGGTCATCAATGCATAGAAAGTTTTACTTAGGTTAATTTGCTATAAAACTAAGGGCTTCTGTTTTCATGCAATATTTCCACGTATTAAAGAGAGATACTACCAGTTTGTTTTAATGACTTTTTAAACTGATTTCCATGATTGTGGAATTATATGCTTTGCGAGTTTAAATTTTCTGCCTTTTATTTCACTATAAAGTATAAACCAAGGTTAAATGAACCAACCGCACCAGCGTTTAAAGACGTTCGGTTTCGATGTCTGATGCGGTCTGAAGATATGAAAGCGGTATACCAAGGTGTACCGCTTTCGGTACACCTGATTTCACCCGACATTTATCCCTCCGAAAATACCTGAAAATTAAAAAAAAAAAGTTAGGATAGAGTTTTCAAGTTACAAATAAATATAGTAATAGTATAAGTTTAGCAAAATCAATGTAAATTTGGTAAAAAATAGCATCACATATCTTTTTTTTAAGGCTTTGAGGTAGTCTTGTTCGAGGTTAAATTATTTCATTTCGTTATAGATTGAAATATCGGTTGAATTGTTAGACTATTTTGTTACAATATAAACTCTAAAATTCAAATAAATTAAATAATCATATATCTAGATATACCGATTGTTAATTCTACCACCAAAACGAACGCAACTCCTCCACGGGTGGTGGATCGGGGTCCTCGATCCGATACATATCAATATGATACGTTTGTTGGACCCAATCATGAAATTGATCCCATGACATAGTGTATTGATATACCGTATGCCATTGATGCATCAATGTGGTAATGGATCGATCGTGGAATTGATCGTCATAAATCATATTTGTCCGAAGCGCCTCTTGAGGCATATATTGGTGTTGTTACGTATCATCTTTGTTGCTCGAAAGAAGGATGACCAACTATCACCATATTTGTTGTTGCCTATATGATTCTTCATAATCGATGGTTGTGAATACGATGAGTCTCTTTTCGTGTCTATATCATGTATGCTCTCGTCGCGTTTGTTCATATTCATCCATCGCCTTCCCCTTCCCCTTCCCCTCTCCTTCTCTTTCCCTTCCTTCAAGATAAACTTAACCAAGTACCTTTGTCGAGTTCCATGATCTGAATCTTGAGTGGTATGTGTAAAATATTGCTCCTCGGTCCATTCACCACCCTCAAGTTGTGCAGATGAGACCAACGACGCCCGGTATCACCGCCATCATCTGTTGAGGCATGGCATGCGTGTTCTTTGTCGTGTCTCTGACCAACGAGAAAGAGAATGTGATTGTGAAAGTGTCTCGTCGCCTCGGCTTCGATTCTTTCCAACGATGCAATCGATGCTATTGCCTTCCCCTTTGCCTTTTGCGTTGGTTTTGACGAGTGTGACCGTTGGGTATCGGTAGTTCCTCGGCGGTTTTGACTTCATACCTCTTGATTAGAAAGTTCTTCCTCTTAATCTTCCCAAATTTACCTCGATTGAATTCACAAATCGTTGTTTTATAGAGTTTATGAGAGAGAAGAAATGTTTGAGAGAGAGTTTAAGAGTGTATAATGAAATCGGGGAGAGAAGATTAGTTTAAATAGGAGGAGAAATGGCTCCAACGGTCAATTTGACCGTTGGAGCAACAGATGCTTCTTACATGATGTGGTAACGATCGATTTCGGCCGATTCACGAAAGTAGTATCGGTGATAACGGTCGAAATCGACCGTTACCGAATGGTACCGGGCGATAACGGTCGAAATTTCGACCGTTACCGCCCGATACATGCTTTTTTTGGTGTACCGCCCGGTAGAGGGCGGTCCGCGTACCGGTCGCCTCTCGGACCGGTACGTACCGCCCGTACCGGGCGGTACACATCGGTATGGCGAACCTTGGTATAAACTATGTTTATTGTCATATCTTACAATTATTTAACATGTGGACAATGAACTTTCTTGGTGTACAGAGATAAAGAAGGTTCATTTTGATCTACTAACGTTGAATGCTTCGTAAGTGGTAAGAACAATAGCTTTTATAAACATTAGATGACACATGCTGCTTAAAATGGGCATGAATTTCTTACAATTGTTTATTAGAAATAGGGTGAAGAATATAATACTACAGTCTGCTCTTTTTTACTTGTGCAATCATTAGTCCAGAGCTATAGGAGACAGATCTCAAGGAGGTAATTTTAACAACAGATACCAGTACACCAGCGAATATTGGCCACATCCTCATAAAAATCCACTATATGACACTCAGCAACAAGAGCTAGGATTATGTTATCCTCACAATGGTTGAGTAACCCTGCATACTGTATATGATGTAGTAGCAGTGAAAAAATTAATTAGTTGCTCACTGCTGCAGGCCTCAGTGAAAATAGAGTGGAAAATGTTTCAATGAATGATGATAAGTTCAGCATGAATTGAGGCCATCAACCTCTACAAGTCATTGGGAAGTTCTGAATAGACTTCAAATTTATGGGAGGTCGTGCAGGTCTGAAAACTTTAGAACTGGCACGTATTGGCCCTAACAATTAAATTTCACAAGGTTTGTGAAAGTGGGAGAGATCAGCCTGTTCTGAACATCCCCGAACCTCCTGTTGGTAATAGTCATCCGTTCGGAGTCAGTTGGGCATCAACAGAACGACACTATACTTGTCTAGTACTCATTACCCATTTAGTCACATTAGATTATGGCTTGTTTTAGTTGCTACCTTTTCAGAGTCAGTTAGGCATCAACCGGACTAGACTACAATTGTTTGGTAATTGTTACCCATTTTGTCACATTAGATTTTGGCTTATTCAAGTATTTGAATTTATAAGTGAGGTTAATGTTTTGTTAATTAGCTTGGGTTTTCATAAAAGTTTGAGTGATATGGTATATGATTATAAACTGCACAGGTTTTGTGAATGTGAATTTTGACTCGAATGTTTCTCAGTGTCCTCAAATATTAGTTTGGATCCTGGATTGAACTGTGATGAAATTTTAATATTATTGATTTAAGACAGAGTCACACCTCTTGAATGTGATAATTCGGAGGGGCGGGATAGAGGACCCTTGGAAAGTTTGGGTTTTAGATTGGACATGGCCAGTGATTGCAAAAGGCGCCGCCGGGCTTTCGCCTGGCGAGGCGAGGCGAGGCCCGGCGGCCTCGCATGTCCCAAAGGCGCTTAACGAAACAAAGCCCGCTGGCGCTGAAAAAGCCGCTCAAAGGCGGCGCAGGCGGGCAGTGCCTGGTAAACCAAACGAAGAGAACCATAATTTTAGGTCTGGTTCGGTCCTGGTTGGGTTGTTAGTTGGTTCAATCGAACCAACTAAACCCGTCATAATCCCAACCTAACCCTAACCCTAACCCAAGACTAACTGCTGCTTGCCTGCTCGATCCCGATCCCGATCCGATCCGATCGCGATCTGGTCGCTTCATTGCTCATTGCTCCCTTCTTCGCTGCTTCGCGTTGTGTTTGCTCCAAGGCCTCCCCCCTCTCACCTCTCATTTTCGCGCCTCCTGCGCGAGCCCTCCTTCCATTGCTTTCGCCCTCCCATGAGCCCTCTCATTGCTTTCAGCGTCTCCTGCATGAGCCCTCCCATGAAACCTTCCGGCTTGCTCGCGCCTCCCTCGAGCCCTCCATTTTGCTCAAGCCCTCCCTCGAGCCCTCCATTTGCTCCGCCTCCCGCTGAGCCCTCCGTTGCTCGCCTCCATGAGCCCTTTAAGCCTCCTGAGCCCCTCCGCATGAGCCTTCCATTTTTTTCGCCTCCTCTCGAGGCCTCCATTTTCCATTCCTCCCTTTCCCTTTCCTTTTTCACCCACATTGCTCGTTCTTGTCTTTGGTTTCTGCCACCTCAGCTTGGCTGCCTGGCATTCACATTTCTTTCCTTCATTATTGCCGCACGTTGCTTTTCTCGTTTCTCCATCAGGCTCAGTATACTCTTAATATTAAGTTTATTTGAATTTTGAAATGATTAATTTTCTGTTAATAGATTAATAATATATTATTTTGATTTTAATGTTGTTAATTTTTATTTATTTGAAATTATTGTTATAATTATATTATATATTTTTATAATTTAGATAATTTAAATAATTATATTATATATTTTTTATAATTATATTATATATTTTTATAATTTAGTGCCTAAGCCGCTTTCGGCTGGAGCGAAGCGGCGCCCTAGCGCCCTCGGTAGTTGTGGACCTTAGCCTTTTTTGGCCTAAGCTTTTTTAAATCAATTTGGACATGGCCAATCTCACAATTAAGTGTTTTGCATGTCTTGTAGACTTGTACGCTTTATTATTTACTGTTCCATGCATGCCAAGTACAGTATTAAATAGGTTCCAGTATACCATGTTCCTTGGTTCACTTTGCATCTGCCTCTGGTGTTTAATGCTGTGAACTATTTGAACTGTGTGCTTTGCCTGCCCTGACACCTTTTTCAATATTTTGGTTCTGTGGAATAACATAGAAATGTTAGAAATGCTGGTAGGCCTCTTGGCTGGTATAACTTAAAGAATTACAAAAATATACTAACACAGTTTATGTGCAATGTTGAGTCCATAACCAATGCATACATCTTAAGACTGCAATATCAGCAATCAGTATCGCCAATGTATGTACATCTGAATCAATGAGATGACTTTCCATTGACATGCTTTCTTTAATTTGATATTATTTATGTTTAATACAGGCCAGTTGTATCCATGTTGAATTGGTTCTCTGTCGACATCTTATTCTTCTTATGTGTTTGTCTAGCATTTTTTGTAATTTACAATTTTGCCATTTAGTTCCATCAAGAGCCATAAAAACACCATATAAGGGTCAAGTTCGTTTCCAGTTAGAGGATCTAGTTATCTCCATCTCTTTTCTTGCAAATTCTAATAGATTTTTCTTTGATCTTTCTTTTCCTCTTATAGAACTTTGAATTTGGATTATTTTAATTTCCACCTGTGCCACAGTGGTTTCGTTGGATCTTATTGTTGACTGCTGCTACCTTGATTTTAACACTCCCAGGCATTTCTCATTTGAACCTTTCTAAAGACGGTCAATGAATTCTATAATCTCCTCTTAAATTTTAATCAATCTAATACTTAAGAGCATCACTCCCAAATAGTTCAATGTTCTGGCAGGTGGAACAATGGCTGATCAAATAAGTAATTAAGTATATTGGAGAATTATTTTAGAATAAGAGCTATCCAGTGGTCACATTACACAATACTCCTTGAATCCATGGACAACTTTTAGAAGTTTACCTCTTTTTAATAATCGCTTGAAGTTGAATCAAGTTTTTGCCTTTTGTTTTATGTTGGCCATATTTTCAAGTTTCAACTAGACCTGCATCTCTTACCTTAGTGTTACTAATATCCCATTTAAACAACTTTGTCTTTTCCTGACATGACATACTTTGTACTTTAGTAGTCCTAAGTCTTTATATTTCGTTCAAAATTTCTAATTGAATCTTTATTCTTACATATGCTTGTCAATAAAAAGAATCATTACAAAGAACAAGAAACTCTAGATATCACCAGATCTCTACCTAAATATACACAATAAGCTTATGAATAATTAGATTAAATAGTCAAGATTCCAACTTTGAGGTGCATGATATCGAAAACAATAGTTTATCCTTTGAGTTCTATATTATAAAAAATGGAGATTAGGCTTCTACTTAAATAGAAGAAGGCTTAGTTTTTAAATGATATATATTTATTATGGTTTTGGAATGCAGACCAGATTCTTCATTTGACATAATGTGCTTTTTGGTCCAAACTTGAATAAGCTCAACCCACTGGACTAAAGTTGCTGATAGATTCATTGCTTGATCGCAATAAAATGGACATGAAGGCTGAACCCTCTATACATGTTAAAACTTAAAACAACTAGAATATTTAGGCAATCCAGCTATTTTGTTAGCCTAAACAATTTTGTTAAGATTTCTGAGTTATGGTTTAGAAGTTTTTATAAAAACAACCAGTTTTATTGATTCTGGTTAAATCTATACATTAATAGAAATTAGGATTATGTTATTCAATTAAGTTCCTGATAAGATTTAATCTAAGTAGATCAATTAAGGCTTTGATATTGGAACAATATTAGCCTTGATTTAGTGGCTTCAACCAATAGAATAAGCTTCTTGAGTTGCTGCTAATAAATAAAGTCTAAGGAGGGACCAATAAATGAAAGAAAAAATTGATACCCTACCCATTATAAATTTTGGTATGACTCTTCGGATGCTTGATTCCTAAGATACTTCTATTATTATGTATTTTGCATCCTATTCATTCATTATAAAATGAATCTGTCACATATGAAGGTTATCATGCTAGTTCAAGTAAGATTTCGCGTTAGTGGTAAAGCATTGGTATGGTGTGCTATATACCATTCCTACAGTGTCAGCCATATTTGAAAATGTGAAAAGGGTATATAACAACAATATTCTTGTTTATTGCCTCTTGAAATAGTTATCTAATTAAATAGCCTCGCTCAATACCTTTATTGCCTTGCAAGAAGAATAAAAACTTTGAAGTTATGTAATGGCAGACAATCTGCATATCTGGCAGCAAAGAGATAACCTTCTCCCAGTTCTTTTAACCTGGAAGCAATTAAAAAAAGCCCAAGTTTACATATGTAAACTGTTTCTTATCTATATAATGGATGAATGACATAAGTTACTTGGATAAAGCAGTCTTTGTTCCAAAGAACTTCAATTTGTTAATGATAAAAAAGAAAAAGAAGCATATTCGTAGTATCACTTTTGTTTTCATTAGTCATATTGTTATGATTTGAATGTATTTGTGACCTTGTCAGTTGTCTCCTTTAACTTTGAACAGCAAGACAATTTGCTATTCCAGAACTCTAGCCTCTCTGAAGATGCTAATCACATCATAGGGTTTTTTTTAATAGGTTATCCTCCATCAGTTTTTATTCTCAAATTCTAATTTGTCGTTCAGTTCAGTTGGATACTTAATTCTGTGTTTTCATGTTACTTATGTCTTTTGATTTTTTATTTTCATGTATTATTATCATTTGTGTTATCATCATATCTTCAGAATGTGAAGATCTTTTTCAGGGAAGACCAAGAGGTTAGCCAACAGATGTCAGATATCTCATTAGATAAACCGGCTACCAGCAAGTCTGAAGATTCCTTTGTTATTTTAGAATCAGTATCTAACTCAAAATATTCATCATCTGGGTTGTTCTCTAACCCTTTAAAAAATATTAGTGAGCCTATGAACTTTGGAAGCATGCGAGTTGACACTTCTCCTGTTAGTGAGACAATATTTGATGATGTTAATGCTTTTGATGGAATCTCAAAATCAGTGCCACTATCGCAGCAGGTGCAGTCTACAAAATCTTCTGACTTGCAAAATACTGTTGGTAGAAATGGTATTCAAAATATGGACACCTATGGAAAAAACACCACGGTGGATCAATCCCCAGAGTTTAATCAGCCTATTGAAACCAGAGATGACATCTGGCTTACTGTTTCAGAAATTCCCCTTCAGACTCAACCTACCAGTGCTCCGCCACCTTCAAGACCGCCACCTCCACTTGTCATCAAGAAAGCTCCTCTTGGTGCTTATACAAAAAGGAAGGAAAATGAGTCTTTCCATGATTCTACGCAGAGCCATCCTTACAATGAAAAATCAGCTAAGCCAGCTTCAGTTGATGAACTTGAAGATTTTGCTATGGGTAAACCTAAAACATATACTCAAGTAACTCAACATCATGAAGACTTTTTCTTCAATGGAGAAGAATTACAGAAAAAATTAGCTGCAGAAGCTGCTATGAAGGAGGCCATGCATAGAGCTGAGGCAAGGTTCAAACATGCTAAGGAGGCTAGGGGAATAGATCGTGGTGCCAAAGTTTCAAGGAACGAAGAATATATAGATGAAAAAAAAAATCTAGATGGTGAGGATCTAGAAGACACACAGAGACAAGAAGGATCAGACCACGAGCGAACACTGAAGGAAAGGGAGGGAAAAGAAGAGGAAAAGAGACTAGAAAAGGAGAGAGAGCAAGAAGTTGATAGGGAAAGAGAAAAGGCTAGACAAGCTGCAGCAAGGGCTATAAGAGAGGCAAGGGATAGAGCAGGTGCTGAAGCTCGACTAAAAGCTGAGAGGGCAGCTGCTGAAACACGTCAACGAGCTGAGAGAGCAGCAGTGCAGAGAGCAGCTGCTGAGGCACGTGAAAGGGCTGCAGCAGTGGCTATAGAAAGAGCTGAAAAGGCAGCTGTAGAAGCGAGGGAAAAGGCTGTTGCAGAAGCAAAGGAAAGGGAAAGGGCTGCTGCAGAAGTGAGGGAAAAGGCTGCTGCAGAGGCCAGGGAAAAGACTGCTGCAGAAGCAAGGGAGAAGGCTGCAGCTGAAGCACGAACTGCCGTAGAGAGAGCCGCAGCAGAAGCACGGCTAAGAGCCCAAAGAGCTGCAGTAGAAAGAGCTGCCGCAGAAGCTCGGGAAAGGGCTGCTGCAGCAGCTCGAGAAAGGGCTGCTACTTCTGCTGCTGCCGGTGTCAGAGAACATCAGAAAGTAGAAAATGATCTAGAGTCGTTCTTCAGCATGGGTGGTGCTCGAGCAAGTAGTACACATACCTCATCAGTAAGAACCAAAGTCAACTATAGGTAAAGAGACTTGTGATTTTTGTAGATTATAACACGCTGTTTGGATTTCCAGGAAACTATGTTTGATGTTAAAGATCAGAACAAAGGGAGTTCTGATGGAACAAGGAGAACATCCTCAGGTTCCTCATCTACCATTAGAAAGGCATCTTCCACAACTAATATTGTTGGTGACCTGACTTCCATTTTTGGAGGTAGTATTCTTTTTTCATGCAACTTATATTTTTCTTTCTTGTACTTGTGCAGCAAGTCTTTTATTCTGATATTTTAATTTCTTGAAATATTTTTTATCTATAAAAGGCCCTCCATCATCTGGCAAATTTCAAGAAGTTGAAGGAGAGAGTGAAAAAAGAAGAGCAGCCAGACTTGAGCGTCATCAGAGGACACAGGAACTTGCGGTAATGTTCTTATTTTTGTGACATTACATAAGATACTGATAACAGGCAATTGTACTTGCATTTTGACTAGAAGTTAAAGTTAAATTCTGATTCTGTATTGTGCAATTAATATGGACTTATTCTTTGGCCTTATTGGACTTTATGTACAGGCAAAAGCTCTGGCTGAGAAAAATGAGCGTGATATGCAAATTCAGAGAGAGCAGGCTGAAAGACATGTAAGCTTTAAGTTACCTGAATGCTATAGTGAATCTCTGAAAGCCTTTTTGCCTTGTATGTGTTCACTAGGACTATAACATTAAAACAGGTGCATTAGATATCCTTTTAACATTTTCATGTCCTTGTTACAGTCATTATCTAGTTTTATACTAATTCAATATGCTCATTTCAGAGGATTGCTGAAGCATTAGATATAGAGATAAAACGATGGGCTGCTGGAAAAGAAGGCAATTTGCGTGCCTTGCTATCAACACTACAATATGTGAGGTTTTCATTAATATGGTTGAATACTTATCCATTTTGCTATGTCAACATTCTGTATGTTGAATTTCATGTGGATATGACTCGCAGGTTGGAATATATATAACTGTTTGTTACCTTTTACTAAGCCCTTGACAAGATCCATTTTCAATCAAATGTTGCTTCACTTTTGTTCAGAGTTATTGTTTCTTGTGAAATTACTGCAAGTATGATCACTAGAGTTAGAGCACTCTTGCTATGGTTCTTGGATGCTGATTTTTAGGTATACCTTGTTAATATGGTGTTTGTTTGTATGTTTCATTTTCTTGGTAGTTAGGCAAATGAACTAGTGTCAGGTGTCACTTGAAGAAGCATAATTTGCTAGAATGGATGGTACTTGTTTGTATGTTTCTTTATAATTAGTTGGCCATATACCTCAGGTCTTTGGTACTGGAACTTTTCATGTCATGCAGTCAAAGATAGTTCTAGGCATATTTACCAATTGTGACCTCTTCTAGGATTAACTTACTAATCAGTAATCACAACTGCAATTATTAGCACACAAGGCTAGGACAGTTGAAGTGGTGAATGCCATTAAAAAATTTCCCTCTTTCTCAATAAGGTGTTTCTATTTTCTAATATTTTCTATGGACTTACTGGTAAAAAGATTTCTTATTTTTCTTTTGTCATTCCTCACTTTTTCGTTTGAATTTAGTCCTTCTCTTCATATTCATTCACTTTTTCAGTTCTTATCTAACAGATACCACCCTGTATATTTAGTCTTCTGAGCTCTTTAAGAGACAAACACTTAGTCCTAGACTTTGTACTACTAAAGTAACTCCATCTTGTTCAAGAATATAAAGCAAGGAGGAAGGCTTTTCCAGATTTAGACATGGTTGAGTGGTGCTTGAGTGAATGTTTTTTTTTTGTCACCTAGTAAACCTGCACAATCATTTGGTGAGGTTGGCAGCAAGCATGACATAATGATCTAAATGGTCCATACTTGAGAAGTGAATGAAAGGAAGATTTACGAAGCCTTATACTTTTCTCACATAATAATTTTTAATGACATGAGAGAATTGTGAGTACCAGAGGCTCTGAAATGTATTTTATAATTCTTCTAGTATTTGTTGTTTTGTAGCCTCTGAATGCTTTATGCATCTGTAAATCTGCTCCACAGATTAAAGCATTGATTATGATGATGGTTATATAGGTTAGCTGCATTAGTTGGTAGTATCATAAAACTTGTGAAGCCATGCAGGGTTCCAAACAAACTTGTGATTGTGTGCCATTGTATTTGGTACATATTTATTTCTTCTCTGGAACATTTTTATTAAGAAGTAATATATGAAGTTTTCTGGGGTATAAAGAACTTTAGAAAAAAAAAAAGCCCTTGCAGACACCCAAATTTGTTGCATATATTTTTTTTACCTGTATGAACTTGTTAACATCAATGATAGAGAGATGCATGAGGACAGGAATAAGGATTTGAAGAATGGGACTGGTAGGAGAAGATGAGAATGTGCCGAAAAAGAATTGGGATGACTGTTTTGGTTCTTTTTAGATTTCACATATGCTAATTAATGTTCTTTCCCTATCTAATTGGAGTTACCATAGAGGTAGTTGATGGAGGTTAATGGCACAGATATGTACGAAAGTATGTTCAGTCTATGAGGGCACATATAATAATACTTTTTCAACTTTGTGGGAGTAAATCTGAAAATGTCAAACTCTGTGAGGATACATATGCAAGTGTTCCATAAATAACTAAGCTAGCAAGATATAGGTTTTTCCTTGACTTGATTTTGGCTTGCATGTAGTAAGTACAAGGGTCCATAATTCAGTTGCCTACTATAAGGACAAGGTTAATTGCAGGAAGTTTGATTTTGGGCCATAATGAGGCTTTCTGTTTCTCTAAGTTTATGCACTAAATAGGAAGTTCCTCTTTGATTTTTCTATAATATTATGACATATACATTACCCAATTAATACTATTATTCCCCCTATTAACTGATGAAGTTAGGGTTGATCATCTTGTTGACTAGGATTGCAATAGCTGAACTGGGCCTTTGTGCTGAGGTAGACAATATGAACCAAATTACAGAATAGCTGAGGTTGGACAAAGTGAAATACCAAGTTGAGCGAAAGTGGACCATCATGGTGTGAGCTTAAAATTCTGGAGTTGCTGAGCTGAGGTACTCTACTAGTATAAAAGTACTCTTAAGGTAAATCTTGTGAAACAGAAGAGACTTTGGGAATGCTTCCATCAGGGTTCTCTTCTGATCCGTAAGATAGAATTCAATTTAAGTGAAGAATAATTTAAAGTGGAGATTTAGAGCATGAATCCCAAGAAGGTAAGAGAGTTTTGATTCCATCTACTTGTGAAGGAGGTTCCCTCTACTTGTTTATCCATATTAAGATGCTATTTTTTTGTGATGATGGATTATGTGATCGATAATTAGGATCTGGGTCAGTTAGAGTGCAACACAATTTGGTAGGTGGTCTTAACTGCATCACTATGTGTCAAGCCATTGCAGTATAGTCCATCAGTTAATACTTCTTTGGTGATACCTGTTCGGTTCGTCTAATATCTCCTTATAAACTGATATAAAGGTGAAGCTAAACTTGAAAACCGGTCTAAGTTGTATGGCCAATAAACTTTACATGGTGCCTTCTCTAGTTCATTCTTTGAGGAGTTTACCTACCATTCAATGGTGAGCTACAGCAGAAAGAAGAGGGATGCGGCTTCTTCTATTAACTCTGAATCTGTGACTTGACGTGAGACCTCTTTAACCCTATAATTAATTTTGGTTAAAAAGTCAGATCTTGTATCAGCACAATTAGTCCATTTTTAATCTTGAAGCTTATTTCTTTCTGGTATGGAAGATAAAAAATAATTGATTCATTTATTCAGACTGAATTGGTATAGGTTCTTTCCTCACTGATGCCAATATATGGCACTTAATACAAGGTGGCATGTGCCAAAAAAAAAAAATCATGGTGGCATGTGAATTTCTAATTGTTCAAAAAACTCACCAAAATTTGCTGTTCCTTGTGGCCTAGGAATAGGGTGGCTGGAATTCTCAAATTTGACTTCCAAGTAAATAATGGTCTTGTAGTTTTGGTTTCTATGACAGAAGTTGACTTAGACCTATTGTGATTGGGTTAGAAGATTGCTTTAAGTTAACCGACAGACTTGTTACCAGTAATATCATTTGATATGACATTAGAACCACATCTCTGTCTCTGACTATTCTGCCCATCTTTTTTACTATAGGTTATGTGAAAGAGTTCTGCACGAAATGAACATTGTGCTCGAGAAAAGTCTTTAAGTTGTCACATCAATGTATTCTTTGAGAGGTTTGTAATAGTTGTAAACGAAAGCTTTTAAATCGTTGAAAATTCAAATCAAATTTCTGCCAGTTGTCCCTTGAAGTGACAATGGGAAATGCATCACTGTGTCTTATAGTAATAGAGTTCTGAACAAAAGTGAACGTATGCTTGTAAGAAGTCTTAAATTGTCATATCAATGCATTCTTCGAGAGGTTGATTGTAGATGTGAGTTAGGCTTTAAATCATTGAAAATACAGATGGCATTTCTGCTAGTTGTCCCCTGAAGTGACACAGGAAACTCTTCACTTTCTACTTTCTAGTATAGTGGTCTTCCCAGTTTTTACTATCGTTTTGAATAAAATGAACTATATGCTTCTAAAGTTTTAACCTTGTTGTAATAAAAGGCCACTTAATTCTGCCCTTTCTTTCTGTCATCATTGGTAATGTTTGCGAGAGTTCTGGAAAAAGGATAATACCTATTAGAACAAACATAGAAGAAAGTTAGCATGCATTGCCTTCATATTGGGCAATATGGGCTCCAAATGTCTGCTTGACATATTTTTATCACACATCAGAAGGACATTCATGCAAATTTCTAGTAGATGAGTGTAGGAGATCAAATGGGAGATGAATAAAAGCTGAGAGGGTTTTCACTGTCAATATTTCTCTTTGGAATGATTAGTTTTTATTAATGCAAAAGGTGACACATGAAATAAATTTTTAAAAAAGGTCTTTTTCCTCTTAGAAGAAACTTCCAGAATACTCTTTTATTTAAAAGGTGAACTTTGGAGTTTTCTTATCCATAAATTTAGAGATGTCATATCCAGTTACTTTTAGTTTTTTCATTGTTTTCAAATCCCATGCAGGTGCTTTGGCCTGAATGCGGCTGGCAACCTGTATCTTTGACTGATTTGATTACTGCTGCTGCGGTCAAAAAGGTTTATAGAAGAGCTACTTTGTGCGTCCATCCTGATAAGGTGCAGCAAAAAGGTGCAACTCTTCAACAAAAGTATATTGCTGAGAAGGTTTTTGATCTCCTCAAGGTTTGTATTTAAGGGTAACTTGATCATCCTTTAGATTCTTAGAACTCATAATTTTGAACTCATGGTAATTGAACTTTTGGTCATTATACCTTCTTGCTCATTCTTTAAGCCTGTTTGTTGTGTAAAAGTTCCAGTGTTGCTTTTCCTCATAAACAAGCTAAAAACCATATGGAGCCTGTGTAATTTGTTTTGTAAGTGCATTTGTCAGCATTTAACCTGCATAGTGGCTGTTAAATTTAGAGCATTTTATCCTAGACACCAGTCTATCAATTCTTTTTCTATATCAATCAGAATCTTTAAAAGAAGTATGTGGACTCATATGGAGCCTGTGTTAGCAATGGAACCAGGGAAAGTAGAAAGACAGTTTTTCTCTAATATATAATTGATATAGTTGGCGATTCTGATTCAGTGAGTCCCTTCTTCCATCATTTGAAATTCAATTCCATCGATCTTATCATACCGAATCCCATCAATTGAATCATTTTTTTGGAGAAATATGAGACATCTAAGTCGTCCAAATGACAAATTTTATTGACTAATACAAGTTGATTTTCTATTTCATTTAATTGACGAAACAATAGCTAGACCATAGCATTTGACCTTTTTGATTGAGAATTGTATCTGTGGCTATGACTGTTCTGTCGGGCTGTCTGTCCCAGTATGAATCATCAAGGCATGGAGTGCCAATTACAGAAATAAGTTCAAGTTGGCATAATATTCTGAAATACTCAATGAAGAATTTGTAACATGATATTTGTCAGAAAATGTCTTCCACCAGATCATGATAAATTTATTACTGAGGTTCAACTTGTTCTGGATATCTGTTTTCAATTGTAAGGGAATTTTTCTATCTGTTAACAATGGTAAAAAAAAGTTTTATTCCCGATAATAGGAAGAATGACTGCAATTATTATATGTATATATATATATATATATATATATATATATATATATATGTATATGTGTGTATATATATATATACATACATACATATATATATATATATATATATATACATGCATATATGAAAGCTTTCACTTGAAGGAAGCTTTAGATCTATGAAGTGAAAGCAGATTCATTGATTTTGCAGCACGTTGAAATTATTTTGGACATATACTTAAGACATAAAACTTATCTTGGATGTTATTTGATTTGGGATAACATCACTAACATCTTCCTTGAATGAAATAAGGTTGCTATATGTGCCTGCATCTATAGTTGTACTTGTTTGGTTTTCTAGGTTTATCAGTTTGTGAAGTTTATGACAACAGTATTCTACGAAATCCTGCTCTTCAGAATCTTCCCACTAATGTGTGCTATTGTGCTCAAATGAACAAAAGGAATAACTGATGTATCTTTTATCTTTGGAATTTACAACACAATTTCCCCATTTATTTGTCAAAGCAGATTCATCAGGTACTTAATGAAGTTTTTTAGGATTCGCATTCTTTTGGACATAACTATGTTTCTTCTGCTGCATATATCTTGAACATGGAAATCCATTTTTCTCTTTGCCTATACATAAACATTTTTTAGGAAAAAAATAATTGTATTTTGCCAAGCATTTGAAATTCTTGAAGAGATGCTTAGCTGATTATTCAAACATCATTTCCTGTTGATCTTTTAGGGTGCCTATCTAATTGTTTTCTGGTCACTGCTAATAATGAATTAATATAACAGCTAAATTTTCTCTGACTAGCATAAGTATCATGTTATTGTCTTTCCACTTGGGCAAGGACACATAGCAAATCACACAATTTTTTTTATCGTTCTTTTATAATTTCTGCAAGGGTGAGGATCTTAAGGAAAAAGAAAAAGGAAATAAGAGCAGCAATAGCATAATTGAGATTTAATGACATGGGCTACATTCTCGCAGAGCTTAAATAGGGAAATTTGATATAATTCTGCATTGTTCATATCATTAGGACCCTGGTTCCAAATGCTTTAATCACTTTTATTAATAATACCCAACTGAACTTTATATTCTAACCTATTTGTTGTTAGCAAGGAAAAAACATTGGCTGTTTTGTTGTATTATGATAAGTTACATCCTTAATTTTATCAAAAGCTAAAGCAAACAACTTTCTTTTTATTTTAAATATTCTCTAGTTTGACCTTCTCCAGCAAATTCTTTACTTGGAAGTGACCATGGGCATGGGTTACGGTGGTCGCCAGGAGGTCAAGACTAGAACACAATATATATCCAGTTGTCTAACACTCCAAAATCATATGATAGCTGCTGGTGGTGTAGTGGGCACTTTACCGAAAATAAATTATGAAATATTGATAAAAAGATATTTGTTTCAGTATTATAATTTCTGTTCATATTTGAGTTATGTTGCTACTTCCATCCTCTAGAAGCTTTTCATTTCTGTCCTATATGTTTGTTGTGGATTGTCTGGTTAATGTCATAACTCATCCCTTGACCCTGAAATGTTTGACAAGGCAGTGATTGCTGGTTAGGATGTTTGAAACATATGAAATTATATGCAATATTTGGTGACCTTAAAGAGGGGTAAGAGTACATGCAAGAGGAAACCACTAAAGAAGGAAGAGCTGGCATCAGATTGCCACTTCCATCTTGCCAGTATAACTTTGCAAGTTAGGAAGGAAGTTAGTTCTGGCCATATGCTCATAACTTTGCAAGTGCAGTCTAGAAAGATAAAACCTTCTAATTTTATGTGAGAAATGCTTTGATCAAATAAAGGCATGGCACAAAGACTGTGATTCTTGTAATGATACAGCCTGCCATTTTAAATGTGATTGGTACAGTTTGGCTTCGCAGCTTTCTAAAACACAATGGAATATCTTGACATGATCCATTTATTTGATCCAGAAGACCATTTTTTGGACTTAACTGGAGTTCTTGGGTTCAAATGGCTCTACAACAAAATGAATTATTGCCCTGTAACTACTGGAAAGTTGACTCTGTTGACTTATATTTTAAAAAAATCTGTTTAGTGAACAGTTTGGAGATCAGGTGATGGCCTTCAAAAGTTGGAACTTACATCTCATTACTAGCCAGCGGACTTCAAACTATTACCTGCTTTATAAACGCTGTTAAAACTTGGCATGTAATTCTTCCGGATGATCTTTTTCCTCTCTCTCTCTCTCTTCAATGTTGGTTTCATTAGCTTTGTTTTCATATATTGTGGTGATGTCCTTATTGTAACAATCTTTCTTAGAAATGATTCTGGTTTTCTTCTTTGTCTCACAAATATGCCCTCTTTGCGTGAAACAGGAAGCTTGGAACAAGTTAAACTCTGAAGAACTCTTTTAACAACTCCACGAGATGACTCCCTGCTGCATGAGCTACTGCAAGGATAAGTATGTGATCATATTGAGTAAAGCCTTAGTGTGCTCTTTATTTATTATATTCTTTGTACTTCCTGTATGAGTTGATCAGTGTTGCCCTATAGACGCCTGCTGCATTATAAATCAGTTTTCTGTTTGACTGATGGAAATGAATGTCCCTTTTTTTTTTCCTTTTACTTTTATCTTGACCAAGTTGACTGAGATTTCCATTTACCGCTGACGTCGTACTTAATAATGTTGTTTCCCCTTCAATAGGCATCAGGGTTTAGATCTTCGGGTTTCCCACGTGGGTTTGGTATAATGAGGCTGCATGTGGTTTTGTTATTAGACTATAATGGTAATCTCATACCATGTCCAGTAAAAGTTAAATTACCTGTTTTGAACACAAATAATTTTTGATAAAAAAATATATAATAATTAAGTATGAACAAGTATATCGTTAATTTATTTATAAATCAAACCATGGTTTTCTAAATTGGTCAGTCAGGTATTTGTTCGATCCATATGGGTTGTTACATGGATCAATTGAAACTGAATCGTTTGATTTAATTCTATGAATATAAATAAAAAATAAACTTATAAACTTTATTTATATTTTTTTCCAAATTAAATTAAAATGAGCTTTTAATGAGACAAGCATATTTAAATGTAATGGTCTACTATGATGATTTTTTGTTTTTATTTTTTTGTTTAAATGCAATTGTCTAATATGACGATTTTTTTGTTTTGGTTTATGATGAAATTCCTAGCGTGACAGAAGAATTTGAGTTACGGTAACAATTAAAATTGCCGTGTAACAACACTGTTACACGCCACGTGTGGCGAGCGGTTTCGGACGATAAGGGGCATCCTCTTTTGAGCGGGAAACCTCCCAAATCCAAAAAGCGATTCGGTGGTTGTCATGGACGACGACGACGAGAGCGGAACCCTATCCTCGATCCTCGCCGAGCTCGATTCTTCGCTCCGCCGGCACGATGGGGACTCCCCCCTCTCTGAGCCCTCCATCCTCGGTCTCCAGTCCCTCCTCGACGCCGCCGCCTCCGGCGATGCCGCGTTCGCACTCTGGGATCTCCTTGCCGCCCGAGGACTCCCTGCCTCTGCCCTCCTCCGTCCCCTCTCCGCCTCCATGGACGTCTCCGCTCCCCGCCTCTCTCTCCTCTCCGGCCGTGTGTACCTCTCTCTCCTCCTCTCCCCTTCCTCCCCTCTCTATTCCCTCTTCAACCCCCTTGTCTTCCTCTCCCTCCTCCGCTCCCTCCGTCGCGCCCTCAAGCCCCTTCCCTCGACCTCCGCCGCCTCGGCCACTGCCCTTCCGGAGGCCTCCCATGACGCCCCCGCTCCCCGGAGGAGCGCCCGGAAGAGGAAGCCTGGACGATCTGCTGGAAGCGCTTCGACGTCGGTGGATCAGATCTCCGACCTCAGCAGCCTACTTCCTCGCGTCCTCGAACTGCTTGATTCCGTGCTCTTCCGAGTCCGGCTTGACAACACCCCTGATGCCGTAAAGTCATTGGTCGATACTGTGGCAAAAATCCTGAGCTCTTCCTCCGGTCACCACCGGCTTCCGGATCTCTGCTTCCTAGTACTCTACAGGATCGTCTCGAAGCCAGAGCACGGAGACCAGACGACTTTAGCTGTTGAGGTTCTGCGATCACTGACGCCGATGATCTTATCTCCTGCAAAATCAGCATCCCGGGCTTCTTCTTTAGGTTTTGTTACTGAAAAGATGGTGCCTCTGGCCCAGGAGAATGATGCAGTGAAGGAAGCTCTGGTGTACCTACCTAGGTTCTTAGCGACAAAGGCACCGGAGAAGTCTGAGCTGAGAGTTTGTGCTGTTGATTCCATCATGGTGATTGTTCGGGCAATGAAGCAAGAGGATCAAATAAGATACGCCGATTATGTGGTGAAGATGACACAAGGGAAGCCTCAGCTAAGACTGTTGGCTGTAGACCTCATTCTAGCACTTTTGACATTGTTGCCCGATCCTCTTGGGGTAAAGGGATCGGCTCAGGAATTTAACGACAAGGCATGGGGACTGACTTGTCTGCAAGCATTAGTACAGCGTTGCTCAGATTCATCACCGGGAATCAGAGCTCGAGCTTTAACAAATACAGCACAACTGCTAGGCAGCTTAACTGGTGATTCTGGGAATTCTGCCCGTTTGTGGGAACTCTCAGGAATCAGCAGTGTGGACTTCAATGAGCTTTTGTGGAGGAGGTGTCAGGATGATAAGGCTGTTGTAAGGAAGGCAGCACTTCTCCTCATTACAAAGTCGACTACTATAATGCGAGGACCATTAGATGATTTGCTCCTTAGGACACTGAGTTCTGCTTGCTCTGACCCTTTGGTCAGCATCCGCAAAGCAGCTGTTGCAGCTCTATCAGAGGTGAAGTCATGTCAATTTTTTTCTCATTTTGTATTCTTTTACCACCAAATATCATACTTATAATTAGGTGCTTGTTGGTTATCTTTGTAGGCCTGCAGAGTCTTCCCTGATGACAGGGTAATACCTGAATGGCTTCATGCTGTGCCACGCTTGATTGTTGATAATGAGTCAAGCATCCAACAGGATTGTGAGAATTTGTTTCTTGAATTGGTCTTGGATAAAATCTCTCAAGCTGCTAAGATCAATTTTGGAAAAGATGCAACAGATTTGGAGTCCTTGCTTCCTAAAGGTATTTTACGTTTGTTGAAAGGGATTTGTGACAGTGAAGTGGCACCATGTGTCAGAAAGATATGTTCAAGCCTTGGAAAGAAGGAAAGAATTAAGATGTCAGTTGCAAGTTCACTTCAGAATATAATTACAGCATCCGAGTCTGTATGGTTAGGCAGTAGCAAGCCCATAGAGAAGTGGACGGCCCCTCCTGGGACCTGGCAATTGCTTTCTGAAGTGTCATTGTTCTCACCCAAGGCCATAGAATGGGAATTTCTCCATCACCATTGGCATCTTCTTGACAAGATTAGCCTAGAAGATCAAGGTAAAAATTCTGAAGAAGGGGACCAGAGCTCTTTTATGTGGGCTGGAGATCGTGTTCACCTTTTGCACACCATTTCTAATGTGTCGTTGGAATTGCCTCCTGAGCCTGCTACAGAGTTGGCTTGCAACTTACTAGATCGTCTTAAGAACTTCAGTATGAACTTAAGCGAGGTAAACATCAATTGTTTTACAATGTGTTCTATCATCAAAATTATGTCAGCGAGTTAAGAATTTGTTTTATTAAATCTTTAACCACAGAGCTATTTATTCAAAAAGTAAGTATTCTCTTTCTTTTGACATGAGGAGCTTATATCTTTTGTTGACTTGAACCATGATTGTTTATACCAGTCAAGAATTTGTTTTATTAAATCTTTAACCGCAGAACTATTTGTTCAAAAAGTAAGTATTCTCTTTCTTTTGACATAAGGAGCTTATATCTTTTGTTGAATTGAACCATGATTGTTTATACCAGTCAAGACATTGAGATATTTTATCTGGATATTTTCTAGCATGAATTACGATCACCACAATCAAGTTGTTTAAGTTAGCCACAAAATAATTGAAGACAAGTGGTGCAGAATAATATTCCCCACTGTTGATAGCTAAAATTGCTAAAAAGAAGTGCCAAGAGTCATTTTAATCCAAATATTTGTATTGGTTGAAGCATAATATTATTTTACATCAGTTTTTCTCAATCTGATAGTGCTTTTTGATGGTAAGATATGATGCCAAATCAACCATACTAGTCACTAGCAATAACACTTCGATTACTCATATCGAAATTGGACTAAAACTAATATTGACTTATAAGGGTCTCATGGGTGTACTACCATTAACTTTAACTTAAGCATTTTGGCTAGTAGTTTAGGTCAATGAAGTTGATAGGTCAATTATCCTATCAGGTTGGGTTATAACATTTGGTATTAGAGCCGATCTAGTATTGGGGCATGGTGAGAGAGTTTGAGTAGGAAAGAGCTATCCATGGACGAAGTTAGAGAATTTGTCATGGCGTAAAGCCACCACTAAGCTATATCTCACATGCATTATACTAGGATTTGATCTATGCTATACTGGGCCTTAACAAGGACGTCAAGCCCTTAAGTGAGGGAGTTTGTAATAGCTCGATTAGTCCCACAACGGAAATGAGCTAAGACTACGATTGACTTATAAAAGGATCTAATAATTGTACTACTATCCAAGGTTCGCAATACCGTATCGTACCGGTATTTCGACCTGGGCTTGGTACCGGTATGGTACGGTATACCGAGCGGTACACCTGAGTGTACAGAGTACTGTAGCACTGCTACAGTGCTACGGTGCCTGCTACAGTACTCGGACCGGTAACAGTCGGTCCGCGTACCGAAAACCTGTCGGACCGGTACGTATCGCCCGTACCGGGCGGTATGGCTCGATACGGCAGACCCTGCTACTATCAACTTCAACTTATGTATTTTAGCTAATGGTTAGGGTCAAATAAAATTGATAGGCTAGTTATCCCATCAGATTTGGTTGTGACACTAACAATTTAAGTTAATCGAAAGCTTTCACTATTGCTTTATTTTTTTTAGTTTATTTTCTTATAATTTTAGTAGTGTTCAAAATAGTGGTTTAAAAAGGCACTTAGGCACTCAGGTGAGGCAAGTCTAGGCTCGAGTGCCTCATATAGTGATCAAGCTACGTGCTTCAGTGAAGCACCACCTGGGCACTCAGTTGAACCGAGGTGTTTTGGTAAGCGCTTGGTTAAAGCACAGCAATCGAATCATATGATCAAGTTCAGTTCAGTTGAACAGTAGTTTAGTTGGTTCACACTAAAAGCCCACATGCAACCTCGCCTGACGCATGACTCTGACTCATAAACCTTGCTTCCGCCGCTGACACATAGGACTGATGTTGCTGACTCCAACCCATAAACCCTACTTGCTACTTTCTTGTGTAGCTCCTTTCCATTGTCGAGGGATAAGATTGCAGCTTCCTCCATCGTCAACGAACACATCTGAAGCCTCCTCCGCCCACGACATCGCTATACGTAGCTTCTACCATCGTCATTGCCATCATCCGAAACTTTCTCCGTTGATGCTGCTGTTGTACACAACTTCCTCCGTCGTCGCTACTATCGTCCGAAAGTTCCTCTGTCATCCCCGCCCTCTCCTTCCCCACTTTCCATTGTGGTGACTCTTTACTCCCCTCTAACTATTGTTGACGGTGGATTAAATATTGTTAACTATCATTACCATATAATAGTCCCTATTTAGATTTTAGCATTGTAATCTCTATTTATTTAGAACTGTTATTAGGGTTTCAGAATTTATGGGAAGTGTATAAAGCAATTCAAAAAATTCATCAAAAAATTTAAGAAATTATCCTGCTTAAAAATACAATTATCTAAAGGATCCTAAAGGTCCTAATGCAATTACTTGCATTTTTTGTTATAAGACTACTAGAGGTTGTATTTTCTGTGCAAAGTAGCATCAAGTAGGGAACTTTAAGAATGCATCAGCATGTAAGAAGTGTCCACTTGATGTAAAAAAGAAGTTGCTCGTTTATATGATTGAAAAGGAATAAATCTTATAAGATTTTACCCGAGAAAAATATTTATTATATTTGAGATGATAAAGAAGGGGATTATTCAGAAAGTGTTAATGCTAGTGGAAAAGAGTATTTGACAAAAAAAGAAAAGAAGTCATGATTATTAAGAAGGGTAAAAAGGGACCGATGGACTTATATATGTATTAAGGATCACAGAAGCAACTATGTCAAATAGAAGCAAAATTAAAAGATTCATAAGTGATGCTTGCGATAAAAAAAATAAGAGGAAGAACGATTCAAAACATTGCTCCCTTCTTTTATCATACTAACTTTCCTTTTAGTACTTGTTTTTTGGATTATTTTAAAGAGATGATTGAAGCTATTAAAAGATATGGCGGGGGATTAAAACCTTCAAGTTATTATGGGTTGTGAGTTTCATTACTAAAAAAAAGAGGTAGATTATACAAATGATTTACTAAAAGGCCATAAAGAATCATGGGTGAAGCATGTTTGCTCTATTATGTCATATGCTTGGACCACTAGGGGACATAATAGTATAATTAATTTTATGGTCAGTTGTTCTCTAGGAACCATGTTTGTGAAGTTAATAGATGCATTATCTTTTATGAAATCTAGAGAAAAGATATATGAGTTGCTTGACAAATTTGTGGAAGAAATTGGTAAACAAAATGTTATCCAAGTTATAACCGATAATGTTAGAGGATATTAGAAATATTTCTTACATCAAGAAGATTTAAAAAGAGTAATCTTTGTCATTAGATTTCTCTACAATCATACTGGGGCTTTGAATATGATAAGAGAATTCACAAGTAAGAAGGAATTTGTGAGATATGGTGTCACCCGATTTGTTACTTCCTTCTTAACATTATAAAGCATGCATCATTAAAAACTCAACCTGAGAAACATGTTTGCCTCGGAGAAATAAGTGATAAACAAATATACAAAAGAGTGAAAGGCAAGAGGGCCGATGATATCATCTTAATGTCATCCTTTTGGAATCTTATAGTTTATACATTGCAGGTAATAAGCTCTCTTGTTCAAGCCTTTTGGTTGATAAGTAATGAAAAAAAACTTACAATAGGATATATTTGTAAGGCTATGAATAAAATAAAAGAAATAATTCAAAAGTCTTTTGATAGAAATGAAGAAAAGTATAACATATTTGCAATCATTGATAAAAAAATGGAATTGTCAACTTCATTATCTATTGTATATCGTAGAATATTATTTGAACCCAGAATTTTATTATAAGAACACCTTTATCGTGTTTGATGCAAAAGTTATAAATGGGTTGTATAAGTGCGCTACAAAATTTGTTCCAAACCATGAGGTGCAAGATAAAATTATACGCGAATTATCTTTATATAAAATGTCAATGGCCGTTTTGGAATTCTAATGACAGTTCAATCTATGACAACTACAACCCTAGGTATTTATAAATTTATATAATTAATTTTATGTATAATATATTATTATTAATAAGAAAGTAAATTTTGTAGTTGAATCATGGAGTCTATTTGAAAATTTCATACGGAACTTGTAGCAATTGATTATCAAAATTCTTAGTTTGACTTGTAGTGCTATAAGTTGTGAGCGAAATTAAAGTGTCTTTGAGCATGTGAGGCTCATAGAATAGAAATCAGTGTAAACTTACAAGATGGCGAAGATAAACTTGTATTTGAAGATGATAACTTAACATGGGGAGATGTGGCAAGATCCTCAGGTATTAGAGAATTATAGACATATACAAGACAAATGATGAAAGCAAAAATGAGTGCAAAAGCTTTAAGTTCATCTCTTACCATTGTTGAATAGGAGGAAATCTATTTTATTGAAGATGGACGAGAGAAAGAGAAAGGTGATGATATGTTTGAGAATGACGATGTTGAGTATGACGATGATTGAATATGATGTAAAGTTTTATTGTTTTGAGTCTTTTGACATTATTGTTATTAGAACATGAATAATATGACTTGGTACTTCAGATCTTATCAATTTAACATCATATTTTTATTTTATATAATCATATTTATCAATTATATTATATAATTTTTATATATTAATATTTTAGAGCATCTCGGCTCGCTTGGGCAGGTGTCTAGGTGAGCGCCTAATACTTCGAGCATTTTGGGACTTTGGCGCCTTTTAGCGCCTGGTGTTTTTTAAATCACTAGTTCTAAACTCATTGATTTGTTCAGATGTTGTTTCTTTCACCTTGCTTGTTCTCCATGAACTGATAATATGTGAATACTTCAACATAGTTGTCTTATATTTATCTAATAACTAGTTGTTAGATGCTTCTCATATTACTTCATTGAAGTATCCAATTTTTAAATAACTACAAATAATCATACTGTGATTTTTGAGAGCTACTTCATGGATGCATTATATCAGATCTTTTATTAGCTTGAATCTGATCTTCTGATTATCAGATTAAAATGGATTTATGATTGTAGATATGTTTTTTATAGTCGTTAATCACTTGAAATTAGCTATCATATCTTAGAACTATATAATCTATAACTCTAAACAAAATATGAGAAATGGAGAACACAATATTATCTTAAAGAACTTTCTATCACCATTCATGGTCTGTTTTCCTTTTTTAACTTTCATTTACTAATGAAAAAAAATTATATATATATATATATATATATATATATATATATATATATATATATATATGTATATATTTTATTGCAACACCTGACCTTAGCGGTGAATTATTTTACAGTTAGGTTAGTGCTAGGAAAGCTTTTCTAGCATTATTTGCTGCAACTTGGATTTCCAAATGGTTATCATGAGAGACAAGTTGTATTGGGTCGATATGGATGCAAGAAAGAGTACAGTAAGCAATATGTCTCGACATTTTCTATGATTGATCTATAGATTTTGTACCTGAAATATACTGTTTAGCTACAAATATTGGCAGTTGCATTAGTTACTTATTCAAGATTGTGAATTCTTCCTTTTTCTATGCTTTCAGGTTGATGCACATGTAAAAGCTTTAAAAACTTTGTGCAAGAGAAAGGCTACAAAAGCTGAGGAGGGCGATCTCCTCATATTGAAATGGGTGCATCAGTTGCTTTCCAAAGCTCTAGAGATTCTTAATAGCTATATATCAGAGGCATCAGAATCGAGCAATATCAACATCTTCTTAACACCTCCGCAGAACAGTAGGAAAAAAGGAAAGAGAGATGTCTCATTGTTGAAGTCAGCACTACAAGCTGTGACTGCTGTTTTTACTGTTGGATCATTGATTCTAGTCTGCCCTTCTGCCGATTTGCAGGGCATTGTACCTGTCTTACACACCATTATAACATCTGGAAATTCTGAACCAAAGCCTAGAAAGTTTGCTGGTTCGACAGTTTCATTTAAAGAGGTGACTCCTACTCTGTATATTCAGTCATGGGTGACTATGGGCAAAATCTGCCTTGTGGATGATAAACTAGCAAAGCGTTACATTCCACTCTTTGTGCAGGTCTGAAATTGCTCCTGTTTATTTTGGTTTTTCCTGCCTGGCACGATACTCTGATTCTCATTTGTGCTTCTAGACTTTTTCCAGTTATTATAGATCTATGTTCTTTTGATCTATAGGAACTTGAGAAGAGTGACAGTGCTGCACTCCGCAACAATATTATGGTGGCAATGACAGATTTTTGTGTGCGATACACATCTTTAGTTGACTGGTATTGGTCTCTCTCTCTGGAGGGTATTTGTATACTTTTAATGGATATTTTGTGATATAGAAACAATATAATTGTAAATAGTTAACATGTCTTCGTTACTTTGGAGTTTTTGGCTCAAGCAGAAAGAGGGGTTCTTTTTTAGTCTACAATTACGTGATTGAAAACAGCAATCTGTTCTGATTCATCTAACCTCCTATTGTCAAAATTCTAAGCAGTCCGTGGTGTAATGTGGGGCATCTATGGAATTATGATTTTGTTAAAATCACCAAATTGCTTGCATCTGTTTCAAGCTTTGCATGTTGTTCTTTGTGTTCAATTGTCAGTAACATATTGATATCTAGTTTTTCATGCACACATTGTTTCTGCATATATGATCTGATCTGTATGTTATGTAAGAACATTGGATATCGTGCCTCTCAATGTTGTTGTGTTCATTGTACAAATATGATTTTTAAGTCTTTTCATGCTTGAAAAATTAGTTTTATAATTCTTGGTTATAAATGTGAATGCTGATCTCAGTTTTGTTGTGCCCTACATAACAGTTATATGCACAAGATCACTATTGCATTGCGTGATCCTTGTGAAGTTGTGAGAAGACAGACATTCATCTTGCTTTCGCAATTATTACAGGTCTGATTTCTGAAATCATTTAACCTATGGATAATTCTTATTGAATACATTTTGCATGTCATCATCATTTCTGGCTTTTATACAGAGAGACTATGTAAAGTGGAGAGGAGTATTGTTCCTTCGGTTTTTGTTGTCTCTGGTTGATGAGTCCGAAAAGATAAGACATCTGGCTGATTTCCTCTTTGGAAACATCCTAAAGGGTCTGTCTCTCCTAATTTCATCGGTCTTCCTTTTTTTTTCATTTCAATTTTTTGTGGTCCAATAACCTCTCTTTTTTCTTTTGTATTTACATGGCAGCTAAGGCACCACTTCTTGCATATAACAGTTTTATAGAAGCCATTTTTTTTCTAAATGACTGCAGTGCTCATTCTGCACATGTTGAGTCTCAGGGAGGCCTGCATGCTAGGTCCCGTCTCTTTTCTATAAGGTGAGTTTTAGTCAAGATTCTAACCCTTGAAATGGATTTTCAATGTAGTATTAAATCCTATACCCTTTTTTGCAATTACAGAGGCAATGATGCAAAATCAAGGTCACAAAGGATGCACATATATGTTTCTTTGTTAAAACAAATGGCCCCAGAGCACCTCTTGGCTACCTCAGCCAAGTTGTGTGCTGAGATTTTGGCAGCTGCTTCTGATGGCTTGCTCAATGTTGATGATGTTGCTGGACTATCTGTACTCCAGGTATGCCACCTGATTGAGAAATCTATTGACTAAAAGAGGCATATTAAATTCCAAGTTGAGCACTATACCATGCATTTATTGTAAGACTATTATTCCTCATGATAAATTTTCTAGAAGCAAGTGGAATGTGTGAGAATTGCTAACTGAGTATAATCTCATATGCTTATTTAAGTTTATGAGAATTGTTTACCCAGTATATTCAAACATCTGATATTTGTTTTTGCAAAATATAAAATATTTGACTTAATAAGTTGCTTCTGTTTCTACGAGGCTAAGGATCTTGAAAACCAACAAGGTTTTTAACTAGCTACAAGAAGATGCTCAGCATTACAAATATCAGATAACTTTTCTTTTGTTATATAAAAAGAAACTAAAAGCCTGGAACTACCAAAATAACTACCAAAGGAGTAAATAAGATTTGTTCTCTCTGATTTATAGTAATGGTGGACATAATTGGAACCCAGGGGGCAATAACCTAAATCACCATGCAAAAGGCTGAACCTGGCCCCCTTGATTCCTTTGTGTGTCGGTCTAAATGCTCATCTTCTTTCTACTTTTTTCCATGTACTTGGCACACCGCTGGCTCCTTTGCTTCTGTATTTGGGCTGCTGTCATCATGTTGGCACTGTATTTAGAGTTTACGGTGTCATACATTCAGTAACATAAATGTCCAGAGTCTTTTCAAGAAAGGAAAAAATGAACTCGAGAGAGTGACTGCTTCAATGGACTTTATATGGATCCCTAGTTTAACTCGTGGTTTAAGGATTCTGCTGAAAGAATAATACATGATAACTTGATAAGGTTTTTGTTCTCATTCTTGCTGATTTTGTTTGATAATTTGTTAGATTAGCCCAATCAAGAGAGTGAATAATATTTTGGCAGTTGGCTTTGCTTGCTTAGGTTCCTTCTGTCTTTTCCTGGGCCAAGAATTCTCTCTTTGCTTTTGCCATTACTGATTAATGAAGTTGAGGCAATGCTCTTTTCCTCACAAGGAGAGAGTAGTCCATACTGAAAATTCTCATTTATTTACAGGATGCTCTAGAAATCCTTGCATGCAAAGAGATGAGGATCCATCCAAGTCGTGGTTCTGATTCATCTGAGATAGATGATGATGGCGGTGAGAGTGCAGGAAGCGCTGTCCATGCTGCCAGAGGGAGGGTGGTCACCCAAGTAGCCAAGAAGAACCTGATCCAGATAGCTGTCCCTGTATTCATCGAGTTGAAGCAACTGCTCCAGAGCAAGAATAGCCCCCTCACCGGCTGTCTAATGGAATGCCTCCGCATTCTCCTTAAGGACTACAAGAACGAGATCGATGAGATATTGGTTGCCGACAAGCAACTCCAGAAGGAGCTCCTCTATGACATGCAAAAGTATGAGACTGCCAAGGCCAGGTCCACCGTTGCGGAGGCCATTGTAAATGTGCAAAGGTCGGAGAGCTACTGTTCACCAAATGGACGGGGTTCTACTGGCATGTACAGCAAAGTTTCAGAGAAGTTGGGAACTGAAGGAAAGATTGCTTCAGCAGTGGCAGATGCAGCTGCCAGAGCTAAGGTGAGATCAGTTCTCAAGGAAGCGAACCAGAATTTGCCAACTCCACCACTCCGTTCGATGAGTGTGCCCAAGCTGAAGAGCATGGGAAATGGTGGTGTGATCGTCAGTGATCGGCCAACACATGTACTGGAATCGCTAAGGCGGAGACAATCTTTTGACTCTGATGAAGAGAAATAGTGGCCTCTACTTTGACCCACTCGTACACTCCGCATTAGCTTAATTGCTTCACTTATGATGCATTGAAGAATGTCGGGCTACTTAAGTTGGGTAGTCCAGCAATATATTTCATTCCCAATTTATCTCTTCCTTCCCAGCCATTTGCTCAGGATGTCATCTTTGCTGTGGCTTCTTGTTTGTCTTGTAAAATGGTAGAAGCAAATTGAATAATGTAGAATTTTCTCCATTCTCTTCAGCTCATTCTTGCAATTTTAACTTGTAAGTATACTGGGAGTGACTTCTTTGACACTGCACCTGAAATAGTATCTGGTGCGCCGTTCATGATTCTGTAGAAGGTACCAGCAAGGGACTGCTAAAGAGATACTTGATATTGAACATAGTCACAAGGTATATCTTAATTTCTTTCTGTAGATGATACTGACCTTCCAATTAATGGGTTATCTTGTTTAGTCTCCCCTTGAAACAATGGAATGAAGAAACAAAGGGTGCTAACATGAAGATCATTAGCTTATAAATTGGAAACACGTGCCATCTCAACTCTGGAGCACCTGATGAGATAACTACTGGGATTGAACAGGTGAGCTCAATATTGTATGTTGAACTCTACATTTTCTTCAGATTGGGTTTCTGTCAATTACTTGTACCAATGTCTCTGCTGTAACGTTGGGTTTCTTATTTGTTCAGATTAAGCTGGCAAGGTATGAATCATTCAGTCTAATTGAAGACAGAGCACTAGCAAAACTGAATCGGTAACCCAATTCTTTCTTTTGCCCCTGATCGATGCTAATGCATAAGCAAATTTTCTCTTTCTTTCTGCAAATTGTGGTTGATAGAATCGAATTAGTTTCCAACTATTTGTGGATGACATGACATGATAAAAATAGCGAGAAGGGAGTGGTAGTGATGCTATAATGGTGTCAATGTCGCACACTATGGTAACCATCTCAAGCCTCGGGAGATGGTTTGGTTCAGGTTGAATTAGAACAGATCCGGAATGCATTCTGACCCGGTGACCCAATGGATCCGTTAAAGCTTGACCAGTATCCGATCCGACTATTTTCCGGATCCCGCCAAAAGTCCAATACGGCGGTAGTAAGTATCTCAAGCTTTAATCTCTATTTGGTTTCCCAGAAAATGGAAGAAATATTCTTTGCTTTAAGAAAAGAGATAATAATTATTAGTAGTCTTAATTTGTTGAGGTTTTAGATTTTTTTGGGTTAAAAGAATTTACACTCATGTATTTTAGTAAGCAATTAAATTGTTTGTTTTTTATTTTAGTAAAAACAAAAAAAAGAGGGTAACCATTTAGTCTCCGTCAACCGCGGGACATCTTAACACGACAATGCTTGGGTTTCCTTTCCGCGGCTCGCATTTAAATAGGGTCGCTCTCCAACTTCAGCCTCTCTCTTGTTTACCATAACCCTATTCAGAGAAGAGGCGGCTTTGCTCGGACGGAGGGGACGATGAGTTGTGGAGGCAGCGGTGGCGCGGCAGCGGCTGTGAAGGGCGGGAAGAAGAAGGGTTCCACCTTCGTCATCGACTGCGCGAAGCCGGTGGAGGACAAGATCATGGGCATCACCTCCCTGGAGAAGTTCCTCCAGGAGCGTATCAAGGTGGCCGGCGGCAAGGTCGGGGCCCTTGGCAATGCCATCACTGTCACCCGCGACAAGAGCAAGATTACCGTCACGTCCGATGGACCTTTCTCCAAACGGTAAGATCCAGTCGTCTCTCCTTTGGATCTCTATTTTGGATACTTTTTTGCACTGTAAAGGGAGTTTGATCGTTTGGTGTAGTATTGCAGTGAATGCAAGAATGCGATTTTGATCTTCTAATTAACGGTCGTAATATCTGCTTCTTATATTTTGCTAACTGTAATCCAAAAAGGAGTTGCTTTTTATTTTGTTTTTTCGCACGTTTTTGTGTTCCAGTAATATGGATTTTTGGGTTATCAACTAATTTCATATATGAATTTTGGTGTTCAGATACTTGCATTTTTGTGCCTCGATGAAATTTTTGTCACCGTTAACTGAAAATTGATAATTATCACCATAATTTAGCTCAAAAATGTGTTTTTGATATGGCTTGAGAGAGAACAAGACGGAAACTATTATCGCATATTCGATTCATGAGTACTCCAGCACGTAGTTTGCTTTTTTTCTTGTACTCCATCAGCTCTCTGTAGTTGATGGTGATTTAAGCAGAACAGTTAATTGTTTAAACCAGTTTCTAGGAATGAACCTTTTGAAAGAAGCGGAGTATCTTAAATCTCAATTGTCCCTTTCACTACATGGCTTTTGATCTGGTTACATATGTAGTATTTATGAGAGGAATTTAGATGATTTAGCTTGCCAGCCAGATTGTCCCTGCTTTCTTTCTTCCATAGAACATGTGGATGTTTGTGTGATTTGTATCAAGAATTTTGGGTAATTATGATTTCCTCAGAAGGCATGAGTTTTACGAGGATTTCCCCTTGAAATTGGAGAAACAGGACATTTGTTCAACGAGGTTCCTCTCTTGGATCTTAATGATTTTATATTAAGATATTAGATTTGGAACAAGGTCCAGCAATGAGGATTTGGTGTTGTTTCCTTTTGATTAATTACTCATGTTTAGTGATGGTTTTACTGGTTCTCAGATTCTAGTTGGATGTTAAATTGGCCGCATTGTGCTGTGTCCTGTTCTATCATTTTTATTGGGCAATTTGGAGGATATTGATATGTGGACTCGATAATCCATTCCACTACACTGAATCAAATTTTGTTGTGACGAGGCCTATGCTTGGTGCAAATTGGTACTTATAATAGATATGTAGATGTACCTGTAATTGGTAGTAAGGGGGTGGTAGTAAGCTATGTAGATGTACCTGTAATTGGTATAGTAAGTAAGCTATATGAGGGAATTATGTATCTTATAATAGATATTTTTCTGATTTATCTTTTTTGTTATTTTTATTAGTTGCAAATAGTAGTCACCAATATATTCTGCAAACTGAAATAGATTTATTTATTGGTTTTTTGCTATTTATGAACTAGGTATTATTATTATTGTTTTGATGTTGGAATTTATCTGCACCAATTTTGTGGTACATGTTGTGTACCTATGTAGTTCTTGTGATGTGTTTGTATGATTGCGCATATCTGTCATGGACAACAGGGTTAATAAGATCTTCGCTCTAGAAAATTTATCAGTTGTTGAACAGAATAAAAAACTACCTTGAAATCTTATTTTTCTAATTCAACTAGCAATTTAAGAAACAACTATTTTATATCGGGAACAACATGAAATTCCCTTTTGCTCCTCTTTTATCTGCCTGTGTCACTAGTGGGTTGAGTTTGAAAAATAAAAAAGAAAAACATTACCATAGGCAAGCCATCCACTTTTTCTCCCCAACTCTACTGGAGGCTAAATTTTAGATTAACATTTCAAAGATTATTCTGAATTTTCAGGTGTTGATTGATGTGTGTTAACAGGATTTCTTTTGTTAAGTGCTATTGAATGTCAAATCACGTAAAGAGAGATCTCTCTCTTGCTAATATTGTTGGAGAATATTGGTATTTTATAATCTTTGATTGCTAGTCTTATAAGTTGACCCATTGCACCGTAAATGACAATGTCAATAAAACCTTCTATGATCACCTAAAGAGAAGGTGTTAGCTCTGATCGTATGGGCTCAAAAGAAGAACGGGTTTTGAATATGGTTCTTCTTGCGTGCATAACATATTGATGACAAAAACACTAATCTATGCCACGAAAACACTTTTACGTGGTTAAAATCACTCCCCTAACAAAGATATCGACATAGTTTTATCAGTTCGAAGGACCATAGCCACCATCTCTCGACTCTTATTTAACAATAGACGACAATCTTATCAAAAAATAAAAAACAATAGACGACAATCTTATCAAAAAATAAAAAAGAGAGTGATCGATGTTTCTAGGCGATCAAAATATGGTAACATCCATCATCAGTGAGGTGTGTAGCACACATGATTATCCAACTACCAAACTCTGAATAACTGAAATAAAAGCTTGTACGATTCTCTTTTTTCTTTTTTTTTAGCAATCATCCGCTTGCTGTTGCTTCCATTGATTCAGAATAGAAACAGCCATGTCGGTGCGTGCCTCTACTTCTTAGCTTTCTTTGGAACCCTGCAATAAAATACTATTACTGTTAGTTTATGAACAGAAAAGTCCACAAGAGCTTTCATGAAAAAGTGGACAGGAACAATCTCCTACTCAGGTTTCTGCGCAGCAGGTGCTCCGTCTCCAGGCCCCTGTTTGTCAACAGATCCAAGATAAATCAGGAATCATAAGAACGAGTAATCAGTTCTCATTAATTACCAACGGCAGAAATTACAGAACTGACTGTCACGAGAAGAGAACAATGTTCTTCCACAAACTAAAATCATTGAGACAGGAAAAAAACTTGCAGAAACTTTTTCATCCAAGCCAAACAAAAAAAGGTTTCATCACAACATTTTTAACACAAAAAAATGATTTGATCAACTGAATTAGTCGATGTTTTATCGATTCTAACACAAGTATAAGAAAAATACTAATCGTTAAGATGTGTCGTCTGCGATGAGTGTCAAGAAAATATTTTTATGATCGAGGAGTTTATATGGATAATTATAAAAACTACTTAGCAAGAAGGGAGCATGAAATATTTGTTCGACAAGAATCATGAAATATTAACAATAGAAACAGTTGAAAGGGAAGAATAAATGGGAAAGAACTTCCATAAGCTGCATGCCATATTTAAAGGAAAACAAGATAATAAAATTTTCAGACCTGAGCCAGGCGTTCCTCTCTCCTGGCAATCTTCCTTTCTCTGCTGGCCTTGCTCTTGGCTCGTTTAGCTTCAAACTGGTCGGATAAGGTCTTCTCTCTTGCCTTCTCAGCTTTGGATTTATGAATGCTTTCCATCAGCACCCTCTTGTTCTTGAAGACATTACCTTTCACTTTCATGTACATGTCATGGTACATGTGCTTGTCAATCTTCTTCGACTCACGGTACTTACGCAGTAACCGCCTGAGAACTCGCATCCTACGCATCCAAAGTACCTTAGTCGGAAGCCTGGCTTCTCTTGTACCCCTGCGCTTACCTGTAATATGAAAAACATCATTCGAGAGGATAGGGTGTAGAAAAATGTAATCGAATAAGAATCATACCATATCCAGAATGCCGCCCTTTTCTCTTTGCCTCCAGTGCCCTCCTTGCACGGGATCGTGAGTGAATCTTGGTTGGCTTCCTGATGATAAAACCATCCTTGACAAGCTTTCTAATGTTTTGGCCTGCATTACAAAACCATCATGTTCCGTAATAAGCAAACATGAACGGCGATTGACAAATATCAATGAAGTTTTAGTTTCAACAGATATATGAAACAGTTGAGATCAAAACTCTCTCTCTCTCAAAATCTCATCATCATAAATCTGTTAGAAAATAATAAATGCACCAGGTTTATTTCTCCCTTCCCAGATCGATGATGTTTGAGCAAAAAAGAACAAAAATGTATATGATGAAACTTCCATAGTCTTCCATGTTAAATCTCTCATGATTACATATATTCCCTACTTATAATGACCACTAAATCTCCACCCCGTCGGACTTTTGTCCTGCTAGAATTAACTTTTCACATATTCTTGACGTTGGCGCTTTACTGATGCAAAAAGAACTTGCATCAGTCAGCTAATAGAGGTCAGTCTTCAATAAGATGTTCACCTGTCAGGTTGCTTTAAGATCAAAAAAGTATTACACTTTTTGGCCAAAATCATTAACTATCTTCTCTCACTGTTTCCTTTGTCCTCTAGTACTAAGTAAGCAAAACAATATTAACAGTCAGCATATGATAGACACAAAGAACCGCAAGATTAAACTTATATTGTTAATTCAAAAGGGAATCTAGAAACTTGAAGAGTGCAGAATGCATACGGTATGAACATACCAATAAAACTACAAAAAAAAGCATCAATACCCCAATCTCAACCTCAAGATGGGATAAAATTCACGATATTAACAGAGCAGTCAAACCATCCGATAAGCATCTATTAACAAATGCCCCACGGAGAAGTAGCCGCGAGCAGAAACAACGTCTCATACAAAAGGCATACAGCATACAGCTCTGGGGCTCCTTCGAGCGCAAGGGCAGGATCGATGGCAGACACTACGGTACAGCCAGGAATGATCAGAGGAGGAAAGGTTCTTACGGGAGTTGGCCATGGAGATCTCGCTGACTTCATTGGGGTCGAGCCACACCTTGCCCCGCCCGCACTTGAGGACGCTCGCGGCGAGCCGCTTCTGGAGCTTCAGCGACACCATCGTACGCCGCCTCCCTCAGCTCTTCTTCCTTGAGGGGGAAGAAAGAAAGAAAGAACGAACGAGAGAGAGTCGGCGGCGCAGGGAAGAAGGGCTTCTAAGGGTTTCTCGAGGGTAAAATTGTAATTTACTTTTCTTTGTTGTTTTTCGGTTTTTTTTTTTTTACACAAAATGTGATAACCGATGAGGACCACATTTTGATGACATCAAAAGTCAATTTTATTTTTTTTCTAATAAGATAGTTAATATCATTAAAAAAATTTATATGATAAAGTTTTCAACCTTTTAATTTTTAAGTGAATCAGATGCAAATATTAAAAATTTATCGGATGATATTTTAAATCTTAATTTTTTTATAAATAAATATAATATAATATACTATCTCATCAGAATAATATTTTAGGTATAAAATTTCAAACTTGTCCTTTAGTAAATAGAATTAAAATTTTGTTTATGAACTTTTCACCCTTTAACTATAAAAATTTATTGGATGATATTAATTTTTTGATAAATAAATATAATATATACTAACATCCGAATAATATTTTAGGTAAAAAAAATTTATAGGATAAAATTTCATACAATGAGCCTTAATTATTTGATTGATTATTATACAAGCATATCAAAATACATGACATTATAGGACGCAATAAAAATTGCTGCTATCTTTCGTCAATAGGCAGGCTAATAAGTTTCTGATTTGTGCAATGCGAAAGGCATGGCATCAATCGACAGGTTGGTTGATCTGAGAATAAATAATACATGAAAATAAAACCATTTTTTGGGTGTCATGATCAACATCATTAACATCATCTTCATCAATCAAAACTGATCATTATCAACACGACCACTGTTACTATCGTTATGAATATAAATAATAATGTCATGCGATTTATAAAATAACACCAATGATAGTAGCTAGCATATACAGTCTCATATTACTGATTTTTTTTTTCCTTCTCTTAGTTCGGGAAAGCACAAAAATAATACAAATTTTTTTTCTAATCTGGCATAAATCCTAGTAAAATCCAGATATAGAAATGGATCATGACCTCCAAGTTTGCCAAGATTGTGTGCTGCTTAAGCTAGTATACATGTTGATGAAAGGTTAATAGATGAACCCTTTTTGGTTAACCGCATTCACACCCTTCCACCTGTAGGAAGGCTTCAAACTCCTTGTTCAACCAACCTATTCTCAGGAGATTTAAGAACACCACGATCCATCAAAGGCTGAAGCTCAGGCTTCGCCAAGTCTTTAACCTTTGAAACCGATGATTCCAGGAATGCGAGAAGCACCTTGCAACTGCAATAGACATCCAAATAATCCAATGTGAACACTGATATTTGTACACAAACACCATTTTTTTTAGTAATTACTCTATTTATTCCTCCTCTAGTAACATCCTTTTACCTGTGGCCTTGAGCCCAGACGTCGCACTTCCCATCCAAAGCCATTTTCCACAGAGTGGCTGCGAAACCAGGGCAATCAAGGACGAGCTTCCTGATGAGCCTACTGGAGTGGAAGTTCTCCAAAACATGCTCCTCTTGTGACTCATTTGTCTTGGGCAGGGCTGCCAGAGAAGCTATTGCTTTATGTAAAGCATCCATTCTATCAGCAAAAGATTGCAAGATACCGTCACTTCCACCAACAGCTAGCTGCATCCGAGGAAATAGAATGAGATAACAAAATATAGTCGCAAGACATCATGTCCTTTTCAGTAATAGATTAAATGATAAAGAACAAACTGATCTTTTTAAGCCACTTAATTAATTTTCTTTTTCAAGAGCCTAATAGGGCATAGACCAAGGCATATCCATGTGAACCACTAATGAATAACAAGATTCACAACATATATAAAATAGGATACATCCATGTCAAGAATCAGGATATCTTTGGGGACATTTATTCTTCTTTCCTGCGCAAGACCAATATCTAGACAAGAGGCTCTTGTTAATGTATGACTTTGAGAAAGTCAATGTACACAGAATTGGCCCAACAAAAGGGAGATAGATACCTTGTCTCGAAGTCGTGAACTCATGTGTAAAAACTGTAGACTTCAATTCCAATATCAATTTATTATTATTGTCATAATTGTTCCTTCAGATTAAATGTAATACGATTAAGAAAAAAAAACCTAAAGAATCACAACGTTGATCAATTATTGCTTTGGTAGTAATAACACAATAAACTAATTGTTTTTTTCCATCATAGTTCTATAAACATAAATTGTGAAAGTGAAAGTACTTCCTAATATTTGGAGACTAGAAACAGTAATCCAGAACAAAAGGCCATTGGCATGTTAAAACTCTAATGACACATAAACCAGCCAAAGAAAGAACTTGCTGAAAATACATTTTAGAGGTTCTCGTAAGCTTCGGGATAAAAAAGCTTACAAGGATCCGCCATTGCTCGGTAGCTATATAAATTTTAAATATAATAGGCATGCTTCCTTTCAAATAGTTGATGAACAACCAAAGAAAGAACAGACAAGAAATAATTAAGAATATCACTTCAGGAAAAGAACACAATGTTCCAATATCGTCTTATGAAAGCTTGAAGATAATATGGGTTGTATCAAGTGATTATAATCTTATAAACCCAAGCTTAATTTTAAATAATAGTCCAAGAGAAACATAAATTCATATTAATAAAAGAAAGAAATGTTGACTAAAATTAAAAATAAACAACTGTGTAAAAAAATACAAACAAATTCACTGTCGGATGGGATGTGAATCTAGAATTATAATATAGATATCAAGCAGGTCATATGATTTTTTTAAAGCAATACTGCTTACACAATTTCATATACTCCCACTGAAAAACCGTAGAAAATATCTTCTAGAATATGAAAACTTCCATACATTCCATGTTCACATGTGAGAAATTTTACATGACAATTTTCTTTCACATATGCAAACAGTCGGCCATCAATGATAATTCAGCATTTCAGAGGGAAGGAGTATATACACATTTATATTTTTTATACTTATATTTATCTATATAGGTATGTGTGGAACTTTCCAATGACAAATACATAGTTTCAAACTATTGCAGTATGTAATAGTCTCCAATTTTTGGTACATTCGACCACTGCCTTTCAATAGCAATTTTGTTAATTATGTTTTAAACCAAATCAAATAGAAGATTGGCTAATGAAAGGATACATCAGGAGTTCTACAGAAATGAGAAACTAATAAAATTAATGCAGCAGCTCAGAAGAAAGTGACAGAAAAAGAACACCTCATAAACTACTTCTTTGCCGAAGGTTGAACGGAGTAGCTCACCAATGTTATCAGTACAAGTTTCAAATAGTCCCTTAGAATGACCAGAAACAATGAAATCTTTAAAAACCATCAAGTGCATATTTCACAAAATAAAATGAACCAATTTTGTTCTTTGTTACTTTTAGTTTCTCTGAAAATAGTAGTAAAAAATCTAGTAACAGCATTTACACTCCAGTTAATGAAAGCTTATAGTTTAATGAGTAGCCTCTCAACCAGCAGAAAGAAACCATTTGTGTATGTGAGAGAGAGAAAGAGAGGGAGAAAATACACTAGCATGATGATAGCAATTTTGCAAAGAACTGAACAAGGAGTTCTGGAATGTCAATTAAAGGCACGGTAGTAAAAGTCACACATCAAGAAAAGAATGGAACCTGCTGCCAGCAGTAAGAGTTCAGAAAGTGAAAAAAAAAAAGAATAGGTGAATCAAACCAAATCCAACCAGAATACTGAATGTGACCCAAAGCTTGACAGAACTCTCCTCTATCCCCACCTCCAAATTCATATTTTGCTGTCTGAAACTGTGTCCAATATTATGGTACAAGAAGAAAGAAAAAGAAAATGTGTGTTTTGACACTTGACCATTTAACATTGTAAGCTAAAAATGGTCCAGAATATTGCATGTCTGAAGCAGAATATTAAGTGTTACCTCAGCAAACCCACTCTCAACCATCAATTCACATCTCCTGCGAAATGAATCCTTCTTGCCTCCGGTATCTAACTGCACACTCTTCCTCCCAACTTCACTGTTCTCATTATCTGTCATGGGAGCCTCCCCATTTTGGCATTGCTCCAAGCCAACTTCCATGGGGTCCTCTGTCTCTTCCACCTGAGATGGAAGTGAACGGATTCAGATGATGCACATCTGCTACTAGCTTGAATTACATAATGATGGAAATAATGTTTGCCTGTGCAGAAAGGGAAGGAACAGATAAACTTAGACAAGCCAAATCCTCAGGTGCAAAATAGCGTGAACATTGTGGATGAAGTAGCTGCAGTAGTGTACGTCTTCCATTCTGGTAATTCAAGAGATTTCTTTTCTCTTAGTTGCAAGAATCGGATCAAGAAACACATCAAAAAATTTCAGCTATTGATCAGAACAAAGTAACTACCTTATCCAATACCAGCTCCTTCAGCATTGTTTGCAGCTCCCGTATTACAATCTGACAAATGATATAAAAAATTTTCAACAAATTTCAGAAGGTCAAAATCAAAACTTTAACATCAAATATCAAACGAGCAATCACTGACCTTTGTTACAAGCTTCGTATCATCAACTACCGAAAGGACACAAACTAGCAACTGGAATAAAATATTGCCAAATTAGTACAAAGTTATTATGCCATATAATTGCATTCATATACTGTTCAAAAATCACAGATAAAGCCTTAGGACACCTCAAATTTTATATACCGATTTAATCCATCAATAACTCCCAATGTGGAGCCATTAGTGTTTCATAATATGTCGCTCTCAAATATGATTCCTCGTCAATGTCCAACATATATAAATGGTTTTTAGACAAACAGAGCATCAATGGCATGCCCTTTGCACCATTCATGATAGCAATTTCCTATATGTCATAATTCACTCCATACCAATTGTCATAACATAACTAAATAGATTAATTGCCTAGTAACTCGGATAGACTCAAGTTATTAGTTGCCAGTCGACTAAATCTTATGTACCAATGTAATCCATGAATAACACCAAAAGTTTTCAAACAAGCAAATATAAAGAGCCCTGAGTTTCCGAATGGTCCCTAAAAGAGTACAGAAAATTAGTGAATTACAGCACAATATGGAAGGTCACAAGAAGCTTTCTAATCAAATTCCTCCACTATTCAATATTTTTAACAGAAGGCAGTGGAGTATTCTTGATATTTGATAAGGCATGCTATCACTGTAAAACTAAAAACGTCACAAGTTTCCAGATCAAATATGTACAAATTGACTGTAGATCACACTGGAAACCGCTGCTAACAAGAAAAACATGCCATTGGCACATATTATGATAACAGAAGAATTGTAGAATACATATTTAAAGCCAAAAAAAATGCAAGTCTGATCAAAATAATGTTAACAAGGGAAAATAGAAATATGATGGACGAAAGCAATGCAAGAGAGCAACATCATATTGTCAAAAGTGGATTTGGTCGGTTAACTGAATTTAGACAGTTCATACAGATTCTTATGTATTTTGAGGGTTGAGAAAAGGGTGCTTACAAGACTCCCAAGTTGATCAAGTGAAAGCTTTCTGACATGACCCTTTATGCCTTTAATAACCTTTTTTCTTTCCTGTGAAATTGAATCAAGTTATAACATTCCAAACAAAAGAAATACTCAAGTTTAGAGCATAAAGAAACTAAGCTGATTCCTGTGGTATTATATGCTGTGTAATCTAGAAGACCAAATCATAGATTTCCATGCCTGATCAAGAATGACAGCATATTGATAAAAGCCACTTCAATTAGTGATTAGAAGGCAAGTAGTATGCATGACTATGAGAAATAAAAGTAACAGATGCAACAAGTTATCATGAGAATTACCGGAGATCAATTAGGCCATGCACCATAAATCGCATTGTATATAGTAAATAAGCACCTCAACTATCTGGCTGAAGGGAAGACAAAATTGAACACACAAACATTATTACACACCTTTGCGCTTGCATGTTTGACACAGAGGATACAGATCTTTAGACCATCTCTTGTGAGAATCATCCGAGCAAGAAGTGGTTCTTCCACTTTTTTTTTTTTAATTTTCCTCTTTTTCTGCATCTCTGGAGCTGAGAAATGAGGACTCTCCTCTGCAGAATCTGACTCTCGCACAAGAAGAGGTAATAATTGTTGAATCACATCTGCAGCAGAGGACTTCAAATGGAAAAAATAGACACAAACTGTAAGTTTTAAAAAGCTTAAAATTATACAACATATTGATGCAGTAGGTAAACATGACAAAGATCACCTTATCAGCAATTGTGAAAAACTCCATGAGGACCTTGTGTATAATGGAATGATCAACAATCCCTTTTTCCAAAAGTGGCTGAATCACAGACATAATGTGTTGCAACACAGATGATTTTTGTAGTCCAAGTTTAGAAATTATATCCACCAGCCTGATATGAGATGGGGCACATCAGAAGAAAATAACATAAAAAGTCGATGGTAACAAAAAACGTTGTTGTGTTATAACACCATGTCAGCTAAGAGCTAACATAAATAACATAATCGCTATATTATATAAAAGCATAAAAAATATCGCCTTAGGGTGTTTAAGGTTGCATGATATGTTTCACCATTGGAATTTGTTTTAGAAGCCCTGAATAGGCTCAAAGTATTATCTTTTGATTAGAAGATCAGATTTTTGTTAGGTAATTTGGTTAACCTCTTTGGAAGCATTCCTTCTTTATCCTATCCTTTTCCAGGACACATCAGCACCTAGATCTAATGACTTAGTCTGCAGCTACCAAACACATCCCTTAAATGCTTTCATAAATCTGTCAGGTAATACTTGTTGAATATGAGTCACATACTTCCACTACGTATCCAAACTTACAGATAATTATTGAAAAGATTGGATACTTTTAGCCTCATAGGATATTTCATGGTAGTATTTTGTTCGTTAACTATCATAGAGATGGATATATGATTAGATAGACTATTTACATGCCTTTTGTATTAACCATCAAATTATTGAAATATTAAACTAGTAGAATCATATTGCTCCATTTAGAAGTTCTTCTTACCCTCACTATATGCTTGAAATACAATGCCATTAAACATAATTTTGTTTATTGTAATATCAACTCCGATTTTTCAAAGGTTTGATATAGATTTATCCATGTCGTGTTGGATTGCTAATGCAAGTTGTACCATGTTTAAATATCCAAGAAATTCTGATTTAATTTGGTAATTATCCACATGGTTCAACACCGAATCCGAGAGAAGTCAGGTAGTTTTTCCTAATTCCCTAGCTAGTAGTTCTATTCTTTAGTTTTATTGAGTATTTATTTAAGAGTATCTAGCTACTGAAAATCAATAATGCATATATCGTTTGTTCAACATTTAACAAAAAAAAAGCAAAAAAGTTTCCATGCCTATCCCTAGGACACTATACTCACTTTCTCCCTAATTGCCCTTCTATTGCTTCCCACAAATTAAGTTGTTGTCTATAAGTTTCAGATAAAATAAGCCCTAAATATAATACAATTCATACAAATTCTCCGGGTAAAATCTCCTGACAATGAGTCAACAAGCTAATCTGTTTTATCAGAACCATATTGGAGAATAAGAAAAATAAAGAAAGCAATATTAAAATGCAACCAAGCAAAAAAACAATCATACAGTTTTCTTGCCCATATCTGTTAGCCGTAATATATCATCCTCATTCAGGAAGATTCAGAATTCGTATAGTCAAAGATGATTTCCATATTGCAAAAGAGAAAAGAATATGCATTCATAACCCAAAAATACAAAGACAAGTGCAGTCCAAAGAATCTCTTATGTTCCAATTACCTGCCTGAATTTGTTAAGGTCAGGTCCTTAAATAATTGAAGCTCTGTAGAGTACATCTCCATCAAAAGGATTTGGTTTTGAGACCCATTTGCCAAATGGAATACATAGTCAATGACTACACGGAGAAACAAGATCCCAAGAAAATTTGTTAAAAAAGTTATTGAAAATATAAGCAGTTATACAAAAGGTCTAAAAATCCTTTTTTTTAAAATAAGCCAACACATATTGGTGATAAAAAGACAGAGAGTACACAATAACCTCATCAAAAGATGTGTAACACTCAAAATAATTGTTCATTTGTTGAGTGTTTTTTTGGATAGACCAAAGTAAATAAAAAGGTACAGAACAAGCAATTTTTTATTTCATAGTGGGGCCAGTGTTGGTGGCAGGTGGGGGCCATTGTTGTAAACCTAAACAATTCAGTCAAATGATCATATAATTTGCATCTATGTATAAAGGAGAATTTAGCTTAATTTACATTAAAAAATGACATGTGTTATATGTATTCCTATATAAAGGACTTGTTGAATTCAACCGAACCTGAATTCTGTACATCAATAGCCTTTCCAAAGTAAACATCGAGTTAACCAAAACAAAAAATCATGGAGATAAGTAGATAAGTTAAGCTCAAATATCATGGGCAAGGTCCATAACAAGACCATATAATAATGATAACTATACACTTACTCATAAAAGCTTTTATCAAGTCTTATTATAAGTCTAAGCAACCTCAACTTATTGGATTGGCAAGTCTTAAGGCTTTAAACCTTAACATTACTAGATATACAAGAGGGGCTACAGAAGGAGGGCAAAGGAGAAGGGTTGTTTTTGACAAAATAAAAATAGAGCAATCACAAAGGCTAAAATTTGGGCATCAGTTGTTAAACTAGACACATGTATAAACTTCAAATTAATAAAATTATGGCAAGATACCTCGAGAAGAATTCCTCTGAATTACACCTCATGCAGTTACAGTATAATTAAATTTGGATGTGAATAGCCCGCATGTCCATTTTCCATAATCAAAATTATGATCAAATAACAATATACTAGAATGCTTCAATTTTTGATACCCTACAAACCTGCAGATCCAACTGAATGTCGTAGAAGAGAAGTCACATGCCCATGTAGAGAGGATATTAATCATTCTAGTTGTTTTTTGATAACTGAGGAACACACAAAAGAAATCTCATTCAACAATGGAAAAGATCCACATAATTCAAGTCTAGCTTTACCATAAAACATATCCAGTTCACAAGTTATATGACATACCATGATATAAAAATTTCTTTACTAAATGAACAGCATACTTTTTCCGTGAAAGAGCAAGTAGATGAGGCCGAAGAGCCTAAAAAACAGCATCTCTTTCTTCTTGTGTACAATATTTGACACACGTCTGGTAAATAGTAAAACACCATAAAAGAACTAAATAAGTTAATAATAGAATGAAAAAGCATAATATCCATCACATGCTTTGTCGTATAAAATTTTAAACATCTAAAACTCCTGAGGTTTAATCTTCCAAAATCTAACATTAAGATCACATAAAATTTAGAAGTCAGTTGTTCACAAGAAAAATGTCAGAAGTAAGTACTTAAACTCACTTGAAGAACATGTGCCGCAACATGAGAGCCTGCAATCTCCACAAACTTCCCATTCATCTTACATAAGGCTTCACTTACAAGCCTAAAGAAATATTGTCCCTGTAAATAACAGAGAGATAATGGAGAGCAATATAACAGTTGAGCACTTACTCGGATCTCGCCTGTTTGCCTACATTGTAACATCTCATTTTTTCCCACAATGAAGCAAGCTCCTGCAAAACATCAAATTCAACTCTTATTAGCAGTTTCTTTAGAAAAGGTTTATAAAAAAATCTCAAGCATTACTCAAATATATATATTGTATGTCAAAAGTTTTAAAAAGATCAGTGAATAACTATATGGAAATCAAAGGGTTTCTTAAGCCATAATCTATAGTTTGAGAAAACAAAAGGTGTTGCACTAAATTACTTTACACAATAAACTTAAGCATATATGCTTATTACCGACAATGCAAACTAATATGACAAATGAGCACTGCTCAACTATAAATGATCACTTTCAGACCTTGAGGATTTGATTGGTACTTGAATTGAAATTCTTTAGTCTTGCTATAAGCTAAGAGCTAATACATGTGCATTGGTGAGCAACTTGGCACCAATGAACTAACGGCTCAAATGTGCTACCAATGACACATGGGTTTTTCTTCTCCATTTTATGTTCTTAGCTACCATCAATATTGTTCATTCTTGTTAGTCTTACTCAGTGATTGAAAAAGGCGCTCGAGCGCTCGCCTAGGCACTCAGGCGAGGCGAGGCGAGACCCGAGCGCCTCGCTAATGTCCCAGGTGGCGCGCTTCAAACAGACGCCGCCTGGGCGCTCGCTCGAGCCCAAGCGCTGGGCGCTTCGGGCGAGTGCCTGGGTAAACCAAGTGACCGAACCAGGATTTTAGGTCTGGTTCGGTTGTTAGTTGGTTCAATCGAACCAACTAAACCGATATAACCCTTACCCAAACCTAACCCGCTACCGCTCCTGATCCCGATCTCGATCTTGCTGCTCGTCGCTCCTGCTGCCGTTGTCGCTGCTCGCGCCTCCCGCGAGCCCTCTCGCGAGCCTTCCCGCTGCTCGCGACTCCCGCAAGCCCTCCCGCTGCTCGCGCCTCCTGCTCCCTTTCCCGCTGCCACTACCGCCGCTCGCCGCTGCTTCCTCGTTTCTCCGTCAGGCTTAGTATACAGTATACTCTTAATATTAAGTTTATTTGAATTTTGAAATGATTAATTTTCAATACTGTTAATAGATTAATAATATATTAATTTTGATTTTAATAATAGCATATTTTTATTTAAAATTTAAAATAATTATATTTATTAATTATATTATATATTTTTATATTTTAGCACCTCGCTTCGCTCGGGCGAGCGCTTAGGTGAGCGATTAGCGCCTCGGGCATTTTTGGACCTTGGCGCCTAGTGCTTTTTAAATCACTGGTCTTACTCATCTCTCCCAAGAGACTAATACGCAGCGTATTAGCATTAAGTTTTCACTAAGGATTGTCATGTCAATTACCATATGTTGTGCATGGACTTACCAACCAGCAAAAACCAACTTCATTCAGCAAATCCTTTCTCCATGAAAGTACAATCCTTGGTTTTCAAGACAGTGTCCACTGACATACTTCTTGATCTTCTTCTTTTGCCTTATTCCTAAGTTTCCGAAAACATGATTGGTTGTCTTCATTTCCATGTTATCCCTTCTTATACCAAAAATAACTAAACCCTCAATTTCTACCAAAGTATTGCACATCATAAGCCTAAATCAACTGTGACACATAGATCAAACGTTAATGTGTGTCTTATTATAGAACAAGTGCTTGTCTATCACACGAGAGATTTAATATACCGACAAAAATCTTGGCACAGCATCATGTCCCTAAACAATTACCATGCTGATATCGCACATACCATAAGACATAGTAAACAAAATTCAACCAAACAATTGATGCTACTAAATCCTGCTGAAACTAGGATACAAACAGAACAAGTGGATCAAACTATTTGTTTTGATTATGCTATTTATACCTACAAAACACAAGAAAAACAATAACAAACAAAAAAGTGATTCTAAGAACTATTCAAATAAAACATTGTTGGAACAAATTATGTAATCATTAGGCAACTCAACAAAAGCTGCAATATAATAAAGGAAGAGAAGATGTTTATGTAGTTAAAATCAAGCTTACTTTCTCAAGGTTTTAATTTGGTTTCCTCTTCTTCTTACTTATTTCTGTCATTTCCTGGACAAACCAAACGGTATCAAAAATTTTTGAATGTTCTCAAACATCACAGTTTAGATGAAATTTAAACTAAAATCCTTTATTTGTGTTTTGTTGGTGACGTTGGAAAAATTAATAAACAAATAATCCTTACTATCACTCTATGCAACAAATTAGCCATTCTTTTTCTATTTACAATCTAGGCATTAACAAAAAGATGATTATCAAACACTCACTTATTTGCAAACCTCACTTGGGATTATTATTATATTTCATTTCATAAAAAACTATTTTTAATCAATTTAATCTCGTCCTGGTCAGAAATGGTTACCACATGTAGTATCTACAAAAAAATTAGAGTCAATAAAGCAAGAGTCTTTTTTTTTTTCAATTTTCATAGCCTATTACCATCATTTAATAAAATTACTATAACATAGTTTAATAAAATAAAAAATTACTAAGATCAAAATCTGATATAGATCGTGTATCAAAATCAATTTAGACACCTATCAATCCAATTTAAGTGAGAGTAGATTCAAAATCTGAGAACTCGCGTCCAAAATACCTTAGTCCGAAGCCTAGCTTCTCTTGTGCCCCTACGCTTCCCTGTAATATGAAAATCATTAGTCAAGAGGAAAGGTTATGAACAAAATATATTCGAATAAGAATTATACCATATTCGAACAGCAGTTGACAACATCAATGCAGTTTGTGTTTCAACCGATATATAAAAATTCATCAGCATAAGACTGTTAGAATATAAAGCCCCAAGTTCATTTCTCTTTCCCCGGTAGAATGATGTTTGGGCAGAGGGAAGTGTTAGAACCCTTGCAGATTCTAAACTTGGGGTTGATCTCTTTAGGGGATCGGCCTCCTTGGAACTCTATAGGGGTTCCTCCCTCCAAGTTGCTGCTCAAAGGCTGCAGAAAAGATTCATCTATTGCTTGTGAAAAGAGGAGGAATACATGGCTATTTATAGGGTTTCTAAACCCTAACTCCTAATAGGACTCCTACTCAAGAATCCTTCTTCTAACCAACTCCTTCTCAAGACTCCTTCTTCTAACCAACTCCTAATAGACTTCTAATCAAGACTCCTATTTCTTTACAACTCCTAATTTATCTCTAAGAAACAATCTCCTAACCCTAGCCGGCCTCTTCACCTCTTTAATAAGGTTCGGCTTAGGTAGGTTTTATATGAATGTCCCTCTCAATTAGGACTCTCCTAGCTAGAGTCCTAACAAACCCGCCCTCTTCAAATCATTGTCCTTGTCCTAGACGATTCATGAATTTTGGGAATTTGATCTTCAAGTCATCATAGTTCTCCCAAGTGGCATCTTCGTTGGTAGGTTCACCCAATCAGATAGCATCGTAGTAGTGGGTCGTCGTCGTCCGAAAGTCACGATCCATCGATCAATAATGACACTTGGCGGTCCAAGTTCTCCTTGGATAGTCATATTTGGTGGGTGGCTTTGGGTCGCCTCTCAAGCACCTATTTACAAATTTTGTCCGGCCGTTGATTTGCATGGGTGATATGTCGTCCTTTTTCAATTTAGTACCACAGATATAGAATAACTTTGTCCAAAATCTGCTCGTGAAGATGCAAGTAGAATTTATCATAAAAGCAATCGTCCCCTTATAGTGTAATTCTTTTTTTGAGTCCTAATTGTAATGAGCCACGAGCTTGGTGCTTCCTGCAATTTTTTTTTTATAATCTTACTTGTCTCTCGAATCTTCCCGTCATTCCATCTTAATATCCTCAAGGAAGTCGCCGGTCTGAAGTGAAACTAATGAAACTTCACTTGCTTTTTCGGGTAGTCTGAAAAAGCGATCCGCAAGAATATTCTCTTTCCCCTTTTTGTAAGTTATTTCATAATCAAATCCAAGAAGTTTTGTTACCCATTTTTGCTGCTCAGGGGATGATATCTTTCGCTCCAAAAAGTACTTGAGGCTTTTATGGTCGATTTTAATTTGAAAGTATCGCCTGATCAAGTACGATCTCCACCTCGTTGCTGCGCGCACAATGGCAAGCATCTCCTTATCATATGTTGACTTATTTTGATAGGAGGGAGATAATGCCTTGCTAGTGTATGCGAGTGGTCGACCATCTTGCATGAGAATAACTCCAATTCTGACTCCAGATGTGTCGGCCTCAATAATGAAGGGTCGGTTGAAATCTGGTAGTGTTAGCACCGGCATCATCGTCATGACTGCCTTAAGTTTGTCGAAGGCAGCGGAGGCTCTGTCCAACCATTGGAAGACATCTTTTTTCAGTAAGGAAGCAACTGGTGCACTAATCTCTCCATAGTTTTTCACGAACTTGCAGTAGTAGCCTGTTAAACCCAGAAAGCCATGTAGCAATTTTATATTCCTCGAGGTCAGCCAGTTTTGCATTGCTCCAATTTTGAAGGGGTCTACTGCCACACCTTCCTCTAATATGATATGTCCAAGATATTCCATATTCTTTTGAAGAAAGTAAAAATTCATAGTGGTTGTTGTGTGTTCAAAAGGTGGTTTTCGGTATGTCTTCTTCGCATACTCGTATTTGATGATACCCGGATCGAAGGTCCAGCTTTGTGAAGATTTGTGCTCCCTTAGCAACTCATCTACTACTGGAATAGGGTATTTATCCTTGATGATTATGCCATTGAGAGCTCGGTAGTCAACACATAATCGTCATGTTCCGTCCTTCTTTCGTATGGGGAGCACCGGTGAAGAGTAGGGGCTGCAACATGGCCGAATAACTCTCGTTTCGAGCATCTCTTTTATAATCCATTCTATTTCATCCTTTTGGAGATGTGGATACTGATATGGCTGAGCATTTGCTGGAGGTTTTCCTTGAAGAATTGTTATATAAAAATCATGCCGGCGGGTAAGAGGTAGGTTGCGCGGTCCGTCAATTATATCTGAAAATTCAGCAAGCAAATGAAGTAGATTTGGATCTTCAAATTCTGTTGGCTCTCCCTTTGTTTGCTGCTCAAGTTGTACCAAAAATCCATTGCATACTTTATGCAAAACCTTCTTCATTTGTTGTGTGCAAATCATCGTTACGTCGCCCCCACGTTTCCCGTGCAGTATCACCTGTTTCTCCTTACTGTAAAATTTCATAATTAGTTTCATAAAATTTCAAGAAAAATCACCTAATGTTGTCAACCATTTAATTCTGAGCATGGCCTCATGATCATCAAGAGGGAGAAGGAAGAAATCTGCAATTATCTCTTGGACCTGCAGTAATAGTTTCTCCTGCGGGCGCCTACGATCACACTTCAAAATCCGTGGGTCGGTGACCTTAACATCAAACCTGCAGCAATTCTCGATAGGTAATGCCATTCGGATAGCAACCTTACTGTTTAGGATATTATTAGTGCTGCCCGTGTCGATGAAAACAGTGATCGGTTGTTGTTTGAGAAGGCCTCCAACTTTCATCGTTTGCGGGTTTGAGTAGCCGGCTAGTGCATGTACCGTAACTTCGGTCGGTTGCGGCTCTTCTTCTGCATCTTCTTCTTTATGTTCAATGCTCTCTTCTGGATGTTCAATGATCTCTTCTTCTACTGGTTCAACGATAAAAAGTCTCCCTTTACTACAGCGATGTTCATGGCTCCACGGCTCGTCGCAATGACAACATAACCCCTTCGCAGATCGCTCCTGTAGCTCTTCTCCTGTTAACCTCTTTGGTGCAGGGACTTGGTCGATGGTACGGGGGGCTGAGGGCTTCAATATTACTGGTTGAGTGACCCTAGTTCTCCGAGCTTCATGGTTCAATTGCTCCTCTTGATGTCGTGAGAAAGAGATAGCTGCCATAAGCGTGTACGGTTGTCGCGCTTTAACTTCTCCTCGGATCTCCGGCTTCAAGCCCTCAATGAAGGTCCTCAATAGCTGTTTTTGAGACCAATCATGATTTTGATTAGATAACCTTTCAAACCTGGTTTGGTACTCCTAAATGGTGGAGGTTTGTCAGATCTTTGCTAGTTGTTCGTCAATATTCTCGTAATCGGTTGGTCTGAAGCGAATCAGCAGTCCTTCTTTGAATTGTCGCCATGAAAGGACTCCATAAGTATGTTCAAACCAGTCAAACCATTGTATAGAATCCCCTTCAAGATGTATAGCTGTAATTTTCACCATAGATACATCCGCGGTTTTGTGGTACCGAAAATATCGCTCCGCGCGTGAGATCCAACCAATCGGGTCTCCTTCTTCCCATCTAGGAAAGTCCACTCTCATGCATGGATAGTTGGGGTCAGTCATATAGCCTCCCCTCCCTTGGAAGTCATCTCTTCGGGCTTGGTGTGATTGGGTAAAGCTCTCTCCTTGATATGATTTCTTCGGGCTTAGTGGTCGGCCCAATCTGAGTTCGGTAAAGAGCGTCCGAATCTTATCCTCCATTCGCGCCTCCAAGGCTTCGAATTTAGCATTGATTGCCACCTTAGATGCCATAGTATATACCCCCAAATCTATGATGTTAAGATCTCTCTTTTGTTGTTGGGTTAAAGGCATGTATAGGTTGAGAGAAGTGATGGTTGAAAGGGTTGGTGGATTGGTGGATGTAGCCTGCAGTTTAGGGTTGTTTTGTGGCTATTTTGGGTGCAGTTTGAGGGTGTGGTTTGGTAGAGTTTTAGGGCTGTGGATGAAAGTTTTGGATCTGTGGTAGATGGCAGCAAAGGTTTGATAGAAATAAGTGGAAGTTGCAGCAAGTATGTGCTGTCTTGCAAGAGTAGAATTGTCGTCGAAGAAACAACGGTTTCTCGACGTAATTTCCAACAAAAACTTGAGAGAATTGAGGAGGAAATTGATAGCAAAATCACAGTTTATATGACATCAAGGATATCTAATTTAATCAAGAAAATTTCGGCAGTATAACAGCAAGGAAATTGGTGCAAGTTGCGCTTGCAGAATTCTCGTCGAGAAATTTCAGCGGGTTACGACGAAAATTTGCAGCAACACAAAATCGTTTTTTGAGATGAAATTCTTAATAGATCAATCTTAGATGGAAGCCAAGATGATCTATAAGGTGTATAAGAAATTTCATTCAAAAAAGATTGCAAATAGATGGGTTAAGGCAACAATATGCGGCTGAAATTTTCTGCAGCATAGATTTTCATGTGCAACAGATTGGACATAAAAGATCAGTAGTTTATATTGAGAATTTTTCAATGAAACGAAAGGGAAATCCACTGTTAGGAAGTGTCAAAGATGTCATAAAAATTTTGTAGAAATTTGGATAGAAACAACATAGTTTCAAGGTCAAACAAACAGTGCTATGCGGCTGAAATTTTACAATGCAGATTTTCAAGTATAGCAGATTAGACGTAAAATATCAATGGTTTATATTAAGAATTTTTTGACAAAACAAGAGGGAAATCTGCTGTTAGGAAGTGTTAAAGATGTCATAAAAATTTCATAGAAATTTGGATAGAAAAAGCACAGTAGCAAGATCAAATAGATGGTGCTATGCGGTTGGAATTCTGCAATGTATCTTTCGTCGTAGAGATGAAAATTTTGTGACGAAAAGTTTATGCAACAATATAGGAACAATTTTTTGGATTTTCGAATAAGGATAACTAAATTGCAGCAGTAGTAAGGTAGGAAACCAGAACCTGTTGCAATTCACAGGGAGCTCAAAGGATGATCCGCGGTGGTGGAGATGATGGCGGAATTCAACGACGATCTTTTAAGCAATTGTGGGAATTGCTTTGGATAGTTGTGGAGGGTTGATGGATGGCTGTGGAAGGGCAGCGAGACGCTAAGAACGCTGCTCTAATACCAGGTGTTAGAACCCTTGCAGATTCTAAACTTGGGGTTGATCTCTTTAGGGGATCGGCCTCCTTGGAACTCTATAGGGGTTCCTCCCTCCAAGTTACTGCTCAAAGGCTGCAGAAAAGATTCATCTATTGCTTGTGAAAAGAGGAGGAATACATGGCTATTTATAGGGTTTCTAAACCCTAACTCCTAATATGACTCCTACTCAAGACTCCTACTCAAGAATCCTTCTTCTAACCAACTCCTTCTCAAGACTCCTTCTTCTAACCAACTCCTAATAGATTTCTAATCAAGACTCATATTTCTTTACAACTCCTAATTTATCTCTAAGAAACAATCTCCTAACCCTAGCCAGCCTCTTCACCTCTTTAATAAGGTTCGGCTTAGGTAGGTTTTACATGAATGTCCCTCTCAATTAGGACTCTCCTAGCTAGAGTCCTAACAGGAAGGCAGCAACATCAAACAGAGGCATAGCAAGAAAAAAAATTGTCTACAGTAAAACGACCATAGTCTTCCACGTTAAATCTTACATAATTCCTTCTCTTAGCCGCTGAATTTCCACCACAGATTGGTCCTTTGTCCTGCCAGAATTCCTTTTTCACTCATGCAACAAAAACTTGTATTAATCAGCTAACAGATTACAATAATACGAATCACAAGGAGGGCAGTCTTCAAGAGCCGGTTGTGTTAAACTGTTACACTTGCTTTAACTATTTTCTCTTTCTATTTCCCATGTTCATTAGTACTATGTAATCCACAAACTAACCAATCAAATCCTGAAATTTCATAGAGAACGAATGAACATGTTACTACCCTACGCAAAGCAATATCCAATAGCCGGCATATGCTAAATACACTGCACAGCAAGTTTACAGTTGTCTCCTTGTGTCTATCCTGTTAACTCAAAAGGATATCTCGAAACTTCAAGGGTGCAGATTGCGTCTGGTATATAACACATCATAAAAACCAAGCATAAGTTTTTATAACACATCATTAAAACACATCATGAATTTTTTTTAAAATTAAAACGCTATACGAGGAATTCTCAAAGTTCAAATTTCATTTCGGTATGATTCACACTTAAAAATTTACGGAATGATATATTAAATTTAAATATTTTGATAGATAAATATAATATATTTTAGATTTTAAAAAAGTAAATACAATGAGATTTCTTAGTATTAATCCATGATAAATGAATTACTTGTACCTACTTTATACAACACTAATACATAATTGTATATTATTTGAACATCGATTAATATACAAGCTTCTTATATGCAAAATAAACGACATCATAGGATGCAAATGTTTATTTCAAAAAAAAAATTGTTTTCTAATAATCTTACATAAAATTAGAACTATTTGTTGGACATGATGATCACCATCATTTTCATCAACAACCACAGCTCCTTTTCTTTTTCCCAAAACAAATTAACCTAATTAATTCAATGAATGTCCTAAGACAATCGGTGCTTATAGCATCATCACTCAAAAGAAAAAAAAAGAAAAAAGAAGAGGGATCATACCAGTGATTCATCCAAAAAAAAAGATAAATCTGGTTGCATAACCATATTTTCCCAATCAGTCACCACAGCATTTTCCCTTACCAAAGATATGGAAAATACAAAATTCGAAGAATAAGGTAAGCAAATAAAAAAAACATCACTGCTCATCATCACCATGTCCCTTATCTAGTACCATTATGATCATCACCTTCAATAATAGTATCATACACACTCATAATCAAGATCATTTTTTTTCTCTTATTTCAGAAAAGTATAGAAATAATATAAAATTCTTTTCTCATCTGACATATAAATAGTTAAAGTCATTTATGAGTCTACTTGAATCATTTACCATGTTTACAAACACACTTATAATGGTTTTTGTTAAGGTGGCAAAAAGATCATTCAAGAAACCTATGAACGGATCCATAAGATGTGGATGAGAGTTAAATGGAAAATAAAGTCAAGGACATTGTATGTATAAAGGGTTTAACGAACTGTCACGGACTTAGCTGGTTTTGCCTAAGTCGTGCGGCACCCTTACGTGTCCGTCCGCAAAGGTCAGCCTCCCCGAAGCCTCCCATGGTCCTTTAGGTCCCACAAAAGAGAGAACAGGACAGAGAAAAGGCCTTACTCGGGATCCACAAGCAAACATCTCCGAAAAACACTTTATAGACAATGCAAATTACAAACAGACCTTACAAGCTCTGAACAGTTGCACAACAAAGGGTAAAATAGTCCATTACAGACCGAAAATCTCTCACACGTGTCTACATGACACAACCTTTAGTTAAAAGCCTAAAGCGGCCACTGACCCAACTAAAATGGGACTATCAAGCCTTCGGCCGTCCCCCCTACTTGCTATACAAAGCATGAACATACCAAAAGACACGGACATACATAAGCATTACATCAAACACCCTGTTTAAAAGTTTGTCCGTGACAGAACGGGCACCAAATGAGAAATTTAAGAAGGAATGCTTCTCCTTTGTAAAAACAAAAAAAAGGGAGGTTTTTTTTCCATAAAATCACCGAAAACAAAAATTATGGGGCAACAAAATAAAATGAGATAGCAACAGATCTGATGATAGACACTCATAAATAATACCCAAAGGTTGCATATGCTGTTGTTGGTGATGGAACAAATTATTGTCTGGGCATTCTTCTTTCGTGAACAATGATGACAAGCGCCCAGGCTTCATGAAACCTTAATCTACATATCTTTTATCTGATGATATTTATCATGAAATCGTATCAAAGTTGTCATTCCTGGTTGAATTACCCAAGACACCAATAAAAAGTCATAATCCAAATATACAACTTCTAGCACTACTAGTGAGAAAACAATCTTTAAGCTGCTAAAGCAGTAGAGGTTTATACGATTGCGAGGCTCTTTTCAAGCATATGGCCAAGATCGATGGCAGAGACTATGCTATACGACGAGGACAACGACGAATCGTCGGGGAAGGAAAGGATCTTACGGGAGTTGGCCATGGAGATCTCGCTGACTTCATTGGGGTCGAGCCACACCTTGCCCCGCCCGCACTTGAGGACGCTCGCGGCGAGACGCTTCTGGAGCTTCAGCGACACCATCGTACGCTGAACGAACGAAAGAAAGAGAGAAAAAGGCAATTTGTAGTCGTAATGCTTTTCGTACAGTTTCTCGAGGGCAAATTTGTAATTTTATTTTGTTTGTTTTTTTTCGATTTTTTTTCTTTTTTTTTTTTGTTTAGAAAATTGGGTAACGGATGAGGACCACATTTTGATACCATCAATAGTCAAATTTATTTTTTCTGATAAGATATTTAATATCATTAAAAAATTTATATGATAAAGTTTTCGACCTTTAATTTTAAGTGAATCAGATGCAAATATTAAAAATTTATCGGATGATATTTTAAATCTTAATTTTTTATAAATAAATATAATATACTATCTCATCAAAATAATATTTTAGGTATAAAATTTCAAACTTTTCCTTTAGTAAATAGAATTAAAATTTTATATATGAAATTTCCGCCCTTTAACGATTAAAAATTTATTGGATGATATTAATTTTTTGATAAATAAATATAATTAAATATAATATACAATATCATCCGAATAGTATAATAACTTAGGTACAAAAAAAATTATAAGATAAAATTTCACACTATGAGCCTATTTGATTGATTATTATACAAGCATATCATAATACATTGCTGCTATATTTCGTCAATTGAGATGCTGATATGTTTCTGATTTGTGCAATGCTAAAGGTATAGCATCAGGTTGGTTGATCTGATAATAAATAATACATGAATATAAAACCATTTGTTGGGTGTCATGATCAACATCATCACTAACATCATCTTCATCAAGATCATTATCACCACGACCACTATTACTATCGTTATGAATATAAATAATAATGTTATGCGATTTATAAAATAACACAAATCATAGTAGCAAGCATATACAATCTCATATTAGTAATTTTTTTCCTTCTCTTGGTTGGGGAAAGCACAGAAATAATACAAAAAAAATTTCTCATCTGGCATAAATCCTAATAAAATCCAGATACATAAATGGATCATGACCTCAAAGTTTGCCAAGATTGTGTTGCTTTAAGAACACCACGATCTATCAAAGGCTGAAGCTCAGGCTTCGCCAAGTCTTTAACCTCTGAAACTGATGATTCCAGGAATGCGAGAATCACCTTGCAAGTGCAATAGACATCAAAATAATCCAATGTGAACACTGATATTTGTACACAAACATCATTTTTTTTAGCAATTACTCTATTTATTCCTCCTCTAGTAGCATCCTTTTACCTGTGGCCTTGAGCCCAGACGTCGCACTTCCCATCCAAAGCCATTTCCCACAGAGTGGCTGCGAAACCAGAGCAATCAAGGACGAGCTTCCTGATGAGCTTACTGGAGTGGAAGTTCTCCAAAACATGCTCCTCTTGTGACTCATTTGTCTTGGGCAGGGCTGCCAGAGAAGCTATTGCTTTATGCAAGACATCCATTCTATCAGCAAAAGATTGCAAGATACCGTCACTTCCACCAACAGCTAGCTGCATCCGAGGAAACATAATGAGACAACAAAATATAGTTGCAAGACATCATGTCCTTTTCAGTAATATATTAAATGATAAAGAACAAACTTATCTTTTTAAGCCACTTAATTAATTTTTTTTCAAGAGCATAATAGGGCGCTGACGCTAGAAAATAGGCCAAGGCATGTCCATGTGAACCACTAATGAACAACAGGATTCACAACATATACAAAATAGGATACGTCCATGTCAAGAATTATCTAGACAAGAGGCTCTTGTAAATGTATGACCTTGGGAAAGTCAATGTACACAGAATTGACCCTACAAGCAGGGAGATAGATACCTTGTCTCGAATCCGTAAACTCATGGGTAAAAACTGTAGACTTCAATTCCAATATCAATTTATTATTATTGTCATAATTGTTCCTTCAGATATAATGTAATACGATTAAGAAAAAACCTAAAGAATCAAAACGTCGATCAATTATTGCTTTGGTAGTAATAACACAATAATAGACTTCAAACTATTGCAGTGTGTAATAGTCTCCAATTTTTGGTACATTAGACCACCACCTTCCAATAGCAATTTTGTTAATTATGTTTTTAACCAAACAAAATAGAACATCGGCTAATGAGGGGATACATCAGGAGTTCTACAGAAATGAAAAACTAATAAAATTAATGCAGTAGCACAGAAGAAAGTGACAGAAAAAGAACACCTCATAAACTACTTCTTTGCCGAAGTTTGAACGGAGTAGCTCACCAACGTTATCAGTACAAGTATCAAATAGTCCCTGCAGTAGAAAGACCAGAAACAATGAAATCTTTTAAAACCATCAAGTGCATATTGCACAAAATAAATTGAACCAATTTTGTTCTTTGTTACTTTTAGTTTCTCTGAAAATAATAGTAAAAAATCTAGTAACAGCATTTACACTCTAGTTAATGAAAGCTTAAAGTTTAATGAGTAGCTTCTCAGACAGCAGAAAGAAACCGTGTGTGTTTATGAGAGAGAGAAAGAGAGAGGGAGGAAATACACTAGCATGATGATAGCAATTTTGCAAAGAACTGAACAAGGAGTTCTGGAATGTCAATTAAAGGCACAGTAGTAAAAGTCACACATCAAGAAAAGAATGGAACCTGCTACCAGCAGTAAGAGTTCAGAAAGTGAGAAAAAAAAAGAATAGGTGAATCAAACCAAATCCAACCAGAATACTGAATGTGACCCAAAGCTTGACAGAACTCTCCTGTATCCCCACCTCCAACTTCATATTTTGAGGTCTAAACTGTGTCCAATATTATGGTACAAGAAGAAAGCAAAAGAATATGTGTTTTGACACTTGACCATTTTACATTGTAAGCTAAAAATGGTCCAGAATATTGCATGTCTGAAGCAGAATATTAAGTGTTACCTCAGCAAGCCCACTCTCAACCATCAATTCACATCTCCTGCGAAATGAATCCTTCATGCCTCCGGTATCTAACTGCAGAAGAAGTTGACTCTCCTCGGCAGAAGCTGACTCTCGCACAAGAAGAGGTAATAATTGTTGAATCACGTCTGCAGCAGAGGACTTCAAATGCAAAAAATAGACACAAACTGTAAGTTTTAAAAAGCTTAAAGCTATACAACATATAGATGCAGTAGGTAAACATGACAAAGATCACCTTATCAGCAATTGTGAAAAACTCCATGAGGGCCTTGTGTATAATGGAATGATGAACAATCCCTTTTTCCAAAAGTGGCTGAATCACAGACATCATGTGTTGCAACACAGATGATTTTTGTAGTCCAGGTTTAGAAATTATATCCACCAGCCTGATATGAGATGGGGCACATCAGAAGAAAATAAAATAAAAAGTCGATGACAACAGAAAACATTGTTGTGTTATAACACCATGTCAGCTAACATAAATAACATAATCGTTATATTATATAAAAGCATAAAAAATATCACCGTAGGGTGTTTAAGGTTGCATGATATGTTTCACCATTGGAATTTGTTTTAGAAGCCCTGAATAGGCTCAAAGTATTATCTTTTGATTAGAAGATCAGATTTTTGTTAGGTAATTTGGTTAACCTCTTTGGAAGCATTCCTTCTTTATCCTATCCTTTTCCAGGTCACATCAGCACCTAGATCTAATGACTTTGTCTGCAGCTACCAAACACATCCCTTAAATGCTTTCATAAATCTGTCAGGTAATACTTGTTGAATATGAGTCACATACTTCCACTACGTATCCAAACTTACAGATAATTATTGAAAAGATTGGATACTTTTAGCCTCATAGGATATTTCATGGTAGTATTTTGTTCGTTAACTATCATAGAGATGGATATATGATTAGATAGACTATTTACATGCCTTCTGTATTAACCATCAAATTATTGAAATATGAAACAATTAGAATCATATTGCTCCATTTAGAAGTTCTTCTTACCCTCGCTATATGCTTGAAATACAATGCCATTAAGCATAATTTTGTTTATGGATAATAGTTGTCATCATGCATCGCCTATTCTAACTACATAAACAAATATTAACCTTTGTCATGTGCAACATTATATATTACAATATTTTTATTGTAATATCAACTCCTTTTTTTCAAAGGTTTGATATAGATTTTCCATGTCGTGTTGGATTGCTAATGCAAGTTGTACCATGTTTAAATGTCGAAGGAATTCTGATGTAATTTGGTAATTATCCACGTGGTTCAACACTGAATCCGAGAGAAGTCAGGTAGTTTATCCTAATTCCTTATCTAGTAGTTCTATTCTTTAGTTTTATTGAGTATTTATTTAAGAGTGTCTAGCTACCGAAATCAATAATGCGTATATCGATTATTCAACATTTAACACAAAATAGCAAAAAAGTTTTCATGCCTATCCCTAGGACACTATACTCCCATTTCTCCCTTATTGCCCTTATATTGCTTCCCACTAATTAAGTTGGTGTCTATAAGTTTCAAATAAAATAAGCCCTAAATATATTACAATTCATACAAATTCCACGGGTATAATCTCCTAACAATGAGTCAACATGCTCATATGTTTTGTCAGAACCACATTGGAGAATAAGGAAAATAAAGAAAGCAATATTAAAATACAACCAAGCAAAAAAACAATCAGACAATTTTCTTGTCCATATCCGTTAGCCATAATATATCATCCTAATTGAGGACGATTCAGAATTCGTATGACCAAAGATGATTTCCATATTGCAAAAGAGGAAAGAATATGCATTCATAACCCGAAAATACAAAGACAAGTGCAGTCCAAAGAATCTCTTATGTTCCAATTACCTGCCTAAATTTGTTAAGGTCAGGTCCTTAAATAATTGAAGCTTTGTAGAGTACATCTCCATCAAAAGGATTTGCTTTTGGGACCCATTTGCCAAATGGAATACATAGTCAATGACTACACAGAGAAACAAGATACCAAGAAAATTTGTTAATAAGATATTGAAAATATAAGCAATTATACAAAAGCTCTAAAAATCCTTTTATAAAAAATAAGCCAACATATATTGGCGATAAAAAGAAAGAGAGTGCACAATAACCTCATCAAAAGATGTGTAACACTCAAAATGACTGTTCATTTGTTGAGGGTTTTTTTGGATGGAACAAAGTAAATAAAAAGATACAGAACAAGCAATTTTTTATTTCATAGGGGGGCCAGTGTTGCTGGCAGGTGGGGACCATTGTTGTAAACCAAAACAATTCAGTCAAATGATCATATAATTTGCATCTACGTATAAAGGAGAATTTAGCTTAATTTACGTTAAAAATAGCATGTGATATATGTATTCCTATATAAAGGACTTGTTGAATTAAACCGAACCTGAATTATGTACATCAATAGCCTTTCCAAAGAAAACATCGAGTTAACCACAACAGAAAATCATGACGATAAGTAGATAAGTTAAGCTCAAATATCATGGGCAAGGTCCATAACAAGACCATATAATAATGATAAACTATACACTAACTAATAAAAGCTTTTATCAAGTCTCATTATAAATCTAAGCAACCTCAACTCATTGGATTGGCAAGTCTTAAGCCTTTAAATCTTAGCATTCCTAGATATACAAGAGGGGCTACAGAAGGAGGGCAAAAGAGAAGAATTCCTCTGAATTCCTCTGGGCATCAGTTGTTAAACTAGACACATGTATAAACTTTAAATTAATAAAATTATGACAAGATACCTCGAGAAGAATTCCTCTGAATTACACCTCATGCAGTTACAATACAATTAAATTTGGATTGTGAATAGCCCGCAGGTCCATTTTCCATAATCAAAATTATGATCAAATAACAATATATACTAGAATGCTTAAATTTTTGATACTCTACAAACCTGCAGATCCAACTGAATGTCGCAGAAGAGAAGTCACATGCCCATGTAGAGAGGATATAACCATTCTAGTTGTTTTTTGCTAGCTAAGAAACAAACAAAAGAAATCTCATTCAACAATGGAAAAGATCCACATAATTCAAATCTAGCTTTACCATAAAACATATCCAGTTCACAAGTTATATGACATACCATGATATAAAAATTTCTTTACTAAATGAACAGCATACTTTTTCCGTGAAAGAGCAAGTAGATGAGGCCGAAGAGCCTAAAAAACAGCATCTCTTTCTTCTTGTGTACAATATTTGACACACGTCTGGTAAATAGTAAAACACCATAAAAGAAAATGAAAAAAAAATGAAATTTTTTTAAAAAAGTCCAATACAACGACAGTAATTATCTCAAGCTTTAATCTCTATTTGGTTTCCCAGAAAATGAAAAAAATATTCTCTGCTTTAAGAAAATAGATAATAATTATTAGTGGTCTTTGATTTGGTTTTAGATTTTTTTTAGATTAAAAAAATTTATACTCATGTATTTTAGTAAATAATTAAATTATTTTTAGTAAGAAAAAAAGGGTAACCATTTAGTCTCCATCAATCGCAGGACATCTTAACACGATAATGCTAGGGTTTCCATTCCGTGGCTCACATTTAAATAGGGTCGCTCTCCAACTTGCCAGAACCCTATTCAGAGAAGAGGCGGTTTTGCTCAGAAGGAGGGGACGATAAGTCATGGAGGCAACGGTGGGGCGACGACAGCTGCGAAGGGCAGGAAGAAGAAGGGTTCCACCTTCGTCATCAATTGCGCGAAGCTGATGGAGGATAAGATCATGGACATCGCCTCCCTGGAGAAGTTCCTCCTGGAGCGTATCAAGGTGGTCGATGGCAAGGCCGGGGTCCTTGGCGACGCCATCACTATCACCCACGACAAGAGCAAGATTACCGTCACGTCCGAGGGTCCTTTCTCCAAATGGTAAGATCCAGTCTTCTCTCCTTTGTATCTCTAATTTAACTACTTTTTTTGCATTGTAAAGGGAGTTCGATCGTTTGGTGTAGTATTGCAATGAATGCAAGACTGAGATTTTGATCTTCTAATTAACGGTCTTAATATCTACTTCTTGTATTTTGCTAACTGTAATCCAAAAAGAAATTACTTTTTATTTTATTTTTTCGTACGTTTTTGTGCTCTAGTAATATGGATTTTTGGATTATCTACTAATTTTATATATAAATTTTGGTGTTCTAGATACTTGTATTTTTATGCCTTGATGAAATTTTTGTTACCGTTAATTGAAAATTGATAATTATCACCATAATTTAACTTAAAAATGTGTTTTCGATATGGCTTGAGAGAGGACAAGACAAACTATTATCGCATATTCGATTCATGAGTACTCTAACACATAGATTGTCTTTTCTTGTAAACTGTGGAAGAAAAAATCTATTTGTAGTTGATGGTGATTTAAGCAGAACAATTAATTGTTTAAACCAGTTTCTAGGAATGAACATTTTGAAAGAAATGAAGGATCTTAAATCTAAATTGTCTCTTTTATTACATGGCTTTTGATCTAGTTGCATATGTAGTATTTCTGAAAGAAATTTAGATGATTTAACTTTCCATATTGTTCCTACTTTCTTTCTTCTATAGAACATGTAGATGTTTGTATGATTTGTATCATGAATTTTGGGTAATTATGATTTCCTCTAAAGGCATGAGTTTTATGAGGTATTGATTTCCCCTTGAAATTGGAGAAACAAAATATGTGTTCAACAAGGTTCCTCTTATTAAATGTACTATGGAAGAAAGAAAACCGGAACAATGTGGCAAGCTAAATCATTTAAATTCCTCTCATAAATACTATATATGCAACTAGATCAAAAGTCATAAAAGGGATAATTGAGATTTAAGATCCTCCGCTTCTTTCAAAAGGTTCGGTTCATTCCTGAAAACTGATTTAAACAATTAACTGTTCTGCTTAAATCACCATCAACTACAAATAGTTCCCTTCTTCCACAATTTACAAGAAAAAGCAATCTATGTGCTGGAGTACTCATGAATCGAATAAGCGATAATAGTTTCTGTCTTGTCCTCTCTCAAGCCATATAAAAAACACATTTTTGAGCTAAATTATAATGATAATTATCAATTTTCAGTTAACAGTTACAAAAATTTCATCGATACACAAAAAAACAAATATCTGAAACACCAAAATTCATATATATAATTAGTAGATAACCCAAAAATCTATATTACTAGAACATAAAAACGTACGAAAAATAAAATAAAAAATAACTCTATTTTGGATTATAGTTAGTAAAATACAAGAAGCATATATTACGACCGTTAATTAGAAAATCAAAACCTCATTCTTGCATTCGCTGCAATACTATACCAAATGATCAAACTCCCTTTACAGTGTAAAAAAATAGCTAAATTACAAATCCAAAGGAGAGAAGACTGGATCTTACCGTTTGGAGAAAGGTCCCTCGAACGTGACGATAATCTTGCTCTTGTCGTGGGTGAAAGTGACGACACTGCCAAAGGCCCCGGCCTTGCCGCCGGCCACCTTAATACGCTCATGGAGGAACTTCTCCAGGGAGGCTATGTCCTTGATCTTTTCTTCCACCGACTTCACGCAATCAATGACGAAGGTGGAACCCTTCTTCTTCCCGCCCTTCACAGTTGCCGCTGCCCCACCGCTGCTTCCACAACTCATCGTCCCCTCCGTCCGAGCAAAGCCGCCTCTTCTCTGAATAGGGTAATGGTAAACAAGAGAGAGGCCGAAGTTTGAGAGCGACCCTATTTAAATGCAAGCCGCGGAAAGGAAACCCTAGCATTATCGTGTTAAGATGTCCCGCGGTTGACGGAGACTAAATGGTTACCCTCTTTTTTTTGTTTTTACTAAAATAAAAAACAAACAATTTAATTGCTTCCTAAAATACATGAGTATAAATTCTTTTAACCCAAAAGAAATCTGAAACCTCAACAAATTAAGACCACTAATAATTATTATCTCTTTTCTTAAAGCAAAGAATATTTCTTCCATTTTCTAGGAAACCAAATAGAGATTAAAGCTTGAGATACTTACTACCGCCGTATTGGACTTTTGGTGGGATCCGGAAAATAGTCGGATCGGATACTGGTCAAGCTTTAACGGATCCATTGGGTCACCGGGTCGGAATGCATTCCGGATCTATTCTAATTCAACCTGAACCAAACCATCTCCCAAGGCTTGAGATGGTTACCATAGTGTGCGGCACTGACACCATTATAGCATCACTACCACTCCCTTCTCGCTATTTTTATCATGTCATGTCATCCACAAATAGTTGGAAACTAATTCGATTCTATCAACCACAATTTGCGGAAAGAAAGAGAAAATTTGCATTCTTATGCATTAGCATCGATCAGGGGCAAAAGAAAGAATTGGGTTACCGATTCAGTTTTGCTAGTGCTATCTTCAATTAGACTGAATGATTCATACCTTGCCAGCTTAATCTGAACAAATAAGAAACCCAACATTACAGCAGAGACATTGGTACAAGTAATTGACAGAAACCCAATATGAAGAAAATGTAGAGTTCAACATACAATATTGAGCTCACCTGTTCAATCCCAGTAGTTATCTCATCTGGTGCTACAGAGTTGAGATGGCATGTGTTTCCAATTTATAAGCTAATGATCTTCATGTTAGCACCTTTTGTTTCTTCATTCCATTGTTTCAAGGGGAGAGACTGGCCAATAATCAGTGACAGATGTACGTGAGGATTGAGTTTGCTCTACGATGCGTGGAGCTACCAAGTTATTATTTGTTCGAACACCTCTCCGAGTGCGTAAACCAGTAGTATTGCGACCATGAGCACCCCGAGTGACAGGACCACTAATCTCTAGAATTGACTCCATTACTCCTATAATAGGTTAAAGACAATCATCAGTTATAGTTAATCAAGGAACCTAATACACCTACAGGCCCTAGACCATGCTCTGATACCATAAAAAGATGTCACATCCTGGTTTTTTTTTTTTATATCTTTCCACACATTCAGGCCAAGTAGATAACCATCACTTTATTCATCATTCATAAACATTTATTACAATTCATTTATTTATCGAATCATAAATAGAAAAGTAAACATGGTGATGTTAACTTCAAGAATCATCCAAGTGGCTCTACCTAGTGGTAGAGAAAGGTCCGCTCTCCACTGGAATCCGATTTAGTATTAGAGAGTGGCTACTCTGAAAATAAAAAATAAAGAAAATTCAGCAACGCTGAGTAGGAACCCCAAAAGTCAACTCAAAATAAATACATGATCAAAATTCAATCATCCCATTGGCGTATATCAAATACCCGAAGAAGCACTCCCCCAACAGTGGATAGAGAGGCTTTATCCTCCGAGATGAGTTTATGTTCTCCCAACAACGGACGGAGGCAAACTCATATCGCACTCCCAACAGCGGATGGAGTGGTATCCCATACCCGCCAAAGTGGGGACACGTTCCTCCCAACAGCGGATGGAGGAACCGTCCAACCGTCACGTCTGGCCCGCTAATCCTCGAAGGGAATCACCCTACCTACTCTCGCAGAGAAATAACATAATCTCACACTAGTCATGTCCATATAGGGATGAAATAATATATTTAAAACATTTCTTTCAAATATCATCGATATCAAATAATACAATTTAGCCCTCAATTGATTTGAACTCTAGTTCAATCGATCCAATCGAACTCAATTTACTAGAACCTAACTGAATTGATCTCTAATCCTTATTTAACTGGTCTGGAACCATCCTAGACTAGTATAATTTGGACTATATTAGGTTCAATTTAGGTTAAACTAATTTGAATAAGTAAATCAATTCGGAATCACCCTGAATTGATCTAGACTAATCAAGCCTAGTTTAGTTCAATCAATATTTGGGCTCAAATCCAACAACAATATTGGGCTAGATTGAGCCAGCCCATCTACTTGTCATATGCATTATACATGACTGAGCATGCATCACGCAAAGTTGGCCCAGCCCTGGCTCATGGACTGGTCATGTGCGTCGCATGTGACCATCCATGATGATTGGGCTGGGTTAGCCTACGGGCCAAGGCCTGACTCGTGGGTTGGGCCTAGCCTGTGAGCAATTTCATTCCAATTAATATTCAATTTAATACCACAACATATATCCATTAACAATATAAATAAAAACATGATAACGCATTAAAAGATAGATAAGGAGAAAAGCTTTAATACAAGGAAATAATATTTTAAATTTGGATAAAAATTTTAATACATTAAAAGATAGACTAGGAGATAAGTTTTAATACAAGGAAATAACCTTCTAAATTCAAATAGAAATCATGCTTTCAATATATATAAAATTTCAACATATTCTAGTCAAATTTTAAATTATTCAAGATAACATATTTTAAATTTCAGATCAAAGAATATAAAAAAAAATTTCGTTAACATATTTTAATCTAACAAGATTTTAATCCAAATAACATTAAAGATGAACTGTAATGCCAAGAAATATCATATAAAACATATAAATTTTTAACATATTTAAATCTATAATAAAAACCTTAATTATAGGTCAAAGAATATTATAAAAACTTTAACTGATTACTTTAATGTAATAATACAAATTTTGACATTTAAAGAATTGATATATATTTTTTAAACTATAAAACTTTCAACATTTAAAAAATCAAAATAAAATTAAAACTTTTATATTCAAGAAAGACAGGGAAACCTTCCTCTTCAGCAGGATATAACTCCTTGTTCCTCCCGTTGTCAGGCTCGACTAGGTGAGGAACGAAGGAGAGAAATCCCTCTCTTTAAATAGGAGGAGGTGAGCCGCCATTAAAGGAAATATATTTTTATTTTCGTATTTATTTAATGTAAATTATTTTTATTAAATATACTAACAAATATGATCTCATCCTATTTGGAATGTTTAATAATTATTTCCTAATTTATATTAACAAACAAGGAAATAGATTAAGATTTCCTAAATTACAATGGTAAGTAAGAAAAATAAAATTTAATTCCTAACTTAAATATTTGATTTGATTACAATTATCGTGTTAAGATGTCCCGCGGTTGATGGAGAATAAATGGTTACCCTCTTTTTTTTACTAAAAATAAAAAATAAACAATTTAATTACTTATTAAAATAAATGAGTATAAATTCTTTTAATCCAAAAAATATCTAAAACCTAAACAAATTAAGACCACTAATAATTATTATCTCTTTTTTTAAAGCAAAGAATATTTATTCTATTTTCTGGGAAACCGAATAGAGATTAAAGCTTGCGATAATTACTGCCGCCGTATCGAACTTTTGGCGGGATTCGGAAAATAGTCGGATCGGATACTGGTCGAGCTTTAACGGATCCACTGGGTCACCGGGTCGGAATGCATTCCGAATCTGTTCTAATTCAACCTGAACCAAACCATCTCCCGAGGCTTGAGATGGATACTATAACGTGCGACACTGACACCATTATAGCATCACTACCACTCCCTTCTCACTATTTTTATCATGTCATGTCATCCACAAATAGTTGAAAACTAATTTGATTCTATCAACCACAATTTGCAGAAAGAAAGAGAAATTAGAAAGAACATGGTTGAAATGATTGCATTTTTTCTTATGCATTAACATTGGTTAAGGGCAAAAGAAAAAATTGGGTTACCGATTCAGTTTTGCTGGTGCTCCGTCTTCAATTAGACTGAATGATTCATACCTTGCCAACTTAATCTGAACAAATAAGAAACCCAACGTTACGACAGAGACATTGGTACAAGTAATTGACAGAAACCCAGATCTGAAGAAAATGTAGAGTTCAACATACAATATTAAGCTCACCTTTTCAACCCCAGTAGTTATCACATCAGGTGTTCCTTTGTGACCTTGATTTTGTATCATTGCCTATGTAATTGCAAAAAAAGGGTATAGGATTTAATACTAGATTGAAAATCCATTTCAAGGGTTAGAATCTGCACTAAAACTCACCTTATTTCAAGGGTGCCTTAACTGCCATGTAAATACAAAAACAAAGAGAGGTTATTGGACCACAAAAATTGAAACGAAAAAAAAAGGAAACCGATGAAATTAGGAGAGACAGACCCTTTAGGATGTTTCCAAAGAGGAAATCAGCAAGATGTCTTATCTTTTCGGACTCATCAACCAGAGACAACAAAAACCGAAGGAACAATACTCGTCTCCACTTTACATAGTCTCTCTGTACAAAAGCCAGAAATGATGATGACATGCAAAATGTATTCAATAAGAATTATCCATAGGTTAAATGATTTCAGAAATCAGACCTGTAATAATTGCGAAAGCAAGATGAACGTATGTCTTCTCACAACTTCACAAGGATCACGCAATGCAATAGTGATCTTGTGCATATAACTGTTATGTAGGTCACAACAAAACTGAGATTAGCATTCACATTTATAACCAAGCATTATAAAACTAATTTTTCAAGCATGAAAATACTTAAAATTCATATTTGTACAATGAACACAACAACATTGAGAGGCACGATATCCAATGTTCTTACATAGCATACAGATCAGATCATATATGCAGAAACAATGTGTGCATGAAAAACTAGATATCAATATGTTAATGACAATTTAACACAAAAAAACAACATGCAGAGCTTGAAACAGATGCAAACATTTTGGTGATTTTAACAAAATCATAATTCCATAGATGCCCCACATTACACCACGGACTGCTTAGAATTTTGACACTAGGAGGTTAGATGAATCAGAACAGATTTCTGTTTTCAATCACGTAATTGTAGACTAAAAAAGAACCCCTCTTTCTGCTTGAGCCAAAAACTCCAAAGTAACGAAGACATGTTAACTATTTACAATTGTATTGTTTCAATATCAGAAAATATCCATTAAAAATATACAAATACCCTCCAGTTATTGCAGAGAAAGAGAGAGAGAGACCAGTACCAGTCAACTAAAGATGTGTATCGCACACAAAAATCTGTCATTGCCACCATAATATTGTTGCGGAGTGCAGCATTGTCACTCTTCTCAAGCTCCTATAGATCAAAAGAACATAGATCTATAATAACTGGAAAAAGTCTAGAAGCACAAATAAGAATCAGAGTAGAGTGCCAGGCAGGAAAAACCAAAATAAACAGGAGCAATTTCAGACCTGCACAAGAGTGGAATGTAACGCTTCGCTAGTTTATCATCCACGAGGCAGATTTTGCCCATAGTCACCCATGACTGAATATACAGAGTAGGAACCACCTCTTTAAATGAAACTGTTGAGCCAGCAAACTTTCTAGGCTTTGGTTCAGAAAGTTGTAGCTAAACTGCCAATAGTTGTAGCTAAACAGTATATTTCAGGTACAAAATCTATATACCAATCATAGAAAATGTCTAGACATATTGCTTACTGTCCTCTTTCTTGCATCCATATTGACCCAATACAACTTGTCTCTCATGATAACCATTTGGAAATCCAAGTTGCGGCAAATAATGCTAGAAAAGCTTTCCTAGCATTAACCTAACTGTAAAATAATTCACCACTAAGGTCAGGTGTTGCAATAAAATACACACACACACACACACACACACACACATATATATATATATATATATATATATATATATATATATATATATATATATATATATATATATATATATATATATATTCCATTAGTAAATGAAAGTTAAAAAAGGAAAACAGACCATGAATGGTGATAGAAAGCTCTTAACATAATATTGTGTGCTCCATTTCTCATATTTTGTTTAGAGTTATAGATTAAATAGTTCTAAGATATGATAGCTAATTTCAAGTGATTAACGAGTATAAAAAACATATCTACAATCATAAATCCATTTTAATCTGATCATCAGAAGATCAGATTCAAGCTAATAAAAGATCTGATATAATGCATCCATGAAGTAGCTCTCAAAAATCTCAGTATGATTATTTGTAGTTATTTAAAAATTGGATACTTCAATGAAGTAATATGAGAAGCATCTAACAACTAGTTATTAGATAAATATAAGACAACTATGTTGAAGTATTCATATATTATCAGTTCATGGAGAACAGGCAAGGTGAAAGAAACAGCACCTGAACAAATCAATGGGTTTCAAACTAGTGATTTAAAAAACGCAAGGCGCTAAAAGGCGCCAAAGTCTAAAACTGCTCGAAGCACTAAGCGCTCACCTAGACACCTGCCCAAGCGAGACGAGATGCTCGAAAATATTAATATATAAAAAATATATAATATAATTGATAAATATGATTATATAAAATAAAAATACGATATCAAATTGATAAGAACTAAAGCACCAAGTCATATTATACATATTCTAATAACAAAAACATCAAAAGACTCAAAACAATAAAACTTTATATGAAATTCAATCATCGTCATACTTAACATTGTCATTCTCAAACATATCATCTTTCTCTTCCTCTTGTCCATCTTCAACAAAATAGGTTTCCTCCTCTTCAACAATGGTAGGAGATGAACTTAAAGCTTTTACACTCATTTTTACCTTCATCATCTGTTTTGTATATGCTTGTGATTCTCTAATACCTGAGGATCTTGCCACATCTCTCCATATCAAGTTATCAACTTCAAATACAAGTTTATCTTCGCCATCTTGCAAATTCACACCCATTTCCATTCTAGAGCCTCACATACGCAAAGGCACTTTAGTTTTACTCACAACCTGTAGCACTACAAGTCAAACTAGGAATTTTGATAACCAATTGCTGCAAGTTCGGTATGAAATTTTCAAATAGACTCCATGATTCAACTACAAAGTTACTTTCTTATTAACAATAATATACTATACATAAAATTAATTATATAAATTTATAAATAACTAGGGTTGTTGTTGTCCTAGATTGAACTGTTATTAGAATTCCAAAATGACCATTGACATTTTATATAAAGATAATTCGCGTATAATCTTAGCTTGCATCTCAAGGCTTAGAACAAATCTTGCAGTGCACTTATATAATCCATTTATAACTTCTGTATCAAACTCGATGGAGGTGTTCTTATAATAAAATTTTGGGTTCAAATAATATCCTGCTATATACAATGGATAATGAAGTTGATAATTCTATTTTTTATCAATGATTGTAAATATGTTATACTTTTCTTTGTTTCTATCAAAAGATTTTTGAATTGTTTCTTTTGTTTTATTCATAGCCTTATAAATATATCTCATTGCATGTTTTTTTTCATTATTTGTCAATCAAAGGACTTGAACAAGAGTGCCCATTACCTGTAATGTATAAAGTATAAGATTCCAAAAGGATGACATTAAGATGGTATCATCAGCCCTCTTATCTTTCACTTCTTTTGTACATTTGCTTATTACGTTTATAATGTTAAGAAGGAAGTGGCAAATCAGGTGACACCATATCTCACCAATTCTTTCTTGCCTATGAATTCTCTTATCATATTCAAAACCCCAGTATGATTGTAGAGAAATCCATCTCTCAAATCTCATCCAAAGAACTTGTAAGAGGTATTCCTAATATTAGGTTTGTTAAAAATAATGTGTGTGATGCATGTCAACTAGGAAAACAAATAAAAATAGTTTCAAACCAAAGAATCAAATAAGCACCTCTAGACCATTGCAATTGATCCATATGAATTTGTTTGGACCAATTGATACATCAAGCCTAGGAGGTAGCAAATACGCCTTTGTCATTGTGGACGATTATAATATATATACTTGGACATACTTCTTAGCACACAAAAGTTATTACTTTACATATTTTTCTAAGTTTTGTAAACTTGTTCAAAATAAAAAAGGCTTTATAATTTCATCAATTCGGAGTGATCACAATGGGGAATTTCAAAACCGTGATTTTCAAAAATTTTGTGAATCTAATGGGTACAACCACAATTTCTCTACTCCGAGAAATCCTCAACAAAATGGAGTAGTAGAAAGGAAAAATAAAAATTTATAAGAAATGGCAAGAACCATGTTAAACGAACATAGTCTACCCAAATATTTTTGGATCGAAGCTGTTAATATGATATGCTATGTCATGAATAGGGTTCTAGTAAGACCATTACTTTCCAAATCCCTTATGAATTGTAGAACAACAAAAAAACCTAATATTTCATATTTTAAAGTTTTCGGTTGTAAATATTTTATCTTGAATGAAAAAGATATCTTAGGAAAGTTTGATGCAAAATCCGATGAAAGAATTTTTCTTGACTATTCTTCTATTTTTAAAGCCTTTCGTATCTTTAATAAAAGAACTTTGGTTATAAAAGAATCTATTCATGTTATCTTTAATGAAGTTTTCGAATTTAAGAAAAATAAGTTTGATGATGATCTTAATTTTGATACTTTGAATTTAAATGAACCTTCTCATTCAACTAGCAACTTGGATGCATCTTCTTCCGAAACATCCTTACCCAAGGAATGGAAGTGCGTAGATGCTTATCCTAAGCAGCTAATCATAGGAGACACATCAAAAGAGGTTCAAACTCGTTATTCTCTTAAGAATTTTGTGCTAATAATGCTTTTCTTTCTCAAATTGAACTTAAATACATTGATGAGACCTTAAAAGATGATTCATGGGTAATTGCAATACAAGAAGAGTTGAACCAATTTAAGAGAAATGAGGTGTAGAAGCTTGTTTTGAGACCTTGTGACCATTTAGTTATTGGTACTAAATGGTCTTTAGACCTAGTGACCATTTAGTTATTTGGAAGAAAATATTTCAACAAATTTGTCAACAAATTTTGTTAAACTAATATTTCAACAAAATATTAGACCTAGAGAAAATATATCTTTTCTCTAAATTTCATAAAAGATAATGCATCTATTGACTTCACAAATATGGTTCCTAAAGAACAGTTGACCATAAAATAAATTATACTATTATGTCTCCTAGTGGTCCAAGCATATGACATAATAGAGCAAACATGCTTTACCCATGATTCTTTGCGGCCCTTTAATAAGTCATTTGTATAATTTACCTTTTTTTTAGTAATGAAACTCATAATTCATAATAACTTGAAGGTTTTAATCCCTAGTCATATCTTCTAATAGCTTCAATCATCTCTTTAAAATAATCCAAAAGATAAGTACTAAGAGGAAAGTCAGTTTAATAAAAGAAGGGAGCAATATGTTGAATCGTTCTTCCTCTTATTTTCTTATCGCAAGCATCACTTATGTATGTTTGTTTTAATTTTGCTTTTATTTGACCTAGTTGCTTCTATGATCCTTTATATATATATATATATATATATATATATATATATATATATATATATATATAAGTCCATCAGTCCCTTTTTACCCTTTTTAATAATCATGACTTCTTTTTTTTCTATCAAATACTCTTTTCCACTAGCATTGACACTTTCTGAATAATCTCATTCTTTATCATCTCTAATATAATAAATATTTTTCTCGGGTAAAATCTTATAAGATTTATTCCTTTTCAATTATATAAGCCAACAACTCTTTTTTTACATTAGGTGTACACTTCTTACATGCTGATGCATTCTTGAAGTTCCCTACTTCATACTATTTGAACAGAAAATGCAACCTCTAGTAGTCTTATCACAAAAAATACAAGTAATTACGTTAGGACCTTTAGGATCCTTTAGATAATTGTATTTTTAAGCATGATCCTTTCTTATATTTTTTGATGAATTTTTTGAATTACTTTATACACTTACCATTAATTTTAAAACCCTAACAATAGTTCTAAATAAATAGATATTACAATGCTAAAATCTAAATAGGGACTATTATATGGTAACGGTAGTTAACAATATTTAATCCAATGTTAACAGTAGTTAGAGGAGAGTAAAGTGTCATTACAATGGAAAGTGGGGAAGGAGAGGGTGAGGATGACAGAGGAACTTACGAACGATAACAGCGATGACGGAGGAAGTTGTGTACGATAGCAACAACAACGGAGAAAGCTTCGAATGATGGCAACGACGGTGGTAGAAGCTATGGATAACGATGTCATGGGCGGAGGAGGCTTTAGATGTGTTCGTTAATGATGGAGGAAGCTGCAATCTTATCCCTCAATGACGGAAGGAGCTACACACGAAAGCAGCGAGTGGAGTTTATAGGTTGGATTTAGCAGTGACGACAGAGGGAGAATCGATCCTGTATGTCAGTAGTGGAAGCAAGGTTTATGGGTTAGAGTCATGCATCGGGGGGATTGTGTGTGGGGTTTTAGTGTTACGATGGACCCATCCGTCGGCAACAAAGGAAGCATCGGCCCTATGCGTCAACGGCGGAAGCAAGGTTTATGGGTCAGAGTCATGCGTCGGGCGAGGTTACATGTGGGGTTTTAGTGTTACTGTTTAGCTTAGTTGGTTCAATTGAACCAACTATGCTACTGTTCAACTGAACCGAACTTGATCATATGATTCAATTGCTGTGCTTTAACCGAGCGCTTACCCGAGACACCTTGGTTCAAGTGAGTGCCCAGGTGGCGCTTCACTGAAGCATGCAGCCTGATCACTATATGGGGCACTCGGGCCTAGACTTGTCTTACCTGAGTGCATAAGTGCCTTCTTAAACCATTATTTTGAAAACTACTAAAATTATAAGAAAATAAACTAAAAAAATAAAGCAATAGTGAAAGCTTTCAATTAACTTAAATTGCTAGTGTCACAACCAAACCTGATGGGATAACGCCTATCAATTTTGTTTGACCCTAACTATTAGCTAAAATACATAGGTTGAAGTTGATAGTAGTATACTTATCAGATCCTTTTATAAGTCAATCTTAGTCTTAGCTCACTTCCATTGTGGGACTAATCGAGCTATTACAAATTCCCCCACTTAAGGGCTTGACGTCCTTGTTAAGGCCCGACATAGCATAGATCAAACCCTAGTATAATGCATGTGAGCCAGCTTAGTGGTGGCTTTACGCCATGACAAATTCTCTAACTTCGTCCCTGGATAGTCCTTTCCTACTCAAGCCCTCTCACATGCCCCAATACTAGATCAACTCTAATACCAAATGTTATGACCCAACCTAATAGGATAATTGACCTTACAACTTCATTGATCTAAATTACTAATCAAAATGCTTAAGTTAAAATTAATGATAGTACACCCATCAGACCCTTATAAGTCAATATTAGTTTTAGCCCAATTTCGATATGAGTAATCGAAGTGTTATTGCTAGTGACTAGTATGGTTGATTTGGCATCATGTCTTACCATCAAAAAGCACTATCAGATTGAGAAAAACTGATGTAAAAAATATTATGCTTCAGCCAATCCAAATATTTTGATTAAAAAGACTCGGCACTTCTTTTTAGCAATTTTAGCTATCAACAGTGGGGAATATTATTCTGCACCACTTGTCTTCAATTCTTTTGTGGCTAACTTAAACAACTTGATTGTGGTGATCACAATTCATGCTAGAAAATATCCAGATAAAATATCTCAATGTCTTGACTGGTATAAACAATCATGGTTCAATTCAACAAAAGATATAAGCTCCTTATGTCAAAAGAAAGAGAATACTTACTTTTTGAACAAATAGTTCTGTGGTTAAAGATTTAACAAAACAAATTCTTGACTGGTATAAACAATCATGGTTCAAGTCAACAAAAGATATAAGCTCCTCATGTCAAAAGAAAGAGAATACTTACTTTTTGAATAAATAGCTCTGTAGTTAAAGATTTAATAAAACAAATTCTTAACTCGCTGACATAATTTTGATGATAGAACACATTGTAAAACAATTGATGTTTACCTCGCTTAAGTTCATACTGAAGTTCTTAAGACGATCTAGTAAGTTGCAAGCCAACTCTGTAGCAGGCTCAGGAGGCAATTCCAAAGACACATTAGAAATGCTGTGCAAAAGGTGAACACGATCTCCAGCCCACATAAAAGAGCTCTGGTCCCCTTCTTCAGAATTTTTACCTTGATCTTCTAGGCTAATCTTGTCAAGAAGATGCCAATGGTGATGGAGAAATTCCCATTCTATGGCCTTGGGTGAGAACAATGACACTTCAGAAAGCAATTGCCAGGTCCCAGGAGGGGCTGTCCACTTCTCTATGGGCTTGCTACCGCCTAACCATACAGACTCTGATGCTGTAATTATATTCTGAAGTGAACTTGCGACTGACATCTTAATTCTTTCCTTCTTTCCAAGGCTTGAACATATCTTTCTGACACATGGTGCCACTTCACTGTCACAAATCCCTTCCAACAAACGTAAAATACCTTTAGGAAGCAAGGACACCAAATCTGTTGCATCTTTTCCAAAATTGATCTTAGCAGCTTGAGAGATTTTATCCAAGACCAATTCAAGAAACAAATTCTCACAATCCTGTTGGATGCTTGACTCATTATCAACAATCAAGCGTGGCACAGCATGAAGCCATTCAGGTATTACCCTGTCATCAGGGAAGACTCTGCAGGCCTACAAAGATAACCAACAAGCACCTAATTATAAGTATGAGATTTGGTGGTAAAAGAATACAAAATGAGAAAAAAATGACATGACTTCACCTCTGATAGAGCTGCAACAGCTGCTTTGCGGATGGTGACCAAAGGGTCAGAGCAAGCAGAACTCAGTGTCCTAAGGAGCAAATCATCTAATGGCCCTCGCATTATAGTAGTCGACTTTGTAATGAGGAGAAGTGTTGCCTTCCTTACAACAGCCTTATCATCCTGACACCTCGTCCACAAAAGCTCATTGAAGTCCACACTGCTGATTCCTGAGAGTTCCCACAAACGGGCAGAATTCCCAGAATCACCAGTTAAGCTGCCTAGCAGTTGTGCTGTATTTGTTAAAGCTCGAGCTCTGATTCCCGGTGATGAATCTGAGCAACGCTGTACTAATGCTTGCAGACAAGTCAGTCCCCATGCCTTGTCGTTAAATTCCTGAGCCGATTCCTTTACCCCAAGAGGATCGGGCAACAATGTCAAAAGTGCTAGAATGAGGTCTACAGCCAACAGTCTTAGCTGAGACTTCCCTTGTGTCATCTTCACCACATAATCGGCGTATCTTATTTGATCCTCTTGCTTCATTGCCCGAACAATCACCATGATGGAATCAACAGCACAAACTCTCAGCTCAGACTTCTCCGGTGCCTTTGTCGCTAAGAACCTAGGTAGGTACACCAGAGCTTCCTTCACTGCATCATTCTCCTGGGCCAGAGGCACCATCTTTTCAGTAACAAAACCTAAAGCAGAAGCCCGGGATGCTGATTTTGCAGGAGATAAGATCATCGGCGTCAGTGATCGCAGAACCTCAACAGCTAAAGTCGTCTGGTCTCCGTGCTCTGGCTTCGAGACGATCCTGTAGAGTACTAAGAAGCAGAGATCCGGAAGCCGGTGGTGACCGGACGAAGAGCTCAGGATTTTTGCCACAGTATCGACCAATGACTTTACGGCATCAGGGGTGTTGTCAAGCCGGACTCGGCAGAGCACGGAATCGAGCAGTTCGAGGACGCGAGGAAGTAGGCTGCTGAGGTCGGAGATCTGATCCACCGACGTCGAAGCGCTTCCAGCAGATCGTCCAGGCTTCCTCTTACGGGCGCTCCTCCGGGGAGCGGGGGCGTCATGGGAGGCCTCCGGAAGGGCAGTGGCCGAGGCGGCGGAGGTCGAGGGAAGGGGCTTGAGGGCGCGACGGAGGGAGAGGAAGACAAGGGGGTTGAAGAGTGAATAGAGAGGGGAGGAAGGGGAGAGGAGGAGAGAGAGGTACACACGGCCGGCGAGGAGAGAGAGGCGGAGAGCGGAGACGTCCATGGAGGCGGAGAGGGGACGGAGGAGGGCAGAGGCAGGGAGTCCTCGGGCGGCAAGGAGATCCCAGAGTGCGAACGCGGCATCGCCGGAGGCGGCGGCGTCGAGGAGGGACTGGAGACCGAGGATGGAGGGCTCAGAGAGGGGGGAGTCCCCATCGTGCCGGCGGAGCGAAGAATCGAGCTCGGCGAGGATCGAGGATAGAGTTCCGCTCTCGTCGTCGTCGTCGTCGTCCATGACCACCACCGAATCGCTTTTTGGATTTGGGAGGTTTCCCGCTCAAAAGAGGATGCGCCTATCGTCCGAAACCGCTCGCCACACGTGGCGTGTTGTTACACGGCAATTTTAATTGGTACCGTAACTCAAATGCTACTACGCTAGGAATTTCATCATAAACCAAAACAAAAAAATCGTTATATTAGACAATTGCATTTAAACAAAAAAATAAAAACAAAAAATCATCAAAGGAGACAATTACATTTAAATATGCTTGTCTCATTAAAAGCTCATTTTAATTTAATTTGGAAAAAAAAATATAAATAAAGTTTATAAGTTTATTTTTTATTTATATACATAGAATTAAATCAAGCGATTCGGTTTCAATTGATCCATGTAACAACCCATATGGATCGAACAAATACAGGACTGACCAATTTAGAAAACCATGGTTTGATTTATAAATAAATTAACGATATACTTGTTCATACTTAATTATTATATATATTTTTTATCAAAAATTATTTGTGTTCAAAACAGGTAATTTAACTTTTACTGGACATGGTTCCTTGGAGCTGCAATGAGATTACCATTACAGTCTAATAACAAAATCACATGCAGCCTCATTATACCAAACCCACGTGGGAAACCCGAAGATCTAAACCCTGATGCCTATTGAAAGGAAAACATCAATTATTAAGTACGACGTCAGCGGTAAATGGAAATCTCAGTCAACTTGCTCAAGATAAAAAGAAAAAGGAATAAAAAAAAAGGGACATTCATTTCCATCAGTCAAACAGAAAACTGATTTATACTGCAGCAGGCGTCTATAGGGCAACACTGATCAACTCATACAGGAAGTACAAAGAATATAATAAATAAAGAGCACACTAAGGCTTTACTCAATATGATCACATACTTATCCTCGCAGTAGCTCAGGCAGCAGGGAGTCATCTCGTGGACTTGTTAAAAGAGTTCTTCAGAGTTTAACTTGTTCCAAGCTTCCTGTTTCACGCAAAGAGGGCATATTTGTGAGATAAAGAAGAAAACCAGAATCATTTCTAAGAAAGATTGTTACAATAAGGACACCACCACAATATATAAAAACAAAGCTAATGAAACCAACATTGAAGAGAGAGAGAGATAGAGAGAGAGAGAGAGAGGAAAAAGATCATCCGGAAGAATTACATGCCAAGTTTTAACAGCGTTTATAAAGCAGGTAATAGTTTGAAGTCCGCTGGCTAGTAATGAGATGTAAGTTCCAACTTTTGAAGGCCATCACCTGATCTCCAAACTGTTCGCTAAACAGATTTTTTTAAAATATAAGTCAACAGAGTCAACTTTCCAGTAGTTATAGGGCAATAATTCATTTTGCTGTAGAGCCATTTGAACCCAAGAACTCCAGTTAAGTCCAAAAAATGGTCTTCTGGATCAAATAAATGGATCATGTCAAGATATTCCATTGTGTTTTAGAAAGCTGCGAAGCCAAACTGTACCAATCACATTTAAAATGGCAGGCTGTATCATTACAAGAATCAGTCTTTGAGCCATGCCTTTATTTGATCAAAGCATTTCTCACATAAAATTAGAAGGTTTTATCTTTCTAGACTGCACTTGCAAAGTTATGAGCATATGGCCAGAACTAACTTCCTTCCTAACTTGCAAAGTTATACTGGCAAGATGGAAGTGGCAATCTGATGCCAGCTCTTCCTTCTTTAGTGGTTTCCTCTTGCATGTACTCTTACCCCTCTTTAAAGTCGCCAAATATTGCATATAATTTCATATGTTTCAAACATCCTAACCAGCAATCACTGCCTTGTCAAACATTTCAGGGTCAAGGGATGAGATATGATATTAACCAGACAATCCACAACCAACATATAGGACAGAAATGAAAAGCTTCTAGAGGATGGAAGTAGCAACATAACTCAAATATGAACAGCAATTATAATACTGAAACAAATATCTTTTTATCAAAATTTCATAATTTATTTTAGGTAAAGTGCCCACTACACCACCAGCAGCTATCATATGATTTTGGAGTGTTAGACAACTGGATATATATTGTGTTCTAGTCTTGACCTCCTGGCGACCACCGTAACCCATGCCCATGGTCACTTCCAAGTAAAGAATTTGCTGGAGAAGGTCAAACTAGAGAATGTTTAAAATAAAAAGAAAGTTGTTTGCTTTAGCTTTTGATAAAATTAAGGATGTAACTTATCATAATACAACAAAACAGCCAATGTTTTTCCGTTGCTAACAACAAATAGGCTAGAATATAAAGTTCAGTTGGTTATTATTAATAAAAGTGATTAAAGCATTTGGAACCAGGGTCCTAATGATATGAACAATGTAGAATTATATCAAATTTCCCTATTTAAGCTCTGCGAGAATGTAGCCCATGTCATTAAATCTCAATTATGCTATTGCTGCTCTTATTTCCTTTTTCTTTTTCCTTAAGATCCTCACCCTTGCAGAAATTATAAAAGAACGATAAAAAAAATTGTGTGATTTGCTATGTGTCCTTGCCCAAGTGGAAAGACAATAACATGATACTTATGCTAGTCAGAGAAAATTTAGCTGTTATATTAATTCATTATTAGCAGTGACCAGAAAACAATTAGATAGGCACCCTAAAAGATCAACAGGAAATGATGTTTGAATAATCAGCTAAGCATCTCTTCAAGAATTTCAAATGCTTGGCAAAATACAATTATTTTTTTCCTAAAAAATGTTTATGTATAGGCAAAGAGAAAAATGGATTTCCATGTTCAAGATATATGCAGCAGAAGAAACATAGTTATGTTCAAAAGAATGCGAATCCTAAAAAACTTCATTAAGTACCTGATGAATCTGCTTTGACAAATAAATGGGGAAATTGTGTTGTAAATTCCGAAGATAAAAGATACAGCAGTTATTCATTTTGTTCATTTGAGCACAATAGCACACATTAGTGGGAAGATTCTGAAGAGCAGGATTTCGTAGAATACTGTTGTCATAAACTTCACAAACTGATAGACCTAGAAAACCAAACAAGTACAACTATAGATGCCGGCACATATAGCAACCTTATTTCATTCAAGGAAGATGTTAGTGATGTTATCCCAGATCAAATAACATCCAATATAAGTTTTATGTCTTAAGTATATGTCAAAAATAATTTCAACTTGCTGCAAAATCAATGAATCTGCTTTCACTTCATAGATCTAAAGCTTCCTTCAAGTGAGAGCTTTCATATATACATGTATATATATGTATATATATATATATATGTATGTATATATATGTATATATATACACACATATACATATATATATATATATATATATAATAATTGCAGTCATTCTTCCTATTATCGGGAATAAAACTTTTTTTTACCATTGTTAACAGAGAAAAAATCCCTTACAATTGAAAACAGATATCCAGAAAAAGTTGAACCTCAGTAATAAATTTATCATGATCTGGTGGAAGACATTTTCTGACAAATATCATGTTACAAATTCTTCATTGAGTATTTCAGAATATTATGCCAACTTGAACTTATTTCTGTAATTGGCACTCCATGCCTTGATGATTCATACTGGGACAGACAGACCGACAGAACAATCATAGCCACAGATACAATTCTCAATCAAAAAGGTCAAATGCTATGGTCTAGCTATTGTTTCGTCAATTAAATGAAATAGAAAATCAACTTGTATCAGTCAATAAAATCTGTCATTTGGACGACTTAGATGTCTCATATTTCTCCAACAAAATGATACAATTGATGGGATTCGGTATGATAAGATCGATGGAATTGAATTTCATGGAAGAAGGGACTCACTGAATCAGAATCGCCAACTATATCAATTATATATTAGAGAAAAACCGTCGAGTGCCTATAAAACTGAATGTATGGGCACTATTGCCAAGGAATCAGGTTTCTGTGCCTATATTGGAAAAAAAAACATGTTAAAACGAAATATTTTTTTCCTCGTATTAAAATATGTTTCTCATAATATCAACTTGATATCCAAATATAAATATCAACCAGCATAACATAAACAATAGAGCAAATAATCAATCACACAATGAAACCAAATATTTTTAACGTGGAAAACCCAATGTGGAAAAAACCACGGGACCATAATCCACCTCAAACTTCTATTATCAATAGTAATGATAACAAGTTTACAATAGGACTTCTCTAGAATAACTAGAGGATCAGAATAACATCAAAAACATAGATCTTGACTCTTGCATATCGATAGATCTCATCTCCTCAATAGAGAATTCTAGGTCTCACAAAATGAATATAGCAGGAAAGTACCTAGAGAGGGTAAACTATAGATCAATACCATTAAAATTGTAGAGTTTACTACAAGGATTCTCTATATAAAATTTAGACCAAAATTGACAACGTTTGGCCACCGATCGTCAAGCAGAAATCTCAGAAACCTTATTTTCTCTCTCTATTTCTCTACATGCCGCACATGTTCACTGCGCACCCTAATTTTTTTCTACACTCACCTTTTGCCCTTTCTCTCGATTTGGGCTTATGGCCCAAATTGTCCAAGCCCACATATGGGCGGGACCCAACAATTCTCCCCCTCCAACTCATACGGTGGGTTGTACCAAGCCCACTCTTCGCCTACATGCTTCAAGCTTCTCCTTAGGCAAAGATTTTGTTAACATATCTGATCCATTCTCATTGGTATGCACCTTTTCCAATTATAATTCTTTTATCTCAAGCACATCACGAATCCAATGATATCTCACATCAATATGCTTGGATCTAGAATGGTATGTTGAATTCTTAGAGAGGTGAATGGCGCTCTGACTATCACAGTAAACAGTATATTCCTGTTTCAAGCCCAATTCCTGTAGAAACTTTTTCATCCATAAAGCTTCTTTGCAGGCTTCAGTAATTGTTATGTATTCTGCTTCTATGGTTGATAGAACAACACACTTTTGTAACTTAGACTGCCAAGAGACTGCTCCTCCTGCAAATGTCATCAAGAATCCCGAAGTGGACTTCCTGGAATAAGTATCACCTACTATGTCTGCATCTGTGTAACCTTCTAACACAGGTTCATCACTGCCAAAACATAAACATAACCTAGAAGTACCTCTTAGATATCTTAATATTCATTCCACTACTACCCAATGTTCCTTTCCAGAATTAGAGAGAATTCGGCTAACAACTCCAACTGCATGAGCTATATCTGGCCTAGTACAAACCATAGTATACATCAAACTGCCTACTGCAGATGAGTAAGGCACTTTGGATATTTCTTCTTTTTCTTTCTCACTTGTAGGACATTGTTTCGAACTAAGCTTGAAGTGGAGAACAAACTGCTTTGACTTTACTCATAATGAATATTTCAAGAATCTTTTCAATGTAAGTCTCCTAAGATAACCAAATCTTCCTTTTCTTCCTATCACGAAGAATCTTCATGCCATGTATTTGTTTCACCGATCCCAAGTCTTTCACGGCAAAAGACTTACTTAGCTCTCTTTTAAGCTTTCCGATTTTTCCAACATCATGGCCAACAATCAGCATACCATCAACATATAGCAATAAAATAATAAAATCATCATCTGAAAAATTTCTTCATAAACACACAATGATCAGATGTGGTTCTATCATACCCTTGGCTCATCATAAAGGAATCAAACTTCTTGTACCACTGTATAGGTGCCTGTTTGAGTCCATATAAGCTTTTCCTAAGCTTACACACCATATTTTCTTTTCCCTTGACTTTGAAACCTTCTGGTTGCTCCATGTAAATTTCTTCTTCTAAGTCACCATGAAGAAATACTATTTTTACATCAAGTTGCTTAACTTCTGAATTTAAGCGGGCAGCCAAACCAAGAACAATTCGGATAGAGGACATTTTCACAACCGGAGAAAATATTTCTTCAAAGTCAATACCTTTCTTCTGACTGAATCATTTCACAACTAGTCGTGCCTTGTATCTTTGTTGTGAGCTATTGTTTTCAGTCTTCAATTTATAAACTCACTTATTCTTGAGAGCTTTCTTCTCTTTAGGTAATTTTACCAAGTCGTTCTCAAGTAAGGATCTCATCTCTTCTTGCATGGCTTTAACCCACTCATTCTTATTCTCATGTAGAATAGCTTCTTGGTAAGTTTCTGGCTCTCCCCCATCAGTAAGCATAACATACTAATGTGGAGGATATCTGGTATATGGTTGTTGCTCTCTAGTGGATCTTCTCAATGGAATCTCAACTGGTGGTGGAGGTGCTTGTTCAGTTGGTTCAGCATCATCAACTGTAGGTGTATCATCACTGGTATTCTCACCACAATCTTCTTGTTCATCTCCCTCATGATCATCATGAATTACAAGTGAAGGAACTGGACCCAAACTCCAAGGAATATAAACAGAGGTTTCTGGCTTCTCAATATTATCACCATCATCAAACAATTGGTCTTCAAGAAATACAGCATCTCTGCTTCTAATAATCTTCTTGTTCACTATATCTCATAATCTGTACCCAAACTCTTTATGACCATATCCCAAGAAGATACATGCTTTTGCTTTACTATCAAGTTTGTACCTCTCATCTTTGGGAATATGAACAAATGCTTTATACCCAAAGACTCTTAAATGATTATAAGATATGTCTTTTCCTCTCCATACTCTCTTTGGAACATCATCTTTCAGAGGAACTAATGAAGAAAGATTTATCAGATCAACTGTAGTTCTCATAGCCTCCCCCCAAAATGACTTTGGTAACTTAGCATGGGAAAGCATACACCTAATCCTTTCTTCAATGGTTCTATTTATCCTTTCTGCCACACCGTTCTGTTGAGGAGTTTTAGGAACTGTTTTCTCAAGCCTGATACCATGGAACCTGCAATAATTCTCAAAAGGACCCCTGTACTCGCCACCATTATCTGATCGAATACACTTTAGTTTTCTGCTAGTCTCTCTTTCAACACTGACATGAATCTCCTTCAAAACATCGAGTACCTGGTCTTTAGATTTCAAAGCAAAAGCCCACACTTTTCTAGAATGGTCATCAATAAAAGTAACAAAATAAAGGGCACCTCCAAGAGTTCTAGTTTGACTGATGAACTAAATCAATAACATCTGATCTTCTAGATGATGGATATGTCTGAAATGCAACTCTATGTGTATTTTCAACTAAGCAATGATCATAAGATTTAAGAGATATACCTTGCAACTCTGGTAAGAACTACTTTCTAGCAAGAGTTTGAAGTCCATTCTCGCTGATATGTCCAAGCCTCTTATGCCAAAGATCTATACTTTCACCTTTTTGAATTGCATTAATCTCTCCTTTGTGTAGCTTAGCTTTTATGACATAAAAAGAGTTAAGTTTCTTTCCTCTTGCCATAATCAGATAACATTTAGTGAGTTTCCATTTACTTTCACCAAAATAATGTGCAAAGCCTTCATCATCAAATCTGCCTGCAGATATCAAGTTAAGACGAATATCTGGAACATGCCTTACATCTTTGAGTATCAATTTACTCCAAATACTAGTCTCCAAACAAATATCTCCAATACCCACAATCTTAGATGTACCACTATTTTCTATTCTGATATTACCAAAATCACCAGCAATGTAAGATCTAAAGAAATCACCATGAGAAGTAACATGAAATGAAGCACCAGAGTCAATTACCCAATTACTGTCCTGAGCTACAAGACTAACACAACCTTCATCACAGACAATAGTGATATTACCTTCAGCAACAACTGTATTGGTCTCTTTCTCATTTTTCTTTATTTCATTCTGTTCTCGCTTCCAAAACTTACACTCTTTCTTCATGTGACCTAGCCTGTTACAGTGAAAACATTTGATATCTCTTCTAGACTTAGATTTTCTTTTATAACCATGTGGATTTCTACTATGACTTCTTCTACGTCTTTCTTGTTTTTCAGTAACAAATGCCCCAGAAGAAGATTCACCATGTTCTTTCCTTCTAGCATCTTCATTTAGCAAACCGTCTTTAACCATATATATAGTTAGAGTTCCCTCTGGCGTGGAGTTGCAAATAGTCACCACATACGTTTCCCAACTTTCTGGTAAAGAGTTGAGAAGTAATAATCCTTGCATCTCATCATCTATATTCATTTTCATAGCAATCAACTTGTTTCCAAGACTCTGAAATAGGCTTATATGCTCAACAATGTTACCACTATCTTTATACTTTAAATTTACAAGCCTTCTGAGGAGAGAAATTCTATTTCTCACTGTCTTTTTCGCAAAGAGGTTTTCTAACCTTTGCAAACAACATCAGCTTTGGTTTCATCTGAAATATGCTCATGCAAGTTTATATCCATCCATCTTCTAATATATGCAATGGCTTTTCTATGTTGAACTTCTCATTCTTCATCGTCCATAGTAGAAGGTTTATCTTTAATCTTGATGGGCTTATACAAATCTTTGTAATAAAGCAAATCTTCCATCAGACGCCTCCAAGTAGAATAATTTGATAAGTTCAATTTAATCATACTATCTGACTGCTCCATTTCAATCACACAAGAAAAACTAGCACCAAACAACCTGTTGCTTTGATACCACTTGTCGGGAAAAAACCTGTTAAAGCGGAATATTTTTTTCCTTCTTTGTGTATCAAAATACCAACTTGATATCCAAATATAAATATCAACCAGCACAGCATAAATAATAGAACAAATAATCAATCACATAGTGAGACTAAATCTTTTTAACGTGAAAAACCCAATGTGGGAAAAACCACGGGACCGTAGTTCACCTCAAACTTCCACTATCAATAATAATGATAACATGTTTATAATAAGTCTTCTCTAGAATAACTAGAGGATCAGAATAACATCAAGAACATAGATCTTAGCTCTAGCGTATCGATGGATCTCAGAATTCTAGGTCTCACATAATGGATATAACAGAAAAGTACATTAGATAGAGTAAATTGTAGATCAACACCGTTAGGATTGTAGAGTTTACCGCAAGGATTCTCCACATAAAATTTAGACCAAAATTGACAACGTTTGACCATCGATCGTTAAACAGATATCTCAGAAACCTTATTTTCTCTTTTTATTTCTCTTCCTCTTTTCTCTGGGTGCCGCACACGTTCATTGCACACCCTCATTTTTTTTCTCCAGCACTCACCTTTTGCCCTTTCTCTCGATTTTGAGCTTATGACCCAAATTATCCGAGCCCATATATGGGCTGGACCCAACAGGAAGGCATAGACATCTGAATTCAGGTTTCTAGCTTGTTTACGAGGAAAAGCAACACTGGAACTTTTACACAACAACAGGCTTAAAGAATGAGCAAGAAGGTATAATGACCAAAAGTTCAATTACCATGAGTTCAAAATTATGAGTTCTAAGAATCTAAAGGATGATCAAGTTACCCTTAAATACAAACCTTGAGGAGATCAAAAACCTTCTCAGCAATATACTTTTTGTTGAAGAGTTGCACCTTTTTGCTGCACCTTATCAGGATGGACGCACAAAGTAGCTCTTCTATAAACCTTTTTGACCGCAGCAGCAGTAATCAAATCAGTCAAAGATACAGGTTGCAAGCCGCATTCAGGCCAAAGCACCTGCATGGGTTTTATAAACAACTAAAAAACTAAAAGTAACTGGATATGACGTCTCTAAATTTATGGATGAGAAAACTCCAAAGTTCATCATTAAAAGAGTATTCTAGAAGTTTTGATTCATGAGTACTCCAGTAAATTATTTTTTCTTATAAACTACGAAAGAAGGGAACTATCTATAGTTGATAATGATTTAAGTAGAATAGTTAATTGTTTAAACTAGTTTTTAGGAATAAATCTTTTGAAAGAAGCGAAGGATCTTAAATCTAGTTGTCCCTTTTATTACATGGCTTGGTTGCATACATAGTATTTATGAGAGGAATTTAGATGATTTAGCTTGTCACATTGTTCATGCTTTCTTTCTTCCATAGAACATGTGGATGTTTATATGATTTGTATCATGAATATTGGGTAATTATGATTTCCTCAGAAGGCATGAGTTTTATGAGGTATTGATTTCCCTTTGAAATGGGAGAAACAAGACATTTGTTCAACGAGGTTCCTCTCTTGGATCGTAATGATTTTATATTAAGATATTAGATTTGGAACAAGGTCCAGCAATGAGGATTTGGTGTTGTATCCTTTTGATTAATTACTCATGTTTAGTGATGGTTTTACTGGTTCTCAGATTCTAGTTGGATGTTAAGTTGGCAGCATTGTGCTGTGTCCTGTTCTATCATTGTTATTGGGCAATTTGGAGGATCGTGATATGTGGACTCGATAATCCATTCCACTGCACTGAATCAAATTTTGTTGTGACGAGGCTTATGCTTGGTGCAAATTGGTACTGTAAGATCAAATCAGAATGTAGTAAGGGGGTGTAGTAAGCTATATAGATGTACCTGTAATTGGTATAGTAAGTAAGCTATATGAGGGAATTATGTATCTTATAATAGATATTTTTCTGATTATCTTTTTTGTTATTTTTATTAGTTGCAAATAGTAGTCACCAATACATTCTGCAAACTGAAATAGTTTTATTGGTTTGCTATTTATGAACTAGGTATTATTATTATTTTGATGATGGAATTTACCTTCATTAAAGTAAGGTATTATTACTTTAATGAAGGTTTGCAGCTCTCAAGTAAGGTAATGAAGGTTGGGATTACTTTACAGAGGAGAATATGATCACCTAAAGACAAGGTGTTAGCTCTGATCGTATGGGCTCAAAAGAAGAACGGGTTTTGATTATGGTTCTTCTTGCGTGCACAACATATTGATGACAAAAACACTAATCTATGCCACGCAAACACTTTTACATGGTTAAAATCACTCCCCTAACAAAGATATCGACATAGTTTTATCAGTTCGAAGGACATAGCCACCATCTCTCGACTCTCATTTAACAATAGACGACAATCTTATCAAAAACAAAAAAAAAGAGAGTGATCGATGTTTCTAGGCGATCAAAATATGGTAACACCCATCATCAGTGAGGTGTGTAGCACACATGACTATCCAACTACCAAACTCTGAATAACTGAAATAAAAGCTTCTACGATTCTCTTTTCTTTTTTTCTTTTTTTTAGCAATCATCCGCTTGCTGATGCTTCCATTCTGCGAGCGAGTAATGATTCAGAATAGAAACAGCGTGTGTGCCTCTACTTCTTAGCTTTCTTTGGAACCCTGCAATAAATACTATTACTATTAGTTTATGAACAGAAAAGTTCACAAGAGCTTTCATGAAAAAGGTGATAGGAACAATCTCCTACTCAGGTTGCTGCGCAGCAGGTGCTCCGTCTCCAGGCCCCTGTTTGTCAACAGAGCCAAGATAAATCAGGAATGATAAGAACGAGTAATCAGTTCTCATTAATTACTAACGGCAGAAATTACAGAACTGACTGTCACGAGAAGAGAACAATGTTCTTCCACAAACTAAAATCATTTAGACAGGAAAAAAACTTGCAGAAACTTTTTCATCCAAGCCAAACAAAAAAAGGTTTCATCACAACATTTTTAACACAAAAAAATGGTTTGATCAACTGAATTAGTCGATGTTTTATCGATTCTAACACAAGTATAAGAAAAATACTAACCGTTATATGCATAAAGATGTGTCGTCTGCGATGAATGTCAAGAAAATATTTTTATGATCGAGGAGTTTATATGGATAATTATAAAAACGAGGAGTTTGTTCAACAAGAATCATTAAATATTAACAATAGAAACAGTGGAAAGGGAAGAATAAATGGGAAAGAACTTCCCTAAGCTGCATGCCATAATTGAAGGAAAACAAGATAATAAATTTTTCAGACCTGAGCCAGGCGTTCCTCTCTCCGGGCAATCTTCCTTTCTCTACTGGCCTTGCTCTTGGCTCATTTAGCTTCAAACCGGTCGGATAAGGTCTTCTCTCTTGCCTTCTCAGCTTTGGATTTATGAATGCTTTCCATCAGCACCCTCTTGTTCTTGAAAACATTACCTTTCACTTTCATGTACATGTCTTGGTACATGTGCTTGTCAATCTTTTTCGACTCATGATACTTATGCAGTAACAGCCTGAGACTTATCATATGTTGGTAGCCTAGCTTGTGACTCTTTGTGTCTAGCTTTTGAATTAACAATATAAGTTTAATCTTACGGTTCTTTGTGTCTAACATATGTTGACTGTTAATATTGTTTTGCATAGATTAATATCATATTCTTTCATTCTCTATGATATTTTAGAATTTGATTCTTTTGCTTACTTAGTACTAGAGGACAAATAAAACAGTGAGAAAAGATAGTTAATGATTTTGACTAAAAAATACAATACTTTTTTGATCTTAAAGTAACCTGACAGTTGAACATCTTATTGAAGACTGACCTCTATTAGCTGACTGATGCAAGTTCTTTTTTGATATGGTATAATTCTTATTCGAATATATTTTGTTCATAACCTATCCTCCTGACCAATAATTTTCATATTACAGGGATACAAGAGAAGCTAGGCTTCCGACCATATATATATATATATATACATATATATATACATATGTATGTATATGTATATATGTATACATACATATATACATATGTATGTATATGCATATATGTATACATACATATATGTATATGCATATATGTATACATACATATATGTATATGCATATATGTATACATACATATATATATATATATATATATATATATATATATATATATATATATGTCTAAATTGAATTGATAGGTGTCTATATATACTCCAGTCACTTAAATTGGATTGATAGGTGTCTAAATTGATTCTGATACATGATCTATATCAAATTTTGATCTTAGTAAATTTTTATTTTATTAAACTTTGTTATAGTAATTTTATTAAATGATGGCAATAGGCTATGAAAATTGAAAAAAAAAACTCTTGCTTTATTGACTCTAATTTTTTGCATATACTAGATATGGTAACCATTTCTGACAAGGATGAGATTAAATTGAGTAAAAATAATTTTTTATGAAATGAAAAATAATAATAATCCCAAGTGAGGTTTGAAAATAAGTGACTGTTTGTTAATGCCTAGATTATAAATAGAAAAAGAATGACTAATTAGTTGCATGGAGTGATAGTAAGGATGATTTGTTTATCAACTTTTCCAATGTCACCAACAAAACACAAATAAAAGATTTTAGTTATATATTTTTTCTAAAAAATAGATTGATCATAAATATTTATATTTACATAATTAAATTGAGTTTGAATAATATTATAAGGAGCTTACTATTTAAGGTCTCCTTATTACTATTCATAATTGTTTAAAAATTAATAAAAATAATTTATTATTCATAGTTTCTCTAATTTTACTTTTACTTTCATATTTTTTCCTTTTCTTTTCTTCCCCATAGTCTTCGCCTATGTGCTTATGATCGCAAAAGCGCCTACTACCTTGCTCTCATCACATGTTGTCACCGATCGTCGACCTTAGGCTGCCCACGTGTCCTCGATCTTTCGTTGATGCCATCAATATCAACTCTATTGGCTACGAAAGAGGAGAAAGTCGTTGTTGTTGATCATTGGCACTAGTTTACTCGCTTATCATCGATTTTTCGCTGATGCTATCATCGACTTTATTGGCTATGGAAGAGGAAGAAGTTATTATCGTCAATTATCAACATTAGCTTGCCCATCAATCTTCCATTGATAGCATCGCCAGCTTTGCTAACTGTGAAAGGGGAGGAAGTCACTATCGTCTATTGTCGCCTTGAGCTTGCCTGTTTATCATCAATATTTCATCGATGTTGTCACTGTTGCCCTTTACTCTATGAGGAGAAAGCTCAAGTCATCAATTGTGAGGCCCAACCTATTCATCCATTGCTAATATTTTGTTGACACTATTGATACTAACTCTACTATTCGAGAAAAAATAGAAAGATGAGGATATTTAAATATATTTATAAATGAATAGTTTAGATATATTAAAATAAAATTTAGATAGTAAAATAGGGATCATAAATAGTAATAAAATATTATAATTGTTTCCTTGGATATGTGTTTTTGGGTCGGTTTGTTGAATCGACGGGTCGACCCGACCCATTTGTGGATCCCTAAATCGGTCATTCAAAACTCCATCCAAAAACCCTAAGTTGTCCTTCCATAAGTTAACCCGCATCGGAAGAGCTCTACCCTTCGATTGCTCATGGCATGGGGGAGGTCGACGGATCCAAGAAGAGGAAGCGCGAGCCCTCAATTGTGAAGGGAGGGGGGAAGCCCAAGTTGACGCGGCTTAAGAATGTCGCCTCCAAGCCTGCGAAGCTCAAAACGCAAGGCTTCAAGAAGCAGTCCAAGGCGTTCGAGTTAAAATCGGGAAAGCCTACCATGTCTGACGATGAGGCCGCTGTACAGTCGAAGAAGGAGCTTAAGACCCCAAGGGAGAGGCGCTTGGCTGCTAAGGTTTACTCCACTGCCTTCATCTACTTGCCTGATTTTGTTTGAGGCTTTTGTGTTTCTTTATAGTACGATTAGAAGTTTGCTAAATGATTCATTTTTTTCTTAGTCTTTATGATTTATAAGATTGAATCGGACTAAGTAATCTTTATATTTAATTGATTATTTATTTGATGTTGAGACTCAATTTTCTTAAACTTTTTGTAAGAGTACTGATGGACGAGATCTCTTATTCTTTAATTCGATTGGTCTGACTAAAATTCAATTGTCTTTGACATAGACCCTTCATTTGCTTGGTTCCTTTGGTGTAAGAGAAGGCTCGTAGACGAGAGAACCTGTATACTTGCATACTTCAATTTCTGTATCCAAAGTACCTACAAAACTCGCATCCTGCGCATCCAAAGTACCTTAGTCGAAAGCCTAGCTTCTCTTGTGCCCCTACGCTTCCCTGTAATATGAAAATCATTGGTCAAGGGGAAAGGTTACACTTTTTTGCCAAAATCATTAACTATTTTCTCTAACTCTTTCTTTAGTCCTCTAGTATGAAGTAAGCAAAAGAATCAAATCCTGAAATATGGAAGAATATGATATCAATTTATGCAAAACAATATTAATATGCTAGACACAAAGAAACGTAAGATTAAACTTATATTATTAATTCAAAAGAAAATCTTAAAACTTGAATAGTGCATAATGCATACGGTATGAACATACCAATAAAACTACAAAAAAAGCATCAATATCCCAATCTCAACTTCAAGACGGGATAAAATTCACGATATTCATAGAGCAGCCAAACCATCGGATAAGCATCTATTAACAAATGCCCCATGGAGAAATAGCCGTGAGCATAAACAACATCTCATACAAAAAGCATACAGCTCTGGGGTTCCTTCGAGCACAAGGGCAAGATCGATGACAAACACTATGCTACAGCTAGGATTGATCAGAGGAGGAAAGGTTCTTACGGGAGTTGGCCATGGAGATCTCGCTGACCTCACTGGGTCGAGCCACACCTTGCCCCGCTCACACTTGAGGATGCTCGTGACGAGCCGCTTCTGGAGCTTCAACGACACCATCATTCGCTGCCTCTCGATGCCCTTTCTTTGCTTAGAATAGAAGAAGGGGCGGCACGACTATTTGTAGTTTTTTCCCTCTAGGGTTTCTCCACGGCCAAATCGTAACAAAATATTCTTTATGCATAAAGAATGGCTTGATAACATTTTAACCACATAAAAAATTAGATGAATTTTCAGAAGAAGAAAACTTTCAACTTTCAGAATTTTTCATAAAACATCTCAATTTTAAAATATTACGAAAGAGAGCTGTTTGGCTGCATTCCAACACATTTAGTAACATGAAGCTCTTATTATTGTCACTCTAACCCTAAACCCGAGCCTCATTGGCTTACTCGTCGGCTATTGTCGTGTTTGCTCACGATCCTCTCATAAGGAAGTAGGGCACGTGAGGCATAATTGTTTTTGCAAATACCATTGGCCCCAGTCCAACTTGTCATCACCTTAGTGCACATAAGGACGAGATTGATCGAGGTCGATCGGGACTACGAGGGCGACGATGGCTCTTGCGCCATGAGTAAACACGACCAGGGTAGTGTAAGGTAAAGGCAACGATGAGTGTAACGAGAACTCATGGCAAAATGATTATTTATAAAAAAAATAGAGCAGTGTGTGAAGCTTTTTTAAAATTAAAACGCTATACGAGAAATTCTCAAAGTTATATTTTCATTTCCCTATGATTCACACTTAAAAATTTACGGAATGATATATTAAACTTTAAATATTTTGATAGATAAATATAATATATTTTAGATTTTAAAAAAATAAATACAATGAGATTTCTTAGTATTAATCCATGATAAATGAATTACTTGTACCTACTTTATACAACACTAATACATAATTGTATATTATTTGAACATCGATTAATATACAAGCTTCTAATATTCAAATACACGACACTATAGGATGCAAATGTTTATTTCACAATAAAAATTATTTTCTAATAATCTGACGGCATCACATCGATAGGTTTATCTAATAATCTTACATATAATTAGAACTATTTGTTGGACATGATGATCACCATCATTTTCATCAACAACCACGGCTCCTTTTTTTTTTCCCAAAATAAAATAACCTAATTAATTCAATGAATGTCCTAAGACAATCAGTGCTTATAGCATCATCACTCAAAAGAAAGAAAAAAAAAAGGAGAGGGATTATACCAGTGATTCATAAAAAAAAAAAGGATAAATCTGGTTGCATAACCATATTTTCCCAATCTGTCACCACAGCATTTTCCCTTACCAAAGATATGGAAAATACAAGCATTTAACACAATGAGCCTTTATCATTTGATTGATTATTATACAAGCATATCAAAATACATGACCTAATAGGACGCAATAGAAATTGCTGCTATCTTTCGTCAATAGGATATGTTCCTGATTTGTGCAATGCTAAAGGTATGGCATCACATCGATAGGTTGATCTGATAATAAATAATACATGAAAATAAAATCATTTGTTGGGTGTCATGATCAACATCATCATTACCATAATCTTCATCAATCAACACTGATCATTATACCACTGTCATTACTACTTCCACGGTTACTATCGTTATGAATATAAATAATAATATCATGCGATTTATAAAATAACACCAATGATATACAATCTAGCATATACAATCTCATATTAGTGATTTTTTTTCCTCTCTTAGTTCGGGAAAGCACAGAAATAATACAAATTTTTTTTCTCATATGGCATAAATCCTAGTAAAATCCAGATACAGAAATGGATCATGACCTCAAAGTTTGCTAAGATTGTGTGCTGCTTAAGCTGGTATACATGTTGATGAAAGGTTAATAGATGAACCCTTTTTGGGTTCATCCTACAGGAAGGTTTCAACCTCCTTTTTCAATCAACCTATTCTCAGGAGTTCTAAGAACACCACAATCCATCATATGCTGAAGCTCAGGCTTCACCAAGTCTTTAACCTCTGAAACCGATGATTCTAGGAATGCGAGAAGCACCTTGCAACTGTAATAGACATGCCAATGTGAACACTGATATTTGTACATAAACACCATTTTTTTTAGTAATTACTCTATTTATTCCTCCTGTAGTAGCATCCATTTACATGTGGCCTTGAGCCCAAACGTCGCACTTCCCATCCAAAGTCATTTTCCACAGAGTGGCTACGAAACCAGGGCAATCAAGGACGAACTTCCTGATGAGACTACTGGAGTGGAAGTTCTCCAAAACATGCTACTCTTGTGACTCATTTGTCTTCGGCAGAGCTACCAGAGAAGCTATTGCTTTATGCAAGGCATCCATTCTATCAGCAAAAGATTGCAAGATACCGTCGCTTCCACCAACAGCTAGCTGCATTCGAGGAAACAGAATGAGACAACAAAATATAATTGCAAGACATCATGTCCTTTTCAATAATAGATTAAATGATAAAGAACAAACTGAACTTTTTAAGCCACTTAATTATTTTTTTTTTCAAGAGCCTAATAGGTCACTGACGTTAGAAAATAGACCAAGTCCATGTGAACCACTAATGAACAACAGGATTCACAATATATTCAAAATAGAATACATCCATGTCAAGAATCAGGATATCTTTGGGGATATTTATTTTTCTTTCCTGCGCAAGACCAATATCTAGACAAGAGGCTCCTGTTAATGTATGACCTTGGGAAAGTCAATGCATACAGAATTGGCCCTACAAGCAACGAGATAGATACCTTGTCTCGAAGCCGTGAACTCATGTGTCAAAACTGTAGACTTCAATTCCAATATCAATTTATTATTATTGTCATAATTGTTCCTTTAGATATAATGTAATACGATTAAGAAAAAACCTAAAGAATCACAATGTTGATCAATTATTGTTTTGGTATTAATAACATAATAAACTAATTACTTTTTTTTCATCATAGTTTTATAAACATAAATTGTCAAAGTCAAAGTACTTCCTAATATTTGGAGACTAGAAACAGTAATCCAGAACAAAAGGCCATGGCATGTTAAAACTCCAATGTCAAAGAAAGAACTTGCTGAAAATACATTTTAGAGGTTCTCGTAAGCTTTAGGATAAAAAAGCTAACAATGATATACTATTGCTCTGTAGCTATATAAATTTTAAATGGTTTCCGGTTCATGCGGCAGTTCAATTAACTATAATAGACATACTTCCTTTCAAATAGTTGATGAACAACCAAAGAGAGAACAGACAAGAAGTAATTAAAAATGTCACTTCAGGAAAAGATCAGAATGTTCCAATATCGTTTATGAAAACTCGAAGATGATATGGGTTATATCAAGTGATTATAATCTTATAAACCCAAGCTTAATTTTAAATAATAGTCCAAGGGAAACATAAATTCACATTATTAAAGAAAGAAATGTCGACTAAAATTAAAAATAAACATCTGTGTAAAAAAATACAAACAAATTCACTGTCCGAAGGGATGTGAATCTAGAATTATAATATAAATATCAAGCAGGTCATATGTTTTTTATAAAGCAATACTGCTTACACAATTTCAAATACTCCCACTGAAAAACTGTAGAAAATATCTTCTAGAATATGAAAACTTTCAAACATTCCATGTTCACATGTGAAAAATTTTACATGATAATTTTCTGTCACATATGCAAACAGACGATCATCAATTGTAATTCAGCATTTCAGATGGAAGGAGTATATACACATTTATATTTTTTATACTTATATTTATCTATATAGGTATGTGTGGATCTTTCCAATGACAAATACATAGTTTCAAACTATTGCAGTATGTAATAGTCTCCAATTTTTGATACATTATACCACCACCCTTCAATAGCAATTTTATTAATTATGTTTTTAACCAAATAAAATAGAAGATCGGCTAATGAGGGGATACATCAGGAGTTCTATAGAAATGAGAAACTAATAAATTTAATGCAGCAGCTCAGAAGAAAGTGACAGAAAATGAACACATCATAAACTACTTCTATGCCGAAGTTTGAATGGAGTAGCTCACCAACATTATCAGTACAAGTTTCAAACAGTCTCTGCGATAGAATGACCAGAAACAATGAAATCTTTTAAAACCATCAAGTGCAGATTGCACAAAATAAAATGAACCAATTTTGTTCTTTGTTACTTTTAGTTTCTCTGAAAATATTGGTAAAAAATCTAGTAACAGCATTTACACTCTAGTTAATTAAAGCTTAAAGTTTAATGAGTAGCCTCTCAATCAGCAGATGGAAACCGTGTGTGTGTGTGAGAGAGAGAGAGAGAGGAAATACACTAGCATGATGATAGCAATTTTGCAAAGAACTGAACAAGGAGTTCTGGAATGTTAATTAAAGGCACAATAGTAAAAGTCACACATCAAGAAAAGAATGGAACCAGCTACCAGAAGTAAAAGTTCAGATAAAAAAAAAGAATAGGTGAATCAAACCAAATCCAACCAGAATATTGAATGTGACCCAAACCTTGACAGAACTCTCCTGTATCCCCACCTCCAACTTCATATTTTGCTGTCTGAAACTGTGTCCAATATTATGGTACAAGAAGAAAGAAAAAGAAAATGTGTGTTTTGACACTTGACCATTTAACATTGTAAGCTAAAAATGGTCCAGAATATTGCATGTCTGAAGCAGAATATTAAGTGTTACCTCAGCAAGCCCACTCTCAACCATCAATTCACATCTCCTGCCAAATGAATCCTTCTTGCCTCCGGTATCTAACTGAACACTCTTCCTACCAACTTCACTGTTCTCATTATCTGTCATGGGAGCCTCCCCATTTTGGCATTGCTCCAAGCCAACTTCCATGGGGTCCTCTGTCTCTTCCACCTGAGATGGAAGTGAACGGATTCAGATGATGCACATCTGCTACTAGCTTGAATTACATAATGATGGAAATAATGTTTGCCTGTGCAGAAAGGGAAGGAACAGATAAACTTAGACAAGCCAAATCCTCAGGTGCAAAATAGCGTGAACATTGTGGATGAAGTAGCTGCAGTACTGTACGTCGTCCATTCTGGTAAGTCATGAGATCTCTTTTTCCCTTAGTTGCAAGAATCGGATTAAGAAACACTTCAAAAAATGTCAGCTATTGATCAGAACAAAGTAACTACCTTATCCAATACCAGCTCCTTCAGCATTGTTTGCAGCTCCCGTATTACAATCTGACAAATGATATAAAAATTTTTCAACAAATTTCAGAAGGTCAAAATCAAAATTTTAACATCAAATATCAAACGAGCAATCACTGACCTTTGTTACAAGCTTCGTATCATCAACTACCGAAAGGACACAAACTAGCAACTGGAATAAAATATTGCCAAATTAGTACAAAGTTATTATGCCATATAATTGCATTCATATACTGTTCAAAAATCACAAATAAAGCCTTAGGACACCTCAAATTTTAAGAGCCCTGAGTTTCCGAATGGTCCCTAAAAGAGTACAGAAAATTAGTGAATTACAGCACAATATGGTAGGTCACCAGAAGCTTTCTGATCAAATTCCTCCACTATTTAATATGGTAGGTCACCAGAAGCTATCACTGTAAAACTAAAAAAGTCACAAGTTTCCAGATCAAATATGTACCAAATGACTGTAGATCATACAGGAAACCGCTGCTAACAAGAAAAGACATGCCATTGGAACATATTATGATAACAGAAGAATTGTAAAATACATATTTAAAGCCAAAAAAATTGCAAGTCTGATCAAAATAATGTTAACAAGGAAAAATAGAAATATGATGGAAGAAAGCAATGCTATAGAGCAACATCATATTGTCAAAAGTGGATTTGGTCGGTTAACTGAATTTAGACAGTTCATACAAATGCTTTTGTATTTTGAGGGTGGAGAAAAGGGTGCTTACAAGACTCCCAAGTTGATCAAGTGAAAGCTTTCTGACATGACCCTTTATACCTTTAATAACCTTTTTTCTTTCCTGTGAAATTGAATCAAGTTATAACATTCCTAAAAAAAGAAATACTCAAGTTTAGAGCATAAAGGAACTAAGCTGATTCCTGTGGCACTATATGCTGTGTAGTCCAAGTTTAGAAATTATATCCACGAGTCTGATATGAGATGGGGCACATCAGAAGAAAATAACATAAAAAGTCGATGATAACAGAAAACGTTGTTGTGTTATAACACTATGTCAGCTAACATAAATAACATAATCGCTATATTATATAAAAGCATAAAAAATATCGCCTTAGGGTGGTGTTTAAGGTTGCATGATATGTTTCACCATTGGAATTTGTTTTAGAAGCCCTGAATAGGCTCAAAGTATTATCTTTTGATTAGAAGATCAGATTTTTGTTAGGCAATTTGGTTAACCTTTTTGGAAGCATTCCTTCTTTATCCTATCCTATTCCAGGTCACATCAGCACCTAGATCTAATGACTTAGTCTGCAGCTACCAAACACATCCCTGAAATGCTTTCATAAATCTGTCAGGTAATACTTGAATATGAGTCACATACTTCCACTATGTATCCAAACTTACAGATAATTATTGAAAAGATTGGATACCCTTTAGCCTCTTAAGATATTTCTTGGTAGTAATTTGTTCGTTAATTATTATAGAGATGGATATATGATTAGATAGACTATTTACATGCCTTCTGTATTAACCATCAAATTATTGTAATATGGAACTAGTAGAATCATATTGCTCCATTTACAAGTTCTTCCTACCCTCGCTATATGCTTGAAATACAATGCCATTAAACATAATTTTGTTTATGGATAATAGTTGTCATCATGCATCGCCTATTCTAACAACATAAACAAATATTAACCTTTGTCATGTGCAACATTATATATTACAATATTTTTATTATAATATCATCTCCTATTTTTCAAAGGTTTGATATAGATTTATCCATATCGTGTTGTATTGGAAATGCAAGTTATACCATGCTTTGAATGTCCAAAGAATTCTGATTTAATTTGGTAATTATCCATGTGGTTCAACACCAAATCTGAGAGAAGTTAGGTGGTTTTTCCTAATTCCTTAGCTAATACATCTATTCTTTAGTTTTATTGAGTATTTATTTAAGAGTATATAGCTACTGAAAATCAATAATGCATATATCGTTTGTTCAACTTTTAACAAAAAAAAAAGCAAAAAAGTTTCCATGCCTCTCCCTAGGACACTATACTCACTTTCTCCCTTATTGCCCTTCTATTGCTTCCCACTAATTAAGTTACTGTCTATAAGTTTCAGATAAAATAAACCCTAAATATATTACAATTTATACAAATTCTCCTGGTATAATCTCCTAACAATGAGTCAACATGCTCATCTATTATATCAGAACAATATTGGAGAATAAGAAAAATAAAAAAAGAAATATTAAAATACAACCAAGCAAAAAAACAATCATACAGTTTTCTTGTCCATATCCGTTAGCCATAATATATCATCCTCATTGAGGACGATTCAGAATTCGTATAGTCAAAGATGATTTTCATATTGCAAAAGAGGATAAAATATACATTCATAACCCGAAAATACAAAGACAAGTGCAGTCCAAAGAATCTCTTATGTTCCAATTACCTGTTTGAATTTGTTAAGGTCAAGTCCTAAAATAATCGAAGCTCTGTAGAGTACATCTCCATCAAAAGGATTTGCTTTTGAGACCCATTTGCCAAATGGAATACATATTCAATGACTACAAAGAGAAACAAGATCGCAAGAAAATTTGTTAAAAAGTTATTGAAAATATAAGCAGTTACACAAAAGCTCTCGAAATCCTTTTTTTTTAAAAATAAGCCAACACATATAGACAATAAAAAGAGAAAGTGCACAACAATCTCATCATAAGATGTGTAACACTCATAATGACTGTTCATTTGTTGAGGGTTTTTTTGGGTGGACCAAAGTAAATAAAAAGATACAGAACAAACAATTTTTTATTTCATAAGGGGGCCAGAGTGTTGGTGGCAGGTAGGGGCCATTGTTGTAAACCTAAACAATTCAGTCAAATGATCAAATAATTTGCATCTACGTATAAAGGAGAATTTAGCTTAATTTATGTTAAAAATGACATGTGTTATATGTATTCCTATATAAAGGACTTGTTGAATTAAACGGAACCTGAATTATGTACATCAATAGCCTTTCCAAAGAAAACATCGAGTTAACCACAGCAGAAAATCATGGCGATAAGTAGATAAGTTAAGCTCAAATATCATGGGCAAGTCCATAACAAGACCATATAATAATGATAAACTATACACTTACTCATAAAAGCTTTTATCAAGTCTCATTATAAGTCTAAGCAAGCTCAACTCATTGGATTGGCAAGTCTTAAGACTTTAAACCTTAGCATTCCTAGATATACAGAAGGAGGGAAAAAGAGAAGGGTTGTTTTTGACAAAATAAAACAAGAGCAATCACAAAGGCTAAAATTTGGGCATCAGTTGTTAAACTAGACACATGTATAAACTTCAAATTAATAAAATTGTGGCAAGATGCCTCGATAAGAATTCCTCTGAATTACACCTCATACAGTTACAGTATTATTAAATTTGGATTGTGAATAGCTCGCAGGTCCATTTTCCATAATCAAAATTATGATTAAATAACAATATACTAGAATGCTTAAATTTTTTATACCCTACAAACATGCAGATCCAACTGAATGTCGTAGAAGATAAGTCACATGCCTATGTAGAGAGGATATGAACCATTCTAGTTATTTTTTGCTCGCTAAGGAACACACAAAAGAAATCTCATTTAACAATAGAAAAGATCCACATAATTCAAGTCTAGCTTTACCATAAAACATATCCAGTTCACAGGTTATGTGACATACCATGATCTAAAAGTTTCTTTACTAAATGAACTGCATACTTTTCCATGAAAGAGAAAGAAGATGAGGCTGAAGAGACAAAAAAATAGCATCTCTTTCTTCTTGTGTACAATATTTGACACACGTCTAGTAAATAGTAAAACACCATAAAAGAACTAAATAAGTTAATAATAGAATGAAAAAGCATAATATCCATCACATGCTTTGACATATAAAATTTTAAACATCTAAAACTCCTAGGGGTTAGTCTTCCAAAATCTAACATTGAGAACACATAAAATTTAAAAGTCAATTGTTCACAAGAAAAATGTTAGAAGTATGAACTTAAACTCACTTGAAGAACACGTGCCGCAACATGAGAGCATGCAATCTCGACAAACTTCCCATTCATCTTACATAAGGCTTCACTTACAAGCCTAAAGAAATACTGTCCCCGTAAATAGCAGAGAGCTAAAGGAGAGCAATAAAATAGTTGAGAACTTACTCGAATCTCGCATGTTTGCCAATGTTGTAACATCTCATTTTTCCCACAACGAAGCAAGCTCCGAAAAAACATCAAATTCAACTCTTATTAGCAGTTTCTTTAGAAAAGGTTTAGAAAAAAATCTTAAGCATTACTCAAATATACTCAAAAGGGGGGAAAAGATCAAAGAATAACTATATGAAAATCAAAGAGTTTCTTAAGCCATAATCTATAGTTTGAAAAAACAAAAGGTGTTGCACCAAATTATTTTACACAATAAACTTAAGCATATACGCTGATTACCGACAATGCAAACCAATATGACAAATGAGCACAACTCAACTATAAATTACCACTTTCAAGCCTTGAGGATTTGATTTGTGCTTGAATTAGAATTCTTTAGGCTTGCTATAAGCTCAGAGATAATACATGTACATTAGTGAGCAACTTGGTACCGGCGAACTAACGGCTTAAGTGTGCTACCAATGACACATGGGTTTTTCTTCTCTATTCTATGTTCTTAGCTACCATCAATATTGTTCATTCCTGTAGGCGGAGCTTTCCTTACTCATATCTCCCAGGAGACTAGTATAGTAGCTTATTAGAATTAAGTTTTCACCAAGGACTGTCATGTCTATTGCGACATGTTGTGCATGGACTTACCAACCAGCAAAGACCAACTTCATTCAGCAAATCCTTTCTCCATGAAAGGACAATCCTTGGCTTTTAAGACAATGTCCACTGACTTACTTCTTGGTCTTCTTCTTTTGCCCTATTCTTATGTTTCTGGAAACATGATTGGTTGCCTTCATTTCCATGTTAACCTTTTTTATATAAAAAATAACTAAACCCTCAATTTCAACCTAAGTGTTGCAAATCATAAGTCTAAATCAACTGTGACATGTAGATCAAACGTCAATGTGTGTCTTATTATAGAACAAGTGCTTGTCTATCACACGAGAGATTTAATATGCCGACAAAAACCCTAGCACAGCATCATGTCCCTGAACCATTACCTTGCTGACATCGCACATACCACGATACATAGTAAACAAATTCAACCAAACAATTGAGGCTACTAAATCCTGCTGAAATTAGGACGCAAACAAAACAAGTGGATTAAACTATTGATTCTGATTAGGCTATTACACCTAAAACACAAGAAAAAACAACAACCAAAAAGTGATTCCAAGAATAATTAAAATAAGATATTGTTGGAACAAATCATGTAAACATTAGGCAACTCAATAGAAACTGCAGAGTAATAAAAGAAGAGAAGATGTTTGTGCAGTTAAAATCAAGCTTAGTTTCTCAAGGTTATAATTTGGTTTCCTCTTCTTATTCCTTGTTTCTACCATTTCCTGGACAAACCAAACGATATTAAAAATCTGAGAACGTTTTCAGACCTCACAGTTTAAATTCAAATTAAACTAAAGCTAGCATTTTAAATGGTAAAGCAATAATGCATGTTGCCCATGAGGATTAAAAGCCTCTCCACGACAATTAACCTTCAAGGATTACACTCCATCTTAAAGAAATATAGATAGCGACACACAGAAATTGAAGCATGCAAGTATACAGGTTCTCTCGTCTGTGAGCCTTCTCTTACGCCAAAGGAACCAAACAAATGAAGAGTCTATGTCAAAGACAATTTAATTCCAAGAATATTCAGTCATGCCAGTCGAATTAAGGAATAGGAGATCTCGTCCATCAGTACTCTTACAAAAAGTTTAAGAAAATAAAATCTCTATATCAAATAAATAATCAATTAAATATAAAGATTACTCAATCTGATTCAATCTTATAAAGCATAAAGACCGAGAAAAAATGAATCATTCAGCAAACTTCTAATCGTACTACAAAGAAACCCAAAAGCCCCAAACAAAATCAGGCAAGCAGATGAAGGCAGTGGATCAAACATTAGCAGCCAAGCGCCTCTCCTTTGGGGTCTTAGACTCCTTCACCTTTACAGCGGCCTCATCGTCGAACTTGGTAGGCTTTCCTGGTTTTAACTCTAACGCCTTGGACTGCTTCTTGAAGCCTTGCGTTTTGAGCTTCGCCGGCTTGGAGGCGACGTTCTTAAGCTGCGTCAACATGGGCTTCCCCCCTCCCTTCGCCGCTGAGGGCTCGCACTTCCTCTTCTTGGATCCGTCGACCTCCCCCACGATCGCCATGAGCGAACGAAGGAGAGAGCTCTTCCGACGCGGGTTAACTTATGGAAGGACTGACTTGACGGTCTTTGGATGGGGTTTTGAATGGCCGATTTAGGTATCCACAAATGGGTCGGGCCGACCCGTCGATTCAGCAAACTGGCCTAGAAACACATCCAAGGATACAATTATAATATTTTATTATTATTTATGATCCCTATTTTACTATCTAAATTTTATTTTAATATATCTAAACTATTAATTTTTAAATATATTTAAATATCCTCGTCTTTCTGTTCTTTCTCGAATAATAGAGTTGGTAACAATAATATCAACGAAACATTGGCAATAGATGGATAGGTTGAGCCTCACAATTGATGACATAAGTTTTCTCCTCGTAGAGTAAAGGACAACAATGACAACGTCGATGAAATATTGAGGATAAACAGGCAAGCTCAGGGCGACAATAGAAGATAGTAACTTCCCTTTCACAGTCGGCAGAGCTGACGAAGCTGTCAATGGAAGATTGATGGGCAAGCTAATGTTGATGATCGACGATAACAACTTCTTCCTCTTCCATAGCCAATAAAATCGGTGATAACATCAATCACTTGAATATATATATATATATATATATATATATATATATATATATATATATATATATATATATATATATATATATATATATATATATATATATATATATATATATATATATATATATATATATATATATATTAAATCTACTCCGGTGACTTAAATTGGATTGATAGGTGTCTAAATTGATTTTGATACACGATCTATATCAAATTTTAATCTTAGTAAGTTTTTATTTTATTAAACTATGTTATAGTAATTTTATTAAATGATGGCAATAGGCTATGAAAATTGAAAAAAAAAAAAGACTTGCTTTATTGACTCTAATTTTTTGCAGATACTACATTTGGTAACCAGTTCTGACATGGACGAGATTAAATCGAGTAAAAATGATTTTTTATGAAATAAAAAATAATAATAATCCCAAGTGAGGTTTGCAAATAAGTGAGTTTTTGATAATCATCTTTTTGTTAATGCTTAGATTATAAATAGAAAAAGAATGACTAATTAGTTATATGGAGTGATAGTAAGGACGATTTGTTTATCAACTTTTCCAACGTCACCAACAAAACACAAATAAAGGATTTTAGTTTTATATTTTTTCTAAAAAATGGATTGATCGTAAATATGTATATTTACATAATTAAATTGAGTTTGAATAATATTATAAGGAGCTTACTATTTAAGGCCTTATTACCAATCATAATTGTTTAAAAATTAATAAAAATAATTGATTATTTTTAGTTTCTCTAATTTTACATTTACTTTCATATTTTTACTTTTCTTTTCTCCCCCACAGTTTTCGCATATGTGCTTACGATCGCAAAAGTGCCTACTGCCTTGCTCTCATCTCATGTTGTCACCGATCGTCAACCTTAGGCTGCCCACATGTCCTCAATCTTTCGTTGACGCCATCAATGTCGACTTTATTGGCTACAGAAGAGGAGGAAGTCGTTGTTGTTGCTCGTTAGCACTAGCTTACTCGCTTATCATTGATTTTATGCTGATAGTATCACCGACTTTATTGGCTTTGGAAGAGGAAGTTGTTATTGTCGATCATCAACCTTAGCTTGCCCATCAATCTTCCATTGACAACACTGCCAGCTCTATTGATTGTGAAAATGGAGGAAGTCACTATCGTCTATTTTCGCCTTGAGCTTGCCTGTTTATCGTCAATATTTCATCGAAGTTGTCATTGTTGCCCTTTACTCTACGAGGAGAAAGCTTAAGTCATTAATTGTGAAGCCCAACCTATCCATCCATTGCCAATGTTTTGTTGACACTATTGTTACCAACTCTACTATTCGAGAAAGAGCAGAAAGATGAGGATATTTAAATATATTTATAATTTAATAGTTTAGATATATTAAAATAAAATTTAGATAGAAAAATAAAATATTATAATCGTTTCTCTGGATATGTGTTTTTGGGCCGATTTGCTGAATCGGCGGGTTGGCCCGACCCATTTATGGGTCCCTAAATAGACCATTCAAAACCCCATCCAAAAACCCTCAGGTCGTCCTTCCAGAAGTTAACCCGCGTCGGAATAACTCTCTCCTTCAATCGCTCATAACGGCCGTGGGGGAGGTCGGCGGATCCAAGAAGAGGAAGCACGAGCACTCATCGGCGAAGGGAGGGGGGAAGCCATGTTGACGCAGCTTAAGAACGTCGCCTCCAAGCCGGCGAAGCTCAAAACGCAAGGCTTCGAGAAGCAGTCCAAGGCGTTCGAGTTAAAAACGGGAAAGCCTATCAAGTCCGGCGATGAGGCCGTTGTACAAGCGAAGAAGGAGCCTAATACCACAAGGGAGAGGCGCTTGGCTACCAAGGTTTGCTCCACTGCCTTCATCTGCTTACCTGATTTTGTTTGGGACTTTTGGGTTTCTTTGTAATACGGTTAGAAGTTAGCTGAATGATTCATTTTTTTTCTCGATTTTTGTGCTTTATAAGATTGAATCGAACTGGGTAATCTTTGTATTTAATTGATTATTTATTTGATGTAGAGATTTCATTTTCTTGAACTTTTTGTAAGAGCACCGATGGATGACATCTCTTATTCCTTAATTCGATTGGTCTAACTAAATATTCTTGGTATTCAATTGTCTTTTACATAGATCCTTCATTTGCTTGGTTCCTTTGGTGTAAGAGAAGGCTGACAGACGAGAGAAACTATATATTTGCATACTTAAAATTTTGTATGTCGCTATCTATATTTCTTTCAGATAGAGTGTAATCCTGAAGGTTAATTGTCGTGGAGAAGCTTCTAATCCTCATGAGCAACTTACATTATTGCTCTACCATTTAAAATGCTAACTTTAGTTTAATTTGAATTTAAACTTGTAATGTCTGAGAACGTTCCCAAATTTTTTATATCGTTTGGTTTGTCTAGGAAATGGCAAAAACAAGAAAGAAGAAGAGAAAACCAAATTACAACATTGAGAAAATAAGCTTGATTTTAATTGCACAAACATCTTCACTTCCTGTATTACTCTGCAGTAGCTTTTGTTGAGTTGCTTAATAATTACATGATTTGTTCCAACAATATCTTATTTGAATGATTTTTTAAATCACTTTTTGGTTGTTGTTATTATTGTTTTTTCTTGTGTTTATAGGTGTAAATAGTAGGTTATTTACACCAATAGTTTGATTCACTTATTCTGTTTAACCTCAATTGTTTGGTTGAATTTTGTTTGCTATGTCTCGTAGCATGTGCGATGTCAACAAGGTGATGGTTCAGGGGCATATTAAATCTCTCGTATGATAAACAAACACTTGTTCTATAATAAGACACACGTTGACGTTTGATCTACGTGTCACAGTTGATTTAGGCTTATGATGTGCAACACATAGGTTGAAATTAAGGGTTTCGTTATTTTTGATATAAGAAGGGATAACATGAAAATTAAGGCAACCAACCATGTTTCCAAAAACTTAGGAATAAAGCAAAAGAAGAAGACCAAGAATTATGTCAGTGGACACTGTTTTGAAAACCAAGAATTGTCCTTTTCATTGAGAAAGGATTTGTTAAATAAAGTTGGTCTTTGCTGATTGGTAAGTCAATGCACAACATGTGGTAATTGACGTGACAAATTTTGGAGAAAACTTAATGCTAATACGCTACGGTACTAGTCTACTGGGAGAGATGAGTAAGGAAAGCTCTACCAACAAGAATGAACAATATTGATCACAGCATATAATTAGAATGGAGAAAAAAAAACCAATGTGTCATTGGTAACACACTTAAGTCGTTAGTTCGCTGGTACCAAGTTGCTCACCAATGCACATGTTTTATCTCAGAGCTTATAACAAGCCTAAAAAATTACAATTAAAGCACAAATCAAATCCTCAAGACATAAAAGTGATAATTTATATTTGAGTAATGTTCATTTATCATATTAATTTGTATTGTCGGTAATCAGAATATATGCTTAAGTTTATTTTATAAAGTAATTTGGTACAACACTTTTTGTTTTCTCAAACTATAGATTCTGGCTGAACAAACCCTTTAATTTTCATATAGTTATTTTCTTATCTTTTTCCCCCTTTTGACATACAATGTGTATATTTAAGTAATGCTTGAGATTTTTTTCTAAACATTTTCTAAAGAAACTGCTAATAAGAGTTGAATTTGATGTTTCTCAAGAGTAACCGTCTGAGAACTCGCATCCTGCGCATCCAAAGTACCTTAGTCGGAAGCTTAGCTTCTCTTGTGCCCTTGCGCTTCCCTGTAATAAGAAAATCATCGGTCAAGAGGAAAGGTTATGAACAAAATGTATTCGAATAAGAATTATACCATATCTAGAATGTCGCCCTTTTCTCATGGCCTCCAGTGCCCTCCTTGCACGGGATCAGGAGTGAATTTTGGTTGGTTTTCTGATAATAAAACCATCCTTCACAAGCTTTCTAATATTTTGGCCTGCATCACAGAACCATCATGTTTCATAGTAAGTGAACATGAACAGCAGTTGACAACATCAATGAAGTTTGTGTTTCAATTGATATATAAAAATTCATCGGCATAAGACTGTTAGAATATAAAGCCCCAAGTCCATTTCTCTTTTCCCGGTAGAATGATGTTAGGTCAGAGGGAAAGCAGCTACATAAAACAGAAGCATACCAAGAACAAAAATGTCTACAGTAAGACGATCATAGTCTTCCATGTTAAATCTTCCATAATTCCTTCTCTTAGCCGCTGAATCTCCACCACAGATTGGTCCTTTGTCCTGCCAAAATTCGTTTTTCACAGCCTTAGCCTATTCGTGACATTCACACACTTCACTCATGCAACAAAATCTTGTATTAATCAGCTAACAGATAACAATAATACGAATCACAAGGAGGGCAGTCTTCAAGAGCCGGTTCTGTTAAACTGTCACACTTGCTTTAACTATCTTCTCTTTCTATTTCCCATGTTCTTTAGTACTTTGTAATCCACAGAATAACCAATCAAATCCTGAAATTTCATAGAGAACGAATGAACACGTTACAACCCTACGCAAAGCAATATCCAATAACCGGCATATGCTAAATACACTGCACAGCAAGTTTACAGTTATCTCCTTGCGTCTATCCTGTTAACTCAAACGGATATCTCGAAACTTCAAGGGTGCAGATTGCATCTGGTATATAACACATCATAAAAACCAAGCACAAGTTCTTTAGAAAATAAAACCAAAAAAAGATCATCTAATAAATAACAGAGGACGGTCCACAAATCTCCCACGGAGAAGTAGCGCGAGCAATTAGAGAGATCAATCGGGCCCAAAGCATACGATTGCGAGGCTCTTTTCAAGCATAGGGCCAACATCGATGGCAGAGACTATGCTATACGATGACGACAGCGACGAATCGTCGGGGAAGGAAAGGATCTTACGGGAGTTGGCCATGGAGATCTAGCTGACTTCCCTAGGGTCGAGCCATACCTTGCCCCGCCCGCACTTGAGGACGCTAGTGGCGAGCCGCTTCTGGAGCTTCAGCGACACCATCGTATACCATTCCTTCAAACGAACGAGAGACTCGGCGGGGCAGAGAAGAAAGGCTATTTGTAGTAATCCTTTTCTTAGGGTTTCTCGAGGGCAAAATTGTACTAACAGCTTCTCCAAACGAAATGGACCAATCCAGCGCTTAATAAGTGTTGCAATTTTCTTTGGTTTGTTTGTTTGTTTTTTTTTTTTTGCAAAATAGGGTAACCGATGAGGACCACATTTTGATGGCATCAAAAAGTCAAATTTATTTTCTTATGGATAAGATAGTTAATATCATTAAAAAATTTATATGATAAAGTTTTCGACCTTTATTTATAAGTGAATCAGATGCAAATATTAAAAATTTATAGGATGATATTTTAAATCTTATTTTTTTTATAAATAAATATAATATACTATCTCATCAGAATAATATTTTAGGTTTAAATTTCAAACTTGTCCTTTAGTAAATAGAATTAAAAATTTGTATATGAAATTTCTGACCTTTAACAAATAAAAATTTATTGGATGATATTAATTTTTTAAATAAATAAATATAATTAAATATAAAAATATATAATATTTTAGGTATAAAAAAAATTTATAGGATAAAATTTCACACAATGAGCTTTAATTATTTGATTGATTATTATACAAACATATCAAAATACATGATCTTAAAGGACGCAATAGAAAGATATGTTTATGATTTGTGCAATGCTAAAGGTATGACATCACATCGACAAGTTGATCCGATAATAAATAATACATGAAAATAAAACCATTTGTAGGGTGTCATGATCAACATCATTACCATCATCTTCATCAATCAACACTGATCATTATCACCACGACCACTGTTACTATCGTTATGAATATAAATAATAATTTCATGCGATTTATAAAATAACACAAATGATATACAATCTGATATTAGTGATTTTTTTTCCTTCTCTTAGTTCGGGAAAGCTCATAAATAATACAAAAAAAATTTCTCATCTGACATAAATCCTAGTAAAATCCAGATACATAAATGGATCATGACCTCAAAGTTTGTCAAGATTGTGTGCTGCTTAAGCTGGTATACATGTTGATGAAAGGTTAATAGATGAACTCTTTTTGGTTAACTGCATTCACACCCTTCCACCAACCTATTCAACCAACCTATTCTCAGGAGTTTTAAGAACACTAAGATCCATCAAAGGCTGAAGCTCAGGCTTCGCCAAGTCTTTAACATCTGAAACCGATGATTCCAGGAATGCGAGAAGCACCTTGCAACTGCAATAAACATCCTCCAATATCGTCTTATGAAAGCTTGAAGATAATATGGGTAATATCAAGTGATTATAATCTTATAAACCAAGCTTAATTTTAAATAATAGTCCAAGGGAAACATAAATTCACATTATTAAAAGAAAGAAATGTCGACTAAAATTAAAAATAAACATCTGTGTAAAAAAATACAAACAAATTCACTGTCGGATGGGATGTGAATCTAGAATTATAATATAGATATCAAGCAGGTCATATGTTTTTTATAAAGCAATACTGCTTACACAATTTCAAATACTCCCACTGAAAAACTATAGAAAATATCTTCTAGAAAATGAAAACTTCCATACATTCCATGTACACATGTGAAAAATTTTACATGATAATTTTCTTTCACATATGCAAACAGACGACCATCAATTCTAATTCAGCATTTCAGATGGAAGAAGTATATACACATTTATATTTTTTACACTTATATTTATCTATATAGGTATGTGTGGAACTTTCCAACGACAAATACATAGTTTCAAACTGTTGCAGTATGTAATAGTCTCCAATTTTTGATACATTAGACCACCGCCTTTCAATAGTAATTTTGTTAATTATGTTTTTAACCAAATCAAATAGAAGATCTGCTAATGAGGGGATGCATCAGGAGTTCTACAGAAATGATAAACTAATAAAATTAACGTAGCAGCTCAGAAGAAAGTCACAGAAAAAGAACACCTCATAAACTACTTCTTTGCCGAAGTTTCAACGAAGTAGCTCACCAACGTTATCAGTTCAAGTTTCAAATAGTCCCTGCGGTAGAATGACCAGAAACAATGAAATCTTTTAAAACCATCAAGTGCATATTTCACAAAATAAAATGAACCAATTTTGTTCATCGTTACTTTTAGTTTCTCTGAAAATAGTAGTAAAAAATCTAGTAACAGCATTTACACTCTAGTTAATGAAAGCTTAAAGTTTAATGAGTAGCCTCTCAACCAGCAAAAGGAAACCGTGCGTGTGTGTGTGTGTGTGAGAGAGAGAGAGAGGGAGGAAATACACTAACATAATGATAGCAATTTTGCAAAGAACTGAACAAGGAGTTCTGGAATGTCAATTAAAGGCACGGTAGTAAGAGTTCAGAAAGTACAAAAAAAAAAAAGAATAGGTGAATCAAACCAAATCCAACCAGAATACTGAATGTGACCCAAAGCTTGATAGAACTCTCCTGTGTCCCCACCTCCAACTTCATATTTTGCTGTCTGAAACTGTGTCCAATATTATGGTACAAGAAGAAAGAAAAAGAAAATGCGTGTTTTGACACTTGACCATTTAACATTGTAAGCTAAAAATGGTCCAGAATATTGCATGTCTGAAGCAGAATATTATGTGTTACCTCAGCAAGCCCACTCTCAACCATCAATTCACATCTCCTGCGAAATGAATCCATCTTGCCTCCGGTATCTAACTGCACACTCTTCCTACCAACTTCACTGTTCTCATTATCTGTCATGGGAGCCTCCCCATTTTGGCATTGCTCCAAGCCAACTTCCATGGGGTCCTCTGTCTCTTCCGCCTGAGATGGAAGTGAACGGATTCAGATGATGCACATCTGCTACTAGCTTGAATTACATAATGATGGAAATAATGTTTGCCTGTGCAGAAAGGGAAGGAACAGATAAACTTAGACAAGCCAAATCCTCAGGTGCAAAATAGCATGAACATTGTGGATGAAGTAGCTGCAGTACTGTACGTCTTCCATTCTGGTAATTCATGAGATCTCTTTTCTCTTAGTTGCAAGAATCGGATCAAGAAACACTTCAAAAATTGTAAGCTATTGATCAGAACAAAGTAACTACCTTATCCAATACCAGCTCCTTCAGCATTGTTTGCAGCTCCCGTATTACAATCTAACAAACGATATAAAAATTTTTCAACAAATTTCAGAAGGTCAAAATCAAAATTTTAACATCAAATAAAAAACGAGCAATCACTGACCTTTGTTACAAGCTTCTTATCATCAACTACCGAAAGGACACAAACAAGCAACTGGAATAAAATATTGCCAAATTACTACAAAGTTATTATGCCATATAATTGCATTCATATACTGTTCAAAAATCACAAATAAAACCTTAGGACACCTCATATTTTATATACCGGTTTAATCAATCAATAACTCCCAATGTGGAGCCATTAGTGTTTCATAATATGTCGCTCTCAAAGGCGATTCCTCGTCAATGTCCAACATATATAAAATGGTTTTTGGACACACAAAACATCAATGGTAACTCCACATCATGGCATGCCCTTTGCACCATTCATGATAGTAATTTTCTATATGTCATAATCCACTCCATTCCAATTGTCATAACCTAACTCAATAGATTAATTGCCTAGTAACTCGGATAGACTCAAGTTATTAGTTGTCAGTCCACAAAATCTTATGTACCAATGTAATCCATGAATAACACCAAAAGTTTTCAAACAAGCAAATATAAAATGCCCTGAGTTTCCGAATGGTCCCTAAAAGAGTACAGAAAATTAGTGAATTACAGCACAACATGGTAGGTCACCAGAAGCTTTCTGATCAAATTCCTCCACTATTTAATATTTGAAACAGAAGGCAGTGGAGTATTCTTGATATTTGATAAGGCAAGCTATCACTGTGAAACTAAATAGGTCACAAGTTTCCAGATCAAATATGTACCAAATGACTGTAGATCATACAGGAAACCGCTGCTAACAAGAAAAGACATGCCATTGGCACATATTATGATAACAGAAGAATTGTAGAATACATATTTAAAGCCAAAAAAATTGAAAGTCTGATCAAAATAATGTTAACAAGGGAAAATAGAAATATGATGGACGAAAGCAATGCTAGAGAGCAACATCATATTGTCAAAAGTGGATTTGGTCGGTTAACTGAATTTAGACAGTTCATACAGATGCTTTTGTATTTTGAGGGTGGAGAAAAGGGTGCTTACAAGACTCCCAAGTTGATCAAGTGAAAGCTTTCTGACATGACCCTTTATACCTTTAATAACCTTTTTTCTTTCCTGTGAAATTGAATCAAGTTATAACATTCCTAAAAAAAGAAATACTCAAGTTTAGAGCATAAAGGAACTAAGCTGATTCCTGTGACACTATATGCTGTGTAATCTAGAAGACCAAATCATAGATTTCCATGAATGACAGCATATTGCCCCATTTAGAAGTTCTTCTTACCCTCGCTATATGCTTGAAATACAATGCCATTAAGCATAATTTTGTTTATGGATAATAGTTGTCATCATGCATCGCCTATTCTAATAACATAAACAAATATTAACCTTTGTCAGGTGCAACATTATATATTACAATATTTTTCCTAATTCCTTAGCTAGTAGTTCTATTCTTTAGTTTTATTGAGTATTTATTTAAGAGTATCTAGCTACTGAAAATCAATAATGCATATATCGTTTGTTCAACTTTTAACAAAAAAGAGCAAAAACGTTTCCATGCCTATCCCTAGGATACTATACTCCCATTTCTCCCTTATTGCCCTTCTATTGCTCCCCACTAATTAAGTTGGTGTCTATAAGTTTCAGATAAAATAAGTCCTAAATATATTACAATTCATACAAATTCCCCTGGTATAATCTCCTGACAATGAGTCAACATGCTCATCTGTTTTATCAGAACCATATTGGAGAATAAGAAAAATAAAGAAAGAAATATTAAAATACAACCAAGCAAAAAAATAATCGTACAGTTTTCTTGTCCTTATCCGTTAGCCATAATATATCATCCTCATTGAGGACGATTCAGAATTCGTATGGTCAAAGATGATTTCCATATTGCAACAGAGGAACGAATATGCATTCATAACTTGAAAATACAAAGACAAGTGCAGTCCAAAGAATCTCTTATGTTCCAATTACCTGCCTGAATTTGTTAAGGTTAGGTCCTTAAATAATTGAAGCTCACATCTCCATCAAAAGGATTTGCTTGTGAGACCCATTTGCCAAATGGAATACATAATCAATGACTACATGAAGAAACAAGATACCAAGAAAATTTGTTAAAAAGATATTGAAAATATAAGCAGTTATACAATAGCTCTAAAAATCCTTTTTTAAAAAATAAGACAACACATATTGGCGATAAAAAGAAAGAGAGTGCACAATAACCTCATCAAAAGATGTGTAACACTCAAAATGACTATTCATTTGTTGAGGGTTTTTTTAGATGGAACAAAGTAAATAAAAAGATACAGAACAAGCAATTTTTTATTTCATAGGGGGGCCAATGTCGGTGGCAGGTGAGGGCCATTGTTGTAAACCTAAACAATTCAGTCAAATGATCATATAATTGGCATCTACGTATAAAGAAGAATTTAGCTTAATTTACGTTAAAAATGACATGTGTTATATGTATTCCTATATAAAGGACTTGTTGAATTAAACCGAACCTGAATTATGTACATCAATAGCCTTTCCAAAGAAAACATTGAGTTAACCACAGCAGAAAATCATGGCAATAAGTAGATAAGTTAAGCTCAAATATCATGGGCAAGGTCCACAACAAGACCATATAACACTGATAAACTATACACTTACTCATAAAAGCTTTTATCAAGTCTCATTATAAGTCTAAGCAAACTCAACTCATTAAATTGGCAAGTCTTAAGGCTTTAAACCTTAGCATTCCTAGATATACAAGAGGGGTTACGGAAGGAGGGCAAAGGAGAAGGGTTATTTTTGACAAAATAAAAGTAGAGCAATCACAAAAGCCAAAATTTGGGCATCAGTTGTTAAAGTAGACACATATATAAACTTCAAATTAATTAAATTATGGCAAGAGGCCTCGATAAGAATTCCTCTAAATTACATCTCATGCAGTTACAGTATAATTAAATTTGGATTGTGAATAACCCACAGGTCCATTTTCCATAATCAAAATTATGATCAAATAACAATATACTAGAATGCTTAAATTTTGGATACCCTACAAACCTGCAGATCCAACTGAATGCCGAAGAAGATAAGTCACATGCCCATGTAGAGAGGATATGAATCGTTCTAGTTGTTTTTTGCTAACTGAGCAACACAAAAAAAAAATCTCATTCAACAATGGAAAAGATCCACATAATTCAAGTCAAGCTTTACCATAAAACATATCCAGTTCACAAGTTATATGACATACCATGATATAAAAATTTCTTTACTAAACGAACTGCATTCTTTTTCCGTGAAAGAGCAAGTAGATGAGGCCGAAGAGCCTCAAAAACTGCATCTCTTTCTTCTTGTGTACAATATTTGACACACGTCTGGTAAATAGTAAAACACCATAAAAGAACTAAATAAGTTAATAATAGAATGAAAAAGTATAATATCCATCACATGCTTTGTCGTATAAAATTTTAAACATCTAAAACACCTGAGGTTTAATCTTCCAAAATCTAACATTAAGAACATATAAAATTTAGAAGTCAGTTGTTCACAAGAAAAATGTCAGAAGTATGTACTTAAACTCACTTGAAGAACACGTGCCGCAACATGAGAGCCTGCAATCTCCACAAACTTCCCATTCATCTTACGTAAGGCTTCACTTACAAGCCTAAAGAAATATTGTCCCTGTAAATAACAGAGAGATAATAGAGAGCAATATAACAGTTGAGCACTTACTCGGATCTCGCTTATTTGCCTACATTGTAACATCTCATTTTTTCCGACAATGAAGCAAGCTCCTGCAAAACATCAAATTCAACTCTTATTAACGGTTTCTTTAGAAAAGGTTTATAAAAAAATCTCAAGCATTACTCAAATATATATATTGTATGTCAAAAGTTTTAAAAAGATCAGTGAATAACTATATGGAAATCAAAGGGTTTCTTAAGCCATAATCTACATAATCTATAGTTTGAGAAAACAAAAGGTGTTGCACCAAATTACTTTACACAATAAATTTAAGCATATATGCTTATTACCGACAATGCAAACTAATATGACAAATGAGCACTACTCAACTATAAATTATTACATTCAGACCTTGAGGATTTGATTGTTACTTGAATTAAAATTCTTTAGTCTTGCTATAAGCTAAGAGCTAATACATGTGCATTGGTGAGTAACTTGGCACCAATGAACTAATGGCTTAAGTGTGCTACCAATGACACATGGGTTTTTCTTCTCCATTTTATGTTCTTAGCTACCATCAATATTGTTCATTCTTGTTAGTCTTACTCAGTGATTGAAAAAGGCCGAAAGCCGAAGCCACCTAGGCACTTTCGAGGCGAGGCGAGACCCGAAATGCCCGCTAATGTCCCGTGTGGCGTGCTTCAAACAGCGCCACCTGGCGCCGCTTCCAACCAGGCGCCGAAAGCCATGCGAAATAATGGGTAAACCAAGTGACCGAACCAGTGATTCATAAAAAAAAAAAGATAAATCTGGTTGCATAACCATATTTTCCCAATCAATCACCACAGCATTTTCCCTTACCAAAGATATGGAAAATATAAAATTCGAAGAATGAGGTAAGCAAATAAAAATTACATCACTGCTCATCATCACCATGTCCCTTATCTACTACCATTATGATCATCACCTTCAATAATAGTATCATACACACTCATAATCAAGATCATTTTTTTTCTCTTATTTCAGAAAAGTATAGAAATAATATAAAATTCTTTTCTCATCTGACATATAAATAGTTAAAGTCATTTATGAGTCTACTTGAATCATTTACCATGTTTACAAACACACTTATAATGGTTTTTGTTAAGGTGGCAAAAAGATCATTCAAGAAACCTATGAACGGATCCATAAGATGTGGATGAGAGTTAAATGGAAAATAAAGTCAAGGACATTGTATGTATAAAGGGTTTAACGAACTGTCACGGACTTAGCTGGTTTTGCCTAAGTCGTGCGACACCCTTACGTGTCCGTTCGCAAAGGTCAGCCTCCCCGAAGCCTTACATGGTCCTTTAGGTCCCACAAAAGAGAGAACAGGACAGAGAAAAGGCCTCACTCGGGATCCACAAGCAAACATCTCCGAAAAACACTTTATAGACAATGCAAATTACAAACAGACCTTACAAGCTCTGAACAGTTGCACAACAAAGGGTAAAATGATCCATTACAGACCGAAAATCTCTCACACGTGTCTACATGACACAACCTTTATTTACAAGCCTAAAGAGGCCACTGACCCAAACACAAATAAATTTACAATCTACCGAATACAATTTACAAGTCTATCCGAGTTTCTTTTTCTATTTACAATCTAGGCATTAACAAAAAGATGATTATCAAACACTCACTTATTTGCAAACCTCACTTGGGATTATTATTATTTTTCATTTCATAAAAAACCAGTTTTAATCAATTTAATCTCGTCCTGGTCAGAAATTGTTACCATATGTAGTATCTACAAAAAATTAGAGTCAATAAAGCAAGAGTTTTTTTTTCTTCAATTTTCATAGCGTATTACCATCATTTAATAAAATTACTATAACATAGTTTAATAAAATAAAAAATTACTAAGATCAAAATCTGATATAGATCGTGTATCAAAATCAATTTAGACACCTATCAATCCAATTTAAGTGAGAGTTGATTCAAAATATGAGAACTCGCGTCCAAAATACCTTAGTTCGAAGCCTAGCTTCTCTTGTGCCCCTACGCTTCCCTATAATATGAAAATCATTAGTCAAGAGGAAAGGTTATGAACAAAATATATTCGAATAAGAATTATACCATATTCGAACAGCAGTTGACAACATCAATGCAGTTTGTGTTTCAACCGATATATAAAAATTCATCAGCATAAGTCTGTTAGAATATAAAGCCCCAAGTTCATTTCTCTTTCCCCGGTAGAATGATGTTTGGGCAGAGGGAAGGCAGCAACATCAAACAGAGGCATAGCAAGAACAAAAATGTCTACAGTAAAACGACCATAGTCTTCCATGTTAAATCTTCCATAATTCCTTCTCTTAGCCGCTGAATCTCCACCACAGATTGGTCCTTTGTCCTGCCAGAATTCCTTTTTCACAGCCTTAGCCTACTCATGACATTCACACACTTCACTCATGCAACAAAAACTTGTATTAATCAGCTAACAGATTACAATAATATGAATCACAAGGAGGGCAGTCTTCAAGAGCCGGCTGTGTTAAACTGTTACACTTGCTTTAACTATTTTTTCTTTCTATTTCCCATGTTCTTTAGTACTATGTAATCCACAAACTAACCAATCAAATCCTGAAATTTCATAGAGAACGAATGAACATGTTACTACCCTACGCAAAGCAATATCCAATAGCCGGCATATGCTAAATACACTGCACAGCAAGTTTACAGTTGTCTCCTTGCGTCTATCCTGTTAACTCAAAAGGATATCTCAAACTTCAAGGGTGCAGATTATGCCTGGTATATAACACATCATAAAAAACCAAGCACAAGTTTTTATAACACATCATTAAAACACATCATGAATTTTTTTTTAAATTAAAACGCTATACGAGGAATTCTCAAAGTTAAAATTTCATTTCCGTATGATTCACAGTTAAAAATTTACGGAATGATAGATTAAACTTTAAATATTTTGATAGATAAATATAATATATTTTAGATTTTAAAAAAGTAAATACAATGAGATTTCTTAGTATTAATCCATGATAAATGAATTACTTGTACCTACTTTATACAACACTAATACATAATTGTATATTATTTGAACATCGATTAATATACAAGCTTCTTATATGCAAAATAAACGACATCATAGGATGCAAATGTTTATTTCAAAAAAAAAATTGTTTTCTAATAATCTTACAGCATCACATCGATAGGTTTATCTAATAATCTTACATAAAATTAGAACTATTTGTTGGACATGATGATCACCATCATTTTCATCAACAACCACAGCTCCTTTTCTTTTTCCCAAAACAAATTAACCTAATTAATTCAATGAATGTCCTAAGACAATCGGTGCTTATAGCATCATCACTCAAAAGAAAGAAAAAAAAAAAGAAGAGGGATCATACCAGTGATTCATCCAAAAAAAAAGATAAATCTGGTTGCATAACCATATTTTCCCAATCAGTCACCACAGCATTTTCCCTTACCAAAGATATGGAAAATACAAAATTCGAAGAATGAGGTAAGCAAATAAAAAATACATCAATGCTCTTCATCACCATGTCCCTTATCTACTACCATTATGATCATCACCTTCAATAATAGTATCATACACACTCATAATCAAGATCATTTTTTTTCTCTTATTTCAGAAAAGTATAGAAATAATATAAATTTCTTTTCTCATCTGACATATCAATAGTTAAAGTCATTTATGAGTCTACTTGAATCATTTACCATGTTTACAAACACACAAGAAACCTATGAACGGATCCATTAGATGTGGATGAGAGTTAAAGGGTTTAACGAACGGGCACCAAATGAGAAATTTAAGAAGGAATGCTTCTCCTTTGTAAAAACATAAAAAAAAGGGAGGTTTTCTTTCCATGAAATCACCGAAAACAAAAATTATGGGGCAACAAAATAAAATGAGATAGCAACAGATCTGATGACAGACACTCATAAATAATACCCAAAGGTTGCATATGCTGTTGTTGGTGATGGAACAAATTATTGTTTGGGCATTCTTCTTTCGTGAACAATGATGACAAACGCCCAGGCTTCATGAAACCTTAATCTACATATCTTTTATCTGATGATATTTATCATGAAATCGTATCAAAGTTGTCATTCCTGGTTGAATTACCCAAGACACCAATAAAAAGTCATAATCCAAATATACAGCTTCTAGCACTACTAGTGAGAAAACAATCTTTAAGCTGCTAAAGCAGTAGAGGTTTATACGATTGCGAGGCTCTTTTCAAGCATAGGGCCAAGATCGATGACAGAGACTATGCTATACGACGAGGACAACGACGAATCGTCGGGGAAGGAAAGGATCTTACGGGAGTTGGCCATGGAGATCTCACTGACTTCATTGGGGTCGAGCCACACCTTGCCCCGCCCGCACTTGAGGACGCTCGCGGCGAGACGCTTCTGGAGCTTCAGCGACACCATCGTACGCTGAACGAACGAAAGAAGGAGAGAAAAAGGCAATTTGTAGTCATGATGCTTTTCTTACGGTTTCTCGAGGGCAAATTTGTAATTTTATTTTATTTGTTTTTTTTCGGTTTTTTTTTCATTTTCTTTTTTTGTTTACAAAATGGGATAACCGATGAGGACCATATTTTGATGGCATCAACAGTCAAATTTATTTTTTTCGACCTTTAATTTTAAGTGAATCAGATGCAAATATTAAAAATTTATCGGATGATATTTTAAATCTTAATTTTTTTATAAATAAATATAATATACTATCTCACCAGAATAATATTTTAGGTATAAAATTTCAAACTTTTAGTAAATAGAATTATAAATTTATATATGAAATTTCTGCCCTTTAACCATTAAAAATTTATTGGATGATATTAATTTTTTGATAAATAAATATAATTAAATATAATATACAATATCATCTGAATAGTATAATAACTTAGGTACAAAAAAATTATAAGATAAAATTTCACACTGTGAGCCTATTTAATTGATTATTATACAAGCATATCATAATACATTGCTGTTATATTTCGTCAATTGGGATGCTGATATGTTTCTGATTTGTGCAATGCTAAAGGTATAGCATCACAACGACAGGTTGGTTGATCTGATAATAAATAATACATGAATATAAAACCATTTGTTGGGTGTCATGATCAACATCATCACTAACATCATCTTCATCAAGATCATTATCACCACGACCACTGTTACTATCGTTATGAATATAAATAATAATGTCATGCGATTTATAAAATAACACAAATGAGAGTAGCAAGCATATACAATCTCATATTAGTAATTTTTTTCCTTCTCTTGGTTGGGGAAAGCATAGAAATAATACAAAAAAAATTTCTCATCTGACATAAATCCTAGTAAAATCCAGATACATAAATGGATCATAACCTCAAAGTTTGCCAAGATTGTGTGCTGCTTAAGCTGGTATACATGTTGATGAAAGGTTAATAGATAAACCCTTTTTGGTTATCAGCATTCACACCCTTTTCATCCTGCGGGAAGGCTTCAACCTCCTTTTTCAACCAACCCATTCTCGGGAGCTTTAAGAACACCACGATCCATCAAAGGCTGAAGCTCAGGCTTCGCCAAGTCTTTAACCTCTGAAACCGATGATTCCAGGAATGCGAGAAGCACCTTGCAACTGCAATAGACATCCAAATAATCCAATGTGAACACTGATATTTGTACACAAACACCATTGTTTTTAGCAATTACTCTATTTATTCCTCCTCTAGTAGCATCCTTTTACCTGTGGCCTTGAGCCCAGACGTCGCACTTCCCATCCAAAGCCATTTCCCACAGAGTGGCTGCGAAACCAGGGCAATCAAGGACGAGCTTCCTGATGAGCCTACTGGAGTGGAAGTTCTCCAAAACATGCTCCTCTTGTGACTCATTTGTCTTGGGCAGGGCTGCCAGAGAAGCTATTGCTTTATGCAAGGCATCCATTCTATCAGCAAAAGATTGTAAGATACCGTCACTTCCACCAACAGCTAGCTGCATCCGAGGAAACATAATGAGACAACAAAATATAGTTGCAAGACATCATGTCCTTTTCAGTAATAGATTAAATGATAAAGAACAAACTGATCTTTTTAAGCCACTTAATTAATTTTTTTTTTCAAGAGCATAATAGGGCGTTGACGCTAGAAAATAGACCAAGGCATGTCCATGTGAACCACTAATGAACAACAGGATTCACAACATATACAAAATACAAAATAGGATACGTCCATGTCAAGAATTAGGATATCTTTGCCGACATTTATTCTTCTTTCCTGCGCAAGACCGATATCTAGACAAGAGGCTCTTGTAAATGTATGACATTGGGAAAGTCAATGTACACAGAATTGACCCTACAAGCAGGGAGATAGATACCTAGTCTCGAAGCCGTAAACTCATGGGTAAAAACTGTAGACTTCAATTCCAATATCAATTTATTATTATTGTCATAATTGTTCCTTCAGATATAATGTAATACGATTAAGAAAAAACCTAAAAAATCAAAACGTCGATCAATTATTGCTTTGCTAGTAATAACACAATAATAGACTTCAAACTATTGCAGTGTGTAATAGTCTCCAATTTTTGGTACATTAGACCACCACCTTCCAATAGCAATTTTGTTAATTATGTTTTTAACCAAATAAAATAGAAGATCGACTAATGAGGGGATACATCAGGAGTTCTACAGAAATGAGAAACTAATAAAATTAATGCAGCAGCACAGAAGAAAGTGACAGAAAAAGAACACCTCATAAACTACTTCTTTGCCGAAGTTTGAACGGAGTAGCTCACCAACGTTATCAGTACAAGTATCAAATAGTCCCTGCAGTAGAATGACCAGAAACAATGAAATCTTTTAAAACCATCAAGTGCATATTGCACAAAATAAATTGAACCAATTTTGTTCTTTGTTACTTTTAGTTTCTCTGAAAATAATAGTAAAAAATCTAGTAACAGCATTTACACTCTAGTTAATGAAAGCTTAAAGTTTAATGAGTAGCCTCTCAACCAGCAGAAAGAAACCGTGTGTTTATGAAAGAGAGAGAGAGAGAGAGGAAATACACTAGCATGATGATAGCAATTTTGGAAAGAACTGAACAAGGAGTTCTGGAATGTCAATTAAAGGCACAGTAGTAAAAGTCACACATCAAGAAAAGAATGGAACCTGCTACCAGCAGTAAGAGTTCAGAAAGTGTAAAAAAAAAAGAATAGGTGAATCAAACCAAATCCAACCAGAATACTGAATGTGACCCAAAGCTTGACAGAACTCTCCTGTATCCCCACCTCCAACTTCATATTTTGAGGTCTAAAACTGTGTCCAATATTATGGTACAAGAAGAAAGCAAAAGAAAATGTGTGTTTTGACACTTGACCATTTAACATTGTAAGCTAAAAATGGTCCAGAATATTGCATGTCTGAAGCAGAATATTAAGTGTTACCTCAGCAAGCCCACTCTCAACCATCAATTCACATCTCCTGCGAAATGAATCCTTTTTGCCTCCGGTATCTAACTGCACACTCTTCCTACCAACTTCACTGTTCTCATTATCTGTCATGGGAACCTCCCCATTTTGGCATTGCTCCAAGCCAACTTCCATGGGGTCCTCTGTCTCTTCCACCTGTGATGGAAGTGAACGGATTCAGATGATGCACATCTGCTACTAGCTTGAATTACATAATGACGGAAATAATGTTTGCCTGTGCAGAAAGGGAAGGAACAGATAAACTTAGACAAGCCAAATCCTCAGGTGCAAAATAGCGTGAACATTGTGGATGAAGTAGCTGCAGTACTGTACGTCTTCCATTCTGGTAATTCATGAGATCTCTTTTCACTTAGTTGCAAGAATCGGATCAAGAAACACTTCCAAAAATGTCAGCTATTGATCAGAACAAAGTAACTACCTTATCCAATACCAGCTCCTTCAGCATTGTTTGCAGCTCCCGTATTACAATCTGACAAATGATATAAAAATTTTTCAACAAATTTCAGCAAGTCAAAATCAAAATTTTAACATCAAATATCAAACGAGCAATCACTGACCTTTGTTACAAGCTTCGTATCATCAACTACCGAAAGGACACAAACTAGCAACTGGAATAAAATATTGCCAAATTAGTACAAAGTTATTATGCCATATAATTGCATTCATATACTGTTCAAAAATCACAGATAAAGCCTTAGGACACCTCAAATTTTATATACCGATTTAATCCATCAATAACTCCCAATGTGGAGCCATTAGTGTTTCATAATATGTCGCTCTCAAAGATGATTCCTCGTCAATGTCCAACATATATAAAATGGTTTTTAGACACACAAACCATCAATGGCATGCCCTTTGCACCATTCATGATAGCAATTTCCTACATGTCATAATCCACTCCATACCAATTGTCATAACCTAACTCAATAGATTAATTGCTTAGTAACTCGAATAGACTCAAGTTATTAGTTGCCAGTCCACTAAATCTTATGTACCAATGCAATCCATGAATAACACCAAAAGTTTCCAAACAAGCAAATATAAAGAGCCCAGAGTTTCCGAATGGTCCCTAAAAGAGTACAGAAAATTAGTGAATTACAGCACAATATGATAGGTCACCAGAAGCTTTCTGATCAAATTCCTCCACTATTCAATATTTGTAACAGAAGGCAGTGGAGTATTCTTGATATTTGATAAGGCAAGCTATCACTGTAAAACTAAAAAGGTCACAAGTTTCCAGATCAAATATGTACAAAATGACTGTAGATCATGCTGGAAACCGCTGCTAACAAGAAAAGACATGCCATTGGCACATATTATGATAACAGAAGAATTGTAGAATACATATTTAAAGCCAAAAAATTTGCAAGTCTGATCAAAATAATGTTAACAAGGGAAAATAGAAATATGATGGACGAAAGCAACGCTAGAGAGCAACATCATATTGTCAAAAGTGGATTTGGTCGGTTAACTGAATTTAGACAGTTCATAAAGATGCTTATGTATTTTGAGGGTTGAGAAAAGGGTGCTTACAAGACTCCCAAGTTGATCAAGTGAAAGCTTTCTGACATGACCCTTTATGCCTTTAATAACCTTTTTTCTTTCCTGTGAAATTGAATCAAGTTATAACATTCCAAACAAAAGATATACTCAAGTTTAGAGGATAAAGAAGCTAAGCTGATTCCTGTGGTATTATATGCTGTGTAATCTAGAAGACCAAATCATAGATTTCCATGCCCGATCAAGAATGACAGCAATTGATAAAAGCCACTTAAATTAGTGATTAGAAGGCAAGTATATGCATGACTACGACAAATAAAAGCAACAGATGCAACAAGTTATCATGAGAAATACCTGAGATCAATTAGGCAATGCACCATAAATCGCATTGTATATAGTAAATAAGCACCTCAACTAACTGGCTGAAGGGAAGACAAAATTGAACACACAAACATTATTACACACCTTTGCGCTTGCATGCTTGACACAGAGGATACAGATCTTTAGACCATCTCTTGTGTGAATCATCCGAGCAAGAAGTGGTTCTTTCACATTTTTGTTTTTAATTTTCCTCTTTTTCTGCATCTCTGGAGCTGAGAAATAAGGACTCTCCTCTGCAGAAGCTGACTCTCGCACAAGAAGAGGTAATAATTGTTGAATCACGTCTGCAGCAGAGGACTTCAAATGCAAAAAATAGACACAAACTTTAAGTTTTAAAAAGCTTAAAGCTATACAACATATAGATGCAGTAGGTAAACATGACAAAGATCACCTTATCAGCAATTGTGAAAAACTCCATGAGGGCCTTGTGTATAATGGAATGATCAACAATCCCTTTTACCAAAAGTGACTGAATCACAGACATCATGTGTTGCAACACAGATGATTTTTGTAGTCCAAGTTTAGAAATTATATCCACCAGCCTGATATGAGATGGGGCACATCAGAAGAAAATAACATAAAAAGTCGATGGCAACAGAAACATTGTTGTGTTATAACACCATGTCAGCTAACATAAATAACATAATCATTATATTATATAAAAGCATAAAAAATATCGCCGTAGGGTGTTTAAGGTTGCATGATATGTTTCACCATTGGAATTTGTTTTAGAAGCCCTGAATAGGCTCAAAGTATTATCTTTTGATTAGAAGATCAGATTTTTGTTAGGAAATTTGGTTAACCTCTTTGGAAGCATTCCTTCTTTATCCTATCCTTTTCCAGGTCACATCAGCACCTAGATCTAATGACTTAGTCTGCAGCTACCAAACACATCACTTAAATGCTTTCTTAAATCTATCAGGTAATACTTGTTGAATATGAGTCACATACTTCCACTACGTATCCAAACTTACAGATAATTATTGAAAAGATTGGATACTTTTAGCCTCATAGGATATTTCAGGGTAGTATTTTGTTCGTTAACTATCATAGAGATGGATATATGATTAGATAGACTATTTACATGCCTTCTGTATTAACCATCAAATTATTGAAATATGAAACTAGTAGAATTATATTGCTCCATTTAGAAGTTCTTACCCTCACTATATGCTTGAAATACAATGCCATTAAGCATAATTTTGTTTATGGATAATAGTTGTCATCATGCATCGCCTATTCTTACAACATAAACAAATATTAACCTTTGTCATGTGCAACGTTATATATTACAATATTTTTATTATAATATCAACTCCTATTTTTCAAAGGTTTGATATAGATTTATCCATGTCGTGTTGGATTGCTAATGCAAGTTGTACCATGTTTAAATGTCCAAGGAATTCTGATTTAATTTGGTAATTATCCACGTGGTTCAACACCGAATCCGAGAGAAGTCAAGTAGTTTTTCCTAATTCCTTAGCTAGTAGTTCTATTCTTTAGTTTTATTGAGTATTTATTTAAGAGTATCTAGCTACTGAAAATCAATAATGCATATATCGTTTGTTCAACATTTAACAAAAAAAAAGCAAAAAAGTTTCCATGCCTATCCCTAGGACACTATACTCCCATTTCTCCCTTATTGCCCTTATATTGCTTCCCACTAATGAAGTTGGTGTCAATAAGTTTCAGATAAAATAAGCCCTAAATATATTACAATTCATACAAATTCCCCGAGTATAATCTCCTAACAATGAGTCAACATGCTCATCAGTTTTGTCAGAACTACATTGGAGAATAAGAAAAATAAAAAAAGTAATTTTAAAATACAACCAAGCAAAAAAACAATCATACAGTTTTCTTGTCCATATCCGTTAGCCATAATATATCATCCTCATTGAGGACGATTCAGAATTCGTATGGCCAAAGATGATTTCCATATTGCAAAAGAGGAAAGAATATGCATTCATAACCCGAAAATACAAAGACAAGTGCAGTCCAAAGAATCACTTATGTTCCAATTACCTGCCTGAATTTGTTAAGGTCAGGTCCTTAAATAATTGAAGCTCTGTAGAGTACATCTCCATCAAAAGGATTTGCTTTTGGGATCCATTTGCCAAATGGAATACATAGTCAATGACTACACGGAGAAACAAGATACCAAGAAATTTTGTTAAAAAGATATTGAAAATATAAGCAGTTATACAAAAGCTCAAAAATCCTTTTATAAAAAATAAGCCAACACATATTGGCGATAAAAAAAAAGAGAGTGCACAATAACCTCATCAAAAGATGTGTAACACTCAAAATGACTGTTCATTTGTTGAGGGTCTTTTTGGATAGAACAAAGTAAATAAAAAGGTACAGAACAAGTAATTTTTTATTTCATAGGGGGGCCAGTGTTGGTGACAGGTGGGGGCCATTGTTGTAAACCTAAACAATTCAGTCAAGTGATCATATAATTTGCATCTACGTAGAAAGAATTTAGCTTAATTTACGTTAAAAACGACATGTGTTATATGTATTCCTATATAAAGGACTTGTTGAATTAAACCGAAATTGAATTATGTATATAAATAGCCTTTCCAAAGAAAACATCGAGTTAACCACAGCAGAAAATCATGGAGATAAGTAGATAAGTTAAGCTCAAATATCATGGGCAAGGTCCATAACAAGACCATATAATAGTGATAAACTATACACTTATTCATAAAAGCTTTTATCGAGTCTAATTATAAGTCTAAGCAACCTCAACTCATTGGATTGGCAAGTCTTAAGGCTTTAAACCTTAGAATTCCTAGATATACAAGGGGGGTTACCGAAGGAGGGCGAAGGAGAAGGGCTGTTTTTGACAAAATAAATATAGAGCAATCACAAAGGCTTAACTTTGGGCATCAGTTGTTAAACTAGACACATGTATAAACTTCAAATTAATAAAATTGTGGCAAGATGCCTCGATAAGAATTCCTCTGAATTACACCTCATGCAGTTACAGTATAATTAAATTTGGATTGTGAATAGCCCGCAGGTCCATTTTCCATAATCAAAATTATGATCAAATAACAATATATACTAGAATTCTTAAATTTTTGATACCCTACAAACCTGCAGATCCAACTGAATGTCGCAGAAGAGAAGTCACATGACCATGTAGAGAGGATATGAACCATTCTAGTTGTTTTTTGTTAGCTGAGGAACACAAGAAATCTCATTCAACAATGGAAAAGATCCACGTAATTCAAATCTAGCTTTACCATAAAACATATCCAATTCACAAGTTATATGACATACCATGATCTAAAAGTTTCTTTACTAAATGAACTGCATACTTTTTCCGTGAAAGAGCAAGAAGATGAGGCCGAAGAGCCTCAAAAACAGCATCTCTTTCTTCTTGTGTACAATATTTGACACACGTCTGGTAAATAGTAAAACACCATAAAAGAACTAAATAAGTTAATAATAGAATGAAAAAGCATAATATCCATCACATGCTTTGTCGTATAAAATTCCTGAGGGTTAGTCTTCCAAAATCTAACATTGAGAACACATAAAAGAAGTCTGTTGTTCACAAGAAAAATGTCAGAAGTATGAACATAAACTCACTTGAAGAACACGTGCCGCAACATGAGAGCCTGCAATCTCCACAAACTTCCCATTCATCTTACGTAAGGCTTCACTTACAAGCCTAAAGAAATATTGTCCCTATAAATAGCAGAGAGATAATGGAAAGCAATAAAACAGTTGAGCACTTACTCGGATCTCGTCTGTTTGCCAACGTTGTAACATCTCATTTTTTCCCACAATGAAGCAAGCTCCTGCAAAACATCAAATTCAACTCTTATTAGCAGTTTCTTTAGAAAAGGTTTAGAAAAAAATCTCAAGCATTACTCAAATATGCATATTGTATGTCAAAAGGGTGAAAAAGATCAGAAAATAACTATATGGAAATCAAAGGGTTTCTTAAGCCATAATCTATAGTTTGAGAAAACAAAAAGTGTTGCACCAAATTACTTTACACAATAAATTTAAGCATATATGCTGATTACCGACAATGCAAACCAATATGACAAATGAGCACTACTCAACTATAAACTACCACTAGGATTTGATTGGTGCTTGAATTGGAATTCTTTAGGCTTGCTATAAGCTCAGAAAAATACATGTGCATTGGTGAGCAACTTGGTACCAGCGAACTAACGGCTTAAGTGTGCTACCAATGACACATGGGTTTTTCTTCTCCATTCTATGTTCTTAGCTGCCATCAATATTGTTCATTCTTGTTGGCCTTACTCATCTCTCCCAGGAGACTAGTACAGTAGCTAGCGTATTAGCATTAAGTTTTCACCAAGGATTGTCATGTCAATTACCACATGTTGTACATGGACTTACCAACCAGCAAAGACCAACTTCATTCAGCAAATCCTTTCTCCATAAAAGGAAAATCCTTGGTTTTCAAGACAGTGTCCACTGACATACTTCTTGGTCTTCTTCTTTTGCCCTATTCCTAAGTTTCTGGAAACATGGTTGGTTGCCTTCATTTCCATGTTATCCCTTCTTATACCAAAAATAACTAAGCCCTCAATTTCAATCTAAGTGTTGCACATCATAAGCCTAAACCAACTGTGACACATAGATCAAACGTCAATGTGTCTTATTATAGAACAAGTGTTTGTTTGTCACATAAGAGATTTAATATGCCGACAAAAATCCTGGCACAGCATCATGTCCCTGAACCATCACCTTGCTGACATCGCACATGCCACGAGACATAGCAAACAAAATTCAACCAAATAATTAAGGCTACTAAATCCTGCTGAAACTAGAACACAAACAGAACAAGTGGATCAAACTATTGGTTTTGATTATGCTATTTACACCTATAAACACAAGAAAAACAACAACAACAACGAACCATTCAAATAAGACATTGTTGGAACAAATCATGTAATCATTAGGCAACTCAACATAAGCTGCAGTATAATAGACGAAGAGAAGATGTTTGTGCAGTTAAAATCATGCTTACTTTCTCAATGTTGTAATTTGGTTTCCTCTTCTTCTTCCTTGTTTCTGTTATTTCCTGGACAAACCAAACGGTATCAAAAATCTGGGAATGTTCTCAGACATCACAGTTGAAATGCAAATTAAACTAAATGTAGCATTTTAAATATTAGATTAATAATGCATGTTCCCCATGAGGATTAGAATCCTCTCCACGACAATTAACCTTTAGGGATTACACTCCATCTTAAAAAAATTTAGAGAGCGACATACAGAAATTAAAGTATGCAAGTATACAAGTTTTCTCGTCTGCCAGCCTTCTGTTACACCAAAGGAACCAAGCAAATGAAGAGTCTATGTCAACGACAATTAAATTCCAAGAATATTCAGTAAGGCCAATCGAATTGAGGAATAGGAGAAGATCTCGTCCATCAGTACTCTTACAAAAATTTTAAGAAAATAAAATCTCTAAATCAAATAAATAATCGATTAAATACAAAGATTACTCAATCCGATTCAATATTATAAAGCACAAAGATCGAGAAAAAAATGAATCATTGAGCAAATTCTAACCGCACTACAAAGAAACCCAAAAGCCTCAAACAAAATCAGGCAAGCAGATGACAGCAATACAATAAACCTTGGCAGCCAAGCGCCTCTCCCTTGGGGTCTTAGGCTCCTTCGCCTGTATAGCGACCTCATCGCCAGCCTTGGTGGGCTTTCCCGATTTTAACTCGAACGCCTTAGACAGCTTCTTGAAGCCTTGCGTTTTGAGCTTCGCCGGCTTGGAGACGACGTTCTTAAGCTGCGTCAACTTGGGCTTCCCCACTCCCTTTGCCGTTGAGGGCTCGCGCTTCCTCTTCTTGGATCCGCCAACCTCCCCCACGACCGCCATGAGCGATCGAAGGAGAGAGCTCTTCCGACACGGATTAACTTATGGAAGGACGACATGAGGGTTTTTGGATGGGGTTTTGAATGGCCGATTTAGGGATCCACAAATGGGTTGGGCCGACTCGTCGATTCAGCAAACCGGCCCAAAAACATATATCTAAGGGAACGATTATAATATTTTATTACTATTTATAATCCCTATTTTACTATCTAAATTTTATTTCAATATATCTAAACTATTCATTTATAAATCTATTTTTTAGAAAAAATATAAAACTAAAATCCTTTATTTGTGTTTTGTTGGTGACGTTGGAAAAGTTGATAAACAAATCATCCTTACTATCACTCCATGCAACTAATTAGTCATTCTTTTTTTATTTATAATCTAGGCATTAACAAAAAGATGATTATCAAACACTCACTTATTTGCAAACCTCACTTGGGATTATTATTATTTGTCACTTCATAAAAAACTATTTTTACTCAATTTAATCTCGTCCTTGTCAGAAATGGTTACCATATGTAGTATCTGCAAAAAATTAGAGTCAATAAAACAAGAGTCTTTTTTTTTCAATTTTCAAAGCCTATTGCCATCATTTAATAAAATTACTATAACATAGTTTAATAAAATAAAAATTACTAAAATCAAAATCTGATATAGATCATGTATCAAAATCAATTTAGACGCCTATCAATCCAATTTAAGTGACTGGAGTAGATTCAAGATATATATATATATATATATATATATATATATATATATATATATATATATATATATCTTAGCATGAGAACTCGCGTCCAAAGTACCTTAGTCAGAAGCCTAGCTTCTCTTGTGCCTTTGCGCTTCCCTGTAATATGAAAATCATTGGTCAAGAGGAAAGGCTATGAACAAAATTTATTCGAATAAGAATTATAACATATCCAAAAAGAACTTGCATCAATCAGCTAATAAAGGTCAGTCTTCAATAAGATGTTCAACTGTCAGGTTGATTTAAGATCAAAAAAGTATTACACTTTTTGGCCAAAATCATTAACTATCTTCTCTCACTGTTTCCTTTGTCCTCTAGTACTAAGTAAGCAAAAGAATCAAATCCTGAAATATCATAGAGAATGGAAGAATATGATACCAACCTATGCAAAACAATATTAACAATCAGCATATGATAGACACAAAGAACCGGAAGATTAAACTTGTATTGTTAATTCAAAAGGGAATCTTGAAACGGTCCATACCAATAAAACTACAAAAAAAGCATCAATACCCCAATCTCAACCTCAAGACGGGATAAAATTCACGATATTAACAGCAGCCAAACCATAAGATAAGCATCTATTAACAAATGCCCCACGGAGAAGTAGTCGCGACCAAAAACGTCTCGGACAAAAAACATATAGCTCCGGGGCTCCTTCGAGCACAGGGGCAGGATCGATGGCAGACACTATGCTACAGCCAGGAATGATCAGAGGAGAGAAAGTTCTTACGGGAGTTGGCCATGGAGATCTCGTTAAACTCATTGGGGTCGAGCCACACCTTGCCCCGCTCACACTTGAGGATGCTCGCGGCGAGCCGCTTCTGGAGCTTCAGCGACACCATCGTTCGCTGCCTCTCGATGCCCTTTCTTTGCTTAGAACGGGAGAAGGGGCGGTGCGACTATTTGTAGTTCTTCCCTCTAGGGTTTCTCCATGGTCAAATCGGAATAAAATATTCTTTATGCATAAAGAATGGCTTGATAACATTTTAACCACATTAAAAATTAGATAAATTTTCAGAAGAAAAAAAACTTCCAACTTTCAGATTTTTTCATAAAACATCTCAATTTTAAAATATTACGAAAGAGAGCTGCTGGCTGCATTCCTGCACGTCTCGTTTACGACCCTCATACGAGAGCTAATAACATGAAGCTCTTATTATTGTCACTCTAACCCTAAACCCGAGCCTCGTCGGCTCTTGTCGTGTTTGCTCACAACCCTCCCATAAGGAAGGAGGGCGCGTGAGGCATCATTGTTTTTGCAAATACCACTGGCCCCAGTCCAACTTGTCATCACCTTAGTGCACATAAGGACGAGATTGATAGAGGTCGATAGGGACTACGAGGGCGACGATGGCTCTCGCGCCATGAGTAAACATGACCAGGGCAGTGCAAGGTAAAGGCAACGATGGGTGCAACGAGAACTCATGGCAAAATGATCATTTATGAAAAAAATAGCGTTGTGTGTGAATTTTTTTTAAAATTAAAATGCTATACGAGGAATTCTCAAAGTTAAAATTTCATTTCCCTATGATTCACACTTAAAAATTTACGGAATGATATATTAAGCTTTAAATATTTTTGATAGATAAATATAATATATTTTAGATTTTAAAAAAGAAAATACAATGAGATTTCTTAGTCTTAATCCTTGATAAATTAACTACTTGTATTTAATTTATATAACACTAATACATAATTGTATATTATTTAAACATCGATTAATATACAAGCTTCTTATATTCAAAATACACGACATTATAGGATGCAAATGTTTATTTCACAATAGAAATTGTTCTCTGATAATCTTACGACATCACAACAATAGGTTTATCTAATAATCTTACATAAAATTAGAATTATTTGTTGGACATGATGATCACCATCATTTTCATCAACGACCACAGCCTCCTTTTCTTTTTCCCAAAACAAATTAACCTAATTAATTCCATTACTGTCCTAAGCAGTGATTTAAAAAGCGCTAGGCGTCAAAAGGCGCCAAGGTCCAAAAAATCCTGAGAGGCGCCAAAGCGCCAGATAAAGGCCGCCTTCGCCGGCGAGCGCTAAAATATAAAAATATATAATATAATTAATAAATATAATTATTTAAAATTTTAAATAAAAATATGCTATTAAATTAAAAAAATCTAAGATACAAAATCACAAAATTAATAACATTAAAATCAAAATAATATATTATTAATCTATTAATGAAAATTAATCATTTCAAAATTCAAATAAACTTAATATTAAGATTTAAGAGTATCTTGAAAGCGGTCCCGAGCTTGACGGAGAAAGGAAGCAAATACCGGCGCGAGGGGAAAAAAAAAAGGAAAGGAGGCCGGAGGCTGAGTAAGAGGGTCGCTCATGAGTCGCGAAAGGAGGGAGGGCTCATGGCAAACTGGAGGGCTCATGGGAGTCGCGAAAGAGGGAAGGCTCATGAGAGGGTCGAGGGAGGCGCTTGGCAAAGGGAAGGTTCAGGAGGGCTCGCAGGAGAGACGAAAGCAGCGAGAGGGTTTCATGAGAGGGCTCGCAGGAGGCGCCTTGAAAGGAGAGGGGCTTCATGGAGGCGCTGAAAGCAATGGAAGGCTCATGGAGGCGCGAAAGCGGCAACAAATGCGGCGTCAGCGGAGCAATGGCGGCCCAGCGACGAGATCATGATCCCGATCGAGAGCGAGCGCGGCGGCAGCAGGTTAGTGTTGGGTTAGGGTTGGGGTTATATCGGTTTAGTTGGTTCGATTGAACCAACTAACAACCGAACCAGGACCGAACCAGACCTAAAATTCTGGTTCGGTCGCCTTGGTTTACCCAGCGCTCGCCCGAGCCCAGCGCGGCGCCAGTGGTGCTGTTTTGTTCCCGCTGGGGACGATAGCTTAAGGCCTTCGGGCCTCGCCTCGCCTCGCCCGAGCGCCTAGGCGAGCGCCCGAGCGCCTTTTGCAATCACTGGTCCTAAGACAATCGGTGCTTATAGCATCATCACTCAAAAGAAAGGAAAAAAAAGAAAAAAATGAGAGGGATCATACCGGTGATTCATCGAAAGAAAAAGATAAATCTTGTTGCATAATCATATTTTCCCAATCTGTCACCACAACATTTTCCCTTACCAAAGATATGGAAAATACAAAATTCGAAGAATGAGGTAAGCAAATAAAAAATACATCACTACTCATCATCACCATGACCCTTATCTACTACCATTATGATCATCACCTTCAATAATAATCAAGATCATTTTTTCCTCTTGTTTCAGAAAAGTATAGAAATAATATAAATTTCTTTTCTCATCTTACATATAAATAGTAAAAGTCATTTATGAGTCTACTTGAATCATTTACCATGTTTACAAACACACTTATAATGGTTTTTGTTAAGGTGGCAAAAAGATCATTCAAGAAACCTATGAACGGATCCATAAGATGTGGATGAGAGTTAAATGGAAAATCCAGACGAGGACATTGTATGTATAAAGGGTTTAACGAACGGGCACCAAATGAGAAATTTAAGAAGGAATGCTTCTCCTTTGTAAAAATAAAAAAAAAAGGGAGGTATTTTTTCCATGAAATCACCGAAAACAAAAATTATGGGGCAACAAAATAAAATGAGATAGCAACAGATCTGATGACAGACACTCATAAATAATACCCAAAGGTTGCATATGCTGTTGTTGGTGATGGAACATTATTGTCTGGGCATTCTTCTTTCGTGAACAATGATGACAAACGCCCAGGCTTCATGAAACCTTAATCTACATATCTTTTATCTGATGATATTTATCATGAAACCGTATCAAAGTTGTCATTCCTGGTTGAATTACCCAAGACACCAATAAAACGTCATAATCCAAATATTCAGATTCTAGCACTACTAGTGAGAAAACAATCTTTAAGCTGCTAAAGCAGTAGAGGTTTATACGATTACGAGGCTCCTTTCAAGCATAGGGCCAAGATCGATGGCAGAGACTATGCTATACGACGAGGACAGCGACGAATCGTCGGGGAAGGAAAGGATCTTACGGGAGTTGGCCATGGAGATCTCGCTGACTTCATTGGGGTCGAGCCACACCTTGCCCCGCCCGCACTTGAGGACGCTCGCGGCGAGCCGCTTCTGGGGCTTCAGCGACACCATCGTACGCCGCCTCCCTCAGCTCTTCTTCCTTGAGGGAGAAGAAAGAAAGAACGAACGAGAGAGACTCGGCGGCGCAGGGAAGAAGGCTTCTAAGGGTTTCTCTAGGGCAAAATTGTAATTTACTTTTCTTTATTCTTTTTCGGTTTTTTTTTTTTTACACCAAATGTGGTAACCGATGAGATCACATTTTGATGGCATAAGTCAAAATTTATTTTTTTCTGGATAAGATAGTTAATATCATTAAAAAAATTTATATGATAAAGTTTTCGACCTTTAATTTTAAGTGTATCAGTTGCAAATATTAAAATTTTATCGAATGATATTTTAAAATCTTAATTCTTTTATAAATAAATAAATATAATATACTATCTCATCAGAATAATATTTTAGGTATAAAATTTCAAACTGGTCCTTTAGTAAATAGAATTAAAAATTTACATCTGAAATTTACGCCCATTAACCAATATAAATTTATTGGATGATATTAATTTTTTGATAAATAAATATAATTAAATATAAAAATATATAATATTTTAGGTATAAAAAAAATTTATAGGATAAAATTTCACACAATGAGCTTTAATTATTTGATTGATTATTATACAAACATATCAAAATACATGACCTTATAGGATGCAATAGAAAGATATGTTTCTGATTTATGCAATGCTAAAGGTATGGCATCACATCGACAAGTTGATCGGATAATAAATAATACATGAAAATAAAACCATTTGTAGGGTGTCATGATCAACATCATTACCATCATCTTCATCAATCAACACTGATCATTATCACCACGACCACTGTTACTATCGTTATGAATATAAATAATAATTTCATGCGATTTATAAAATAACACCAATGATATACAATCTAGCATATACAATATGATATTAGTGATTTTTTTTTCCTTCTCTTAGTTCGGGAAAGCACATAAATAATACAAAAAAAATTTCTCATCCGGCATAAATCCTAGTAAAATCCAGATACATAAATGGATCATGACCTCAAAGTTTGCCAAGATTGTGTGCTGCTTAAGTTGGTATACATGTTGATGAAAGGTTAATAGATGAACCCTTTTTGGTTAACTGCATTCACACCCTTCCACCTGCAGGAAGGCTTCAAACTCCTTTTTCAACCAACTTATTCTCAGGAGCTTTAAGAACACTAAGATCCATCGAAGGCTGAAGCTCAGGCTTCGCCAAGTCTTTAACCTCTGAAACAGTTGATTCCAGGAATGCAAGAAGCACCTTGCAACTGCAATAAACATCCAAAAAATCACAATGTTCCAATATCGTCTATGAAAGCTTGAAGATAATATGGGTTATATCAAGTGATTATAATCTTATAAACCCAAGCTTAATTTTAAATAATAGTCCAAGGGAAACATAAATTCACATTATTAAAAGAAAGAAATGTCGACTAAAATTAAAAATAAACATCTGTGTAAAAAAATACAAACAAATTCACTGTCGGATGGGATGTGAATCTAGAATTAGAATATAGATATCAAGCAGGTCATATGTTTTTTATAAAGCAATACTGCTTACACAATTTCAAATACTCCCACTGAAAAACTGTAGAAAATATCTTCTAGAAAATGAAAACTTTCATACATTTATGTTGAATCTCGGATTTTGATGATAAAATCAATTGATGGGTTATTTGATCTAATCCATATTATTGAGTTAAGTGTGCAGGATTAACTACGATAACCAGAAAACACAAAGCAAGGATACCGGAGTTAAGTTCGATGGACGTTTAAAAAAGTTCAAGAATCGCCGAGATGTCACGGAACCAACCGAAAAAAAATGAACCCATGAATTTTCTAAAGTTCACCAAGAGATCGTCGGAGGTTCACGGAGATCACCGAGAAGGCTCGACTACTCATTAAAGTCATCACAAGTTCGGGAGCTTCTTTGGGAGCCCGTCGGAAGAAGTTCGTCGGAAAAGCTCGTCGAACAAGACTTGACGTTATGGTTGAAAATTTGCTTAGGATGTGTTTTTTGTTAAGTAGTTAACATGTAATTAGGATTAGGATTAAGAAATAATCCTATATCCTGGTTAGGGGCCAACTGGGCATAAAATTAGACTTGGTTTGGGCTAAGTTTGAAGCCCAACCAGTCAACCAAAAGAGTCCGGCGGTGGCACTACCGGACCAAGGCTGGTTGCACCACCCAACCCAGAAAGAGTTGGTGGTGGTGGCCGCCAAAGACTATCGACTTCGACATCGACAAAGGGTGGCACCGCCAAAGATCGAACTCCACGAGAATTCAAATTTGGAGCCCAAATTTGAATCCTCTTGAGACCTATAAATACCCCTCAAATCTCAAATGAGATTACAACTTTTTGAAAGCAAGAGTTGATTGAGAGAAAAGTCTTAGAAAGTATTAGCAAGTCTAGATTTCAATTTGCTAGAAAGTTCTCCTCCTTTCTTCTTTGAAAATTTGTAAGAGGTTGAACTGTTTGCAAAAGGTTGTAAGAGGGTTTGCCCTTCCATTTCAAGAGATTTGCTAGTGGAAGGTGGGAGCCTCATCGAAGGGGCCTCATAAGTGGATGTAGGTCATTTGACCAGAACCACTCTAAAATCAGCGATCCTTGGTTTTGCATTTCATTATTGCTATTTACATTACTGCAAACCTTCTTACATGTTTTAGTTCCTTATTATCTTTGCTGCGCATTTTTAAGATTATGCTTTCAAGTTAAGCTTTTCAAGTTCCGCTCTTATCGAACGAAAAGATTGATTAAAATTTAAGTTTTAATCCGCTGCACTAATTCACCCCCCCCTCTTAGTGCCGCTCCGATTCTAACAATTGGTATCGAGGCGAGTTCACTCTCATATTTGGTTTAATACCCACGAGAGATGGCTTACTCCGGCATGCATGAGGGACACTCTATCACACGCCCACCCATGTTTAATGGGTCGGATTACATGTATTGGAAGACTTCGGATGAGGATCTTCCTTATTTCTATGGATTTCGAGCTTTGGACTATTATGGAAAACGGATTTCAAAAAATCTTCTCTTCCGATGAGCGAATGGAATGAATCAGAGAAGAAGGTTTTTGCTTTAAATGCAAAGGCTATGAATGCCTTGTTTTGTGCACTAGACAAAAATGAATTTAATCGTGTTTCAATTTGTGATTCGACTTTTGATATTTGGAGAACTCTTGAGGTCACTCATGAAGGCACTAGCCGAGTGAAAGAGTCCAAAATCAACATTCTTGTGTACTCTTACGAACTTTTCCGAATGAAACCAAGTGAGTCCATCGGAGACATGTACACCCGGTTTACGGATGTCATTAATGGACTCAAAGCTCTTGGTAAAGATTTTACTAACTTTGAACTAGTAACTAAAATCTTAAGATCCCTCCCTAAAAGTTGGGATCTAAAAGTTACGGCCATTCAAGAGGCCAAAGACCTTAAAACATTTCCTCTTGAAGAACTCATTGGGTCTCTAATGACCTACAAAATGACAGGTCAAGCTCATGACGAGCTCGAGAACCCCCTTCCAAAGAACAGGAAGGATATGGCACTCAAATCACAAGAAGACCACTTGAAAGGAACATCAAGTGATGAGGACAGTGACAATGACATTGCACTTTTGACTCAAAAATTTAAAAAATATTTAAGGAAGAACAAATTTAAAAATAATACAAAAAATAAATTTGAACAAAAGAAGGACCAAGTGATTTGCTATGAATGTAAAAAACCGGGACACTACAAGAATGATTGCCCTTAAGCCAAAAAGAGAACACCAAAGAAGAAGGCGCTCAAGGCAACATGGGATGATTCAAGCACATCCGAAGAAGAGGAGTCCAACACCGAGCAAGTTGCTCACTACGCCCTAATGGCCTTCGAAGAAGAGGTAACGGATTTAATTAATGCAGATTTATCTTATAATGAATTATTAAATGCTTTCCATGAGTTATTTGATGAATGTAAGACAATTAATAGAAAATACAAATTGCTAAAAAAGGAGCATGATAGTCTTACTTGTGCTTTTGATAAATTAAGAACTGAATATCATGATAGTCTAGCTCCATGTGCTAAATGTCATGATTTAAATACTCTCCAAAATGAGAACTTGGTACTTAAGGACACCTTGAAGAAATTCGAGGTCGGTAGCAAGTCCTTAAACATGATTCTTACAAATAAGGGTCATGTCCCTAAAAGGAGTGGAATTGGATTTGTGAGAAGTACTCACCAAAATCCAACCACTTTCATTAAAGGTCCTATCTTACATGTTCAACACCAAAGCAATTGCAACTTTTGTTGCAAATATGGACATATGACTTACCAATGTCCATTCAAGAAAATTAGTCCAAACAAATTGATTTGGGTTCCTAAAGGAACCATGATCAAGTCTGTACAAAATGATAAACAAGCTAGATTAGCTTTTGAGGCACCCAAAAGTAAATGGGTACCTAAAAATAATTCCTTCTTGTAGAAACATACACCATCACATGCTAGGAGCAAGAGATGGTATCTTGATAGTGGATGCTCAAGGCATATGACCGGAGATTCATCCCAATTCACCAAGCTCACTAGCATGGACGAAGGCTATGTCACCTTCGGAGACAACAACAAAGACAAAATCATTGGCAAGGGAACCATAGGTAACAAATCAAGTTTTTCCATTGATGATGTGTTACTAGTTGATGGATTAAAACATAATCTATTGAGCATTAGTCAATTATGCGATAAAGGTTATATCGTTAGATTTGAATCAAATATGTGCATTATTGAAAAACCAAATCATAACATGACTTTGATTGCTTTAAAACAAAGTAATGTCTATACCATCAATCTTGATGAGCTAAGTAATGAAATGTGTTTTTCCGCCATAAATGATGATGCTTGGCTTTGGCATAAGAGATTAGGCCATACAAGCATGAAAACAATATCTAAAATCTCATCTCAAGAATTAGTACGAGGGATTCCAAATATAAAGTTTATTAAAGATAAGGTATGCGATGCATGTCAACTAGGGAAGCAAATAAAAACAAGCTTCAATTCAAAAAATCAAATTAGCACCACTAGACCGTTACAATTGATCCATTTGGACTTATTTGGACCAATTAATACAACTAGTCTAGGTGGAAGCAAATATGCTTTTGTGATTGTGGATGATTACTCTAGATACACTTGGACCTATTTCTTAGCTCACAAAAGTGATTGTTTCAAGTGTTTCTCTAAATTTTGTAAACTCACTCAAAACGAAAAAGGGTTCATGATTTCATCAATTCGGAGTGATCATGGTGGCGAATTTCAAAACCGTGACTTTCAAAATTTTTGTGAAGTTAATGGATACAATCACAACTTCTCCACTCTAAGAAATCCCCAACAAAATGGAGTAATTGAAAGGAAAAATAGAAACCTACAAGAAATGGCAAGAACTATGTTAAATGAACATAGTTTACCTAAGTATTTTTGGGCCGAAGTCGTAAATACGGCTTGCTACATCATAAATAGAGTCCTAATAAGACCATCCTTATCAAAAACTCCCTATGAATTATGGAATAACAAAAAATCGAATATTTCCTATTTTAAAGTTTTCGGTTGTAAATGTTTTGTTTTAAATGAAAGGGATGCCTTAGGAAAATTTGATGCTAAATCCGATGAAGGCATATTTCTTGGTTACTCTTCCGTTTCTAAAGCTTTTCGGGTTTTTAATAAAAGAACCTTAGTAATTGAAGAGTCTATTCATGTAGTTTTTAGTGAAGTTTCAAATTTAAAGAAAAATGATTTTGATGATGATCTTGGTTTTGATAATTTGAATTTAAATGAACTCCCTCCTCAAAATGGCAACTTGGATGCACCTTCTTCCGAAATTTCCTTACCTAAGGAATGGAAGTATATAGATGCTCATCCAAAGGAGCTAATTATAGGGGATACATCTAAAGGGATTCAAACTCGTTCCTCTTTCAAGAATTTTTGTGCTAATGCCGCCTTCCTCTCTCAAATCGAACCTAAGTGCATTGACGAGGCCATAAAAGATGATTTTTGGGTTATTATAATGCAAGAGGAATTGAATCAATTTGAGAGAAACAAGGTGTGGGAGCTTGTTCCTAGACCTAGTGACCATTTAGTGATTGGTACTAAGTGGGTCTTTAGAAACAAGCAAGACGAAAATGATATCGTGGTTAGAAACAAGGCTAGATTAGTGGCCAAAGGTTTCAACCAAGAAGAAGGTATCGATTACGAAGAAACCTTCGCTCCCGTGGCTCGATTAGAAGCCATAAGGATGCTCCTTGCCTATGCTAGTTGTTATAATCTTAAACTATTTCAAATGGATGTCAAAAGTGCCTTCTTGAATGGTTTTATTTCCGAAGAAGTATATGTCGAACAACCTCCCGGATTTGAAAATTCTCTTCTTCCTAATCATGTATTCAAATTGACTAAGGCTCTCTATGGCTTGAAACAAGCTCCTAGAGCTTGGTATGAAAGACTTAGTTCATTTCTTATTTTAAATAATTTTACCAAAGGCAAGGTTGATACTACATTGTTTATTAAACATTTTGAAAATAATTTTCTTATTGTGCAAATTTATGTCGACGATATTATTTTTGGATCTACGGATGAATCACTATGTGAAACATTTGCCACATCTATGAGTCATGAATTTGAAATGAGTTTAATGGGAGAATTAACTTTCTTTTTAGGATTACAAATCAAACAACTTAAGGATTGTATATTTCTTAACCAATCTAAATATACGTTATAATTGTTAAAATGATTTAACATGGATAATTCAAAAGCAATAAACACTTCTATGAGTACTACGACTAAGTTAGATATGGATGAAAATAGTGAAAATTTCGATCAAAAAACATATAGGGGTATGATAGGTAGTCTACTCTACCTTACCGTGACTAGACCAGATATCATGTTTAGTATAGGACTTTGTGCTAGGTTTCAATCAAATCCTAAATTATCTCATCTTAAAAGTGTTAAAAGAATATTTAGATATCTCAAAGGAACTCCAAATTTAGGTTTATGGTATCCAAAATCCGAAAAATTTGATTTAATAGCTTATGCGGATGCCGATTTTGGGGGATGTAAGATTGATAGAAAAAGTACATCCGGAACATGCCAATTTTTAGAACATGCACTTGTTTCTTGGACTTCCAAGAAACAAAATTCAGTTGCACTATCTACGGTGGAAGCCGAATACATTGCTGCGAGTGCATGCTGTGCACAAGTTGTATGGATGAAAAATACATTAGAAGACTATGGAATTCATTTTAAAAATATCCCCATAAAATGTGACAATACTAGTGCCATATGTCTTACTAAAAATCCAATTCAGCACTCTAGAACTAAGCACATCGATGTTAGACACCATTTCATACGCGATCATGTCCTTAACAATGATGTTGTTCTAGAATTCATTGACACAAAGCATCAATTAGCATATATATTTACAAAAGCCCTAAATGAAGACCAATTTGAATTTATTAGAAGGGAACTAGGCATGTTAAATTATCCTTGAAAATAAGCTTGTTTGAATATATTTTTTGAAAAATATTTTCTAAATTCTGAATATATGCTTCTGGATGAATGCTGATTTTTCCGTTTAAGCTGAATTCTGGATAAGTATTTTTGGCAAATTTGAATGATTAATCTTAATGCTGTATTCTTTCTCTAATGATTTTATGATATTTTATGAATCTCGAAATTAATGGCTTGATTATGAGTTTCAAGTTGACGAATTGAATTTGAATGGGTTTGTATTCGAATTATGATCTTGACTTATTGAAGTTACTACTTGAAATTTTTTTTTTCTTTCTATCCCAATCTCTTCCTTGTACATCTACAATTTTTTTTAGAAAGAAGAGATTTGATAAAATGAATAAATGCTGAATTTTCCTTTAAAATGAATTTAGCATACTTAACTTTGAATGGTAAAATTTTTTCTGATCGAATTCTTGATGTTATAATCACAAATTATGTGCTTCAAGTCTCATTCCCTTTTTGTTGATGACAAAGGGGGAGAAAAGTGATGACTTGTATCATTTCAATAGCAGGACTTATATGAATTGCAAATGCTACTGTAATATGAATGTCTTATGTGCCTTGCATAATCTTTGAGCATATCGCACAATCGATGGATCATATTGAATGCATATCTAAAATGTATGATCATGTTGAAAATCTTTATCTCTTATCTTTCAACTTGAAAAGGATTTTCATTGAAGTTTAGCATTGACATTATGCTGAATGAGAAAAACGATAAGTTCTACGGTTAGAACTTATCGGTTCATGCTTGAATTCATGGGATGGAATTCAAGTGTTTTTATCTTCTCATAATATGGCATATAGATAGGGGGAGTTATGTTTAACTCCGTCATCAATTGATTGTCATCATCAAAAAGGGGGAGATTGTTGAATCTCGGATTTTGATGATAAAATCAATTGATGGGTTATTTGATCTAATCCATATTATTGAGTTAAGTGTGCAGGATTAACTACGATAACCAGAAAACACAAAGCAAGGATACCGGAGTCAAGTTCGATGGACGTTTAAGAGTTCGAAGAATCGTCGGAGATGTCTTCTTAGAACCAACCGAAAAAAATCGAAACCTGTCGAATTTTGGGAAGTTCGCCAAGAGATCGTCGAAGGTTCACGGAGATCACCGAAAGGCTCGACTACTCATTAAAGTCATCACAAGTTCGGGAGCTTCTTTGGGAGCCCATCGGAAGAAGTTCGCCTGGAAAGCTCGCCCGAGAACAAGACTTGACGTTCAGCGGTTGAAAATTTGCTTAGGATGTGTTTTTTGTTAAGTAGTTAACGTGTAATTAGGATTAGGATTAAAAAATAATCCTATATCACAGTTAGGGGCCAATCGGGCCTAAAATTAGACTTGGTTTGGGCTAAGTTTGAAGCCCAACCAGTCAACCAAAAGTCCGGCGGTGCTTTGCAGCTTGATCAGGCAGGTTGATTCACCTTAAAGACTACCGAGAGTCAAGGTGGCATCGCCCAAAGATCAAGTCGGACCGACACCGACAAAGCAGTGGCACTTTGCCAAAGATCGAAACTCCACGAGAATTCAAATTTGGAGCCCAAATTTGAATCCTCTTGAAGCCTATAAATACCCCTCAAATCTCAGCTGAGATTACAACATTTTGAGCAACAATTGATTGAGAGAAAAGTCTTAGAAAGTGTTAGCAAGTCTAGATTTCAATTTGCTAGAAAGTTCTCCTCCTTTCTTGCTGAAAATTTATAAGAGGTTGAACTATTTGCAAAAGGTTGTAAGAGGGGTATTTGCCCTTCCATTTCAAGAGATTTGCTAGTGGAAGGTGGGAGCCTCATCGAAGAGGGGCCTCGCAAGTGGATGTAGGTCATTTGACCGAACCACTCTAAAATCAGCGTGATCCTTGGTTTGCATTTCATTATTGCTATTTACATTACTGTAAACCTTCTTACATGTTTTAGTTCCTTATTATCTTTACTGCGATTATGCTTTCAAGTTAAGCTTTTCAAGTTCCGCTCTTATCGAACGAAAAGATTGATTAAAATTTAAGTTTTAATCCGTTGCACTAATTCACCACCCCTGTTAGTACTGCTCCGATCCTAACAATTTCATGTACACATGTGAAAAGTTTTACGTGATAATTTTCTTTCACATATGCAAACAGACGACCATCAATTCTAATTCAGCATTTCAGATGGAAGAAGTATATACACATTTATATTTTTTACACTTATATTTATCTATATAGGTATGTGAGGAACTTTCCAACGACAAATACATAGTTTCAAACTGTTGCAGTAATAGTCTCCAATTTTTGGTACATTAGACCACCGCCTTTCAATAGCAATTTTGTTAATTATGTTTTTAACCAAATTAAATAGAAGATCTGCTAATGAGGGATGCATCAGGAGGTCTACAGAAATGACAAACTAATAAAATTAACGCAGCAGCTCAGAAGAAAGTCACATAAAAAGAACACCTCATAAACTACTTCTTTGCCGAAGTTTGAACGAAGTAGCTCACCAACGTTATCAGTACAAGTTTCAAATAGTCCCTGCGGTAGAATGACCAGAAACAATGAAATCTTTTAAAACCATCAAGTGCATATTTCACAAAATAAAATGAACCAATTTTGTTCATTGTTACTTTTAGTTTCTCTGAAAATAGTAGTAAAAAATTTAGTAACAGCATTTACACTCTAGTTAACGAAAGCTTAAAGTTTAATGAGTAGCCTCTCAACCAGCAAAAGGAAACCGTGCGTGTGTGTGTGTGCGTGTGTGTGTGTGAGAGAGAGATAGAGAGAGAGAGAGAGAGGGAGGAAATACACTAACATGATGATAGCAATTTTGCAAAGAACTGAACAAGGAGTTCTGGAATGTCAATTAAAGGCACGGTAGTAAAAGTCACACATCAAGAAAAGAATGGAACCTGCTACCAGCAGTAAGAGTTCAGAAAGTAAAAAAAAAAGAATAGGTGAATCAAACCAAATCCAACCAGAATACTGAATGTGACCCAAAGCTTGACAGAACTCTCCTGTATCCCCACCTCCAACTTCATATTTTGCTGTCTGAAACTGTGTCCAATATTATGGTACAAGAAGAAAGAAAAAGAAAATGCGTGTTTTGACACTTGACCATTTAACATTGTAAGCTAAAAATGGTCCAGAATATTGCATGTCTGAAGCAGAATATTAAGTGTTACCTCAGCAAGCCCACTCTCAACCATCAATTCACATCTCCTGCGAAATGAATCCATCTTGCCTCCGGTATCTAACTGCACACTCTTCCTACCAACTTCGCTGTTCTCATTATCTGTCATGGGAGCCTCCCCATTTTGGCATTGCTCCAAGCCAACTTCCATGGGGTCCTCTGTCTCTTCCGCCTGAGATGTAAGTGAACGGATTCAGATGATGCACATCTGCTACTAGCTTGAATTACATAATGATGGAAATAATGTTTGCCTGTGCAGAAAGGGAAGGAACAGATAAACTTAGACAAGCCAAATCCTCAGGTGCAAAATAGCGTGAACATTGTGGATGAAGTAGCTGCAGTACTGTACGTCTTCCATTCTGGTAATTCATGAGATCTCTTTTCTCTTAGTTGCAAGAATCGGATCAAGAAACACTTCAAAAATTGTAAGCTATTGATCAGAACAAAGTAACTACCTTATCCAATACCAGCTCCTTCAGCATTGTTTGCAGCTCCCGTATTACAATCTGACAAACGATATAAAAATTTTTCAACAAATTTCAGAAGTTCAAAATCAAAATTTTAACATCAAATAAAAAACGAGCAATCACTGACCTTTGTTACAAGCTTCTTATCATCAACTACCGAAAGGACACAAACAAGCAACTGGAATAAAATATTGCCAAATTACTACAAAGTTATTATGCCATATAATTGCATTCATATACTGTTCAAAAATCACAAATAAAACCTTAGGACACCTCATATTTTATATACCGGTTTAATCAATCAATAACTCCCAATGTGGAGCCATTAGTGTTTCATAATATGTCGCGCTCAAAGGCGATTCCTCGTCAATGTCCAACATATATAAAATGGTTTTTGGACACACAGAACATCAATGGTAACTCCACATCATGGCATGCCCTTTGCACCATTCATTTCCTTTATGTCATAATCCACTCCATTCCAATTGTCATAACCTAACTCAATAGATTAATTGCCTAGTAACTCGGATAGACTCAAGTTATTAGTTGTCAGTCCACTAAATCTTATGTACCAATGTAATCCATGAATAACACCAAAAGTTTTCAAACAAGCAAATATAAAATGCCCTGAGTTTCCGAATGGTCCCTAAAAGAGTACAGAAAATTAGTGAATTACAGCACAATATGATAGGTCACCAGAAGTTTTCTAATCAAATTCCTCCACTATTCAATATTTGAAACAGAAGGCAGTGGAGTATTCTTGATATTTGATAAGGCAAGCTATCACTGTAAAACTAAAAAGGTCACAAGTTTCCAGATCAAATATGTACAAAATGACTGTAGATCATACTGGAAACCGCTGCTAACAAGAAAAGACATGCCATTGGCACATATTATGATAACAGAAGAATTGTAGAATACATATTTAAAGCCAAAAAAATTGCAAGTCTGATCAAAATAATGTTAACAAGGGAAAATAGAAATATGATGGACAAAAGCAATGCTAGAGAGCAACATCATATTGTCAAAAGTGGATTTGGTCGGTTAACTGAATTTAGACAGTTCATACAGATGCTTTTGTATTTTGAGGGTGGAGAAAAGGGTGCTTACAAGACTCCCAAGTTGATCAAGTGAAAGCTTTCTGACATGACCCTTTATACCTTTAATAACCTTTTTTCTTTCCTGTGAAATTGAATCAAGTTATAACATTCCTAAAAAAAGAAATACTCAAGTTTAGAGCATAAAGGAACTAAGCTGATTCCTGTGGCACTATATGCTGTGTAATCTAGAAGACCAAATCATAGATTTCCATGAATGACAGCATATTGCTCCATTTAGAAGTTCTTCTTACCCTCGCTATATGCTTGAAATACAATGCCATTAAGCATAATTTTGTTTATGGATAATAGTTGTCATCATGCATCGCCTATTCTAATAACATAAACAAATATTAACCTTTGTCAGGTGCAACATTATATATTACAATATTTTTCCTAATTCCTTAGCTAGTAGTTCTATTCTTTAGTTTTATTGAGTATTTATTTAAGAGTATCTAGCTACTGAAAATCAATAATGCATATATCGTTTGTTCAACTTTTAACAAAAAATAGCAAAAACGTTTCCATGCCTATCCCTAGGACACGATACTCCCATTTCTCCCTTATTGCCCTTCTATTGCTCCCCACTAATTAAGTTGGTGTCTATAAGTTTCAGATAAAATAAGTCCTAAATATATTACAATTCATACAAATTCCCCTGGTATAATCTCCTGACAATGAGTCAACATGCTCATCTGTTTTATCAGAACCATATTGGAGAATAAGAAAAATAAAGAAAGAAATATTAAAATACAACCAAGCAAAAAAACAATCATACAGTTTCCTTGTCCTTATCCGTTAGCCATAATATATCATCCTCATTGAGGACGATTCAGAATTCGTATGGTCAAAGATGATTTCCATATTGCAACAGAGGAACGAATATGCATTCATAACTTGAAAATACAAAGACAAGTGCAGTCCAAAGAATCTCTTATGTTCCAATTACCTGCCTGAATTTGTTAAGGTTAGGTCCTTAAATAATTGAAGCTCTGTAGAGTACATCTCCATCAAAAGGATTTGCTTTTGAGACCCATTTGCCAAATGGAATACATAATCAATGACTACATGAAGAAACAAGATACCAAGAAAATTTGTTAAAAAGATATTGAAAATATAAGCAGTTATACAATAGCTCTAAAAATCCTTTTTTAAAAAATAAGACAACACATATTGGCCATAAAAAGAAAGAGAGTGCACAATAACCTCATCAAAAGATGTGTAACACTCAAAATGACTATTCATTTGTTGAGGGTTTTTTTGGATGGAACAAAGTAAATAAAAAGATACAAAACAAGCAATTTTTTATTTCATAGGGGGGCCAATGTCGGTGGCAGGTGGGGGCTATTGTTGTAAACCTAAACAATTCAGTCAAATGATCATATAATTGGCATCTACGTATAAAGGAGAATTTAGCTTAATTTACGTTAAAAATGACATGTGTTATATGTATTCCTATATAAAGGACTTGTTGAATTAAACCGAACCTGAATTATGTACATGAATAGCCTTTCCAAAGAAAACATTGAGTTAACCACAGCAGAAAATCATGGCAATAAGTAGATAAGTTAAGCTGAAATATCATGGGCAAGGTCCACAACAAGACCATATAATAATGATAAACTATACAATTACTCATAAAAGCTTTTATCAAGTCTCATTATAAGTCTAAGCAAACTCAACTCATTAGATTGGCAAGTCTTAAGGCTTTAAACCTTAGCATTCCTAGATATACAAGAGGGGTTACAGAAGGAGGGCAAAGGAGAAGGGTTATTTTTGACAAAATAAAACTAGAGCAATCACAAAAGCCAAAATTTGGGCATCAGTTGTTAAAGTAGACACATGTATAAACTTCAAATTAATAAAATTATGGCAAGAGGCCTCGATAAGAATTCCTCTAAATTACACATCATGCAGTTACAGTATAATTAAATTTGGATTGTGAATAGCCCACAGGTCCATTTTCCATAATCAAAATTATGATCAAATAACAATATACTAGAATGCTTAAATTTTTGATACCCTACAAACCTGCAGATCCAACTGAATGTCGTAGAAGAGAAGTCACATGCCCATGTAGAGAGGATATGAATCATTCTAGTTGTTTTTTGCTAACTGAGGAACACACAAAAAAAATCTCATTCAACAATGGAAAAGATCCACATAATTCAAGTCAAGCTTTACCATAAAACATATCCAGTTCACAAGTTATATGACATACCATGATATAAAAATTTCTTTACTAAACGAACTGCATACTTTTTCCGTGAAAGAGCAAGTAGATGAGGCCGAAGAGCCTCAAAAACAGCATCTCTTTCTTCTTGTGTACAATATTTGACACACGTCTGGTAAATAGTAAAACACCATAAAAGAACTAAATAAGTTAATAATAGAATGAAAAAGCATAATATCCATCACATGCTTTGTCGTATAAAATTTTAAACATCTAAAACTCCTGAGGTTTAATCTTCCAAAATCTAACATTAAGAACACATAAAATTTAGAAGCCAGTTGTTCACAAGAAAAATGTCAGAAGTATGTACTTAAACTCACTTGAAGAACACGTGCCGCAACATGAGAGCCTGCAATCTCCACAAACTTCCCATTCATCTTACGTAAGGCTTCACTTACAAGCCTAAAGAAATATTGTCCCTGTAAATAACAGAGAGATAATGGAGAGCAATATAACAGTTGAGCACTTACTCGGATCTCGCCTATTTGCCTACATTGTAACATCTCATTTTTTCCCACAATGAAGCAAGCTCCTGCAAAACATCAAATTCAACTCTTATTAGCAGTTTCTTTAGAAAAGGTTTATAAAAAAATCTCAAGCATTACTCAAATATATATATTGTATGTCAAAAGTTTTAAAAAGATCAGTGAATAACTATATGGAAATCAAAGGGTTTCTTAAGCCATAATCTACATAATCTATAGTTTGAGAAAACAAAAGGTGTTGCACCAAATTACTGTACACAATAAACTTAAGCATATATGCTTATTACCGACAATGCAAACTAATATGACAAATGAGCACTACTCAACTATAAATTATCACTTTCAGACCTTGAGGATTTGATTGGTACTTGAATTGAAATTCTTTAGTCTTGCTATAAGCTAAGAGCTAATACATGTGCATTGGCGAGTAACTTGGCACCAATGAACTAACGACTTAAGTGTGCTACCAATGACACATGGGTTTTTCTTCTCCATTTTATGTTCTTAGCTACCATCAATATTGTTCATTCTTGTTAGTCTTACTCAGTGATTGAAAAAGGCGCTCGAGCGCTCACCTAGGCACTCGGGCGAGGCGAGGCGAGACCCGAGCGCCTCGCTAATGTCCCAGGCGCTCGCTCCAGCCTAGGCGCTGGGCGCTTCGGGCTAGCGCCTGGGTAAACCAAGTGACCGAACCAGGATTTTAGGTCTGGTTCGGTCCTGCTTCGGTTGTTAGTTGGTTCAATCGAACCAACTAAACCGATATAACCCTTACCCAACCCTAACCCGCTACCGCTCCCGATCCCGATCTCGATCTCGCTGCTCGTCGCTCCTGCTGCCGCTGTCGCTACTCGCGCCTCCCGCGAGCCCTCCCGCTCCCTTTCCCTTTCCCGCTGCCGCTGCTCGTCGCTACTTCCTCGTTTCTCCGTCAGGCTCAGTATACAGTATACTCTTAATATTAAGTTTATTTGAATTTTGAAATGATTAATTTTCAATACTGTTAATAGATTAATAATATATTAATTTTGATTTTAATAATAGCATATTTTTATTTAAATTTTAAAATAATTATATTTATTAATTATATTATATATTTTTATATTTTAGCGCCTCGTTTCGCTCGGGCGAGCGCTTAGGTGAGCGCCTAGCCCCTCGGGCGTTTTTGGACCTTGGCGCCTAGCGCTTTTTAAATCATTGGTCTTACTCATCTCTCCCAGGAGACTAATACACAGCGTATTAGCATTAAGTTTTCACAAAGGATTGTCATGTCAATTACCATATGTTGTGCATAGACTTACCAACCAGCAAAAACTAACTTTATTCAGCAAATCCTTTCTCCATGAAAGTACAATCCTTGGTTTTCAAGACAGTGTCCACTGACATACTTCTTGATCTTCTTCTTTTGCCCTATTCCTAAGTTTCCGAAAACATGATTGGTTGCCTTCATTTCCATGTTATCCCTTCTTATACCAAAAATAACTAAACCCTCAATTTCTACCAAAATATTGCACATCATAAGCCTAAATCAACTGTGACACATAGATCAAACGTTAATGTGTGTCTTATTATAGAACAAGTGCTTGTCTATCACACAAGAGATTTAATATGCCGACAAAAATCCTGTCACAGCATCATGTCCCTAAACAATTACCATGCTGATATCGCACATACCATAAGACATAGTAAATAAAATTCAACCAAACAATTGATGCTACTAAATCCTGCTGAAACTATGACACAAACAGAACAAGTGGATCAAACTATTTGTTTTGATTATGCTATTTATACCTACAAAACACAAGAAAAACAATAACAACCAAAAGAGTGATTCTAAGAACTATTCAAATAAAACATTGTTGGAACAAATTATGTAATCATTAGGCAACTCAACAAAAGCTGCAATATAATAAAGGAAGAGAAGATGTTTGTGTAGTTAAAATCAAACTTACTTTCTCAAGGTTTTAATTTGGTTTCCTCTTCTTCTTACTTGTTTCTGTCATTTCCTGGACAAACCAAACGGTATCAAAAATTTTTGAACGTTCTCAAACATCACAGTTTAGATGAAATTTAAACTAAAATCCTTTATTTGTGTTTTGTTGGTGACGTTGGAAAAATTAATAAACAAATAATCCTTACTATCACTCTATGCAACTAATTAGCCATTCTTTTTCTATTTACAATCTAGGCATTAACAAAAAGATGATTATCAAACACTCACTTATTTGCAAACCTCACTTGGGATTATTATTATTTTTCATTTCATAAAAAACCATTTTTAATCAATTTAATCTCGTCCCGGTCAGAAATGGTTACCATATGTAGTATCTACAAAAAATTAGTCAATAAAGCAAGAGTCTTTTTTTTTTTCAATTTTCATAGCCTATTACCATCATTTAATAAAATTACTATAACATAGTTTAATAAAATAAAAAATTACTAAGATCAAAATCTGATATAGATCGTGTATCAAAATCAATTTAGACACCTATCAATCCAATTTAAGTGAGAGTTGATTCAAAATCTGAGAACTCGCGTCCAAAATACCTTAGTCCAAAGCCTAGCTTCTCTTATGCCCCTACGCTTCCCTGTAATATGAAAATCATTAGTCAAGAGGAAAGGTTATGAACAAAATATATTCGAATAAGAATTATACCATATTCGAACAGCAGTTGACAACATCAATGCAGTTTGTGTTTCAACCGATATATAAAAATTCATCAGCATAAGACTGTTAGAATATAAAGCCCCAAGTTCATTTCTCTTTCCCCGGTAGAATGATGTTTGGGCAGAGGGAAGGCAGCAACATCAAACAGAGGCATAGCAAGAACAAAAATGTCTACAGTAAAACGACCATAGTCTTCCATGTTAAATCTTCCATAATTCCTTCTCTTAGCCGCTGAATCTCCACCACAGATTGGTCCTTTGTCCTGCCAGAATTCCTTTTTCACAGCCTTAGCCTACTCATGACATTCACACACTTCACTCATGCAACAAAAACTTGTATTAATCAGCTAACAGATTACAATAATACGAATCACAAGGAGGGCAGTCTTCAAGAGCCGGTTGTGTTAAACTGTTACACTTGCTTTAACTATTTTCTCTTTCTATTTCCCATGTTCTTTAGTACTATGTAATCCACAAACTAACCAATCAAATCCTGAAATTTCATAGAGAACGGATGAACATGTTACTACCCTACGCAAAGCAATATCCAATAGCCGGCATATGCTAAATACACTGCACAGCAAGTTTACAGTTGTCTCCTTGCGTCTATCCTGTTAACTCAAAAGGATATCTCGAAACTTCAAGGGTGCAGATTGCGTCTGGTATATAACACATCATAAAAACCAAGCACAAGTTTTTATAACACATCATTAAAACACATCATGAATTTTTTTTTAAATTAAAACGCTATACGAGGAATTCTCAAAGTTAAAATTTCATTTCCGTATGATTCACACTTAAAAATTTACGGAATGATATATTAAACTTTAAATATTTTGATAGATAAATATAATATATTTTAGATTTTAAAAAAGTAAATACAATGAGATTTCTTAGTATTAATCCATGATAAATGAATTACTTGTACCTACTTTATACAACACTAATACATAATTGTATATTATTTGAACATCGATTAATATACAAGCTTCTTATATGCAAAATAAACGACATCATAGGATGCAAATGTTTATTTCAAAAAAAAAATTGTTTTCTAATAATCTTACAGCATCACATCGATAGGTTTATCTAATAATCTTACATAAAATTAGAACTATTTGTTGGACATGATGATCATCATCATTTTCATCAACAACCACAGCTCCTTTTCTTTTTCCCAAAACAAATTAACCTAATTAATTCAATGAATGTCCTAAGACAATCGGAGCTTATAGCATCATCACTCAAAAGAAAGAAAAAAAAAAGAGAAAGGGATCATACCAGTGATTCATCCAAAAAAAAAGATAAATCTGGTTGCATAACCATATTTTCCCGATCAATCACCACAGCATTTTCCCTTACCAAAGATATGGAAAATACAAAATTCGAAGAATGAGGTAAGCAAATAAAAAAAACATCACTGCTCATCATCACCATGTCCCTTATCTACTACCATTATGATCATCACCTTCAATAATAGTATCATACACACTCATAATCAAGATCATTTTTTTTCTCTTATTTCAGAAAAGTATAGAAATAATATAAAATTCTTTTCTCATCTGACATATAAATAGTTAAAGTCATTTATGAGTCTACTTGAATCATTTACCATGTTTACAAACACACTTATAATGGTTTTTGTTAAGGTGGAAAAAAGATCATTCAAGAAACCTATGAACGGATCCATAAGATGTGGATGAGAGTTAAATGGAAAATCAAGTCAAGGACATTGTATGTATAAAGGGTTTAACGAACGGGCACCAGATGAGAAATTTAAGAAGGAATGCTTCTCCTTTGTAAAAACAAAAAAAAGGGAGGTTTTTTTTTCATGAAATCACCGAAAACAAAAATTATGGGGCAACAAAATAAAATGAGATAGTAACAGATCTGATGATAGACACTCATAAATAATACCCAAAGGTTGCATATGCTGTTGTTGGTGATGGAACAAATTATTGTCTGGGCATTCTTCTTTCGTGAACAATGATGACAAGCGCCCAGGCTTCACGAAACCTTAATCTACATATCTTTTATCTGATGATATTTATCATGAAATCGTATCAAAGTTGTCATTCCTGGTTGAATTACCCAAGACACCAATAAAAAGTCATAATCCAAATATACAACTTCTAGCACTACTAGTGAGAAAACAATCTTTAAGCTGCTAAAGCAGTAGAGGTTTATACGATTGCGAGGCTCTTTTCAAGCATATGGCCAAGATCGATGGCAGAGACTATGCTATACGACGAGGACAGCGACGAATCGTCGGGGAAGGAAAGGATCTTACGGGAGTTGGCCATGGAGATCTCGCTGACTTCATTGGGGTCGAGCCACACCTTGCCCCGCCCGCACTTGAGGACGCTCGCGGCGAGACGCTTCTGGAGCTTCAGCGACACCATCGTTCGTACGTTGAACGAACGAAAGAAAGAGAGAAAAAGGCAATTTTTAGTCGTAATGCTTTTCTTACGGTTTCTCGAGGGCAAATTTGTAATTTTATTTTGTTTGTTTTTTTTCGGTTTTTTTTCTTTTTCTTTTTTTGTTTACAAAATGAGGTAACCGATGAGGACCACATTTTGATGGCATCAACAGTCAAATTTATTTTTTTCTGGATAAGATATTTAATATCATTAAAAAATTTATATGATAAAGTTTTCGACCTTTAATTTTAAGTGAATCAGATGCAAATATTAAAAATTTATCGGATGATATTTTAATTTTTATAAATAAATATAATATATATACTATCTCATCAGAATAATATTTTAGGTATAAAATTTCAAACTTGTCCTTTAGTAAATAGAATTAAAAATTTATATATAAAATTTCCGCCCTTTAACCATTAAAAATTTATTGGATGATATTTATTTTTTGATAAATAAATATAATTAAATATAATATACAATATCATCCGAATAGTATAATAACTTAGGCATAAAAAAATTATAAGATTAAATTTCACACTATGAGCCTATTTGATTGATTATTATACAAGCATATCATAATACATTGCTGCTATATTTCGTCAATTGGGATGCTGATATGTTTCTGATTTGTGCAATGCTAAAGGTATAGCATCACAACGACAGGTTGGTTGATCTGATAATAAATAATACATGAATATAAAACCATTTGTTGGGTGTCATGATCAACATCATCACTAACATCATCTAAATCAAGATCATTATCACCACGACCACTGTTACTATCGTTATGAATATAAATAATAATGTCATGCGATTTATAAAATAACACAAATCATAGTAGCAAGCATATAGAATCTCATATTAGTAATTTTTTTCCTTCTCTTGGTTGGGGAAAGCACAGAAATAATACAATTTTTTTTCTCATCTGGCATAAATCCTAGTAAAATCCAGATACATAAATGGATCATGACCTCAAAGTTTGCTAAGATTGTGTGCTGCTTAAGCTGGTATACATGTTGATGAAAGGTTAATAGATAAACCCTTTTTGGTTATCAGCATTCACACCCTTTCATCCTGCAGGAAGGCTTCAACCTCCTTTTTCAATCAACCTATTCTCGGGAGCTTTAAGAACACCACGATCCATCAAAGGCTGAAGCTCAGGCTTCGCCATGTCTTTAACCTCTGAAACCGATGATTCCAGGAATGCGAGAAGCACCTTGCAACTGCAATAGACATCCAAATAATCCAATGTGAACACTGATATTTGTACATAAACACCATTTTTTTTAGCAATTACTCTATTTATTCCTCCTCTAGTAGCATCCTTTTACCTGTGGCCTTGAGCCCAGACGTCGCACTTCCCATCCAAAGCCATTTCCCACAGAGTGGCTGCGAAACCAGGGCAATCAAGGACGAGCTTCCTGATGAGCCTACTGGAGTGGAAGTTCTCCAAAACATGCTCCTCTTGTGACTCATTTGTCTTGGGCAGGGCAGCCAGAGAAGCTATTGCTTTATGCAAGGCATCCATTCTATCAGCAAAAGATTGCAAGATACCGTCACTTCCACCAACAGCTAGCTGCATCCGAGGAAACATAATGAGACAACAAAATATAGTTGCAAGACATCATGTCCTTTTCAGTAATAGATTAAATGATAAAGAACAAACTGATCTTTTTAAGCCACTTAATTAATTTTTTTTTTCAAGAGCATAATAGGGCGCTGACGCTAGAAAATAGACCAAGGCATGTCCATGTGAACCACTAATGAACAACAGGATTCACAACATATACAAAATAGGATACGTCCATGTCAAGAATTAGGATATCTTTGCCGACATTTATTCTTCTTTCCTGTGCAAGACCGATATCTAGACAAGAGGCTCTTGTAAATGTATGACCTTGGGAAAGTCAATGTACACAGAATTGACCCTACAAGCAGGGAGATAGATACCTTGTCTCGAAGCCGTAAACTCATGGGTAAAAACTGTAGACTTCAATTCCAATATCAATTTATTATTATTGTCATAATTGTTCCTTCAAATATAATGTAATACGATTAAGAAAAAACCTAAAGAATCAAAACATCGATCAATTATTGCTTTGGTAGTAATAACACAATAATAGACTTCAAACTATTGCAGTGTGTAATAGTCTCCAATTTTTGGTACATTAGACCACCACCTTCCAATAGCAATTTTGTTAATTATGTTTTTAACCAAATAAAATAGAACATCGGCTAATGAGGGGATACATCAGGAGTTCTACAGAAATGAGAAACTAATAAAATTAATGCAGCAGCACAGAAGAAAGTGACAGAAAAAGAACACCTCATAAACTACTTCTTTGCCGAAGTTTGAACGGAGTAGCTCACCAACGTTATCAGTACAAGTATCAAATAGTCCCTGCAATAGAATGACCAGAAACAATGAAATCTTTTAAAACCATCAAGTGCATATTGCACAAAATAAATTGAACCAATTTTGTTCTTTGTTACTTTTAGTTTCTCTGAAAATAATAGTAAAAAATCTAGTAACAGCATTTACACTCTAGTTAATGAAAGCTTAAAGTTTAATAAGTAGCCTCTCAACCAGCAGAAAGAAACCATGTGTGTTTATGAGAGAGAGAGAGAGAGAGAGAGAGAGAGAGAGAGGGAGGAAATACACTAGCATGATGATAGCAATTTTGGAAAGAACTGAACAAGGAGTTCTGGAATGTCAATTAAAGGCACAGTAGTAAAAGTCACACATCAAGAAAAGAATGGAACCTGCTACCAGCAGTAAGAGTTCAGAAAGTGAAAAAAAGAAAGAATAGGTGAATCAAACCAAATCCAACCAGAATACTGAATGTGACCCAAAGCTTGACAGAACTCTCCTGTATCCCCACCTCCAACTTCATATTTTGAGGTCTAAAACTGTGTCCGATATTATGTGGTACAAGAAGAAAGCAAAAGAAAATGTGTGTTTTGACACTTGACCATTTAACATTGTAAGCTAAAAATGGTCCAGAATATTGCATGTCTGAAGCAGAATATTAAGTGTTACCTCAGCAAGCCCACTCTCAACCATCAATTCACATCTCCTGCGAAATGAATCCTTTTTGCCTCCGGTATCTAACTGCACACTCTTCCTACCAACTTCACTGTTCTCATTATCTGTCATGCGAACCTCCCCATTTTGGCATTGCTCCAAGCCAACTTCCATGGGGTCCTCTGTCTCTTCCACCTGAGATGGAAGTGAACGGATTCAGATGATGCACATCTGCTACTAGCTTGAATTACATAATGACGGAAATAATGTTTGCCTGTGCAGAAAGGGAAGGAACAGATAAACTTAGACAAGCCAAATCCTCAGGTGCAAAATAGCGTGAACATTGTGGATGAAGTAGCTGCAGTACTGTACGTCTTCCATTCTGGTAATTCATGAGATCTCTTTTCTCTTAGTTGCAAGAATCGGATCAAGAAACACTTCAAAAATTGTAAGCTATTGATCAGAACAAAGTAACTACCTTATCCAATACCAGCTCCTTCAGCATTGTTTGCAGCTCCCGTATTACAATCTGACAAACGATATAAAAATTTTCAACAAATTTCAGAAGGTCAAAATCAAAATTTTAACATCAAATATCAAACGAGCAATCACTGACCTTTGTTACAAGCTTCGTATCATCAACTACCGAAAGGACACAAACTAGCAACTGGAATAAAATATTGCCAAATTAGTACAAAGTTATTATGCCATATAATTGCATTCATATACTGTTCAAAAATCACAGATAAAGCCTTAGGACACCTCAAATTTTATATACCGATTTAATCCATCAATAACTCCCAATGTGGAGCCATTAGTGTTTCATAATATGTCACTCTCAAAGATGATTCCTCGTCAATGTCCAACATATATAAAATGGTTTTTAGACACACAGAGCATCAATGGCATGCCCTTTGCACCATTCATGATAGCAATTTCCTACATGTCATAATTCACTCCATACCAATTGTCATAACCTAACTCAATAGATTAATTGCTTAGTAACTCGGATAGACTCAAGTTATTAGTAGCCAGTCCACTAAATCTTATGTACCAATGTAATCCATGAATAACACCAAAAGTTTTCAAACAAGCAAATATAAATAGCCCTGAATTTCGGAATGGTCCCGAAAAGAGTACAGAAAATTAGTTAATTACAGCACAATATGATAGGTCACCAGAAGCTTTCTGATCAAATTCATCTACTATTCAATATTTTTAACAGAAGGCCGTGGAGTATTCTTGATATTTGATAAGGCAAGCTATCACTGTAAAACTTAAAAGGTCACAAGTTTCCAGATCAAATATGTACAAAATGACTGTAGATCATACTGGAAACCGCTGCTAACAAGAAAAACATGCCATTGGCACATATTATGATAACGGAAGAATTGTAGAATACATATTTAAAGCCAAAAAAATTGCAAGTCTGATCAAAATAATGTTAACAAGGGAAAATAGAAATATGATGGACGAAAGCAATGCTAGAGAGCAACATCATATTGTCAAAAGTGGATTTGGTCAGTTAACTGAATTTAGACAGTTCATACAGATGCTTATGTATTTTGAGGGTTGAGAAAAGGGTGCTTACAAGACTCCCAAGTTGATCAAGTGAAAGCTTTCTGACATGACCCTTTATGCCTTTAATAACCTTTTTTCTTTCCTGTGAAATTGAATCAAGTTATAACATTCCAAACAAAGAAATACTCAAGTTTAGAGCATAAAGAAACTAAGCTGATTCCTGTGGTATTATATGCTGTGTAATCTAGAAGACCAAATCATAGATTTCCATGCCCGATCAAGAATGACAGCATATTGATAAAAGCCACTTCAATTAGTGATTAGAAGGCAAGTAGTATGCATGACTATGAGAAATAAAAGCAACAGATGCAACAAGTTATCATGAGAATTACCGGAGATCAATTAGGCCATGCACCATAAATCGCATTGTATATAGTTAATAAGCACCTCAACTAACTGGCTGAAGGGAAGACAAAATTGACCACACAAACATTATTACACACCTTTGCGCTTGCATGCTTGACACAGAGGATACAGATCTTTAGACCATCTCTTGTGAGAATCATCCGAGCAAGAAGTGGTTCTTTCACATTTTTTTTTTTAATTTTCCTCTTTTTCTGCATCTCTGGAGCTGAGAAATGAGGACTCCCCTCTGCAGAAGCTGACTCTTGCACAAGAAGAGGTAATAATTGTTGAATCACATCTGCAGCAGAGGACTTCAAATGGAAAAAATAGAAACAAACTGTAAGTTTTAAAAAGCTTAAAATTATACAACATATTGATGCAGTAGGTAAACATGACAAAGATCACCTTATCAGCAATTGTGAAAAACTCCATGAGGGCCTTGTGTATAATGGAATGATCAACAATCCCTTTTTCCAAAAGTGGCTGAATCACAGACATAATGTGTTGCAACACAGATGATTTTTGTAGTCCAAGTTTAGAAATTATATCCACCAGCCTGATATGAGATGGGGCACATCAGAAGAAAATAACATAAAAAGTCGATGGTAACAAAAAACGTTGTTGTGTTATAACTTATAACACCATGTCAGCTAACATAAATAACATAATCGCTATGTTATATAAAAGCATAAAAAAATATCGCCTTAGGGTGTTTAAGGTTGCATGATATGTTTCACCATTGGAATTTGTTTTAGAAGCCCTGAATAGGCTCAAAGTATTATCTTTTGATTAGAAGATCAGATTTTTGTTAGGTAATTAGGTTAACCTCTTTAAGCATTCCTTCTTTATCCTATCCTTTTCCAGGTCACATCAGCACCTAGATCTAATGACTTAGTCTGCAGCTACCAAACACATCCCTGAAATGCTTTCATAAATCTGTCAGGTAATACTTCTTGAATATTAGTCACATACTTCCACTACGTATCCAAACATACAGATAATTATTGAAAAGATGGATACTTTTAGCCTTTAGGATATTTCATGGTAGTATTTTGTTTGTTAATTATCAAAGAGATGGATATATGATTAGATAGACTATTTAGATGCCTTCTGTATTAACCATCAAATTATTGTAATATGGAACTAGTAGAATCATATTGCTCCATTTAGAAGTTCTTCTTACCCTCGCTATATGCTTGAAATACAATGTCATTAAGCATAATTTTGTTTATGGATAATAGTTGTCATCATGCATCGCCTATTCTAACAACATAAATAAATATTAACCTTTGTCATGTGCAACATTATATATTACAATATTTTTATTGTAATATCAACTCCTATTTTTCAAAGATTTGATATAGATTTATCAATATCGTGTTGTATTGGTAATGCAAGTTGTACCATGCTTTGAATGTCTAAGGAATTCTGATTTAATTTGGTAATTACCCATGTGGTTCAACACCAAATACGAGAGAAGTCAGGTGGATTTTCCTAATTCCATAGCTAATAGTTCTATTCTTTAGTTTTATTGAGTATTTTATTTAAGAGTATCCAGATACTGAAGATCAATAATGCATATATCGTTTGTTCAACTTTTAACAAAAAAAAAGCAAAAAAGTTCCCATGCCTATCCCTAGGACACTATACTCACTTTCTCCCTATGTGCCCTTCTATTGCTTCCCACTAATTAAGTTGTTGTCTATAAGTTTCACATAAAATAAGCCCTAAATATATTACAATTCATACAAATTCGCCGGGTAAAATCTCCTGACAATGAGTCAACAAGCTAATTTGTTTTATCAGAACCATATTGGAGAATAAGAAAAATAAAGAAAGCAATATTAAAATGCAACCAAGCAAAAAAACAATCATACAGTTTTCTTGTCCATATCTGTTAGCCATAATATATCATCCTCATTGAGGAAGATTCAGAATTCGTATAGTCAAAGATGATTTCCATATTACAAAAGAGGAAAGAATATGCATTCATAACCCAAAAAATACAAAGACAAGTGCAGTCCAAAGAATCTCTTATGTTCCAATTACCTGCCTGAATTTGTTAAGGTCAGGTCCTTAAATAATTGAAGCTCTGTAGAGTATATCTCCATCAAAAGGATTTGCTTTTGAGACCCATTTGCCAAATGGAATACATAGTCAATGACTACACGGAGAAACAAGATCCCAAGAAAATTTGTTAAAAAAGTTATTGAAAATATAAGCAGTTATACAAAAGCTCTAAAAATCCTTTTTTTAAAAATAAGCCAACACATATTGGTGATAAAAAGACAGAGAGTGCACAATAACCTCATCAAAAGATGTGTAACACTCAAAATAACTGTTCATTTGTTGAGTGTTTTTTTTGATAGACCAAAGTAAATAAAAAGGTACAGAACAAGCAATTTTTTATTTCATAGGGGGGCCAGTGTTGGTGGCAGGTGGGGGCCATTGTTGTAAACCTAAACAATTCAGTCAAATGATCATATAATTTGCATCTATGTATAAAGGAGAATTTAGCTTAATTTACGTTAAAAAATGGCATGTGTTATATGTATTCCTATATAAAGGACTTGTTGAATTCAACCGAACCTGAATTCTGCACATCAATAGCCTTTCCAAAGTAAACATCGAGTTAACCAAAACAGAAAATCATGGAGATAAGTAGATAAGATAAGCTCAAATATCATGGGCAAGGTCCATAACAAGACCATATAATAATGATAACTATACACTTACTCATAAAAGCTTTTATCAAGTCTTATTATAAGTCTAAGCAACCTCAACTTATTGGATTGGCAAGTCTTAAGGCTTTAAACCTTAACATTACTAGATATACAGAAGGAGGGCAAAGATATACAGAAGGAGGGCAAAGGAGACGGTTGTTTTTGACAAAATAAAAATAGAGCAATCACAAAGGCTAAAATTTGGGCATCAGTTGTTAAACTAGACACATGTATAAACTTCAAATTAATAAAATTGTGGCAAGATGCCTCGATAAGAATTCCTCTGAATTACACCTCATGCAGTTACAGTATAATTAAATTTGGATTGTGAATAGCCTGCAGGTCCATTTTCCATAATCAAAATTATAATCAAATAACAATATACTAGAATGCTTAAGTTTTTTATACCCTACAAACCTGCAGATCCAACTGAATGTCGTAGAAGAGAAGTCACATGCCCATGTAGAGAGGATATGAACCATTCTAGTTGTTTTTTGCTAGCTGAGGAACACAAAAGAAATCTCATTCAATAATGGAAAAGATCCACATAATTCAAGTCTAGCTTTACCATAAAACATATCCAGTTCACAAGTTATATGACATACCATGATCTAAAAGTTTCTTTACTAAATGAACTGCATACTTTTTCCGTGAAAGAGCAAGAAGATGAGGCCGAAGAGCCTCAAAAACAGCATCTCTTTCTTCTTGTGTACAATATTTGACACACGTCTGGTAAATAGTAAAACACCATAAAAGAACTAAATAAGTTAATAATAGAATGAAAAAGCATAATATCCATCACATGCTTTGTCGTATAAAATTTTAAACATCTAAAACTCCTGAGGGTTAGTCTTCCAAAATCTAACATTGAGAACACATAAAAGAAGACAGTTGTTCACAAGAAAAATGTCAAAGTATGAACTTAAACTCACTTGAAGAACACGTGCCGCAACATGAGAGCCTGCAATCTCCACAAACTTCCCATTCATCTTACGTAAGGCTTCACTTACGAGCCTAAAGAAATACTGTCCCTGTAAATAGCAGAGAGATAATGGAGAGCAATAAAACAGTTGAGCACTTACTCGGATCTCGCCTGTTTGCCAACGTTGTAACGTCTCATTTTTTCCCACAATGAAGCAAGCTCCTGCAAAACATCAAATTCAACTCTTATTAGCAGTTTCTTTAGAAAAGGTTTAGAAAAAAATCTCAAGCATTACTCAAATATACATATTGTATGTCAAAAGGGTGAAAAAGATCAGAGAATAACTATATGGAAATCAAAGGGTTTGTTCAGCCATAATCTATAGTTTGAGAAAACAAAAGGTGTTGCACCAAATTACTTTACACAATAAACTTAAGCATATATGCTGATTACCGACAATGCAAACCAATATGAGAAATGAGCACTACTCAACTATAAATTACCACTTTCAGGCCTTGAGGATTTGATTGGTTCTTGAATTCGAATTCTTTAGGCTTGCTATAAGCTAAGAGCTAATACACGTACATTGGTGAGCAACTTGGTACCAGCGAACTAACGGCTTCACATGGATTTTTCTTCTCCAGTCTATGTTCTTAGCTGCCATCAATATTGTTCATTCTTGTTGGCGGAGCCTTCCTTACTCGTCTCTCCCAGGAGACTAGTACAGTGGTTTATTAGCATTAAGTTTTCACTCCTCATCTCTCCCAGGTAGCTTATTAGCATTAAGTTTTCACCAAGGATTGTCATGTCAATTACCACAGGTTGTGCATGGACTTACCAACCAGCAAAGACCAACCTCATTCAGCAAATCCTTTCTCCATGAAAAGACAATCCTTGATTTTCAAGACAGTGTCCATTGACTTACTTCTTGGTCTTCTTCTTTTGCCCTATTCCTAAGTTTCAGGAAACATGGTTGGTTGCCTTCATTTCCATGTTATCCCTTCTTATACCAAAAATAACTAAACCCTCAATTTCATCCTAAGTGTTGCACATCATAAGCATAAATCAACTGTGACACGTAGATCAAACATCAATGTGTGTCTTATTATAGAACAAGTGCTTGTCTATCATACAAAAGATTTAATATGCTGACAAAAACCCTGGCACAGCATCATGTCCCTGAACCATCACCTTGCTGACATCGCACATGCCACGAGACATAGTAAACAAAATTCAACCAAACAATTGAGGCTACTAAATCCTGCTGAAACTAGGACACAAACAGAACGAGTGGATCAAACTATTGGTTTTGATTAGGCTATTTACACCTACAAACACAAGAAAAAACAACAACAGCAACCAGAAAGTGATTCCAAGAACCATTCAAATAAGACATTGTTGGAACCAATCATGTAATAATTAGGCAACTCAATAGAAGCTGCAAAGTAATAGAGGAAGAGAAGATGTTTGTGCAGTTAAAATCAAGCTTACTTTCTCAAGGTTGTAATTTGGTTTCCTCTTCTTCTTCCTTGTTTCTGCCATTTCCTAGACAAACCAAACGATATCAAAAATCTGGGAACGTTCTCAGACATCACAGTTTAAATTCAAATTAAACTAAAGTTAGCATTTTAAATGGTAGAGCAATAATGCATGTTGCTCATGAGGATTAGAAGCCTCTCCACAACAATTAACCTTCAGGGATTACACTCCATCTTAAAGAAATATAGATAGCGGCATACATAAATTGAAGTATGCAAGTATACAGGTTGTCTCGTCTGCAAGCCTTCTCTTACACCAAAGGAACCAAGCAAATGAAGGGTCTATGTCAAAGACAATTGAATTATAAGAATATTCAGTCAGGCCAATCGAATTAAGGAATAGGAGATCTCGTCCATCAGTGCTCTTCCAAAAAGTTCAAGAAAATGGAGTCTCTACATCAAATAAATAATCAATTAAATACAAAGATTACTCAATCCGATTCAATCTTATAAAGCACAAAGACCGAGAAAAAAATGAATCATTCAGCAAAAACTTCTAACGGTACTACAAAGAAACCTAAAAGCTCCAAACAAAATCAGGCAAGCAGATGACGACAGTGGAGCAAACCTTGGCAGCCAAGCGCCTCTCCCTTGGGGTCTTAGGCTCCTTCTTCGCCTGTACAACGGCCTCATCGCCGGACTTGGTAGGCTTTCCCGGTTTTAACTCGAACTCCTTGGATTGCTTCTTGAAGCCTTGCGTTTTGAGTTTCGCCGGCTTGGAGGCAGCGTTCTTAAGCTGCGTCAACTTAGGCTTCCCCCCTCCCTTCGCCGCTGAGGGCTCGCGCTTCCTCTTCTTGGATCCGCCGACCTCCCCCACGGCCGCCATGAGCGATCGGAGAGAGCTCTCGCGACTCGGGTTAACTTATGGAAGGACGTGCTAAGGGTTTTTGGATGGGATTTTGAGCCGATTTAGGGATCCACAAATGGGTCGGGCCGATTCAGCAAACCGGCCCAAAAACACATATCCAAGGAAATGAGTATAATATTTTATTACTATTTACGATCCCTATTTTACTATCTAAATTTTATTTGTTAATATTTTAATATATTTTTTAAAAATTTAATATTTTAAATATATATAAACTATTTATTTATAAATATATTTAAATATCCTTATCTTCTTTTGATATGTTGGGCCTCACAATCGATGACTTAAGCGACTTCCTTTTCCTTATAGTAAATGACAATAGCAACGACATCGACGAATGATAAATAGGTAAATTTGAGGTTAGTATAGCCAACGATACCATATCGATGGGCAAGCTAGAGTTGATGATCCACAACAACAGCTTTCTCCTTTTTCATAGCCAATAAAGTCGACGATAACATCAACCGAAGATCGTTGGTAGGTGAGTAAATTAGTGCCAATGATCAAGAACAATAGCTTCCTTCTTTTTCGTAGCCAATAGAATCGATATCGATAGCGTCAACAAAAGATCGATAACACATGGGCAAGTTAAGGTTGACGATTGATGACAATGGGTGATGAGAGCAAGGTAGCATGCGCTTTTACGACAGTAGGCACACAAGCGAGGCTTGTGTGGAAGAAAAGAAAAGGAAAAATATGAAAGTAAAATTAAAATTAGAGAGATTATGAATAATAAATTATTTTTATTAATTTTTAAGCAATTGTGAATGATAATAAGGAGGTCTTAAATAGTAAGCTCCATATAATATTATTCAAACTCAATTTAATTATGTAAATATAAATATTTTTTATCAATCTATTTTTTAGAAAAATATAAAACTAAAATCTTTTATTTTTATTTTTTTGGTGACGTTGGAAAAGTTGATAAATAAATCATACTTACTATCACTCCATGCAACTATTTAGTCATTCTTTTTCTATTTATAGTTTAGGCATTAACAAAAAGATCATTATCAAACACTCACTTATTTACAAACCTCACTTGGGATTATTATTTTTTTTCATTTCATGAAAAACCATTTTTACTCGATTTAATCTCGTCCTTGTCAGAAATGGTTACCCGATGCCATGGAAGAGGGCTGACTTACTTCGCTCTTATAGTATCTGCAATAAAAAAGAGTCAATAAAGCATTAGTCTTTTTCTTTTCAATTTTCATAGCATTTTGTTATCATTTAATAAAATTACTATAACATAGTTTAATATAATAAAAAAAATACTAAGATCAAAATCTGATATAGACTGTGTATCAAAATCAATTTAGTCACCTATCAATCCAATTTAAGTGATTGGAGTATATATATATATATATATATATATATATATATATATATATATATATATATATATATATATATACATACATATATATATATGTATATAGATATGTACATATATATATGTATATATGTATATGTATATATATATGTATATGTATGTATATATATACGTATATATATGTATATATATATGTATATATGTATATGTATATGTATATGTATATATATATATATACGTATATATATATATATGTATATATATACGTATATATACAGAGGTATGTAATTTCGTACCATATCGAAGTTTCGATGTTCGCTCGGTATGTTCGCTTGGTATGATATGAAACTGTATACCATTCGATATATATATATATATATATATATATATTCGTTTCACCCGGTAAACGATCGGTCCGTGTACCGATAAACTGACAGATCGATACGTATTGCTCGTATCAGACGGTTTTATTCAAAATTACATACCTTGATATATACACACCAGTAAGACCAAATGTCTAACATTTTCTACTTATAACATCCATAAACCTCCTTAACACATGTTTATGATATTTTGAATATTTTTTTTTATTTTGCATTTTGTTTGAGATCACAAAATTATTCATAATTGAAAAAAATATATATTTTTTTATAATGAACTCTTCTTGCTCAAAATTTTTATTTAAATGACATAAACTTTATATATATATTGTTTCTTTATTGTTTAACACTTAAATATATATTATCTTGAGGATACCTAATGATCAAACAAAGCTCCTGGATAAAAACCTGAAATTATATATCATAGATGCAAAATACTAATTTGACAATGGATCATACCAAGAATAAATTATTAGTTTATTATAAATAATATATTTATTTATTTCCAATAGGTATTCTAGACCTATGCCCAACCTATTTGGTCACATTCAGATAAGAAACAAAAAAAGAAAATTATTATCTTTATTTTCATATTATGACAAGTGCTCCATAAAAGCCGCCAAAAATACACATTATAGATAGAGATCTTGAAACAATCAATGTTTCAAGATTAACAATACAATTGTTGACTACATTACACAAATAGTCAAAAACCTTAAACAAAGATTTGGAAGAGCATCTTTTATTATACTATTCTACCTCAGTCAACTTTCTCTTGATGTAAAGTACCTAGTTGCTTTTGTTTTTGAGGATAGATGACTTTCTTTTAGGTTTCGAGCGATGAAGAAACAATTTGTTGTACTTTAGAATGTGAAGTCAACTTGCATTTGTTTTAAGAAAATAAACCTATATATACTAGAAAAAAATAGACGAGCTTCTTAGTTTGAAGTTTTGGAGGAACAAGAAATAAATTGTTCGAAATCTCGCTAAAGCATCAATCGCGATGATGTGTATTTGAAGTCTCTTCTCTTAGGTCGAGAACTCAAATTTCCCTTATATTTCATTTGTCACTCTCAGATGGAGTTATTGTGCCAAAAGGCACCCAGAAAAATCAAAGGGCACTAAATGGTGCTAAGGGTATGAGAAAGACACTTACTAAATCTGATAAAGATGGAAATTAAGTAGTCTACAATGAGAAGGTGTTAGGTTAAATACACAGATTGCAGGACTTGTTCGGATTGGAAAAAGTCTTATGTAATTTTTCTAAAGAATATTCTTTCTAGTCTAACTAGACATTTAATGAATATGAATTTTCTCGTAAAGCGTCTATATCACGCCATAATAATACTAAATAGTTCGTCAAAAAATTTTAGATCTTTTAGAAAATAGGACTATTTACCGTAAAAGTCTGAATCTAAAAGTTTTAACTATGAATTACTCCGTAAGAATATTCTTTCTAGTCTAATTAGACATTTAACGAATATGAATTTTCTAGTAGAGTGTCTATACCATGATATAATAATACTAAATATTTCGTCAAAGAATTTTATATTTTTTAGAAAATGGGACTATTTATTGTAAAAGCCTGAAACTAAAAGTTTTATCAATGAATTGGTCCGTAAGAATATTCTTTCTAGTCTAATTAGACATTTAATGAATATGAATTTTCTCGTAGAGCATCTATATCTTTCGAAATCCTTAAAGATACATCATGACATAATAATACTAAATATTTCGTTAAAGAATTTTATATTTTTTAGAAAATGGGACTATTTACTGTAAAAGCTCGAAACTAAAAGTTTTAACTATGCATTTAGGGAGGAAAATAAAGTGAGAAAATTGATTGACAAATTTTGCTAGCACCATTTATTCCAGGGAGTTTTGGCCATCAGAGTTTATTGATCTATTGTGCTCTCTCTTTTTTTTTTAGAGCAGAATATATTCATTTTCATGAGTAATATATAGATTTTGTCGGAAACCAAATATATTCATTTTCATAAGTCATATTTAAATTTTCGTTTGGACAAAAAAAATGATAGTGGGGTTGGTGGAAGAGTATGATCATCAATGGCTTCTTGCAGAGACAGATAGTGACCTTCTGTGGCATGCAGTCAACAGCTAACATGTTCTTGGAGAATCTGCCAAGGAGTTCCATGGCTTGCGGGCAGAACGTTGGATCAACGTTGATAGACTTCCACCATCGACGATTTATGTCAAGAAACATGAAATTGGGAGACTAGTCAAACTGTTTGTGGACATGCTGACAACTGAGAGAAGACCAATTCACCACCGCTGAGCTCTCACGGTGTCTCGTCGGTCTCAGTTCTTCCAACTTCTCGATGAGGGTTGACTGGTACTTGGGCTTCTCGTCACATGTTCAAAGCCCACGCAGACGTCACGGATGATCCGCCATCTTCCTCACCAACCACTCCTCTCTATATATGCACACAGCCAGACTTCTCCTTGCATCGACCAAGCCATCATCAGCTCATAGACCTTTCTCCACCTGCACCGCTCGACGACATGGTCGCCGGTTGCTGCAACTTGGAGCTGACGTTCGGCGTCAGTGTCCACCGGATGTGGAAGGCGGCCGCCTGCGAGGACCATGTCATGTACCCCAAAATCGTTCCCGAGTACTTCGCGAGCGTGGAACTCATCGGAGACGGTGAAGCCGGCAGCACAAAGATCTTCCGCTTCACTCCAGGTTTGAAATGACCCCATGAGAACTTTCGGCATGTATAGTTCTGATAGGAGACGTGCATGGGTCTGCTAACCGGTTGTGGGAATCCTGTGCGTGGAACTGCATGCAGCTGCGAAGCCGCTGAGCTTCGTGAAGGATCATGTGGAAGTGCTGGACCATGCAAGCCACACGCTGAGGTACAAGACGATCGAAGGAGGCTACGTCGGGCTGACGCTCAAGTCGATCACCTTCGAGTACAGATATGAAGCGTTGAGCGATGACGCCTGCGCGGTGAAGATAAAGATGGAGTACGACACGCTCGACGACAAGCCGGTCGGCGGCGAGGAGGTGGAGAAGATGAAGGAAGGCACCGCAAGACTGTTGAAGGCGGTGGAGGGTTACCTCTTAGCCAACCCTGGTGCTTGTTCCTAAGTCTTGTGTTGACTACTTGGTGGTCGACTGCGGAGTAATAATGACGTGATGGTGCCTCAGAGAGAGAGAGAGAGAGAGAGAGAGAGAGAGAGAGAGAGCATTGTTGCGGTCATCATCTTCTTTTCTCTTTTATGTTTTATGTGATATGTACTGTGTTATATATATATATATATATCCGAGCTATCAAGAGATAAAATATTATTTATTATTAATTATAATAAAAAAATACTAATTAGTAAGAAAGCAGGATTTAAGTGCAAATTAGTGAACTTAATTGTTCCACATGAATTGAGGAGCTGAGCATTATTTAGAGATCAAACATAAGACAGGAAGAAAAGTTAATTAAATATATGAATTAAAGACAATAATTATGGATGACAATTAATTAATTTTTCGATTAAAAAAAAGAAAAGCTACGACTTATCTAACATCACATTCTGCCTTAAGTCAATCATTTATTAAACTGTCAGTCTTCTCCCACTAACAATAATAAATGCGTCGTAACAAATAATTTAATGAGTTCATCATAAGCCGCGTTGAGTAGATGGGTATGTGGCACGTGAACCCACAACCCATCCTTGACTTGGCACGTGCGGACCCGATCGAGTCAATCCAACTTCGCGCAATCCCTTCCCACGATTCCGCCGTCAAATCAAGAGTTTGATTGGAGCCGATTTGGATTGTGGCCGTTAAATCGAGTAATAGGACGGATTTGGGTGAATATTTGTTGTATCGGAATTAATGAATCCTGTCATATGAAACAATATCGTTGCGGTGGGCGGGTGGAAGCGTAAGGAGCCACCGTAAGAAGAGGCTGGCGAGGTGAGGTCTCGGTAGCAGCGATGCGTAGCTCGGTGCAGGCAGGCGACGACGGCGGCGAGGGGGGTGCGGCTTTGGCTTCGTACTGGTGGCGCCCCCTCGTCGAGCATGGCGGCTCTGAGGGCGAGGCGGCGCGGCGGCGGGTGCGGGTGCTGAGGGAGATGGAGCGACTGGCGGCCGCCGCGAATGAGTCCCTCGACGACCTCCGGCACAAGCTGCTGACTTACAAGGCCGGGGATCTCTGGTTCCCCGCCGGCGGGATCCCGAAGCAGGAGATGGACATCCCCCCGGTCGTAAGCGTCCTGCTGATCGGGCTCGCGGGCGCCGGCAAGAGTACGCTTGTGGATCTCATGTACTATGTCCTCGGCCGCGCCGGTTTCGTGCCCTTCACCTCCCCCGCAGGTAAAAAGCCCTCCGCGGAAGCTTCGATCTTTGGCCGCGTGGAGGATTGAAGTTATGAGTCTCGTAATTTGTGACTTTCTTCGCTCATTCGGCGTTCTTGTCGGAGAGATTAGTCGAACTCCGCAACTCTTACTTGCTGTTCGGCTTGTCGTTGCTTTCAGCAATTAATTTGCTGTTAAGTGTACTATTAAGTACCATTTTTTTGGTGACTTTTCTCTGGCAATTCCAACGAAAGTTGCGGTTTTGACGAAAGATTTGCTACTGCTATGGCCTGTAATTGTGTTGGGCAGACAAGGACGGGCGGACGCTGTGCTTGGAGGAACACAACGTGCTGCGGTCCATGCGGAACGGCTTCTGCGTCTTTGACTCCCGAGGCCTCGACCGCGACCGGATGGGCGACGGCCTCGAGGAGGTGGCGGAGTGGATGGAGAAGGGCGTCCGCCACCGCCAGCCCTGCCGCGGCACCGGCTTTCTGGACGCCTCCGCACCAGCCAAGCGCTTCGCCCGCCGGCGGGTCAACTGCGTCATCATCGTCGCCAACCTCCGGGAGCTCCACCGCTCCCTCCTCTCGGGCGACGCCGGCCCCCTCGAGGCCACCTACGACCTCGTCCACCACCCGACCATCAAGATCAACTCCAGTGAGTCCCGCAAAACGCATCTAATTTCCCCCGTGCTCCCCGATGCATTTCGTCAAACACTCATTCTCCCATTCCCGCGCAGCTGAGATCCCGATTCTCGTGCTGACGCACGGGGACGAGCTCTCGCCGGAGGAGAGGATGGAGGCGCGGGTGAAGGCGTGCGAGCATCTGGGCGTGCCGGAGACGAACGCCGTCTACGACATCCCGTGCGTCAACGAGTACGGGGCGGCGGTGGACGAGATGGATCCAACGACGGCCTACGCGGTGGCGGAGGTAATCTTCCGGGCGCTGGTGGTGGCGGACAGGAGCCACCGGCCGAAGGCGCTCATCAAGGACAGGCTGCTGCTGTTGTTGTCCTGGGCGATGTGCGCCCTCTCGGCCTGGTTCGCCTTCTTATCTCGCTGCTGCGCCAAGCTTGGCAGGGCTAACAGAGAGGCCAAGCTTAGGGTGCAGTGAGGAAGACTTCGCTGTGTTGTGCGAGGTAGGAGCGAAACCATTTGTTCGTACACTCTTAACCATGGCCTTCTCATCAGTTCAGAGCTAAGCTTTTGGGTTTACTGGGGATTGGATCTCTGACCTGCATCAATTCTTCGTGGATTCTTTACTCGATCGGCATAATATTAGATTGATTACGAAGTATCTATGATGAGCTTTCTTCCCCTAATGGCTGAAATCATCACATATCAATCTTATATTAAAGTGTGAAAATTTATGGATAAATTTCGAAAAAAAATATATTTATTTCTGCATATCCTTTGTTCCCTAAAAACATTAAATTATCCTTGGCCTCCGTCTTATCGCCTCGTCGTCCACCACCTCAACCCTCACCCCCATTGCTTATGCTCCTTCTCCGTTGCGACGACCAAGACAAGTAGTCTCTCGGGATGATCAATTGTGATAAAGTTGACGAAGCCACGATATGAGCCTAGCCTAGACGAGCAAGCTTGAAAATCATTATCGTCCTTGGCCTCCACTCTTCTCATACGCCTTCTCATATTTTGTTTATGCTTTTCATGAGGTCCGATGACAAGTGCTCGATCACTCTTTTTAAAAACCCTTCTTCCTTATTGCGACAACAAGGACTAAGAGAAACTAGAAAGATAATGAAACGATAAATTCTTTTCATTCTTAACTATCAATTCGATGAGAAGCTAATGATGCCAAGATTTAACAAAGAGGACATCCAAAGGGAGAGGAAGATACAAAAGGAGCATAGTAATAGCAGTGGGGCAAAAGCTAGGGATAATTTTATTTTATTTTTTTTAAATATGAGACGTTATGAAAAGGCGAACATTGGTCCAAAAAATTAAAAATAAGAGGATTTTTTAAACAATTATCCAAAATTTTTATGATAAGATTTCGAAAATCTAACCTTTACCAAGTGAATTTGATAAATTCATATGGACAAATATAAATATCTAATATTTATGCCGACTGAATAGAAGGGAGAGAAAAATGATATCAGGAATTTAGAAGCATGGTTATTAGAATTGCACCAGACATATATCGATATTAAATTTATGATCACTGCATTAATAGTGGAACTGATAGATTAACTACTTGGATCACACGATGATTAATAGATTATAATTATATTATGTTAACAATTAGTGATAGTACTATTAAAGTAAAATTTATAATATTAAGAAAGAGAATGAATGAGTTCTCTTTTTTATAATTAAAAAGACTTAACTATCATAAAAAAAAAATTAAATATCTTTGTTCGAAGAATTCATAATATTTTATTTATAGATTTAATGTTCATTATCCGATATTTTTCGTTCGATTGATCACTCCTTTTAAATTTTAAAACTAAACATACAATTATTTTAGAATTTCTAGGAATGATTTCCTTGAGAAAAAAAATGTCTTTTTGGGATTTTCCTAAGAGGTATCATTCATTTCAAATTTGTCTGAAAGGACGTCCCCACCTTATCATGATATCTGAAATACCTTTACCTATTTTTCTTTGTATGGATTTTATGGTATCTCCACCTAAATATTAAAAAGATATTGTAACTAATAAAGTAAATGGACTCAAAATCTAATAAAAATCAGCTCGAATTTCAAATATATATCCTTATTGGGATTAATTTTTTTTTTAAATAATATAAACCTATTGAAAAAAAATATATTGTAACTAAGAAATTGGAATGATAAAATAAATCAATTTGTTCACTATAAGATTTTATTGTGTCTCATAGAAATATAGGGATATCCATTATGAAATTAAAAAGTAATAATATAAGTTTGTATTTTTTCCCATGATAATTACGTAAAATTTGTGCATCACATCTTCTCTATCGTGTTCATCCATTCTCTCCCTATGAGAGGTCCCATTGGCAACGTTCATCACTTTAGGATTTGGACCCACCAACTTTCTCGTCGTATGGCCTCTTCTCACTGGCTTCATCTATCTGACCAAACGTTGGTTCCTCCTCGGTGGATTAATTAGCTAATAATGATTGGGATTTAGCACGAATAAGATTCCTATCGATGGATTAAGGCATTAATCATCAAATTAAAAAGGTCATTTTTTTTCTGATGGGGATGTAACAGGCACCGGCTGTCGAGGCACTCACTCTTTTCTTCCCCTGCCTTTGGAATGGAGCAAGCAATGCCTTCCTTGGCACGGTGCATGTCTCGAGGAGTTGTCATTATCAGGAATTTTTTTTTTTAATCTTTTCATTATTTTAGGTCAAATAGATAAACATTACTTTATTCATAATTCATAAACATTTATTACAATTCATTTATTCATCAAATTACAAATAAAAAAGTAAACATAGTGATGTTAACTTCAAGAGTCATTCAAGTAGCTCTACCTAGCGGTAGAGGAAGGTCCGCTCTCCACTGGAATCCGATTTAGTACTAGAGGGAGACTGCTCTGAAAATTAAAAACAAAGAAAATTCAAATTGCCGAAAGAGGAACAAAAAAGTCAAATCAAGATGAATACATGATCAAAATTCAATCAATCATCCCATTGGTGTATATCAAAATGCAGAAGGAGCACTCCCCAACAAATGGATGGAGGAGGCTTTACCCTACTGGATGAGTTTGTGTTCTCCCAAAGAATGGATGAAAGGCAACCTCATATCGCACTCCCAACAATGGATGAAGTGGTGTCCCACACCCGCCAAAGTGGGGACACGTTCCTCCCAACAATGGATGGAGGAATCGCCCAAATGCCACGCGTCGACGGCCTAATAATCCCCGAAGGGAATCGCCCTACCTGCCCTTGGCAGGGAAATAACATAATCTCACACTAGTCATGTCCATATAGGGATGAAATAACACATTTAAATATTTCTTTCAAATATCATCAATACCAAATAATATAAATTAGCCCTCAATTAATGCTGAACTATAGTTCAATTGATCCAATCAACTCAATTTACTATGACCTAATCAAATCGATCTCGATCCTTATTTAACTAGTCCGGAACCACCCTAGACTAGTATAATTTGATTAGATTAGGTTCAATTTAGGTTAAACTAACTTGAATAAGTCAATCAATTTGGAATCACCACGAATTGATCTAGACTAATCAAAAGCCTAGTTTAGTTCAATCAATACTTGGGCTCAAATCCAACAATAATATTGAAAGCTAGATTAAGCCGGCTCATCTACTAGTCATGTGCATTATACATGACTGGGCATCATCACAAAAAGTCGCCCAACCTTGGCCCATGGATTTGGTCATGTGCATCGCGTGTGACCTTCCCATGATGGTTAAAAATTTGGGTTAGCCTACCTGCCAAGGCGTCGATCCGTGGGTTGGGCGACCTACTACTATTTGGGCCTAATCGATTAGGCCTAACCAATAGGCTATGGCTTTGACCTATGGGTTGGGCACGGCACATGAAAGCAATTCAATTCAAATAATATATAATTTTATACCGCAACATATATTAATTAGCAATATAAACAAAAAAAACATAATAACGCATTGAATGATAGACAAGGAGATAAGCTTTAAAACAAGAAAATAATATTCTAATTTGAATGGAAATCATAATACATTAAAAGACATAAACTTTAATATAATGAAATAACCTTCTAAATTCACATAAAAATCATGCTTTCAATACATATAAAATTTCAACATATTCTAGTCAAATTCTAAATCATTCAGAATAACATATTTTAAATTTTAAATTAATGAATATCACAAAAGATTTTAGATAACATATTTTAATCTAATAATATTTTAATCTAGATAAGATTAAGGATAAACAATAATATCAGGAAATATCATATAAAACATATAAATTTTTAACATCTTTAAATCTACAATAAAAACTTAATCATGGGTCAATATTATACAAACGATTACTTTAATATAATAATAAAAAATTTTAACATTTAAAGAATTGATAAATAATTTTTAAACTTAAAGCTTTCCACGTTTAAAGAATCAAAATAAAAACTAAAACTTTTAAATTTAAGAAAGACAGGGAAACCTATCTCTTGTCAAAAGGGTGTAACTCCTCGTTCTCTTGTCAACAGGGTGTAACTCCTCGTTCCTCCCGCTGCCATGCTCGACTAGGTGAGGAACGAAGGAGAGAAATCCTTCCCTTTAAATAGGAGGAGGTGAGCCTCTATTAAGGGAAATAAATTTTAATTTTCATATTTATTTTATATAAATTATTTTCATTTAATATACTAACTAATATGATATCATCATATTTGGAATACTTACTAGTTATTTCCTTAATTCATATCAACAAACAAGGAAGTAGATTAAGATTTCCTTAAATTATAATAACAAGTAAGGAAAGAAAATCAATTCCTAACTTAAATATTTAATGTGATTACATTTCTCCCCTCCTATAGGAAATTTGGTCCCCAAATTTAGCTTACCTTAATAGAATAGATGAGGATACTGCTCTCACATATCTTCTTCTCTTTCCTATGTTGCCTCTTGGTTTGAATGGTGTTGCCAACAAATCTTTACCAAAGGTATAATTTTGTTCCTTAGAACATGTTCTTTTCTTTCCGAGATCTAGGTTGGTTGTTCTCTAAAAGTGGCATCATCTCGTAATTGTAGAGATTGGTAAGATATGACATGTGATGGATCCCTGATATATCTTCGAAGCATTGACACGTGAAATACATCATGGATGCTAGCCAAAGCCGGGGGCAATGCCAATCTGTATGCTACAGGCCCAACCTTTTGTAAGATCTCAAATGAGCCAATAAATCTTGGGGCTAACTTTCCCCTTTGACCAAACCTCATAACTCCCTTGGTTGACGATACCTTTAAGAAGACATGCTTACTAACTTCGAACTCTAGATCTCTTCGCCTTCGATCTGCATAACTTTTCTGACGACTTTAAGCTGTTAATAATCTTTGGCGTATAATTCGAATATTATCAGCATCTTTTTGAATTAACTGAGGCCTCAAAAGCTTCCGTTCTCCCACCTCATCCTAATATACAGGTGATCTGAACTTTCTTCTATAAAGAGCTTCAAATAGAGCCATCTGTATGCTAGAGTGGTAACTATTATTATAAGAAAACTCAATTAGATATAAGTGCATATCCCAACTCCTACCAAAGTCCAAGGCACATGCTCTTAAGAGATCTTTAAGAGTTTGTATTGTCCTTTCAGATTGACCATCAGTTTAGGGGGGAAAGGTTGTACTAAACTTTAACTGCATGCCCAAAGATTTTTGTAGACTTCCCCAAAATTTGGAGGTGAATCTTGGATCTCTATCTGAGATAATGCTAACTGGCACCCCATGATATCGAATGATTTCCTTAATATATAAGCTTGCTAGTTTATCCAATGAATACTTCTTGTTAATAGGAAGGAAGTGAGCAGATTTAGTAAGTCTGTCTACTATTACCCAAATTCCGTCATATCCTTTCACAGTCTTGGGTAATCCTATCACAAAATCCATAGTGACTTGCTCCCACTTCCAATCAGGAATCGAAATCCTTTGCAACTTTCCCGCAGGTACTCGATGTTCTATCTTCACCTGTTGACATATCAGACATTTAGAAACAAACTCTGCTATATCTCTCTTCATACCACGCCACCAATAGTTTTGGCGTAAATCTTGATACATCTTAGTAATCCCGGGATGAATATTAAATTTTGATCTATGTGCCTCCTCTAATAATTGCATATTTACTGGATGGCTTTCGGGAACACAAAGTCGATTGTGGAATGTAATAGAACCATCTTCGGCTTGGAGAAATTCATGTTTAGATCCTTGAGCTATTTCCTTAACTATTATTTGAAGATATGTATCTTCCTTTTGACCTTCTTTAACCTTTTCCACCAAAAATGATTCTGTCATCAAACACACAAGAAAACCTTTATTTGTCTCCGATAAAAGTTTAAGTTTTAAGTCTGCTAACTCCGTTATCATAGAATTCCTTTGAATATTCATATAGGCTACAAAACTGTAGGTATTTTTGCTTAAGGCATCAGCAACTACATTAGCTTTCCCAGGATAATAGTTAATATTAAAATCATAATCCTTTAGAAAGTCCAACCACCTTCTTTGTCTCATATTTAAATCTTTCTGTGTGAAAATATATTTGAGACTCTTATGATCTGTGAAGATTTCGAAAGTCTGTCCATATAGATAATGCCTCCAAATTTTCAGTGCAAAAATGATAGCTGCTAGCTCTAAGTCATGAGTAGGATAGTCTTTTCATGAGGCTTTAATTGCCTCGATGCATAAGCAACTACCATCTCGTTTTGCATTAGAACGCAACCAAGCCCTTGTAGTGAGGCATCACTATACACTACAAAACCTTCTCCCCCTAAAGGAATCACCAAGATAGGAGCACTGGTTAATTTCTTATTCAATTCTTGAAAATTTTGTTGACATTTATCATCCCACATGAATTTTATATTCTTTTGTGTCAACTTGGTCAATGATGTTGCTATTTTTGAAAAATCTTCTACAAATCTTTTATAGTATCCAGCCAAACCTAAGAAGCTTCTAATCTCTGAAACATTAGAAGGCTGCTTCCATTTTATCACAGCTTCAATCTTGTGAGGGTCAATAGATATACCAGCGCTCGAAATTACATGACCGAGAAACATAATTTCTTTGAGCCAGAAGTTGCACTGGCTTAACTTGGCATATAGTTTCTCTTGCCTTAAGACTTCTAGAACTGTCTTAAGATGGTGTTCATGCTCTGCTATGCTTTTGGAGTAGATCAAGATATCATCAATAAACACAATTACAAATTTATCGAGATAAGGGTGGAATACTCTATTCATGAGATCCATGAAGGCAGCCGATGCATTTATGAGTCCAAAAGGCATTACTAAGAATTCATAATGATCATATCTTGTTCTAAAGGCAGTTTTCTGTATGTCTCCTTCCCTTATCTTCAGTTCATGATACCCGGATCTCAAATCAATCTTTGAGTATACCCGAGTACCTTGAAGTTGATCAAACATGTCATCTATTCGGGGAAGAGGATATTTATTCTTTATGGCCACTTGGTTGAGCTGTCTATAATCGATGCATAGTTGCATAGATCCATCTTTCTTCTTCATAAATAGGACAGGGGCACCCCAAGGTGATACACTAGGTCGAATAAAACCCTTGTCCAAAAGCTCTTGGACTTTCATTAAAAGCAATATGTGGAGAGAACTGAGCCAACTCAGTGAAATGATGATCATATTCCATTACAGTTCTATTTCCTTGATGGATGCTAAGAAACTCCCATTTAAATGCATCTTTAAATTGCTCCTAAGTTACCACATTACCTCCCACCTCTAATATCCTCCTTTTTGAGGTACATCAAGTGTCTGTCTTCCCTTCCAAAATGAAAGAAGCGAAAGGCACTTTTTGATTTTCCCTACATTCGATAGCTTCAAATGTCTTTTCCACTTGACGAATCCAACGTTCAGCAAAGATTGGATCTGGCTTGCCCTAAAAAAAATTGGTGGTCCCAATCTCTTAAAGTGATCTAAGGTATTATTCCTACCTCGTGGAATTTCATCTCGTTCCTCCTGACGCTCAAAGTATCCCTTAATAGCATTGATGACTCCGTGTACGTCATCTTGAGCATTGACAGGTGCTGGGGCATGAGGGGCATTCTGCGAAGTCAGAGAAGCTGGCCCATAATTAGTGATAGGTGTGCGAGAGGACTGGGTTTGCTCTACGATGCGTGGAGCTTCCAAGTTATTATTTGTTTGAACATCTCTCCGAGTGCGTAGACCAATAGCATTGCGACAATGAGCACCCCGAGTGACAGGACCACTAATCTCTAGAATTGGCTCCATTACTCCTATAATATGTTAAAGTCAATCATTGGTTAAAGTCAATCAAGGGACCTAATACACCTACAGGTCCTAGACCATGCTCTGATACCATAAAAAGATGTCACATCCTGGATTTTTTTTTTTTTTAATCTTTCCATACATTTAGGCCAAATAGATAAACATCACTTTATTCATCATTCATAAACATTTATTACAATTCATTTATTCATCAAATTACAAATAGAAAAGTAAACATAGTGATGTTAACTTCAAGAGTCATCCAAGTGGCTCTACCTAGCGGTAGAGGAAGGTCCGCTCTCCACTGGAATCCGATTTAGTACTAGAGGGAGGCTACTCTGAAAATCAAAAACAAAGAAAATTCAGCAACGCTGAGTAGGATCCCCAAAACTCAAATCAAGATGAATACATGATCAAAATTCAATCAATCATCCCATTGGCGTATATCAAATACCCGAAGGAGCACTCCCCCAACAGCGGATGGAGAGGCTTTACCCTACGGGATGAGTTTGTGTTCTCCCAACAGCGGATGGAGCCAAACTCATATCGCACACCCAACAGCGGATGAAGTGGTGTCCCACACCCGTCAAAGTGGGGACACGTTCCTCCCAACAGCGGATGGAGGAACCGTCCAACCGCCATGTCTGATGGCCCGCTAATCCCCGAAGGGAATCGCCCTACCTGCCCTTGGCAGGGAAATAATATAATCTCACACTAGTCATGTCTATATAGGGATGAAATAGCACATTTAAACATTTCTTTCAAATATCATCAATACCAAATAATATAAATTAGTCCTTAATTGACTTGAACTATAATTCAATTGATCCAATTGAACTCAATTTACTAGGACCTAACTAAACCGATCTCTGATCTTTATTTAACTGGTTTGGAACCATCCTAGACTAGTATAATTTGGATTAGATTAGGTTCAATTTACGTTAAACTAACTTGAATAAGTCAATCAATTTGGAATCACCCTGAATTGATCTAGACTAATCAAGCCTAGTTTAGTTCAATCAATACTTGGGCTCAAATCCAACAATAATATTGAGCCAGATTAAGCCAGCTCATCTACTAGTCATGTGCATTATACATGACTGGGCATGCATCACACAAAGCTGGCCCAGCCTTGGCTCATGGACTGGTCATGTGCATCGCATGTGACTGCCCATGATGGTTAGGCTGGGTTAGCCTACGGGCCAAGGCCTGATCCGTGGGTTGGGCCTCGCCTACGGGCTGGGCCTAATCTGATTAGGCCTAACCAATAGGCTGTGGCCTGACCTATGGGTTGGGCCTGGCCTGTGAGCAATTTCAATCCAAATAATATATAATTTCATACCGCAACATATATTCATTAGCAATATAAACAAAAAAAAACATAATAACGCATTGAATGATAGACAAGGAGATAAGTTTTAAAACAAGGAAATAATATTCTAATTTGAATGGAAATCATAATACATTAAAAGACATAAACTTTAATATAATGAAATAACCTTCTAAATTCACATAAAAATCATGCTTTCAATACATATAAAATTTCAACATATTCTAGTCAAATTCTAAATCATTCAGAATAGCATATTTTAAATTTTAAATTAATGAATATCACAAAAGATTTTAGATAACATATTTTAATCTAATAATATTTTAATCCAAATAAGATTAAGGATAAACAATAATATCAGGAAATTTCAGATAAAATATATAAATTTGTAACATCTTTAAATCTACAATAAAAACTTGATAATGGGTCAATATTTTACAAACGATTACTTTAATGTAATAATAAAAAAAATTAATATTTAAAAAATTGATAAACATTTTTCAAACTTAAAGCTTTCCACGTTTAAAGAATCAAAATAAAAACTAAAACTTTTAAATTTAAGAAAGACAGGGAAACCTACCTCTTGTCAACAGGGTGTAATTCCTCGTTCTCTTGTCAACAGGGTGTAACTCCTCGTTTCTCCCGATGCCAGGCTCGACTATGTGAGGAACGAAGGAGAGAAATCCTTCCCTTTAAATAGGAGGATGTGAGCCTATATTAAGAGAAATAAATTTTAATTTTCGTATTTATTTTATATAAATTATTTTCATTTAATATACTAACATATATGATATCATCATATTTGGAATACTTACTAGTTATTTCCTTAATTCATATCAACAAACAAGGAAGTAGATTAAGATTTTCTTAAATTATAATAACAAGTAAGGAAAGAAAATCAATTCCTAACTTAAATATTTAATGTGATTACAGTCATTGTCCACGACAAGCAAGTTTTGGAACACAAAGCTTACGATTGCCTTTAAGGATTCTTCTCTAATTTTTTTTTTTCTTTTTATGCTCATATTAAATGGATAATTAAATTATCGAAAAATGAACCCTCCCCTCCATTTCTTAAATAATTTTGGAGCTCATAAGGCATATTTTGATCCCCATATGAGTCACATGCCACGTCCCAATCAGTGTTAGAATCCGGCGTCGTATGTCATCAGAACCCCGTGACACACGTCAAACCAGGTTCTGTACCAAGACACTATGTGACACGACTATCCCGAGGGCTCGGGGCGGTGTTGTTTGACACCGCTCAGGCATCTCCCAAGACGCCAATTCATCAGAAAAATCGTCTCATCCCACAAAGGTCAACGACCACACCAAACCGAGGCGTAAACAATCATCGCACAATAGTATATATATAAACCCCTGGCCAACGCTCGATCAAGAGGAAAAAAAGAACTCGATATAAAAATACTCCACTGACTTGCTTATCGGAGGGGCCAGAGTCGGGAAACACCCGATAAGGGCTATTTTGCAGGAAGGCGGACCCTCTCGAGTGGCGAGCGTCTCGACCCAAGAGATACCTTCCATCGCACAAGGGAGAGTAGTGAGCTGACCCGGATCCCAACCAACGTCGACCAACATTCCTTCCCGAGGGTGCGACACCTCATTACCCTACTTACTCCGTAAGAAGCTCCCGACGTCGATTCGTGGACTTTACCATGCCGACTCATCAGCCACGGTACTTTTGTTCACTAACAAGAGTTAATCGATGAATTATGTTATCGAGATATAAAAAAACCCAAAGTGGTGATATTAAGGATGTTTGAATCAGGTTCCAATTAAACGATCGAGGATTGAATCAAATCAAATCGATTATGCTTATTGATTAATCTATTATATATATAAATATATAATGAATTAGAATTGAATTGAATCAAAATTTTGGTTTGATTGAATTAGTACTATAAGATTTATGAAATTAGACACACGTCATTAAGTCAATTTTATCAATCGATTTGAATAAGTTAAAACAATAAACTGATTCAGATTGATGTTTTTTTAAATTAAAATAAATTTGATTTGATTCAAACTGATTAATCGGAGCGAACAAGAGAATTACTAATCATATGATTCGGTTCTAATTCGATTTGATACTCTAGATAATATAAATTAAACCATCAATGTCTGACTTAGATTGACTCATTAAAATTCTACTAAATATAATAGATTGTATATTTTTTATTTTCACTAGGATTTAAGCGTTCGGTTCGATCATTTAAATCGAATCGAATCAATTAAAAATGAGAATCCATAAAAATCCCTTTTTACTTGCTCCTTTTTGTCCTTCTAAAGGGATTTTATTTCTCTAAAGAGTTAGGGTTAAGCTTTTGAACTACACATGCCCTATGAAGATGAATTTAAGCTCAAGACTTATAATAATAATAATAATAATAATAATAATAATAATAATAATAATATATTACTATTTTTATTCATTTCGTTTCATTTATTGGCAAATATCATCGGATGAGACAATCTGTTGAAAATTGTCAATGTATTATGTAAAATATAATAAATCACGAGATATATTTTTTGAATCGATCAAGAAGATGAATTCATCTTACCAATTTTATTAGATGTTCATTCCATAGGCATTAAGCGACATATTTTCTAGATAGTTGTGCCTCGTTACATTGATCCAAGAATCAATAGGATCATACCATTCTTTTCGATCATTTTTTTTTTTAATAATTAATCTGTATTATATTATTAACATAAATCAATGGATAAGTTCGCTTTTTTTCCCTCACCGTCTGATCTCACCTTTACTGTGGGCATTTTGGTCACATCATCGTCTGTCGTCTCTAGGGTTTCCGCCGCCACACCGCAGCAGGCTATGATGGCGGTGGCACCGCGCGAGATCACCTACCGGTTCTCGAACAGCGAACCCGCTTTGACGGCCCACGGCCACGGTTTAAGCGGATTCCCACGTCGGCGGCGAATGAGTTAAAGCCACGTCGTAGGAACGTTTCCCGCGGTGTCTGACGCGACGCGTCGGTTCCGCTAGCCGTCCTCGGGCTCGTGACCCGCACGGGGAATTGAAGCCAGCAGATTTCTTTTGCTTGCCATGATCTCATGCCCCAAATATTCCTCTTGTTTTCCCCCTTTCCCTCCACGGTTTCCTGCTTCCCTCCACTTCCCTTCCTTCCCTCCACTCCTGAGAGATCGTATATAAACACACAGATATCAGATACGAAATCGGAGCTCCCGATCTTTGTGATCCGCCACTTCTTTTTGCCAAAAAGGCGGATCAGCTCTGGTTCTCGCAGCGATGGAGCAGATGGAGTGTGATAGGAGGCAATTATGGCCTGATCCGATGGTGAGCTTACCATTGCTTCTTTCCTTCGTTGTTGCAACTTGCTTGCTGATCCATGGGCCTTATCTGCAGTCTTCGGTAGGTTCTGATCCAAGCAGCAGCGACTCCCAGCTTAAGAGCTGCACTGGTTGCCGAACCACCAAGACCCCTCTTTGGAGAGCCGGCCCTTCTGGCCCCAAGGTGTGCAGAGATCGATCTACGGCCTGCCGGTTCGTTCGTCTCTTTCTCGATCTAATTTGTTTGGCTTTGCGATCCGTGATGGCAGTCGCTTTGTAACGCGTGCGGGATCCGGTACCGAAAGAGCAGGAGAGCCGTGCCGAGGTTCGAGGAGGCTGGAGCGAAGGAGAAGAGGGAGGTCGACGGCGGAGGGGAGGCGTTCGGTGTGTCCTTCAAGCTTCTGATGTTGGGATCGGGATTGTGCAAGCCGACTTCCATGGATCGGAAGCAGAGGCGGCGGCGGAGGAGAGGCGTGCATGGGGAAGAAGAACAGGCCGCGGTCCTCTTGATGGCCCTCTCATCTGGTTTCCTATACGCCTAAAGTAAATGATCATAAGATGATGATCACCTTCTGTTTGATGAAGTCTCTATTGACATATTGTTCTGCTAACAAACTGTGTGTATCTCTTGTGCTAAATATGTTAATGTAGCTCTTGTTTCGGATCGTCTTCGATGTGATCTCTACAATATGTGAAGATGCATTATCAAGTGGGTTGATGAGGTTGCTGCAATTATTGTACTACGTTAATGTGTGCAATTCAAGCCTTATCATCACCTGTTTGCTGTAATGTTAATCGACTAAGCTCTTGGTGATGCGCTGCCGTTGATGCTGCCATCTGCATAAAACAAAAGATCGAATCCCGCCGGTGGAGATCAATCCCACGACCGTTGATCACTCGTTGAATCAATGCGCGAATCATAAAGCTCTCTGTGATTACAATAAGCGAAACCGTCGGCACTTGCCGATACCCCGACCCAAACCCTTTTGTGCGGCCTCGCCGCTCGCCGTCTCCTGTTGTGTCCTTTTCCAGAAGCGGATCCCACTGCCTAGTTCCGCCTCTCCACATCTTCCTCTGATCAAGGTGAGATTAGCCGTCGGTTTTTGATCGAGCGATTGGTCGCTTCTTTCGTATCCTTCTCTATGGATGATGTTGCGCCACATGATTCGTTGAATGTGAGTGAGAAATCAAGCATCTGTATGTACTATTTCTGATCACGTTGTTTGAAATTAAAAGCAGCTTAATGACTTGTTTATCACAATCTTATGATCGTGATAAGGCGTATTTTGGTTCCTAGATGAGCCATCACCGACATCACACACCATGTTCCAACCAATGTCAGAATCCGACACTGTACGCCATCAGAATCTCGTGACACACGTCAAGCTAGGTTTCGTACCGAGACATTATGTGTTACTACTATCCCGAGGGCTTGGGGCGGTACCGTCTGACACCGCTCAGGCATCCCCCAAGACGTTAGCTCGTCGGAAAAACCGTCCCATCCCACAAACGTCAGGGGTCATACCGAACCGAGGCACAACCAATCCTCGCACAATAGTATATAAACCCCTGGTCAACTCCCGACAAGAAGGGAGGAAAAAACTCGATATAAAAATACTCCACTGACTTGCTTGTCGGAGGGGCCAAAGTCGGGAAACACCTGGCGAAGGCCATTTTGCAAGAGGGCGGAGACCCCCGAATGGCGAGCGCCTCAACTCGGGAATTGCCATCTAGTACACGAGGACGTGCTGCCATTCATCCCGGAGTCGGAGAGACGTGTCCCACCACAAACGATGGCGGGTCGGCAAACCGATCGCTAGAAGGAGGGCCCATGTCGTAGGAGCAACTGACAAGAGTTATCCCCGGGAGAGAACCACCGACCGACCTCCCTTCCGTCGAGCCAGAAAGTCAGGCCTTCCTCGCCCCCGGAGACGAGGGGATACAGGCTTCGACGCCAGATCGCTACTAGCGTCTGTTCAACAACCCGGGATTGTCACCCCTAGGGCTCACCATAAGGCCCTCGACCGTGACACCTGAGGCGCTCCTTAGCCTGACCAAGCAAGTGCATGCCATGGCGGGCATGATGCAGACGCTCGCTCCAGTCATTCTCCAGATTGTGCGACTAGCGACGCCCCTAACCGACCCGACCCGACAACCCCCGAGCGGGGAGCAGATTGAGATCGGAGAAGCCTGAGAGCAAGCAACAGACCCGAGAGGTCCTCCCGGGCAGAACATACCCACACCCTGTTGAGCCACGCTACCTCATCTTGAGCTTGACACCATATCGTCCGACTCAACGAACGACTCACTTAGGGCCTAGCTGTCTTGTGTCAACCAACGCCTGGACGTGTTCCAACGCGAGTTTCAAAAATCGCGGAGCGAGTCCAACGAAGGTGGCTCGGGCGTGTCCGCTTTCACTCAAGAAGTACAGGACAAGCTAGTACCCCTTAACTTCAGGCTGTTGACATTGGAGACATACGACGGCGGCTTCGATCCCATGGAGCACATCTCTACATTCCGGGCCAAGATGGCCCTCTATGGCACCTTCGATGCATTGATGTGCCAGGCATTTCCAACCACTCCGAGGGGGCCAGCACATCATGGTTCAGCCAGCTATGCCAATCCTCAGTCTCATCCTTCAACCAACTTGCCGGGGAGTTCAAGCAAAACTTCCTCGCCAACGCGCGACCTAGGCCTTCCATGATCACCTTGCTTGCGCTATCCCAACGCGAAGACGAGTCACTCTCTCAGTTCGTGGCACGTTTTGCCACCAAGATCCAGGGGTTTCCGGGCGCTCGCCCCTCTCTAATCTTGCAGGCCTTTCTGATGGGTTTGAAGATTCGAGGTTCTTCTGGTCGCTGATCGAGAAGCCGCCAACGATCATCTCCGAAATGCTCCAACACGCCAACCAGTACGTCGCCGCCGAGACGCTGGTGGCGACGAGGCGTGTGGAAGGCAAGAGGCCAAGGGCGGAACTGTCCCAGGGAACGACCTCAGCAGCCCCGGTGACACCCCACCGCGGGCTCGGTCGACAAGAGCTACTGCTCCTGAGGCCCCCGCCTCTCCCCCTAAATACATTCCGCATTGAGATCTTTCTCCAAATCAAGGAGAAGGGTCTCTTGCAACAACCTCGTCCTATGAAGGCCACTTACAAAGATCGGTCTAAATATTGCAGGTTCCATCAGGACTACGGTCATGACACGGAGGACTGCCATGACCTCCAGAATCAAATAGAGGCGTTGATCCTGAGAGGTCACCTCAGACGCTACCTCAAATCCCCGAAGGTGACTCCACGCCACATGGGACCCATTGAGAGACAAATCGATGTCATCTCCGGGGGACCAGCGGCCGACGGCAACAACTCTGCTGCTAGAAAGGCCTACGCCCGCAGCACGATCGAGAAACGTCCCCGGCCCAAGCTTGAGCCTGAAATCTCCTTTGGGGCCGGGGAGGCCGAGCGCTCCCACCATGACGAGCTTTGGTGATCTCCATCCAAATCGCCAACGCCCGAGTTAAGAGGGTGATGGTTGACACCAGGAGCTCCACTGACGTTCTTTACTTCGACGCCTTCAAGTGGCTCAGCTTGACCGAGGGAGACCTTACCCCTATGACATCAGCCCTCATAGGATTCACAGGGCAGGCCTGGAGTTTTGAGGAGCGTCGTCGCAGCCCCTGCTGTGTGGATCACCGCTAGAGAGGAGGACGCTTGACCTCCTTCACCCTATCCTAAAGATCTGTAAGGAAACAGGGATATACGATCTCCCTAAGCAACATAATCTACTCTATACGCAGTTTTAAGTTTCGTGGATTTTGCGCACCAATCTTCGCACGACAACGAACATCTTTTTGGGAATAGGGGATTTTGTTTTCTTGTTCTTCCGCTGTGCATGTGATGTCGTCCCCAAGATTTTCCAACAATGGTATCAGAGTCAGGTTGTTCGTGCGATAAATTGGTTTTGAACTGTGTGTGTTGTGTTTTGAAGAAACTTTTGATGTCAAAATCGTTGACGTAAAGCATGCCCTCGATCTACGTGCGTGCAGCGCAGCCGCAGGCAGGCAGCATAGGGGCTGCGTTTGCAGCAGCCGGCCAGCGGCCTGCTTGCAGCAGGCTTGCGTCCGGCGGGGCTGGCAACCCGCGGGCAGAGGCTCCTGCGGCCGCTTCTCCCACGAGGTGAGGCGTCGCTGCCGCCGTTGCTCCCACGGGCGAAACCCCCCCGCAGGGGCGGCCGCCCGGCGGGAGAGCACCGCCGGCGGGAGAGCACCGCCAAATAATAGAAACATCTCTCTCGATAATATTAAGTCGGTAAACGTGAGTCAATTAGATTGACCCACGTGGCCTTCCATCGTTATAAGTAGGAACTGATTCCCGGTGTAGGTTGGGTTGGTCGAGTCCCTTGAGACTCACCTATATCGCGATTCACTATCTTGCTTATGACATAGAGATGTCACCGGTGACCTGAGGACATGGTATGCTTGGTCGAGTCCCTAGAGGGTATATCATCAAATCAGACTCATATTGTAACGAAGGTGTTGACTTAATCGAGCATCATGGTTGGTCGAGTCCCTCGAGACCATGGTGTTTCGGAGGCCGAATAGGACGGGAATCACAAGGAGTTGTGATCAGCAAGTGTTGCCTACCTTTTAGGCTTAGTGTGATTGGTCGAGTCCCTCGAGGTTACTCTAAAACACTGATTGGATCCTAATCCCCACTAGAAGTCTGTCGGAGACTTCCGTTTCACGTGCTGAGGGTGTCGCGTGACTCGTTAGTAAAATAGTTGGAGCATATTAAGATAGAAGTCTATATGTTGATAGTTTATTTCATGTAAAATCTGCATGTTATTCATTTCTACTACATCTTTATTTTTAGAAAATGTCGCTTTCAAATCCCTTACGTGGCATACTTGATGTTAACCGCCTCACTGGTCCAAATTATACGGATTGGCTCCGTAACTTGAGAATTGTTCTCACGGCGGAGAAAAACGTGTACGTCCTTGATACAGTGATGCCTACGCCCGAAGAAGGGGCAAGCGATGATGAGATCGCTCGCTACGTAAAGTACATTGATGACTCCACCCTTGCTCAGTGCTATATGTTGGGCTCTATTACTCCTGAGTTATAGAGACAACATGAAAAGATGGATGCCAGATCCATTCTCCTATATATCCATAAATTGTTTGAGGAACAGGGAAGGACTCAACGATATGAGATATCCAAGAGCCTCTTCCGCGCTAGGATGACTGAGGGGACACCGGTTCAGAACCATGTCTTAAAGATGATTGAGTGGATAGAGAAACTCACAAGTCTAGGAATGGTCATAGAGGATTGTACTTCAATCCCTACCAGATTCCTTTTCACAGTTCATAATGAATTTTAATATGAACAAGCTTGAGGTGACTCTCCCAGAGCTCCTCAATATGTTCAGGGAGGTAGAGAGTATTATTAAGAAAGAGAAACTAGTTCTCTATACTGGTGAGACCAGAAAGAAAAGGAAAGCAGAAAGGTCCCTTAAAAAGGGAAAGGGCAAGGGCAGACCAGGTAAAGCAAAGGTTGCTAAGAAAGACCCAGCAAAGGACAAAGGCCAGTGCTTCTACTATGGTAAAGATGGGCATTGGAAGAGGAACTGCAAAGAGTACCTTACAGAAAAGGCGAAATAGAAGCTTTGAGAAGCTTCAGGTACATTCATAATCAATCTCCAATTGTCAAATTTTTGTGATAGTGCATTAATATTTGATACTAGTATTGCTTATCACATCTATAATTTATTATAAATTCTAGCAAAGCCGAGGGGAGATTGGCGAGAGGAATATTGCATAAAGGTTTGTTTATGCTAGACACTACTCTACATATCATGAATGTAAATGTGTCTAAGAGGAAATGAGATTTAAGTACAAAGTTTACTCAGTTCCTCAAGGACCATGGGATATTATCTCAATGGACAACTCCTTATACACCTCAGCTCAATAGTGTCTTTGGAAGGAGGAATCATACGCTGTTAGATATGGTACGGTCTATGATGAGTTTCGCTGACCTACCCATCTTATTATAGGGATATGCTCTAGAGACCGCAGCTTACCTTCTGAACAGAGTTCCAACTATGTCGGTAGTGTCTATACCATATGAGATATGGAAAGGGAAGAAGCATGATCTTAAGGTTGTTAAGATTTAAGGTTGCCCTGCCCACGTTAAAAGGCACAACCCCGATAAGTTAGAATCAAGGACAGAGCGATGCAATTTGTCGGATACCCCAAGGAAACTTGTGGGTATTATTTCTATCATCTAGAGGACCAAAAGGTCTTTGTAGCTAAGAGAGCAGTGTTCCTTGAGAAGGAACACATTCTTGGCGGAGATAGTGGGAGCATGATAGAGTTGAGCGAGGTTGGAGAACCAAGCTCAAGCACCACTCTACAGCCCGAGTCTGTTTAAGTACCTAATACACAAGTTTCAACTTTACGTAGGTCTGATAGAGTATCCCATCCTCCTGAGAGATATGTGAGACATATTAGATAAGAGGATGTTGAGAATATTGATCCTCAGACCTACGAGGAGGCTATTATGAGTATAAACTTTGAGAAGTGGCAAAAAGCCATGAATTCTGAGATTCTATGTACTCCAACAAGGTTTGGAACCTAGTTGATACGCCCGAATGTATTGTACCCATCGGTTGCAAGTGGATCTTTAAGAAAAAGATCAGAGTAGATGGAAAGGTAGAGACCTATAAAGCAAGGCTAGTGGCTAAGGGGTATCGACAAAGGCAAGGTGTTGACTATGACGAAACCTTCTCACCCGTAGCAATACTAAAATCCATCAGAATTCTATTGGCTATTGCAGCACACTATGATTATGAGATCTGGCAGATGGATGTGAAAATCGCATTCCTCAATGGGAACCTCGAGGAGGAGGTGTATATGATGCAACCTGAGGGGGGAACCTCGAGGAGGAGGTGTATATGATGCAACATGAGGGATTCGTGTCAAAGAACTGCCCATATAAGGTGTGTAGGTTGCTTAGATCCATTTATGGACTAAAGCAAGCTTCCCGAAGTCAGAACATAAGATTTGATGAGGCAATCAGATCTTATGACTTCGTTAAGAACGAAGATGAGCCTTATGTGTACAGGAAGGTAAGTGGGAGTGCTATCACCTTTTTGGTGTTATATGTGGATGACATCTAGATCATTGGGAATGACGTAGGAATGCTATCCACAGTAAAGACTTGGTTATCTAGACACTTCTCCATGAAGGACTTAGGGGAAGCATCATATATCTTGGGGATTCGAATATATAGAGATAGATCCAAAAGGATGTTTGGCTTGTCCCAGTCCAAGTACATAGAAACCATTGTCAAAAGGTTTGGCATGGAAAATTCTAAGAGAGGTCTCATACCAATGAGACATGGGATATCGCTTTCTATGAGTATGTCTCCAAAGACTCCAAAAGAAAGGGCGAACATGGATATGATACCTTATGCCTCAGCAATAGGGTCTATCATGTATGCCATGCTATGTACTAGACTTGATATAACGCATGCTCTGAGTGTCATGAGCAGGTATCAGGCGGATCCAAGCTTGGAGCACTGGAAAGCAGTAAAGTGTATCCTTAAGTACTTGAGAAGGACTAAGGATCTTTTACTAGTATATGGAGGTAGTAGCCTTAAGGTTGAAGGTTACACAGACTCAAGTTTTCAGTCTGATATCGATAATAGCAAGTCGAATTCGGGGTACGTGTACACCTTGAATGGAGGAGTAGTGTGTTGGAAGAGTTCCAAGCAAGATACTATTGCTGACTCGACCACAGAGGCGGAGTACATTGCTGCATCAGATGCAGCAAAGGAGGGAGTCTGGGTGAAGAAGTTCATCACAGATTTGAGAGTTGTGTTGGGTAGCGAGAAGCCGACTTCCTTATATTGCGACAACTATCGGGCGATTACTCAAATAAGGGAACCCGGGTCTCATCATAAGTGTTCTGAGGAGGTTCTAACTTATCAAAGAGATCGTACCCCGAGGAGATGTAGTAGTGGAAAGTGTTCTATCCGAAGATAACATTGCAGATCCACTGACAAAGCCATTGTCTCAGATTGTCTTTGAGCGTCACAGGGGTCTGATGGGGATCAGACACATAGGTGATTGACTTTAGGTCAAGTGAGAGATTGCTAGTCATAGGTGCCCAACAAGCCAATCACGTGAGTTCACTTATTGATCCGCTTACGGAATGCTGGATGGTTGATGATGCCTTATTGTCAGACAGCGGTTCCGTAGTCCTGGTGGTGTATCTGGTCCTTAGACTTGAGATACCAAGGATGTCCTGTATGAGTGCTCCACTCTTTGATACCGGACTTATAGGTTTGGCTATCCCAGATCTAGTACAATTGGGCATTGGGAGTGGTAGTCGACCTTACGAGGGCTATTGAGTGTCGATAGATGATCATCCGCTCTCGGCGTCATGAGAGGAATATCCCTTGTGTTCTTGCTCAGACAAATCCCTGGCTAGGGTCATTCGGGTTGAGAGAGAAAGAGTTCTCCAGGAGAATCCGATTAGAGCGAGACTTGAGTAGAAACCGTATGGGTCTGACAGCACCATGCTCGATATACGGTCTTTGAAACCCGTCATCTAAACTGAGACACATCGGGTTCGTTCCGCAGGTCTCGCCTGGCCGATTTCGACACTTAGGTATCGCCTCGTTAGGCTCCATCGTTCGATTAGCAGGATTAGTCCTATCCAAATCACGAGACGTCGCCCGTTTAAAATCGCCCCCCGGACGAGTCAATCCAGCTTCCCCGCGTGGGCAATTGGCACAATCGCATCCTTTCAGTCGAGGCATGCCTCCCCGGTCCATTAGGGACCCAAACATGCCTGGGGAGCGGGACGGAGGAGGAGAGAGAGAAGTGGTAAGGTGTATTTTGGTCCCCGGATGAGTCACCACCGACGTCACACGCCATGTTCCAACCAATGTCAGAATCCGACGTCGCACGCCATCAGAACCCCGTGACACACGTCAAGCTCCCGAGGGCTCGCAGCGGTGCCGTCTGACGCCGCTCAGGCATCCCCCAAGACGCTAGCTCGTCAGAAAAGTCATCTCATCCCACAAAGGTCAGCGGTCATACCGAACCGAGGCACAACCAATCCTCGCACAATAGTATATAAATCCCTGGCCGACACCCGGCCAGAAGGGAGGAAAAAACTCGATATAAAAATACTCCACTGACTTGCTCCTTAGAGGGACCAAAGTTGGGAAACACTCGACGAAGGGCATTTTGCAGGAAGGCAGACACCCCCGAACGACGAGAGCCTCAACCCGAAAATTACCATCTAGTACACGAGGACGCGTTGCCATTCATCCCGGAGTTGGAGAGATGTGTCCCACCACAAACGATGCCCGGGTCGGCAAACCGAGAAATGCTGATCAACATCCTCTCACGAGGGCCCAGTCGACTCTGCTAGCCCGACCCTTGCCCGAGTCGCTCCGAAATGGTCATGCTCGAGCGACGAGCATCTTGACCCAAGAGATACCTTCTATCACATAAGGGAGAGCAGTGAGTCGGCCTAGATCCCGACCAACACCGACCAACATTCCTTCCCGAGGGCACGACCATCTCATCATCCTACTTACTCCGTAAGAACCTCCCTCGACTTGTGGACCTAACTGTGCTGACTCATACTTTTGTTCACTAACAATCGCCAAACAGGTTACTTGATGTCTGGTATAGGAACTTAGCGGATCAAAGATTAGAAGAAGTCTTAAGTACATTTCGATCGGCGATCGATTTAGGAAACCGAGGCAAATAGGGAAAAAAAAAGAAGCAAAAACACGACGACTGCTAGTGCATTTAGACATTGAGAGAGATTGCAGCCGACCTTCGAGGGCGAAGGCGTCGAGGAGAGAGCTGGTGTTTGGCGCTCGAAAGAAACGGGAGTCGGAGGGTATGTTGTTGTCGTTGTTGTTGTTAGGGTTCTTCCCTCCGTTGCTTCCTCTGACGTGGCTCCGCCGCTTTTGTTAGAACACCCAGCCTCCATCCTCCCATTGCTCCACTCTCGACGGTCAACGCACTCCCATTTCTCACTAATCTCTTCAAATAGTTTCTATTAGAAGCCGTGCCGAGAGAGACAGCGAGGGAGACCTGCGGCCCTGTCACCCTTCTTCGAACCTTACCGGAATATAGCTGTTTAACATCTTCTCTGTACTATTATTTGTTTCTATTATGACTATTTCATCATTATAACAAATATTTTCATTGTGTGTGTTTTGTAGCGCTTTGCTTGTATCCTATTTTAATCTCCACATATTTGCAGATTAGACCTCTTGATATGTTTTCTTTTGTTTCCATATGTTTCATTTGGCAAATTTTAGTGGCTGTTTCTCTGGATATGTTTGCGCTGGAGGTTTTTTTATTTTTCTCCAGTTCACCATGACACTGTCTAAATTATTTGCACACATTTCAGGAGTTGTATTTTGCGAGCATGGTGAACCTAAAATTGATGGAGAAGCTTGGAGATGTCAAGTTTTTGTTTTTTGTTTTACTTTTTTCTGAAGTATTAGATTGACTTATTTAAATAACTTTTCACTAAAGGCAGAATTGCATTGAGAAGTTCAGAATTTGAACATTACCACATCAATGCTTCAGAAGAGAGGGCAATGACTTGCATATGAATGTGACTATCTCGCTGGTACTATTTTCTATTTTAGTCTCTCTGAATGTCCCCTTCTAAGCTGTGTTACTGATTCTATACAACATATCTTCTAGCCTGCCCTTTTCTAATGTTCTGTTTGGAGCTGTGGCTGCTCTTATTTAATCTGCGAATGTAATTCGATACATGTACGCAAGACAAAATAGTTGTTTTAAGTTGTTATAAGCAGTAGCAACTCATAAAAATTGCATGTTAATGACCAATATCTGAATGGATTTTATGGTGTTACCTTTTTTGCTCTGGATATTTATTATTTCCTTGTATATTTTCTGTGCAGTTTTAGTAATTGCTCTTGGTATCAGGACATGACAATATTGGACTAGAATCCTCATAGTAATTGTATCTTTCCTGTAATGAATGGTACTGTTGTGATAGATCAATCAATAATATCAGTTTATCACACTACAGATTTGTCTTTTCTTTCTCTTCATGTAAATTTGAGAAACAATGATTATCTACTCTAAAAGGGTGCACCACCCAGTGCATTAGACTTCAGTCAATACGAGATTTAGGGAGGATCAATGTATGCTGCCTTTTCTCTATATGTAGATATGCTATTTTCAGGACTCGTATCCTGGTTGCAAGGAGCATGCTTACCATCGTACTAAGGCCCATCCTCCTGGATGCTGAATATCTACTTTATGAAGCAAAATGTCGATATACTGATTTTTTGTTGATACTAAAGCTTGCTTAAAACCTTCCTATTTATGGGGCTAAAGCTACTCACATTGGCTTTCCTGAGATTTTGCATTGGTGAGAGGCTTGTCAATTAGATTGCCTTTTTAGCGAGCAAGTGTTGGTGTCACAATAAGGAATGAACTTGGTGTTGTAGCAGTTACTAGAAAGAGTATTAAAAGTTGTTCTTTTCTTCTTCGTCAACTAATTATGCTTCACCTAATTCATCTCAAAGGAACAAGTATACTATAAAATGTGGTTACGAGAAGCAAGCTGTCTAGAGGATGCGGTATGTAAATAGACAACATGCGTGGAACATCTATTTGGACTCTGAGTTTATCTGTAGTGTTGTCCTCCATGATTTTCATGTTGAATTTGTGATCTTGAGATTATCACTTTCTAGTACAAAAATTAGAGTTAATCATCCTTAGAATCTGGACCTTGGCATTAAGTGCTTGTCTTTGATGATATTCCCAATGGAAGAAAGGACTACTGAGAGTATCAACTGCCAAAGGCTTCACGATACGACTTTTTCTTTCTGAATGAAGAATGTAGATGGAATTTTAAACGTGGAGAGCGGAAGGAATGGTGCAAGGAGGCAGGTCAAATGGTCAGGCCATTACTGGTGGAAGGAGCCTCACCTGTGAGTTAGGGAATTGTTGTGGGCTATTTGTTCCGTCCGTGTGAGAATGAGAAGCCTTTTAATGGAGGAGACTTTGATGTCTTAAGAGATCAAGTTCAGATGGGCTTTAGCGGTGGTGACTTCGGCTTAAACACACACCTAGTGAAATCCCTGTTGGTATCACGAAGTGATTGCTTCGTAGTGAATTAATATTTACTAGTCAGAATCCATTCTGCTTCTTTTAAAGTTTGCATGGTCTTATGGTGTTTAATCTGTTTTTTTGTTTTGTTTTTGCTTCTCTTTCTTAGTTATACGTCTGCAACTTTGTTGAGTTATGACTGATCTCTGTGATTTCTTTCAGCTTCAAGCTTCAAGCTTCAGTAGGTTTTGAGAAAACCATCCAACATCCAGCTGAACATTTGGTGGAAAATGTCACCAAGGTCAGTCAGTCTTGTTTTCTACTAATTTCCCAATTTTCTTGTTTTAGTTTCCTGATTAAAATTAAGGAAATTCTCCAGGGAATCACTAAACATAAAGAGATCAGGAAGTTTCATTTCCCAAGTCGCCACAGTTGATCTGTAAGACAAAGATCAAGACGATGCTTTCTTAGAATAAGCATCTCTTTTCTTTTTTAACTCATACATCATTGTTCCATGATCCAAAAAGGCCCTTCTGAGGTGAAAAGCCACTGGTGACATTCTCAAATGGCTCCTGCTGAATATGTTTTTTATCTTTGTATTTTTTGTTATTGTTACATTCCTTGCTTTCCACAGAGTGTGTGTACTTCATGATTTTTGTAGTCCATTAATTGAAACAGGAAATAGTTTTCTCTTCACAGTTGTAGAATGAAAAATGTTTCTTGTCACTTCAGTGAGACAGGCTTAGGAAGTATGCTGATCGAATGCATTTGAGCCACATGGTAATTGGATGATTTTGTTTTATGGACTTTTTTTAATTCTATGGAGTGCCATGCAATTTTTTGTTGCAAAATTACTGACGAATGGTCACTCAATTCCCAAAGAAAATTAAGCAAAGATGCAATTCCTTATCAACAATTATGATGGCAACGTTAACAACTCGTCGAGCAAAATTAATAATAAGAAAACAAATCCGTCTTCAACACTGAAGCAGAAAAAAAAAGAAGAGAGTATTTGTTAACAAATCGTCTAGAAATCGCAGTGTTTACAAAAACAAAAAACTTATGAAAGCGTTACCGATTCATCTTCATCGCTGTGGCTCAAAAGAAAAAACATTTCCTAGAACTTGCAGTCTTAAAAAAAACAAAAGTACAAGGGGGTGTTGCGAGAATCGAACTCGCGACCTCTCGCACCCGAAGCGAGAATCATACCACTAGACCAAACACCCGCTTGCATTTCTTGCATTCTAAATCTCCTAAATAATTTTTATTTACTAAATAATGACAAAAAAAAAAAAAACAAATCCGTAAAATCTTGTTGGATTTTCTTGAAATATACATATCCAACCGAGAATTATAGGCATCATAATCAAATATAAGATATGTACTAAATGAATTATGCGTTTGATATGCTGATGCTTTCTTAGGCTGGAAAATAAGTTATGAGTTAAATTTGTGAATGTCCGTCCTATTTGGGTCTAACAAAATTCCATTTCGATTGAGTTTGAAATGAGTTACGATGATTAGATAATTCGACATTTTGCATGTGTTGTTAATTTCGCTTTGAATTCTAAAAAATAAAGAAAAATAAATCTTCCTATAGAGTTATTCAAGTGCAGTCTCAAAATCGAGATTTGTTCTCACTACCAATCAGGATGTGTGATCAACACAACTGGTGATGATAAAGAAAAAGAAATCAATTACTAATTGCTGGAAGTCAGTCACCAAAATATTAGGACAAGAAAGAAAAATCTCATCACATTCATTTAGCTCCCACCCATCATATAGTACGATAATTGTTGTCATTTGTGAATGCACTTGTATTTCTTGTCTTCGCAACACAATCATTCATCATTAATGAAATGGAGTGGTGATGAAGATTTTGCCACACCAATCATACTGGACGGAGAGATTACAATACTAAATATAAGAGCAATGATAATTTTCTTTGCTCTATTATCCACACATTATATTCACTATATTAAATCTCATCTGATATATTTCTAATATAGTATTCCAAGCTCATCAAAGATTAAAAATTTATAATTTTATCTGACATATTTTAAGAGTACTAACTTACTTAGTCTTTAAAGATTTTGTTGCATCACTCCCTAACTCACTCGATCGAATTTTTAAAATATATCTTTACTTTTCAAAATTTTTCGTAAAGAACCTTTATTTTGATTTTTTTTAAATAATATATATTTTTTTGAAATGATCATTCTACCCCTTCACTCTGCCTCCATGTATCCTATTTCTTAGCTATTGTCTTCTTTATCGCATTGTGAGAATTACAATGGAATGAGACGATTAACTCTTAGGTAAGACTGTTGACGGAGGGGGTAACCCCGCGCACAACACAATAGAGAGAGATAGTCAATCCTCATGCAAGGGTTACAAGCGGAGATGACTTAACGCATTGTACACTAAAAACGGGCTACGAGCGATGATGAGCCCTTGAGCACGATTGGACGATAGAGATGATGATAAGTCCAATCAAAGAAGGAGCAAAACCATATTTTTACATGATAATGACATTGTTTCAAAAGTAGGATGCTCCCTGGAAAATTTTAAAAAAGTAAATTTTTTTTCTTTCTAAAAATTCATTGTGTCTAATGTAAAACAATCCTAACAATTTTAACTGGGTTTATAGGTAAGCTATAGCTCTACCTACTTCACCTCATCTTCATCGAGAGAGTTTCTCTTGTTGGCTTTGACCTCGGTTGGTCGAAAGGCTAGTAGGTATGCACACATTTGGCACTATCTTGACACCGCTAGCGTCACTGCATTCAAATATGGTCCACTTTATGAGAATGGATGTTGGAACCAAACATTGATCATTACATTCTACCAAATCAATTTGCTCAACTCCTAACACTTATGATTGCTCAGTGCCTTGTTGTTATTTAATGTTCCTTTTCCTTTTCTTTCTTTTGTTAGTGAAGTGAGAGAAGCACAAAAGATGCCACAGCAACACAATAACATCACAGTGGCCTCATAGCATCAAGTTGTCTAAGATTTTAAGGAATGCATGCCCTCTCCTATTGCTATATATTTGCTGAGATTTTAAGGAATTCAAATCTGAATGATACTAGATTAGGGGTTATTGAATAGTTGGACACCAACACAATGAAAAATCCCAAGTCCATAATATATTGTGAGTCAATTTATTTTATATATCTCTCAACATTATTTGATCTTTTTGTCGGCTAGCCTTCACATATCAAATTATTCATAATAATATTTTCGAACAAAAAAAATATTTATTTCGAGTATGGTGGTTTATTTTATAATCATCATAAAAATTTGAATTTCGATCTCGGATCAGCTCATCATTCATGTTATTTTTCCTTTCTGAGTTACTTCAAACTCAAAATTTACTTATTTAGATCGATACGAATTAAAGAATTAAAAGGTTATCTTGCATGATCGTCGGATACTAGCCGAATAAAATCGGATTTCAATTTTAATTTTAATTTTCTCTTACTAACGTGGAATTATTCTTTACCTCATCTTAAAATTGATTCTAACAATATTTGGCAAAATGGCCCCTATACTTATGAAATATGCAAGAAAAATCTTCATTAATGATATCATTCGAGACAGACCAACGTCGCTTCCTTTAAGCATACCTAACATACCGAAAAGCATGAGTGATGGAAGAGGACTCTCATCTTTGATTCTACCTCAAAAGCAAAGCCTCCGTAAGTTGGCATCTCATTATTGCATTGAGGGAGAAGGGCTGTCTCGACATGAACATCCCACTGGGAATTCCTAGTCGTCTTCTTCAACAAGAAGAAAGAGAGAGAATTCGATGAATCATTGGTCCTGGTAATATTGCAATGCCAACCCCCCCCCCCCGTGTTCATAACTCCAGATAAGAACTTGTTGACCCGATGGTACAACCAAATGACAGGAGCTCCTCATCACCAACCTCTCTCATTCATGGTGTCATCCTCTCCAGGCCCATCATGACCCCAGGCATCAAGGAGGAAGACAGAGACAGCACATGTTGCCTGGTGAATCCATCACAGATTAATGGCTTAACAGGTTAATTATCTATCTCACATGGATTCTTAGCTTGATTGGTTCCAATTATGAGATGGGTTAATAGTACACAGAACTTTACAGAAAGCCTCACCCCACTGCAGACCAAATCTATTATCAGATCCTACTTTATACGCTTGTTGATCTCATATCTCAAGAAACGAAAGGTAGGATCTTTGGAAAGAGCCTAAAACAAGAGTTGAGATGCCAATATATAATAGCTTCATTCATCGACAAAGAGATGACAGGCATCCACGACAATGCCACCATGGTAGAAACCTGCCTAGTATACCTGTAGATATACATGCGCGCGCGCAGACACACACACACACCAAGAAATGGAGGATTCTTTGAGTACATTCTCTTCTCTGGGAGTTCTATGGGTTTCTGGAGTCCAGCATTCCAGTGCTGAGGCCAATGAGGTCTCTGCACTTGCACTCCTTGTGGCGCTTCGGCGACCCCACGGCAGCGCCGCAGCTAAAGCACAGGCTTTGCGGTTGCTCTCCCCCTCCATCAACGGGCTCTAAAGGTTGTTGCTGTTGGGAAGGAGGGCTTATACATAGCTCCAGATTGAGGTCCGGCCACTTGGGCTGCCGCTGCTGCCACGCCGACGACTCCTCGCTGCTACTGATCTTGTCCAACTCCTGGTCTGGTCCGAAGCCAATCGCAGCAGCCTTCCTCTCGAAATGGGTGGCTGTATCGGAACCATGGCCGTTGATCGGGCGGTGAGTGACGGGATCCACTCCCCTGCTCAGCAGCTTCCTCCTGATGTGGGTGTTCCAGTAGTTCTTGATCTCGTTGTCCGTCCTCCCGGGAAGCCGCGCAGCGATCAGTGACCACCTGCAGTCGACACGAGGAAGGCGTTCAGGTGGTATTCTAGCGTGGTGGATGTGGCGGGAGGAGGCTTACTTGTTGCCGAGGAGGCTGTGGAGCTTGATGATGAGCTCGTCCTCCTCCTCCGTGAAGTTGCCGCGCTTGAGGTCGGGGCGGAGGTAGTTGATCCAGCGGAGTCGGCAGCTCTTGCCGCAGCGGAGGAGGCCGGCGGCCTTGGGCAGCGAGCGCCAGCACCCCTCCCCGTGAGCTCGGATGTAGGCGATGAGCCGGTCGTCCTCCTCCTTGGTCCACGCCCCCTTGTTGGTGTGCGCTTTCTCGCAGCACGGGGACCTCCCCATCAATGGCTATCTCACTAAGCTCCGCCTTTGCCGTAAATCTCTCTATCCATTGACATATGTTATCCTCTCGGAGAAGAAGGATATGGAGATTTATAAGCATTTGACTGCCGTGGAAGGTCTTCTAGAGGCAAAGTTGGTGAGGAAAAGGTTGGATGATTGGGAAAGAAGCGGGGGAGAGGAATTGGACGGCATGGTAGGCCTCCTCCTCACGAGCCATGATGACATCACTCCCGTGCAGTTACCAGCTACAAAAGGCACCCACCCCATCATTGCTTGCTGCCCGTGGCCGCCCCCAAAAGGTCGGCAGGTGTAAAGGCCGCAGAAGCCCACAGTGGATGTCCTGTGCGTGAGAGAGAAAGAGAAAGAGAGAGAGAGAGAGAGAGTCACCCTTTGCTTCAAGAATCTACGGCCGCAACAACTCAGCTCAGTTGCAATGATGTACAGTGGATGATGAGACTATTAGGGGGGAGGGAGGGAGGGTGTGAGGGCCACCCACCAGATTCCATGTGCGACATATGGCTCGCATCAATTTGGCTTGGTTGGTCGCCCAATAGTGGCAGCAGTATTATGTTGAGACGAACTTTGTGTGAGCTATGCGTTTCTTTCTAACCTGATTAGATGTCAGTGGAGTTGAGTTGCAGGAAGAAGGAGACATGATGCAGGTAATGGCACACATCAGACAGACTGGGGATGGCTAACTTTAGGGGGGATATTTTGGTGTGTGTCATTGGCATTAGGTAGAAGCTTGTCTTGGAATTCTCTCTTCCTCCTTTCCCCCCACAGGGACTGTTGCCTGCCTACTGTTAGCCACCATCTCTTTCTTCATCACGGGGGAGGGAGAGAAAGAAGGGGAGGTGTGGCGGTGGTGGAGGTGGAGGTGGAGGTGGTGGGTAAAGAGAGCTTAGAATGATTTGGTTCACCATTCACTTTCCCTGCCCCCATGGCCTCGTGGTGCAAGTCTTGGTTGCAAGCAAGTGGGAGTGGAGTTAGGAAGGGCGTGAGGGCGTTGGTGGATTTGCCCTTCCCCTCTCTCTCTCATCGTTATCTGGAGTGTCTCAGGAGAGGTTTCCCCACCACACATGGGCTCGTAGTTATCCACCACATCGCCTTCCAGCCTCCATGATCGCCTGCAGATAGCTCCAACTCCGAGCTCACGGATAAGGATGGCAATGGACGTGCCAAGAAAGACAAAATGTCCATGACCCGAGGTGGCATCAACGTCCCCGTGAAGCCCTTCCATTGCATTCTTCGGTGCAACCTGAAAAGTTCTTTTTCCTGTTGACAATATGCAGAGTTTAAGTAAATAGTGAGACTGGTGACTACGTAGTATATTAACAGAGAAACTGATGCTGATACGTTGGAGTAGGTTTGGTTCGATCTCAATTTAAATTTAACGTAGATTTAATTGGTTTTGTTTAAATCGATACTCTACAAATAAATATCTTAGCAAATATTTGATAGTTAACATAAATTATAAATACAGACTTCATAAGTTTTGACTAATCATACGATAAAATATTCAAGATGATTCGTCACGATAAAAAATCATCATAAATCTCACACAATACTATTGTGAAATAAGATAACAAATTAACTTTAAATAATATTCAAAAAACTCATTGAGCTATGTGTCACCTAGGTAGCTTCAGAGTATCGTACTAATTAACACTTTGTATCAATTTATAGAGTTAAAAAATTTTAAAAATGATTGCTTAGACATTTTATTTTTGGATAATTTTATCTTTACGTGACAACTATACATAATATGCATTTATAAGACTAAGATGATCATAAAAATCAATTAAAATAAGATTGCATCTTATTTATAAATTTGTTTGTGATAGTATGATTTTAGTTTCGATTCAGTTTGAAAATGTTAAATTATTAATCAAATTCGATTTTGATTTAGATTTAGATTGAACCATGCTCATATCTATGTAGGAGGAGATTGCATAGATGTCAAAACACCTGCTCCTCAAAACTATTATCATAAAGTCTCAACTATTTAGAATTATTTATATGAATCTTCTTTTATATAATGTACAAAATCCAAGAAGAACAAAAAAAAAAAAAAAAAGCAGTACATTGTGTGGCATAAAAAATTATTTTGTTGTGGATGTGAGACCATCCTAGATTTAACTAATATATGTTTTAAAATAAAGATGAACACCTAATAAATCACCATAATTATCATTTACCTAATAATTGTTTTCCAAATAAAGATGAATACCCAATATTTAGCTGGAATATCTAATAAATCATCATAGATTTACCTAATATTTTTTCCACACCAATAACCCAATTCGATGTATTTTGCTTTATCCTACTTCATTATTAACCCAACCCGTGCAATCCTTAACAATCTCTTCGTGTTTCTCAGCAATGGAGGGCTGTCGCGATCGTGTCCGCGTGTTGGGTGATTCGGTCACATCACCCCTGATGGCTTTCGAGGGTGATTCGGCCATAATAACAACCGGCGACCATTAATTAATTCTCGTTTCCAACCCAGTGTTTACCCTCCAACGGCTATATTTCAAACGGCTATCTCGAGCAACGGTCGACTAAGCGCCCCAAATAACACCACACTTCCTCTTCGTCTCCAACGCCAAACTCTCTCCCCTTAACCCACCGATCGAAGCAAGCACGCTTCTTCTTCCTCTGATCCTCATCGACATTGTTGTGGTCAAGAAGAAGAGGAAGATGATGCACGAGGCATGGAATGCTAATGCGGCTCTCACCTGCATCACGCAATCCAAGTCAGCCCCATGCTCGCCCATCAAACCCATCATAAGTAGTCGGTCCGATCCCTTCCATGTCGCCCACAAGGTCCCCGTCGGCGACACCCCTTACGTCAGAGCCAAGCGGGTTCAGGTGAGTTCGCCTTTAGTAGAGATCGATCGGTCTCTTCTCCCCCTGTTAGTTCTCTGCTCATCTCTTGCGCTGGATCCGTCAGCTGGTCGATAAGGACCCCGAGAAGGCGATCGCGCTGTTCTGGGCGGCCATCAACGCCGGCGACCGCGTCGACAGCGCTCTCAAGGACATGGCCATCGTCATGAAGCAGCAGAACCGGGCGGAGGAGGCGATCGAGGCGATCAGGTCGCTGCGGAGCAGGTGCTCGGATCAGGCTCAGGAGTCCCTCGATAACATCCTGTTGGACTTGTACAAGGTCACACCTCGGACTCCTCTTGAATTCCCATTTCCTTGTCTGGGATCGAATGAGCAGACTAAATTGGGTTGTCGATGACGCTTTCGGCAGAGGTGTGGGAGACTGGACGATCAAATTTCTCTCTTGAAGCGAAAGTTGCAGCTCATCCAACAGGGGCTCGCCTTCAATGGGAAGCGCACTAAGACTGCCCGATCGCAGGGGAGGAAGTTCCAAGTCACGGTGGAGCAAGAAGCGACGAGGCTTCTGGTGAGCACTCATCTCTTTCGTCCATGGAGAAGACGAGAGGCACATGCTGACGCAGTGCGATGTGTGGTGGCTGCAGGGGAACTTGGGCTGGGCTCTGATGCAGAAGGACAACTTCGTGGAAGCCGAGGCTGCCTACCGGAGAGCGCTCGTCATCGGCCCCGACAACAACAAGATGTGCAACCTCGGCATCTGCTTGATGAAGCAAGGGCGCATCGCGGAGGCCAAAGAGACGCTGAAGCGGGTGAGACCCGCGGTGGTCGACAGCGTACGGGGAGCGGACTCGCACCTCAAGGCCTTCGAAAGAGCGCAGGAGATGCTCCGTGACCTCGAAGCCAAACTCTCGGGCCACAGCGGCCACGGCCGATTCGATCAGAATTGGCTCTTCGAGGCCTTCACGGGTTCCGCTTCCATATGGCAGCCGCAGCCGTGCGTCGATTACCTGATGCTACCGCCGCCGCCTCGAGACCAATTTTCCGACGAGAACGTCGACAGCCTGAACAGGACGAGCAGCAACATAAAACCGGAGCTCACGTCGGGCAATGCACTCAACATCGACGCGCCGCCATTTTTTTCTTCGAAGCTGATGAAAGACCATGATCCTCTGGGAAATCTGAAGAGGACAAGGTCAGGGCAGGCGCCGGAGAAGGCTTCACAGGCCAAGGTCGCCGCAGAGGGAGAAATGAGTGGTAGAAGCTGTACCTCGGTCGAAGAGACGGTGGATAAGTGGCCGGAGTTGCCGGACAACAACGCATTCGACGAGGCGATCGTGGCTGCAGTTTTGGCTCCTGTTCTTGCAGATGAGAAAGCAGATGCTAACAACAGCAAGAGTAGTCCAGCTTTGTGTGAGGGGAAGATGGGGAAGAGGCTTAAGATCTTTCAGGACATAACTCAGGCGATGAACTCACCCAAATAACAACAGATATCATCATTCATAAGCATTCGAGCTTTGTTGGTATCAGTAGGGAATGGGAAGGAGATGAGCTTGTTCTCCTTTGGCTTCCAGAGGTACGTCTTGCTTGCTTTTGCAGTAGCAGTAGATCTCATTCTAATCTAACAGTGTTGTAATCTGATGATGGTTCCGTAGTTGGCAACTAATAACAATTCTTTATTTGTCATTCATCGATGTCTTCTTCTTAACTTTAAAGTCTCGAGATTTCTCATGTGTTTTCTTCTCATGTCTTGTTGTGCATCATCTGATCTGATGGCAAAAGTCAAAAAGCACAACAGCTAAAAGGCTTTCTTTTTCTTGTTTCCAAAAGAGAAAGTAATATCTATCTATTACTTCAAACATTGTGAAGGCAATGCTATATGTGATTAAAATCCATCAACCTGTGAACGAGGAGGAATATGACACCAAACCAAAACTAGCATCACCTGAGCAAATCATACGGACTAAGTAGCTGATGTTATACGTAGTAGACACGGTTTCTTGTCAGTAAGTAACAACAGATGAAGAATGAAGAGATTAGGTGCTGTTCTCTGCAGCTGTAGCAGTGTTTTCCCAACTCTAAAGAGCATCATAATGCTTGCTTATGTAAATATAAAGTGACAACAGTTAACAGCCACCCGATAGTTGATGTGACACCTCGGAGCTGATATAATATCCGTACATCATGCAGGACGGAACCACGTGTGATGGTACGATACTACACCATGCGGAGTCGTGCAAGTCGACTCGAATAGCATGGAGTATACAGGTCAATCGCTTGCGATGTTGATGGTCATTAACGAATCGTGTATGACCAACCCTCAACTATAGGTATAAAAATCAACTCCCTGACCAGCGCTAAGGACCGAACCTCAAACACTCGTAATACCCTCAACCCCTCGTATTAACATAAGCTTCGGAGGGATTGAGTCGAGAATCCCCCTCTTAATTTTGGCCTGTGTGCAAAAATTCGATGCGGAAAAGCCCACCATAGAAGAGCCGACCCTTTGCTCTACCTCGAGTTGACCCAATTTATGGTGCGCCGACCCAACCTGGCACTGACCCCCTCCTCTCAAGAAACCACGTGGACGATCTTGTATTTTTGGGATCGAACCGAGCCATACTGACTCCACGACGTAAAGTTACACAATCAAAAGCATTTGAATTTTCTTTGCATTAAACCAGTAAAAATAGCACAATGATTTCCCTGTGCCATTTCTTTGAGAAACCAAATGGAAAAAGAAAAAAAAGATAAGGATTGATGGTACTAATGTTTATTTGGTCTCACATCTGTACGTGAGAGAAAAAAAACAGGTTTCTGAACCCCTAAAGTGTTCTTCACTTCAGTTGTCATGAAAAGTCCCAGCCATCCTGCGTGTCTTATGTTTTTGCAGGAAACTCATACTGCATAAATTATCCACCACAGATCACTTGGCATATGATCCCAACACCTTTATGATAGTGTTAATCACTTGTTTTTTGAGTGCTCCTTCAGTTCTGTAGTCTGATCGCTTATTAGATATCTGTACGCTGAACATTCACTTTTAACACATGGATTCACTCACTAGCTCAAGGAAGGAAGTGATCTCAACAAGCAAAGCATGATGCTGTGACCCTGCTGAGAGTCTTGATTGTATATATAACTTCGATTATATTCCTTCTTTCATATCTAAGGGGTAATAGAATAGTCTCCTCCGTTACAAGCTTAACACATATGGCTCTTTTCATAAACCATCACGGGTGGGTGGTGGGTTGAGATTTCTGTTTCGTGATTCTAATAACATGTATCAAATTTAATCATCAAAATATATTCTATACATCTAAAATATTGGTTTCATGATAATGTCTCAGATCTGATAAGTAGATGAGATTTTCCTATCTGTTTAGGACATCTCTCTAGTATGTTGAGGAAAATTCTCTAACCTGTTGAGGAAAATCCTCTCTTCTAACTTGTATAAAAGGAAGGGGGATATGTTAATAACAATCAACTTCTTCTACAATTTGTTTATCTATTTAATTTTTAATAAGACCCACATAACAAAAAGTCGAGGATTCAAAATTTCTTTTAATAATTTTTATATTTAAACATTTATATGATGATAATAATGATGTACCAAACTCACTTACCAAAAATCAAATATTGAATGAACGAAATATTAAATTACATATATATATATATATATATTTAAAAATATTAATTAATTTAATTGATAAAAAATTATCTGAATGCATAATTTCAAATTAAACCAAGTTGACAGCATGTAGAAAAATGCAAGACATGTAGATTTTAGGTATTCATATCATTTTAAGTAAAATGATGGAATTTATGCAACAAGCAACAATAGATGCATTATTGGAATTTCAAAAAAAAAATACTTTTTTTATAAAAAAAATACTTTTTTTATAAAAAAAATCCTGTCTTAATGCTCATATAAAAAATTGTAATATAATTTATCCAAAGAAAAAAAAAAGGTTCAACTAGTTGGTTTTTATGTGACTCTCTATTGAATGAACAAATATGTCATCTAACTCAATTAAATCAACTCCTTATACTCAAAGAAAGAAGAGGAGGAGATGGAGGGAAAAAATAATAATTAAATTTTTTTAAAAAATAATTAAAACAGGAGGATAAAGTTAAGATTCACAATGAAGAATTTAATACAAGTGCACCTTCAGATAATGAGTGGAGATTCTTCTAAGTAAATTACCTAAATTTATATATATAATACATGTCATCGTATCATCATCCAACCCATATATTTCTTTGAGTAGTATTTCCTATTTTGCAAATATTAATTTATTGGTTTATTATAATATTTTTTCCAAAATTACTTCACGCTCAAAAAAGGCCATATCGCAAGCTAAATGTGGAATTACCAATATTGCACCTCCACAGCTGCCGAGAATAACGAAACGCCCAGCTCTTCTTCTTCTTCAGCACACAAACATTGGACGAATCAAATGACACGACTACCCCTACGAGTCACCCCTTTCTCCGCATCGATCGGCCGAAAAGAAAGCCTTTTACCGTTTGGCAGTCATTTAACGGTCCCAGAAATAGAAAGCGCACGAAGCAGGGGCAGTGTGGTAAAATGGACTTCATGCACACTGCCCAAGACTCCAATGTCCCTCTCATCCCCCGACGACTGCTCTGTTTCCTCCGTGCCTCCATTTCTCTTCCATTGCAATCAAGCGGAAGAGAGAGACGAAAAGAACCTGATGAGGCTCGGAGTGTTGCTCACAGTTCTTCTTCTATCAAGGCAAGCGACGGAGCTCTGCGCGCCTTCTTCCTGCTGCAAGAACGCTGTACAAAATCTAGACTTAAGGCTTTTGCATTGATACGCTTCGGTCGCCATGAACAGTTCCTTCAGGGAGTGGATATTTGCTTGAGAAGAGCAAGGATGGAAGCAAGTGGAAGAAGAAAGCGGTAGATTTTCTCACAGAGGGGAAAAAAGGAGCCGCCTTTGTGCTCCAATGGCCGGAAAAGAGATTTAGGGTAGGTCGAAGAAGAAGCACAAGTGGGGGAAAAGGAGTCGTCTTTCCTCTTGGAACAGCCTTACACGAAGGAGAAGATGGGTTGTTGGCATTCCAGGGTCGAGAGGCAGGAGGCGGTGTCGCGGTGCAAAGCCCGGCGGCGATACATGAAGCAGCTCGTGCGGGGGCGGCGAGCCTTCGCCGCCGCCCATTCCCTTTACCTTCGCTCTCTTCGCGCCACCGGCGCCGCTCTCCTCCAGTTCGCCAACGCCGAGACCCACCTCCACCACCAGCTCCCTCCCATCCCGTCCACTTCCTCCTCACTGCCACCCCCACCCCCACCCCCACCCTCCCCTCCTCCTCCTCGTCCTCCGCAGCCGCCGCCTTCGACTTCATCGCATCCCCCGTTGAGCCCGAGTTCCGACAACTGGACCTCCTCGGTCACCGCCTCTCCGATCCTCCCCCCACCACCGCCTCCACCACCCTCAAGCTGGGATTTTTGGGACCCCTTTTTCCCGTCCTCTTCCCGGTCGGCCACCGAGGAGGAGTGGGAGGAGGTTACCACCACCGTTTCGGAAGTCACCACGGCGCCCGCAGTGGGGCCGCCACCGTCGGTGGTCAGCGGCTACTCCAAGGATTCAGCCAGTGAGCTAGCCATGGTGCTTGTCCCGAGAGGCAAAAAGGATCTCTCCGAGATAGTCAAGGAGCTCGACGACTACTTCCTCAAGGCGGCTGAGGCCGGAAGCCGGGTTTCATTCATCTTAGAAGCTCCACTCTGTGACCTATCTTCCAACCAAGACCTTGCAGGTAATCTCCATGAGTTCTTTCTACACCTAGTTCTCACAGATCGGTCAATTGTTCTGCAAATTTTGTTGTCCGTAATCGACTGGATTTTGGTGCTCCGCCTTCGATGTAGGTAAAATGCACGCTTATGGCAAGAATTTGAGACACTTGCATTGGTCATGGAGATCCAACTCGAAGGCTACTGGTGGTTTCACTAGGTTTGGGAGGTGCAGGGAGGAGATGGGGAGGGGAAATGGAAGTGGAGATGGAGGAGTTGGAAGTGGTCACATGAGTCATACCTCCACCATGGAGAAGCTCTATGCTTGGGAGAAGAAGCTCTATCTTGAGGTTAAGGTACAGTGGCCATCTGAAAGTTGTTGTTTTACTCAAACATTTCCTTTGCTCTCTCACAGGACATTCTCTTCTTCACTTCTTGTCCTTAATTCTGTCAGTGCTGCAGCCTGTGATTCCCAGACAAAGAAAAAAACATATGTTAGTTCGAATCTTAGACACAATAATATGCTTATTACATTACAACACATACCATTTGTATAGTTTTGATGATTAATTAGCTTATTTTATTGTTGGCAAATACATTGGTAGCTCCAAAAAGAACAGGACTAGACAGAAAAAGACCACATGGAATGTTTGTCATGTTGTTTATGGTGAAAGCTTCTGCTTAAAAGGTCATGCTCTGTTTGCATGAATCATGTGCCTGTTTGGTGTTTGTTATTCTATCACAGAATGCTGAGATGATCAGAGAGGAGCATGAGAAGAGGATGAGCCTACTGAGGAAGCAAGAGGCCAAAGGCATGGACTATGTGAAGGTGGTGAAGAACAAGATGGAGATTGAGAGACTGGAATCCAAGATGATGGTAGCCACTCAGGCCATAGAGACCACTACCTCTGCAATCATTAAGCTGAGGGAGTCTGAGCTCTCCCCTCAGCTTCTTGAACTGGTTACTGGGTTAGTCTCTCTCTCTCTCTCTCTCTCTCTCTCTCTATCTATCTATCTATCTATCTGGCACTAAGACAGGAAAAAGGTTGAAGGGGTCACATGTTTGCCATTTCTACTCAAAAGCCATCATGCATTTGCTTGGTCGTGTGGTCCTGCTGATACAGTGAGTTCTGTCAGATATTCCAAACAAGGCTAAACTAAGGGTAGTACATTTCACCCTTCCTTGACGCTGCCCCACCTTCTTAACCTTTGAAAGTTTTTTACAAGACTCATCCGGTTCTGCAACTTCAAGAGTAAATAAGAAATTAGTAGGGTGGAAATATGAATTCCTAGAGAGAAGATTTTCCTACCAGCACCAGCATGCTCTGATTGTTCTGCTACTCCTACTACTACTACTACTACTACTACTTTACATGAAGAGGACTCTTCTCTAACTCGGACATCGATATCATTTGCACATACACACCAAAGTAGTCCAACTTGTGATGGTCTTGCAGACTTAGATGCCAAGTATCAGTTCAAACTTTGCACGATCAGTATGTTGTCCTATAGGTTTCTGCAATTTGCAATACTTGAGTAGGTGATCATTTGTTAGTTCATTGTCAATATATGATTCTGATAACTAACAACATTGTATGTAAACTAACTTGAATCGATCTTAATAGTTAGTGTCATTTAGAAAGCACTAGCAACATAGAAATACTGAAATGAGTCTGCAGTGTACAACACTTTCTTCTTCACTAGGGAAAATTGAGTGTGTTTTGGTGCCATACCTGTGATTGTACTGAGCTCTGTAAGTTCTGCCATAATCATCCATGATACTGCTATCTAAATCCAACTGTTGATTCAAGTAACAAGAGGAACATCAAATTTTTGAGACATCCCATACCCCCGTCTCCTATTATTTAGATGTCCCTCACCATGTATGAAAGAATATTTGGGTACAAGAAAAAAAAGATTGGCACTAGGAAATCTGTGTTGATGCATTGTCATTTTCAGGATGTGGCTCTGAGATAAAATTTTAGAACAGGAGGATTTTATGAATTACCTCAGGAAAAAAATAATTTATTACTCATCAACATTAAATTAAACATATGCCGGTAATCATAGTGGCAACATAAAACCACACCAGTTCGATGAATTCAATGTTATAGAAATATAGTTGTGATGCTGGTTTTAGTTTATTCAGTATTCAACCTTGCGGTCATTTTAGCAGAACAGAAAAAATAAAAAGAAAATTAAACTTTTCTAATCCTGCTTTGAGCTCATGAAGTGGTGATCATGTACGTATGTGCATTAGGTAGTTATCAGCACATTAAACTATTCTACCAGAAAGGCATCTGACTTCTGCAAGAACTTCTTATCATGTTTCAAAAATTCAAATCTTGATAGTTGCATCTCTGTTTCATCTTTCTTAAATGCACTGAACTGGTGTCAATGATATGGTGTTTTATGGTAGAAAAGAGTCTTTTAGATTACAAAAATGTTGGGACCTTAAGGTTCTCTATTGTTTGTTTTGTATTTCTATTCTGTTGGTGGAAATGATGGCATTGTCCTTCCCTATAAACTTGATTTCAAAAGCTTAGGACCAATCAACATTTCTACATGAATAAAATATCTATAAACCTAGCAGATAAATGCTAAAAGTGGCTTTGGGACATCAACTCGCTACTAAATGATGCAGATTATTGCTTATATATATATATATATATATATATAATCAATATACTCAATAATTCAGAACAGTGACCTACATAGTGTTTTTTTAAAGAACATTGCAACGAGGTTGTGTTAGCTATTTATTAATGTACATGGAAGATCTAGGCATGTTTGGAAGTCTAAAAATGTCTTGGTACTCTTTACCTGTTTTGGCTTGAGATGTCTCGTTGTAATCCCAGTATTTCGTTCTAGCCGCATTTCCTTCAGCAAGTAAAGCATCCATTAGTATCCAATGATACATATATATTTGAATTGGCTTAACCGTGAATATGAATCTATAGATAAACAACATGATAGGATTATGAAATTGGTAATGCTCTTACCATCAGAATGAAGTATTCTACCATGAGGGTCACTCTACTGCATTCTCTATCTTGTCACTGTCCAACAATGTTGTCTTGTGAGATGCAGATTGATGGGCATGTGGAGGAGCATGTATGAGTGCCATCAGGTCCAGACGCACATCGTTCAGCAACTGGAGTACCTCAACTGCGCACTGAGCACTCGTCCCACGAGCGACATGCACCGGCAGGCGGCGCTGCAGCTTGAGTCGGAGGTGGAGAATTGGCATGTCGCCTTCTGCCGCCTTGTCGACTCCCATAGAGTCTACGTCCATGCTCTCACCGGCTGGCTCCGCCTCTCCCTCTTCTACCACCACCACCACCACCACGGTCGCACCACCCCGGACATCCACCCTCTGTGCGAGGAGTGGCAGCTCGCCCTGGATCGAGTTCCTGACAGAGTAGCCTCGGAGGGGATCAAAAGCTTCCTGACCGTGGTCCGCGCCGTAGTCGTTCAGCAGACCGAGGAGCAGAAGCAGAAGAAGAGGTCGGAAGCGGCGTTCAAGGAGCTGGAGAAGAGGGTGGAACAGCTCAGTTCACTGGAGCGCAAGCGCGGCTCCTTGGAGGCGGAGAAGCGCGCGGAGGTGGAGGCTCTGAAGGCGAAGGCGGAGGAAGAGAGGAGCAAGTACGAGAAGAGCGCCGGGGTGACGAGGGCGATGACGCTGAACAATCTGCAGACGGGGCTTCCCCATGTGTTCCAAGCAATGACGGGTTTCTCGGGTGTGTGCATGCAGGCCTTCGAGTCGGTGTATCGCGTGCTCGATCCCAAGAGGCTGCTGCTGCTGCCTTTGGGAAGGTGAGGATGCGCCGAACTCGGTCTCGTGCAAATCGTACACCGTTGGCGGTGTTGTCCTCTCAAGGCTTTGCTGGGGTACTTGTGTAGCTGTCTGTCCTTTCCGAGTCAATAGACCACTTTACCGTTTCACTGACATGCGTTTGTGTTGGCTGCTCGTCTTGTTGTTTGTTTGATCATCCACCAACAGTTTCAAATGAAAGACACGAGGAATCATACTTGCTTGTTAGTTGTCCTGTACCCAACATAGAACGGCTTCAGATATGGAAGGGAAACTGGATTATTTACCCAAATTGATATAATCCCAGCTTTATTTACCCAATAAGAGACCCATACACTCACGAAGACTGGATTATTTTGTCATCAAATTTACATCTGTACCACGATAACACAAACATCATATATCAAGAATACAAACAAAAAGGTGATTCTTGAGCCAAATATCTTTACCATGAAACTTCTTCCCTCATGTTTCAAATACTAAGCCGGTGCTGGGATTAGTTCGTTTGAAAGCTCTAAGAAGTCTTCCACTGCATCTCTATTTGAATTTGGCCATTGTTGGAGTCGATGAGATGATAAGTATTATTGGTTCTCTTGCTGTTCACAACATCTGCGAGGCTAATGGTGACATATCCCAAAATTTCCTGAAGCAAAATGGCATGATTTAGATTAGTATTAAGACTAGGAAATTACAAGAATCAAAAGAAACATTGCTGCTATAACCATCAAATCAAAAATCAGTAATAACAAATCAACATTGTGATAATAACTATGGAAAACATAATTTGGACTACAAATTAGTCATTCAAATTTCCTTTCCTTCATTATAAAGTTCATAATGTTTATACATTCCCATCTTTCCTATTTATCTTTGTCCGTTATAATTCTTACAAAATGAACATATCTTGGATTTTTACAGAGTAAATAAAAAAAAAAAGACATTTCTGGGATCTCAATTTCTTTATTCTTACAAAATGAACATATCTTGGATTTTTACAGAGTAAATAAAAAAAAAAAGACATTTCTGGGATCTCAATTTCTTTTACAACTTAAATGAAAGAGAAATTGCGGATGATATTTCTCTGCTTACTACTGTTGTCTTCTATTTTTCCTTTATGGTGAATACACGGGATCATGGAGATGGACATTACACAGTTCTAGTTATTTATCTTGCAAATTGTTTCACTATTATTTTGCTAGTATTCAGAACACATTATCCTGGAGAATCACCAGGTACCTCAATCATCAGAAATGATGTAATTCTATAGGTGCAGTTGACATCCAAGCAACACTTGAATTATGCACAATCTAATAATGAGTTAATCAACAAACATTATGTATTTATCCTATTTACATACTAACAGATTTCTTGCAGAAATGACATGTCAAATATACCTTAGAGTATATGCCAATAATTGGTGCTTTACTGAGTACCTCCACTTGCATTTTATCATTAACTGGGGGTTCCTCACACACAAATTGAAACTCCTCCTCCCATCTTGGATCTCTGTTACTCTTTATGTGCTGCATCCATAAATTGATAATCATCTCATTAATCAATTATAAATTGCAGAAACATTACACAAAGAACTGGTAATCAGCAACCAATTCACAAGATACCTTTGTTTTTCTCTTTTCTCCTCTAAAGAGGATCCTTGCATATGGGTTTGTGTGGTGTTTGCCCTCAAGATCATGAGCTTCATGAACAATGATAACAAGCAAACCACCACCTGATGGACCATAATCAGGAGAGTCTTCTACGGCATCTGCGTTCTCACTAATATCTTTTGATAGATCTTCTTCCTTAAAGGGCTTGTATGTCACTTCCACAACAATTTGTCCATGCGATTCGTCACTCTGAACATCTCTACTTTCGAGATTCTTAAGCAAATTGAGTGTCAGAGTTTTTGGCCCATCAGGGGTAAGGTCATTCAACTGAATAACATTCATGCCCATTCTTTCATGTTTACCCACCTAAAATCATATGCATAAACATAATAACAGACATCCAACGAGGTAATAAATAAGCATACAGACAAAACCCTATGGAAAATATGATAGGAAACAAATGTATCGTGAAAATTGCATGCCTTCTCCCAGTCATAGACATTAAGCTCCACAACTTGATTTTCTGGATCTTTGATAACAAACTTGAATTCCTCATTCCATTCAGGGTCAAGATTGCTATGCTTCACAGATGTCTTTTTTGATGGAAGCTTCTCATCAGAAAGCTTAAGTTTCACATATGGGTCTGATTTTCCAAAAAAATCCAACTTTCTTAATTTGTATGCTCTGATGATCTTCACATGGAGAATGCCAACAGGCTTCTTTGAGGCTCTGAAAAATCACATAGGATTTAATTTAAATAATAAAGTCAATATCTCTTTTTTCTGAATAACTTAATGATTCTCAAACTACATATTAGCATCAGATTACCTTGAGACATCCAGAACTGGCACTTCCAGGATTCTAGGCCACAGGAACATATTTGCAACTTGGTTTTTAATAGTCTCCTGCATATGGTCCAACATCATCGTCAGAGAAAAGAATTAAGCATTGGAACCATAAAAATACAGGTAAGGTAATTTGCTGCATATTTAATAAAAATATCAAGTGCGAATCAATAATTTTAAATCCTAATTAGAAGAATTTTAATGAATTCAAAATCAACTAAAAAATGATAAACCTTTAAGAGATTTCTAGATGCTCTGATATATCATGAAAATAGCAATAGTCTAATACAATTAACAATTTTCAAAGAAAAGGCATCAAGCCTTTTTTGTAAACTCCATTGCAACTCTGTTTCTGAAGTCCCAAAAAAAAGGTTCTCAAATACATATGTGAAAGCATGTCCTCTTAGGCCTCTTTTACTGTACATATAATTGACCGTGAATTCCAAATCTTCAACGGCATGTTGTATACAAATGAAGGTTGAATAGTAAGTGTATTTACCTAATATTATGAGTTGTTCTGTCATTAAGCTAAAATAGATGATACAAAAACTTGAGCAGTTAAATGAATAAACACATGTAAGAAAACCAAGAAACGATTACGTACAGAAAAAATGCCAAAAAAATCAACAAAATAAACTCTTTGGGTCCAGGATGTAAATAATAAGGATTCTAAGAGCAATTATAATTTGATTGAATATAATATTTACTAAATTCCATTTGAACTAGTATTAACAGGTTCATTTAAAAGCTTATTTAAACATCTCTAGAACTAAATGGGCATTTTAACAATTTTAGAGAGACAAAAGTTTAGAAATATTATGACGGCACAAGAAAAATATAAACTGTAAACAACCTGAACAAATCTGTAAAGACCAGGAATTGCCATAACATCAGCCCCAAGAAGTTTGAGACCAAAATCAACATGTGGCTGTAAAAGAGGGAATAACAAATTTTTTTTAATGGCTGCACATCTTATGCATAACAAGGAACAATAATATCAAGTGAGGAGTTTGTTTTCATTTTGTTACACACCTTTTCTGTGAGAGACATACAGATTTTTGCAAAACAAGGAAAACTGGGAACCAATGGCTTTAAAGTAATGCGTGGAGCAGCAAAGATTTGCAAATCTACCATCTGAAAATATAAAACTGCCAAAAGGTTAACAAACATTTCTGACTTCAAAGTCGCCCTCTGCTGTCAGATACAACTGAACCAGCACACAGGCACCAAAGCCAGATGTATCAAGAATAAGGCATATGTTACTGACCTGTATGGTCAATCTTAATCCATAGGCTTTAATAACAGTAATGACATTGGGATTCCCAGCCCATTTTAGTGATGGTTCCAGAGTAAGCTCGTTCTCTTCTGTAATGTAAACTTTCATTCCTGACAAAAGATCATACTTGGATGGAGCTCATCAGAAAATACAACTGAAAATGAGGAGTCAGGAATGGAGTTGGAATCATACAGTAGTCAAAATTACAGGAGAGAACATTAATGAGAAATATAATAGATTCCTGGAACAAATAATCTATTGTCCGTAGAATTGCCATTAAATTATTAAGGCTAACCTAGGATACTCTAATAGATGACAATATAAACTAATTTCTTCCTTTTAACAAATATAGGTAGTCTGGGGATTTTGTGTTGTCTTACTAAAAAGGGTTTAAAATGTCAAAGTACTTCCAAGACCTATCTCTTTTGACAACACTTCTTGAACTGAAAATGAAATGAAAAGAGATTGTCTTTTCCTGAATTTCTCAGAAAAGAAAGTCGCTTCAAGAAAAACATAAGACATCCACACAAAAAAAAAAACCCACGAATTACACAAATACTAACCATGAAATGCTGGAGGTAGTGAACCAAGAGTGAGCGTTTCAAATTGAACTGAATTTATTTTATACTTCAGAGCATTTTCTGCAATTACTGGCTCTGCAACTTGTTTTGCAGTTCTGCAGATAGCCTTGTACAAATATAAGACCATTAATATGGAAGTAAAAAGAGACACTTCTATGTACTTGCATGATAAGATATCTACAAGGTTTAGAATCAAAGCATACCTTATCGAGATAAGGCCACATCAATTCTACTATTTTATTTAACCAATCAATCTTCAAATGAAAAAAAAAGGTATTAACTAAGAGATAAAAGAAAGACATTAACTATGAGATAGAAAAGAAAGGCTACAGTTTGTGATATTCAACCAACACCATCCATGAACTCCAGTTCAAAAAAATAAAAATGGCATACATACTCGGTCATAGTCTGAATACTTCACCCACAGGGGGATTTCAGGAAGCATGCGTTCCAATGATTGGGTATCATCTTCAAGAAGTGGACGAATTTTAGGATCCTGACATGAGAAATGGGTAAGCATAAGTCACTTTCTTGTCGACTTCCATATTGGATTTGACACTAATGAAGCAACATAAAAGCACCAAATCAAAGTACAAAACTTCATATTTTCAATAACCAAGAAAACATACAACTATTGTTTTTAACATCAGCTGCCTAGGATAATTAGACAGCTGTCATACACAGGATGGCTCCCATCTTCAGCTTGAATAATTAGGGGAATGCCCAGGCAGCTGGACAGCACCTAAGCAATCTGTCTATTCTAACTGTCAAATAAACTGGGAAGCAGGTACTCGAATAATCAGTTGCCTCAACTGCTATATACGAGAGATTCACACTAGCTTCTTGCCTGTAAGGTGGCCAAACCATTAAGTACCTCTTTCAAATTTCAATTAAGTGAAAAAAATAGAACAAGAAAAGGAGGACTAACATTGCGAAAGTAGGGGTTGATCGCTGATGGAACTGGTATTGCTAGTATTACCACATGACAAAGAGATTGAATTTAATAGTTATTATTGGGTCAATCACTAAAGCTCCCTATAGCATTGCACCAATGAAATTGGAAGAGTTGGAACAACTATAAGAAATGCTTGACAAGGGATTTATTAGACCTAGCACCTCTCCTTGGGATGCTCCTACTTTATTTGTGAAGGATGAAAGTTTGAGACTTTGTATTGATTACTGGAATCCAATAGCAACATTATGCAATACACATCCCATACCAGGAACTAATGATTTGTTTAATCAACTGCAGGGTGCACATGTATTCTCAAAAATTGATTACGGTGTGACCACTGCCAACTCAAAAGTAAGAAGCAAATGGTGTACCTAAATAAGCTTTTTAGATCAGATATGGGCAAGTGTTATCATTTGAATTTTCATGAGTTTGGATTTGACTTTGATAATAATGTTATTTGGATTTCAATATTTTAAATCCTTAAGGATGCAATATAATTGACTGAGCCTGTTATGAATAACTTTTATTTATTTAATTATGATTCCAAGTGTATAAATATGTTTGTAAATTATTTATACAAGTCTACGCCTTGCATTCTCATATGATAAATCATGGGAGATTGTGATGCTGTACCACTCTCAGCTCTTTGTTGGGTTGGGCCATTAGAGCAGCACCAGCATTCTAAACTGGCTAATATCGCCTAGTAATTCATCCGAACATATCAAACCCACAAAGACATTTTCTGTCATATTGTACTCATTAGGAACTATACCTAGTTGAGCACAAACGACAACTTTTCTGCATAACTTCTCTAATAATCTCTGATATCTTTGGAAGAATAGTAGATGAAGAATCAGCATAATACCAATTTGGCCTACTCAAACATTTTGCTATTCGTTCTCCTTAACAATTTTTAACATGGACCACTGCTTCTATTTCACCTTGTATTTATAAACTTGACACGTTAATATTTATTCTCATGAACAGTACTTTATTTCATATTGTCAGGCATCTTTCCATCATAATTACAAATTTCTCTAAAGTTGTTCATGATACCAAAGACCACATGTTCCTCAGCTAAGTGATCTTGAAAGGCAGTTCTGACAACACGATTGTTAGTTTAGCATGTGAAAAAAAACTGACTAAACCTTGTGCCCTATTGTCACGGACTTAGCTGGTTTTGCCTAAGTCGTGTGGCACCCTTGCGTGTCCGTCCGCAAAAGTCAGCCTCCCTGAAACCTCTTATGGTCCCTTAGGACCTACAAAAGAGAAAACGGGTTAGAGAAAGTGTCTCACTCGGGATCCACAAGCAATCATCTCAGTAAACACTTCATAGCCAATGCAAATTACAAACAGACTTCACAAGTTCTGAATGGTTGTACAACAAAGGGTCCAAAATGGTCTACTATAGACCGAAATCCCCACAAGTGCCCACATGACACAACCTTTGTTTGCAAGCCTAGGACGACCACCAAAACCAAAGAAAATAGGGCTGCTAAGCCTACTGCTAACCCCTTATATGTTATGCAAAGCATAAACAAAACCGAAAGACACGGATATACATAAGCATTACATCAAACACTCCGTTTACAGTTTTATCCGTGACACTATTGTCACGAACGGTCGTCGCACACCCGCAACAACTCCGTTCAACGAACCGTTCGTCGCTCTAATCTACATGTACAGTTGCTTGGCAGCATGTTTTGGCTTAGTTTTAAGTCATTTTGCTTGTAAAAATGTAAATTCGAATAAATTGCAGCGCTATAGTGCGACCGCTCACCGAATCGAGCAAAACAGCCACAAAACAACCAAAAACAACTTCATTTTCGCGTGCCACGGGCTGTTTTCTGCAGTCCACTGCTGCACGTGAAACGTCAACTATCTCAGCACCCTAGAACCACCCAGGTGGCACTATGGGGGATGGGGCTTCAGTATAGTGTCGGGCGTTGAACAATCTTTCGCAAGTTCGCACGTTACCTTGACGGGAACTTGTTGTCGTGCCCGGCACCCGGTGAGCAACTGTTTGTGGACTTGTAGCTATTCGTTCAACCTTATAAAGTCATTGTTTTCCTCCTCTCCCTCTTTTCTCTTGTGCATAGAAGGTGCTCGCTGAATTGATTGTAAAGCTTCCCCTTTTCGCGAGACGTCGAGACTTGTTCGTCGCTCGTTCTTCGAACTAATCAACTTTCTCTTTTACAGGTCCTTCGGGACCTGCGAGAGGTTGCAAGTGGGCTGATCTTTGCGGACGCATTTCGCAAGGGTAAAGTGCGACTTAGGCAACGCAAGCTAAGTTTGCGTCTTTGCCACAAGGGTGCCTCGTGACTTAGGCAATTCCAGCTAAGTCTGTGACATTGTGGTATCAGAGCAGGCAAGCACTTCGAGCGAGCAGCAAAGGAACTTCGCAACTTGGCCATGGCAAAGCATCGTGGCGAATCAAGCAAGACGGGGCAAGCCGAACCCTTGCCCCAAGTAGCCACAGGTGGGCTGCAAGTGTACACTCGCTCTCATGCCGTTGGAGCCGCTCAGGAGGAGCGCAGTAGCGAACATGATGAGCGAGAAGTTGGCTGCTTTCCGCGAGCGGAGGAGGCACAATCTGGAGCGCCAATCGGGAAAAAGAGTCATAAGGAGAGACTCACAACGGCGGAAACCCGCTTGGATGTTCCTGAAGCGAGTTTGGAGGAACTCTACTATGGCCAACGAAGGCTTGTTGGGGTAGAAAGCTCGCAAGAAGAAACGGGGTCCAGGATCGACAAGGTTGAGGCCCTAGTCGACCGATTATCAAATGACACCAAAGACTCCGTACAACACCTGCAGGAAGTTATGGCAGAACTCACTTCAAGAGTGACCATGCTCACAAGAGCATTAAATGCGGGAGGAAGCAACACCCATGTTGGGCCACCACAAAACTTGAGGGCACCCGAGCCTCATGGTTATGGAGGGGCCAGAGATGCCAAAGAGCTCGAGAATTTCCTATTTGATATGAAACAATACTTTCGAGCTACGAGGCCTGATTATGAAGAAACCAAAGTTTCTATAGCAACAATGTATCTCAACGGAGATGCAAAACTTTGGTGACGAACCCGTTGGGAGGAGATCCAACAAGATCGGTGTCAAGTTGACACATGAGAGAACCTGAAGCGGGAGTTGAGAACTCAGTTCCCACGGGAGAACACAAAGTTCGTCGCTAGAAGGATGTTGAGACAACTTCGCTAAAATACTTCCATTCGAGACTACATGAAGCAATTTTATGTGCTAATGTTGGACATACTGGACATGTCCGAGAAGGACAAGCTGTTCAGCTTTCTCGATTGTTTGAAGCCATGGGCTCAACAAGAACTACATCGAAGGAATGTCGCCGACGTGATTGGAGCAATTACTGCCGCAGAAAGGCTCACCGACTTTGTTTCCTCCGAAGACCCGGAAAAAAGGAAACAATCTTCAAGCAATTGCCCTCCAAAATATTCTCGAGGGAAGGAGCTCGGGGGTAAAGAGAGGAAGAAGAGTTCCCACAAAGGGCCAAGCCTGAAAGGCAAGATCCCGAAACCTGGCAAATATTCTTGTGCGGAGGGCCACACATGGTGAGGGAGTGCCCACAAAAATAGGCACTCAATGCTTTAACAACTTCCATCCACCCCCCCCGATCGGACAAGGGCAAGGCTGTCGCTCTTAGTTCGAGTAGTTCTGAATCCAGCAGCGGCGATGAGGAGTCGCAAGGACCCCGGATGGGAGCAATGCATTTGTTGAACGCCATGCAGGGTCAAGTGGAGGAGAACACGAAGTCAAGGCTACAAAAAGCAGGAAGTGACGAGCTGATGTACGTAGACACTAAGCTCAATGGGCAAACGATCTGTGCAATGGTGGACATGGACGCTACCCACAATTTTATTATCGATTGAGAAGCAAAGCGACTTGGGCTGATCTTGGAGAAGAGCCCAAGTCAAATGAAGAAGGTTAACTCGGAGGCTAGACGAATCTCCGGGTTGGCAAAGGGAGTTCCCATCAAGATCGGAACATAGAGCAGGAGCACAAACATGATGGTGGTGCCATTGGATGACTTCCAAGTGATTCTTGGAAAGAAATTTATGCACACTGCGAAGTTGGTGCCAATGTCGTTCCTTAACTCCCTATGTGTGATGGGAGGTGACGACCCCTGTGTGGTTCCCGTCTCTCAGGGAGGAACCAGGGAACCCCAATATATATTAGCATTACAACTGAAGAAAGGGGTACGAAAAGACGAACTAACATTCGTGGCTGCTATAAAGCTAGAGCCACTCGACGAGAAGGCCATTTATGAACCTGCTGTGGTGGCGAATGTCCTGAAGGAGTTCACGGATGTTATGCCACCCGAGTTGCCGAAGACTCTGCCGCCACGTAGAGGCATGGATCATCTCATCGAGCTAGAGCCATGAGTGAAGCCTCCAGCAAGACCACCCTATCGCATGCCCCCGCCAGAGTTGACAGAACTCAGAAAGCAGTTAGGTGAACTGCTAAGCGGTGGTCTCATCCGCAGCTTTAAAGCACCATTCGAAGCTTCTAGAAGAAACAGGATAGGAGTCTCCGACTATGCGTCGATCACCGAGCCCTCAACAAAGTGACGGTGAAGAACAAGTATCTCATCCCCCTCATCGCGGATTTGTTCGACCAGTTGGGCAAAGCCAAGTATTTCTCAAACCTCGACCTTCGATCGTGGTATTGGCAAAAAAGGCATTGCCGAAAAGCGGCAAAGACTACTACCCGCGTGTGACCGTGTATAGAGCATTTGAATTTTGGTGATGCCTTTCGGCAACCAACGCCCACCCACGCTTCGCACCCTCGTGAACCAACTATTCAAGGAGTATTTGATAAGTTCGTGGTCGCCTACTGGACGATATCATCGTTTACAAAAAACGCCGAGGAGCATATCAAGCACCTTCGGACAATTTTCAAGGTTCTCAGGGAGAACACTTATGTTCGTGAAAAGGGAGAAATGCTACTTTGCCCAAACGAAGATCTTATTCTTGGGGCATCGAATCGGTGATGGCTCCATTCGGATGGACAAATCGAAAGTGCAAGCGGTTGCAGAATGGCGAACTCCAAAGAAGGTGCCAGAGTTGAGATCCTTCCTCGGCTTCGGCATTAACTACTATCGACGCCCATACGGGGTATTCGCCGCATAACTCCATCATCAAAGTTGCTGAACAAGGAGCAACCGCGAGGTGGTATGATAAATACGAGATTGTATTCCAAGATCTAAAGGTCTCTTTGATTGGAAGAACTAATGCTTAAATCATTGACTATGGGGAGCCCTTCAAGTCCATACGATACTTCGGACTTCGCTATCGGGGAGTACTCACGCAGAGGGTCATCCGGTGGCCCTACGAGCCGCAAACTCAACGAGACCGAGCGGCGGTATCCGGTGCACGAGGAGATGACAGTGGTGATCCACTGTCTATGAGTTTGGCGACACTACCTTCTTGGATCGCGATTTGTACTAAAGACAGACAACATCACTTTAAGCTATTTCCAAACTCAGAAGAAACTCTCCCCAAAGCAAGCATGATAGCAGGACTTCCTGGCTGAGTTTGATATAACAATCGAGTACAAGCTCGGAAAGGCGAATGTCATGGCCGATGCATTGAGTCGGAAAGTGGAGCGTGTGAATGCCGTACAATTGGAAGGTAGAGGCCAAGCAAGTCAGTTGCACTCCAACTTCCTTTCGAAGATCAGGGATGGACTATACAGTGATCCCCAGGCAGAAGCCCTGATACAGCTCATTAAAGAAGGCAAGGCACGACGGTTTTAGGTCTAGGAGGGACTCGTTTACACCAAAGGGAATAGGGTTTATGTTCCTCGAGTGAACAATCTGAGACGTGAACTCTTAAGAGAGTGTCCCGATTCCCTTTGGGTTGGACACACCGGCATTCACAAAACCTTAGCTCTCGCCAGTGATTTAAAAACCGCTAGGCGCCAAGGTCCAAAAACGCCTGAGGCACTAGGCGCTCGCCCGAGTGAAGCGAGGCACTAAAATATAAAAATATATAATATAATTAATAAATATAATTATTTAAAATTTTAAATAAAAATATGCTATTAAATTAAGAAAATCTAAGATACAAAATCACAATGTCACATTAACAAAAAGTTTCAAAATTCAAAACAATAAAATTTTACATCAAAATAAAAATTAACAACATTAAAATCAAAATAATATATTATTAATCTATTAACAGTATTGAAAATTAATCATTTCAAAATTTAAATAAACTTAATATTAAGAGTATATCAGATAATCGAGCCCCGACGGAGAAACGAGGAAGCAGCCGGGCGATGAGCCAATGAAGAAGAAATGAAATGACGGCAATGGCAATGAAAAATGAAAGGGAGCCAGAGGCGCGAAGCAAAATGAGGGCTCGTGGGAGTCATGAAAGCAGGGGAAGGTCATGGAGGGCTTTCAGGAGGAGGCGAAAGCAAGAGGAGGGGGTTCATGGAGGCCTTAAATGAGGGCTTTCATGGAGTCGCGAGCATCTGGAAGGCTCGCGAGAGGCGCGAGCAAAGGGGAGGCGCGAAAGAAAATGACAAATGACGAAAATAAATGGAGCAAGGAGCGGGAGCAGCAATGTAGATCCTGAGCGGGCGCGCGGTTAGGGTTGGTAAGGGTTATATCGGTTTAGTTGGTTCGACCAACCAACTAACAACCGAACTGTGATCGAACCGCACCTAAAATCCCGGTTCTATCCACTGTTTTACCCAGCTACCACGCGCCGGGCCTCTGGCTCTGGCGAGCCAGCCCAGCAAATTGTTTCAAGCCCGCAGCCGCTTTGGGACATTAGCGAAGCGCTCGGGCCTCGCCGCCTGAAGCCAGCGAAGCCTCTTTTCAATCATCGGCTCCGCGAGAGGGCCTTCTATTGGTCGAAGATGGGGACTGATGTGGAGGAATATGTTCGAACGTGCCTCATTTACCAGCAAGACAAGGTAGAGCAACGGAAGCCGGTGGGACTTTTGGAGCCGTTGCCCATACCAGAAAGGCCGTGCGAGAGCATTTCCTTGGACTTCATATAAAGCTTGCCCGTAGTAGGGAGACTCCGATCGATACTCATGGTGGTCGATTGATTTTCAAAGTATGCAACTTTCATTGCTGCTCCCCTTCACTGTTCAGCAGAGGAGGTGGCCAAGTTGATGATGAAGGATGTGGTGAAGTATTGGGGAGTCCCGCACAATATCATCAGTGATCGAGGCGCTCGGTTCCTAGGACGATTCTGGATCGAGCTATTCAAATTGTTGGGGTCTAAGTTATATTTCTCCACAAGCCTCCACCCCTAGACGGATGGCCAAACCGAAAAGATAAACTCGCTCCTAGAGCAACATCTTTGGCACTACGTGAGTGCCAACCAACAAGATTGGGTGAAGTTGTTGGACATTGCCCAATTCTCCTACAACTTGCAGCGGAGCTCTGCGTCCAATAAGAGCCCCTTCGAGATCATTATAGGACAACAACCGTCAACTCCTCACACCATGGCAATCGGGTATACTGGGAGTTGTCCGTCAGCCTACCACTTCGCAAAGGAGTGGCACCGAAATACAGATATTGCGCGGGCTTACTTGGAGAAGGCGACAAAAAGGATGAAGAAGTGGCAGACTTGGGAAGGCGACCGCAAGAGTTCAAGGTCGGCAATTTGGTGCTGGTAAAGCTCCAACCAGCATCACTTCAATTTTTTAGGAACAAAGTATACAAAGATTGGTGCACAAGTATGAAGGGTCCTTCCCAATTATCAGTAGGGTGGACAACGTCTCCTACAAGTTGCAGCTGCCGGCGTGGTTCAAAATTCACAATGTTCTTCACGCCAACAACCTAAAAGCCTACCACTCGAATCTGTAAGATGCTTCCCGAAGTGTTCCAACTCGACTACCCCCCACCAGAGTCTCCTACGAGAAGCGAGTTGAAACTATTTTAGCGGATCGCAAGATAAAGCCACCCAATGGAGTTGAGCAAACCGAGTACTTAGTGAAGTGGCGAAAGCTTCCTCGAACTGAAGCTAGTTGGGAGTCCGAAGATGCCCTGCGACATGAAGAAACAATTATCAACAACTACCAACAAGCGTCGACAGTTTGAATGGGGGAGAATGTCACGAATGGTCATCGCGCACCTGCAACAACTCCGTTCAACGAACCGTTCGTCGCTCTAATCTACATGTACAGTTGCTTGGCAGCATGTTTTAGCTTGGTTTTAAGTCCTTTTGCTAGTAAAAATGTAAGTTCGAACAAGTTGCAGCGCTACAGTACGACCACTCACCGAACCGAGCAAAACAACCCTAAAACAACCCAAAACAGCTCCGTTTTCGCATGCCACGGGTTGTTTTTTGCAGCCTGCTACTGCACGCGAAACGTCAGCCATCTCAGCACCCTAGAACCACCCGGGTGGCACCATGGGGGATGGGGCTTCAGTATAGTGTCGAACGTTGAACAATCTTTCACAAGTTCGCACATTACCTTGACGGGAACTTGTTGTCGCGCTCGGCACCTGGTGAGTAGCTGTTTGTGGACTTGCAGCTGTTCGTTCAACCTTCTAAAGTCCTTGTTTTCCTCCTCTCCCTCTTTTCTCTTGTGCACGCAAAGTGCTCGCTGAATTGCTTGTAAAGCTTCCCCTTTTCGCGAGACGTCGAGACTTGTCCGTCGCTCGTTTTTCGAACTAATCAACTTTCTCTTTTACAGGTCCTTCGGGACCTGCAAGAGGTTGCAAGTGGGCTGATCTTTGCGAATGCATTTCACAAGGGTGAAGCGCGACTTAGGCAACGCAAGCTAAGTTCGCGTCTTTGCCGCAAGGGTGCCTCGCGACTTAGGCAATTCCAACTAAGTCCGTGACACTATGGCCCACTTCAGGACCAAATATTTCTCAAGTAAACTCACCATTTGAAACACCTTCTAGAAATGCACTCTCCTTTTTTTTTTTGGTCTAGATATGTACTAGCAGCTTCCAGAATCCAGACTGTATGTGCCACTCAAGTATGGGAAATGACATCCCAAAGAAATGGAACCAACCTTCTACAAAACGCGAAGAAAAAGAAAAAAGAATGCAGACACACATGTAAAGAAAATGACGAAAAATTAAAAAGATATGAGAAAGAGAGAGCAAGCAACACAAATAATTCATGGCATAACTGGTTGGACCTATGTTAATTGTGAAAGCAAGGAACTCTATAAACAACACACAGTAAACCACTACAACTATGTTGTCATGGAATTTCAACCAAAAATTATGAAAACAAGAACAAATAATACAGGAAATGAACAAATATCTAAGTTTCTGGACATAAACTTGTTGCCAATGTTTCAATGTTGATTTATCGAATTGCAATTTCTAGTTGCTGATCTAGATGTGTAATTATTTATGCAAAATCTAACTCACACGAGATTCTAAGAGATATTAAATCATATAAAGCTTGAAAGTAGAACACATATAGCTTGGTCCACAAACTAATAGGGTTACCAAATTGATCTGCATTTTACAAAAGACCCTAAACCAGATCATCATCCTGAAGTTCAAATGTCAAGCTCCACATCGGAAAAGCCCTAACTTGTATACTTTGTAAAGGTGACTATCCTCCAAAAGCAGTGAACAACAAGAACTTGCGATAATCAATTGAGGCACACGAAAATTCAGATAGAACATCACATTTCAACACCATGGAATCCCACTTAGAGCACTACGGTTTTCAATTTCCACCAAATCAAAATAGAAATTATCATTCAAGGAATTGCAGCTCGGTCATCGGATCAAGAAGCTCAATTACCTGTTCGATTCCTCCCATGCCAAGTCAAAAGTAACGCGAAACTCATATCAAACAAACCATCACCGAATACAAAATCAACCCGGCGGCGCGTACCTTGACATCGGAAGGCTGGAAGTGAATGAAGATGTAGTACCCGACGACGACGCCCGCCGTCAGCCCCGCCCCGAACCCAAAGAACCCCAATGCCGTGCTCACCAACCCCACCTTCAACCCCTCCCAGTTCGGCTCCAAACCCCTCCATCCCCTTGACATGAAGAAGAAACACATGAACCAAGAACAAGAACACCAGGACCGCTACGAGCACCCCGCTTCTTCACCCCTTCTTCTGTTAATATCGAGCGCAGAGAGAGAGAGCCAAGGCCCACCTTGCACGTCATCACATCTGCGGCCCAACCAAGAAGATGAATGAACATTGTCGGCAATGGCAACATCGAGACCCGACGTCGCCGTCTTCCAATTTGTGCCACTTAGGGCCATAGTAATGAATCATGAATCCTAGAGGACCACGTGGACGCGCGGCGACGTTCGAGTGAGGCCCAAACTTACACCCACGCACCTGACACATACGCGCACCTTCTCAGTGCCACGTGGATCGCGATGCGCTGTTGGCTTAGGTGGCGAGCGAGTGTCGAGAGGTTACGTCGACGTTAAAGAATTTGCTTTCCGCGAGCAATACTTTATCAACCAGAGTTCGACTTACCCGATCGTGTACCTGCCATACCATGTGCAGGTCGCGTTGTTCTACTCCTATTACGAGGCGGGTACGGAGACGGCAGGAAGAGTGCCTGAGCAAGAAATAACTACTTTTTTGTTTTTTTGGGGAAATTATTGCTTTGGTGACAAAACATATAATTTTATGGTCAATTTTTTTTTTGGAAAAATCCTCATGTTTTGAATTAGTTTTAGGATGTCAACCTATTTCAAAAAAGGCTATGGGGAACCCAACACTTCAAAATCATAAAAACATACTAAATCAGTTACAATATTTTTAAATAGAGTCACAATGTTTTTCTATTATTGAATAAAACATATTGTGGTTCTGTTTTTAAAAAATAATATAACATAGCTTTAATTAGTTCAAATTTTCATCAACTTTAATTATTTCATATAATGATTTATTTGAGGATTTGAGTTCTTTTAGAAGGAAATTAAAAACTATATATATATATATATATATATATATATATATATATATATATAACAAAGGATGATAAATCCCTTTTTTTCACATTTAACCTTAATTTTAGATTTATATTTTTTAAATAACCTTTATAATGTACGTATTTACTTATCATGAAAGAATAAAAATGACACCAAAAGATGATGAGACGTTACTTGGTTACAATGAACCAAAATATCGTAATCGAGCTTCAATTAATTCAAATCCTCACTAATCATAATTATCAATTTTATTATAGTTTTTAAAGCATTATAAAATATTTTGTATGAGAAGTTGAATGGTTTCAAATTAAAAAAAATAAAGGTTTTGACATATTTTAAAATAAATGATAATTTTTTTTTATTTTTTTCACGCTTAATATTAAATTTAGTTCCTTATATTTTGAAAATCTTTAGGATATGACAATAAAAAAGAATAAGATATTACTTATATATAGTACACTATAATCTCATTATTAGGCATGGTGGCTTCATGCTTCCGGAATAGATGTGGGAATGTGACCTGGTCAACCACAAAATCTTGAGAGGCTTATCGCTGGTTGTTGTTGAGTAGTCGAAAAGCGAGGAGCTCGGCCGCATACTATTCCTCCTCCATGCAACGGCGAATGGCTGTTATTACCAGCATCGCCTTCTTTCCCGGAGCTTTTCATGGCCTCACGAGGACCGAGCCTTCCTCGCCTCCCCCTCCCTCCCTTTAAGTGCCTCCCCCCTCCTCCTTCCTCTGAGTGGGTACTGGGCCTCCGCCTTCTGCTCTCGTTCCTCGTTCATGCAGAGGAGGAGCGCGGCCCCCCCTCCCTTGCATCGGTCTGTTATCTCCCTTTAGAGTGTCAGGAAGACATCCTATTCCACTCCTGGAGCAAAAGAGCTGAGAAGCCATGGCAGTGTCGTCGGAGACCGCAGCGCGGTCTTTCATCGTTGTCTTCCTCCTCGCCGCCCTGGCCGCCACCTGCGAGGCTCGCCAGGCCAACAGCGGTGGAGGGGTGACCTACGATGGCCGCTCTCTGATCATAAATGGGAAGCGAGAGTTGCTCTTCTCGGGGTCCGTCCATTATCCTCGAAGCACACCTGAGGTAGCAAATCCTCTTAGCTTTCTTTTAGCATCATGGTGCACGACCTTTGATGTCTTCTATGATTTGCTTCTGGTGATTAGATGTGGCCGGATATCATCAAGAAGTCCAAGGAAGGAGGGCTGAATGTGATCCAAACTTACGTCTTCTGGAACGGTCACGAGCCTCAATATGGAAAGGTAAGGCTGGCTCTAAATGATGCAACCGGATGAACGTACGATTCTCCAATCTATATGAAATGATTTGGCCGAGCGATGTGATTGCCTGCAACAGTTCAACTATGAAGGGAGATACGACTTGGTCAAGTTCATCAAGCTGGTGCAGAAGCAAGGGATGTACGTGACCCTTCGGCTCGGTCCCTTCATTCAAGCGGAATGGAACCATGGGTGTGCATCGATGACCTTTCTTTCCTCGTCTCTACAACTCCTAACGGCTCAGATCCTATCAGTCTCATGATCTTCTCTGATCTGTCGCAGAGGGTTGCCGTATTGGCTCAGGGAGGTCGCCAACATCACCTTCCGGACAGACAATAAACCCTTCAAGGTAATTTGCGGTACACTCCACATGTCGCTGTGTTTCTCTAAGACTTTGCTGGTGGATGCAGGACCATATGAAAAGGTTCGCGACGATGATCGTGAAGAAGATGAAGGATGAGAAGCTGTTCGCCTCTCAAGGAGGTCCCATCATTCTAGCACAGGTTCAGCTTCTGCATCTCCTTCGGTTTCTCTCGTATTCTCTTCTCTTGTTGCTTCTCACTGCTCGACCATGCTTGTTCATCGACCAGATCGAGAACGAGTACAACAACGTGGCACGAGCGTTCGAGGGCGGCGCAAGATATATCAAGTGGGCAGGCAACATGGCTGTCGGCCTCGACACCGGAGTGCCGTGGGTGATGTGCAAACAGAATGATCCTCCTGGTGAAGTGGTATGTTCAGGTTTGCAGATTGATGGTGATGCTGCAGGTATGTCTAATCTAATTACCGCTGTGTCATGCGTGTAGATCAACGCATGCAATGGAAGGAACTGTGGAGATACATTTCAAGGCCCAGACGATCGGACGAAGCCTTCCCTTTGGACCGAGAACTGGACAGCTCAGTAAGTCCAGTTTCCATGAAGAAGACAGCCTTCCCTTCAGTGTATCTTTGCAGGAATGAATCTAAGCAACCTCAATGCTTGCTTATTTCAGGTACAGGGTATTCGGAGATCCACCATCTCAAAGATCAGCAGAGGACATCGCGTACTCTGTGGCACGCTTCTTCTCAAAGAACGGAACACTGGTGAACTACTACATGGTATGGATTCCTTCTCCGAGAAGTCGTCAGATATCAAGAAGATTAGAGAATCTATGACATTATGCGCTTGCAGTACCACGGAGGAACCAATTTTGGGAGGACAGGAGCTGCTTTCGTGATGACGAGATACTACGATGAAGCCCCTCTGGATGAATACGGTATGACGCCGGGAGCTTTCGCCATAGTCTCTTCTATCTTCATCTTAACTCATGACGTTGATTCAGGATTGCCGAAGGAGCCCAAATGGGGTCATCTCAGGGACTTGCACTATGCATTGAAGTTGTGCAGCAAGGCTCTTCTAAAGGGATCTCCTTCCGTCCAAAGCTTCGGCTCGGGTTTTGAGGTAAGATGAACTCGATCACCATTTTATTGAAAGCAGAGAGGAACTGAGACAATGAGATGGTTTATTGGGCTTGCAGGCTAGACTGTATGAGATACCCGAAGACAAAGTGTGCGTGGCTTTCCTAACCAACACCAACGCACGAAAAGATGGGACCGTAAAGTTCAGAGGTACGGAGTACTTCCTCCCTCGCCGCTCCATCAGCATCCTCCCTGACTGCAAGACTGTGGTGTACAACAATCAGATGGTGAGTAGGCCGTGAAACCTGTCATCCTTCTTAGGCTGGATAACAGAGGGTGTTGCAGAGCAGTGTAACTCTTGCTGCACCTCCACAGGTTAACTCTCAGCACAATGCGAGAACATTCAATCCAGCAAAGGAAGACAGCAATAACAACAAGTGGCAGATGTACGTGGAGCAGCCACCAAGCGTACGGGACACCTCCATTAAAGCCAAAGGGCCTCAGGAACTAGTCAACATGACCAAAGATACTACGGATTACCTTTGGTACGCGACGAGGTATGTTAACAGTCTTCCTCTTTACAGAAGATTCTCATCTAGGAAGATGGTTTGATGATTACAAGTTGATGTTCGGCAGCTTCAACTTGGAGAAAGACGATCTATCGATGCGACATGACATCCGGCCTGTGCTCCAAGTCTCGCACCTTGGCCATGCCATGCATGCCTTTGTGAACGGCAAATACGTAGGATCTGGACATGGAACCAAAATCGAGAAAAGTTTTGTCTTCCAGAAGCCGATGGATCTCCAGGCAGGAACCAATGACGTAGCTATCTTGGGGATGACAGTGGGATTGCCGGTAAAACCTGTGCAAGCTATGTTGCTCTGCAAACTAACAGCAGTGCAATGAGGTGACTCTTTCGATGCTTCATCCATGCAGGATAGCGGAGCGTACTTGGAACACAGACTCTCCGGGGTTCATACCGTCGTCGTCCAAGGTCTCAACGCAGGGTCGTTAGATTTGTCGCAGAACGTGTGGGGGCACAAGGTACTTCACCTTCTCCTCCTTGGTCCCTATTCTACTTAAGTAAATGGAAGCAAACTCACCGGCGTTGGATTCCCCGTCGCCAAGGTTGCATTGGAAGGAGAGAGGAAGGCTATCTACGACGAGAAGAAAGTGGATTCCTTTAAGTGGGAGGACGCGAAGAGTGACTCTCCGATCACATGGTACAAGGTAAAGCACGGCATGGTCTTTTGTCTCAACACAGTCACATCGAGTTTCTGAGCCTTTTTCTTCCCAGAGATACTTTGATGCTCCGAACGGAAAGGACCCTGTTGCTGTGGACTTGAAGTCCATGGGGAAAGGACAGGTGTGGGTCAATGGCGAAAGCATCGGTCGCTACTGGGTCTCCTACCTTAGCCCTCTCGGGAAGCCTTCTCAATCGATGTAAGTAATCAGCCAATGCCATTATGCCGATGGAAGGAACGGCACGGTTACTAAGATGGTGTACGCCATGCTGCAGCTATCACGTGCCGCGATCCTTCTTGAAGTCAAAGGATAATCTCATGGTCGTCTTCGAGGAGCGCGGAGGGAAGCCGGAGGACATACTGATCATGACGGTGAAGAGGGACAACATCTGCAGCTTCGTCTCGGAGTCCAACCCTCCGCAAGTCAGGTCATGGGCCATCAAGAACAGCCAGATCCAGAGCGTCGTCAACGACGCGAAGCCAGACGCCACCTTGACGTGCACGGGGGATAAGGTGATCCGCTCCATCGTCTTCGCAAGCTTCGGCAACCCCAGCGGGATCTGCGGCAACTTCACCGTAGGGAGTTGCCATGCGCGACAGGCCAAGAGTGTGGTGGAGCAGGTAACCTTTCAAACATCCGACTTATCATAACGTATACGTACGTGAAGCAACTCAACTGATGCATGTATGCTGTGCTGCCATGGCAGGCCTGCTTGGGGAAGGCCAGCTGCGTGTTGCCGGTGTCGGCGGCGACCTACGGCGCGGACGCGGGATGTGAGGGGACGACAGCCACCCTCGCAGTCCAAGCCAAGTGTGCCCGGGCGAGCCAAAAGGATTGAGCTGATGCCGTTTCTTGCACTACTATTGTTCGGCAACTACGCGACCGGCTGTAATTATCGAGGAAGGGATCGAATACGATCTCGACGTGAGCTCTCTGTCACAATAATAGATAATGGATCTGATGATTACTCTTCACTCCATCATTTTCTTGAGATGAATCCTTCATTGATCTCAATAAAACCCTTCCTGCTTAGACAAATTGCGGATGCTTCCCATCCACTGCATGCACCAAAATGTGTATATTCGAGCAGTTAATTCCACATCAAATTAATGAAATAAAGATCATAAACATAAACCAGTATATATTGATTTGTTGGTATATCTCATCATACATCGATATTATTCAATACATATTATATCAACGATTGATTAGTATATTGATATGGCTCGATAAGATTAATGCTAAACCTCATTATCTTTGCAACAAGCATGGTTAGATTTTATAGCTCTATAAAATTAAATTTAAAGTATTAATCCTATAAAGATAACAATATCTGCTTTCATCGAGCAGTAGGAGCTCTGGAAATAAAGGATTCCATCATTAAGGGCACAAAAATATCAATAGAAATCAAAAGTAGGATTAAGCATTGATCTAGACACAATTGATTACCAACTCAATTAGATCTAAACTAATTGATCTAAACTCAATTAGATCTAAATTAATTCAATCTAGACACAATTGATTACAAATGTAAATCTTATTTTGTTTGGCATGTCATTAGTTCATCTAACTTCCATAACTTTCGATCTCCTTGGTGCAATGTTTGATCATGTCTCCCGAAAAGTCTTTCTGGCATATTGACATGTTCTTGATTGAGGTTAGTCCCAAATCACTCAAATACACATTAGATCATATTTTTATCAATTGATTTCATCATCAAAATTCTTCATCAATAACTTTCTAATTCACGTTCAAACGATTTTAATCATGAATAACATCATCATATACTATTTGCATTATTACACATGCATAATTCCAAACCATTACAAATCATCATCATAACTTCTCATTATATTTATCATCATAATTTCTCCTCCTTTATCATTAAAAAAAAATACAACTAGCAAATTTTTGAAAAAGAATGCAAGCTAGTAAATTAGCAAATTTTACATTATTTTAGAACATATAATGTTCTTACTTCAAACAAATTGAAACACATTTCAAGATAGCACTTCTTACTTCTCTTTTGATGTACAAACAAGCAAGTTTTTCTCTTTTTGAAATATGTAAGCTAATAATCTTTGCTTCTCTTTTGAGATGAGTAAGCATTTTTGCTTCTATTTAGATGTGCAAGATAGTATTTTTTTTGCATCTTATTGAAATGTGCAAACTAACAAACTTTGTTTTTCTTTTGAGATGGGCAAGCTAGTAAGTTTTCTTTTCTTTTTATATTAATTTTCAAATCATGATAAAGTTAAATAAATCATAAATACAAGGTAATTGTACATAATGAAAATAATATCAAAAACTTAAAAAAAATGAAAAGAAATCTTAGGAGACCAAATAATAAGGGAAATCTTAAGTGATGAATTTTGAAAAAAGATATTCTTTTTAATAAATAGTAAAAAGGAACATAGGAGAATAAAAGATCTTGATTCATTTATAAGAAATCTCAAGTTTTCAAGATCATGATTCATATATTAAAAAAATTCAAGTTATAATTTCTAGAATTCACAAGAAAAATCATGATTCATAAAAAAAAATCTCCTCTTAAATAATAAGAAGGAATGATACAATAACACATAATAAGATATCTTGATTCATAAAAGATTTCAAGTTATAATTTCAAAGAATCAAAAGAAAAATAATGATTCATTTAGATAATTCTCTTTTTGTAAATAATGAAAAAGAAACATAGGAGATAAAAGATCTTGATTCATTTAAAATAAATCTAAGTATCTGAAATATTTGGATAAAAATTATTCAAATTTAAATCATCAAAATCACTTTCATAGTTCAAGTGATTCATAAAATAACATAAATTCATCAATCACTTATTGAAAAACTCGATTAAAATTTTTTTAAGAAAAACACTTTTCTCTTTTTAATTGTTTCAATTCATATGATTAAATTCATACAAGCATGCCCAAGTATGATTTCATTGAACATAAAACATCTTAAATTAAGATTATTTTATTTCTATTGAATATCAGATTTTGATGATGAAACTAATTGCTTGTGTTTAGATGTTTAACTACATTTTGAGTGATACAGGTCTACTCGATCAGGATTATACAGTTGACGCAGGAGGAATTGACGTTGCGTCGTAGGAGATCACGTCAAGATATTGGACGGCAGAAGGCTTCGGATGTCGGGCATCGAGCTAATGAGAGCGGAATTGCGTCAAGGATATCGGGGTTGCGGAGGTCAACTGCCGATTAGGCAACAAGCCGCAAGAGAGGACGATGCGCTGAAGAATCGGATGAAGCGCCAACCAATGACATGCCGGGCAATAGAATGTTAATTCGCGTTGTAATAATTGTCTAGATCGAAGTAGAGTTTTGGCTTACATGTGCAGGATTAACTACGATAACAATGAAGATATAAAGCGAAATAAAGTGCCGGAGTCAAGCGCGAAGGATTCATTGGGAGTTCGAGAGTTCGACGGAAGTCCGAAGGTTCGTCGGGAATACTGGCGGAACTAGCTGAGAATGAGTAGGGAGCTTGCCAAAGGGTTTTTCGGAAGCTCGCCGGAAGGTTCGTGGGAAGTTCGTGGAGCTCGCCGAGAAAGATCGGAGCTTGCCGAAGAAGCTTGTTGGAACTCACCAAGATCAAATCGTGAAGTCTAGGAGCTTGCCGGGAGTCTGCAGAATGGTTTCCGAGAGTTTATTGGAAGACCGCGGGAAGTTCGTCAGAAGCTCGCCGGAAGAAGCCTTGACTTACAGACTTTGTAATAGCTTAGGAAATGTCTTTAAATTCATAGTTAGCATGTTAATTAGGGTTAGGATTAGGTGTTAATCCTATAACCCAAATAGGGGCCAATTGGGCCCAAGTTCGGATTGGTTTGGGCCAAGTTTGGAGCCCAACCAGTGAGCTAAAATAGTGTAGGCGGTGGCACCGCCTAGAACCTAAGAACTGAGCGGTGGCACTGCTGGACTGAGCGGTGGCACTGCCCAGCACCCGAGAGATCCGGCGGTGGCCTATAAATACCTCTCAATTCTCAGCTGAGATCACAATCTTTGAGAAGCAAGAGAGTGAGCTAAAAGTCTTAGCAAAGCCTTTAGCAAGTTTTTGTTTTCAATAGCTTGAGTGTTCATCTCCCTCTTTCTCTTTGAAAATCTGTAAGAGTGTGAACCACTCGTAAAAGGTTGTAAGAGGGGTATTTGTCCTTCCCCTTCAAAGTGATTTACTAGTGGAAGTTGGGAGCCTCTTCGAAGAAGGCTTCACAAGTGGATGTAGGTCATTTTGACCGAACCACTTTAAATTGGTGTGTTCTCTGGTTTGCATTTACTTATTGCTATTTACCTTACTGCAAACCTTCATACGTGCTTTACTTCCTCATTACTTTTGCTGCACACCTTTATGAACACGCTTTCAAGTTAAGCACTTCCGAGTTCGGCTTTTTATCGTACGAAAGATTTTTCCAAAACCGAAGTTTTAATCCGCTGCACTAATTCACCCCCCCCTCTTAGTGCTACTCCGATCCTAACAATTGGTATCAGAACACGGTATTTCTCATTTCGGATTTACACCCGAGAGAAATGGCTCTTCATGGCTTTCAAGAGGGCTTATCGGTTGTTCGTCCACCGTTGTTTAATGGATTGGACTACACTTATTAGAAAACTCGAATGAGAGTTTTCTTGATTTCTATGAATTTGGATTTATGGAATATTGTTGAAAACGGTTTTCAACTTCCCTCTAAACCGATGAACGAATGGTCGGATTTGGAGAAGAAGTATTTTTCTTTAAACGCAAAGGCTATGAATGCCTTATTTTGTGCTTTAGATAAAAATGAGTCCAATCGGATTTCTATGTGCAAAACGGCTTTTGAGATTTGACAAACACTTGAAATCACACACGAGGGAACTAGTAGAGTCAAAGACTCGAAAGTTAACATTTTATTGCATGATTTTGAGCTTTTTCAAATGCAACCAAGCGAGACTATATGTGACATGTACACATGTTTCACGGATGTCGTCAATAATCTAAGAGTTCTTGGTAAATATTTTTCGAATTTTGATTTTGTAAGCAAGATCTTAAGATCCCTTCCAAAAAGGTGGGATCCTAAAATAACCGCAATACAAGAAACAAAAGATTTAAATATTTTTTACTTGAAGAACTAATTGGTTCGTTGATGGCATATGAAATGGTGCACAATGCACATAATGAACATGATGAACAAAATCACTTTCCAAAGAACAAGAAGGATTTGGAACTCCGGACAAATGAATACCACTTGAGCGATGACTCAAGTGATTAGAACAATGATGAACTTGAACTTCGAACACTAAATCTTAATAAGTTCATTAAACAAAAATCTAAAATAAACAATAAACTTGAACGGAGGAAGAGGCCAAAGAAGAGGAAGGCGACCAAGGATAAATCAAGAACTTCCAAAGGTGAAACGGCGAATTGGGCTTTGACGAGCTTCAACTACAAGGTAAGTAACTCAACTCTCTTGAATTATTTTGAAATTACTTGAAGTTTTTCATGAGTGCTTAATTTAGATAGTAGGAATAGGAAATAAAAAAATATTTTTTAAAAATTATATCATGTTTTTTCTTTTTAGCATCTTTAAAAAATTAAAAAATTGATCATGAAACGTATATTGCTAAGGTTTCATGCATGTTATGTTTTGAAATGTTGAATGATGTATGCAACATTAAGAATGATAATTATATGATATGTGATAATGTTTAGGATTAATCCATGCATGTGTATCTTGATGATTTTATGTTATGCATGAGTTTTTGAAGTAAATGTTGATTTGAAACTCTCATTTTAGATTAATATATTTTTGGTCTAATCGTTTTTATGACGAATTAAGATGACATTCTCATGACATATTAAGATGACATAGTGCATGTACATCTATGTATGAATTTCTTGATAGTCTTTTGATGATAGATGTGATATCATGATATGTTTGGTCTTGACGGCTTCACGACGAAACTTATGTTTCGATTTTAAATGATGATACATGTTTTCACAAAAGATTCGAATACCCTCACATGAAATCAATTATATGAAATGGAAATGAAATTTCTATCCTATTGAGATTAATGAATTTATTTTACCAATCTTGTGAATCTCATGAAAATAAACATGATGAATATTTTGAAAATAAATGAGTGTTTCATGCATTTGGACTTAATGATTTCTCTTGAACATATTTTTTGAAATCATACTTGATGATGAATATCAAGATATTAAAAGGATATTATCATGGAATCATGCTAGATGATTTGTTTTACGAAATTTACCTTTCCGTCTTAAATGTTGACACTTGTTTTATTAAAGGTAACGACATGCTTATAAGAAGCAAATCACATTAATAGAAATTTATAAAAATGAAATGCGATCCTCTATCTTATTGACTTTTCAATAAATCTATGCTTGTGACTTTGAGGATGATTTTGTATTTTACAAATGCTTGATTCATACTTATGACATGAGACACATTTTAAATATGAATCATGTTCAATGCTTCAATCATGTTATATCTCCCTTAATTCATTTTGTTCTCCTAGATTTATTTACTAAAGAGGAGAATCTTCCGAAAATGAAATGATACAAATGAATCACTTATCGATATGTCTTTTTGAAATATATTTTTAATATAATATTGATAATTTGAGATGCCTGTTGGAATTCATGACATGAGATAATTGAATCCTTGACTTACTCTGGCTTGAAAATAAATGTTTAAAATCTTGCTTGATGAGTTGTTTTATAAGATTTTGCCTTTACATCTTGAACTCTCATGCTTATCTTGATTTGGCATATAATGATTAAGGCATGCTTAGATGAAAAAGAATCACTTAAAAAATGCTTTTCCCATCTGATCGAGATTAATGATTTCATGATATTTTGTGAATCTTGAAATTGATTTTGATGACTTGATTATGAATTTCAAGTTAACGATTTGATTTGAATGAATTTTATCTAAATCATAATCTTGATCTTGCAAAATTGGAATCACAAATAATATCTTTTGGTATTCAGGAATTAATACTTACAATATGAAAGTATTGGTATTCATGACTTGAATTTGATTGAAATATTGCATGCTTAAATTAATCATTCTCCTATGTTTCAAAAATTCTTTAAATGCCTTATGTGATAAATCTATGTATATCATTTTGAATCTCTTGAAAGTAATGTTGAGATTTTGATGAATTTGACGATTTGAATTTGAATGAGTTTGTATTCGAATTATGATCTTGACTTCTTGGATTTACTACTTGAGATTTTTTTAATCATAATCTCTTCTTTGTACACCTATAATTTTTATTATTTATAAAAAGAAAAGATTTGATAAAATGAATCATTGTTGACTTAATGTTTAGTATAATGAATACTTTATTATCATACATGAAAATAGTGATAAATATTTTGAAAATAAATGTTTGTATTATGTTAGATGATTTTACATTTTGTGCATGATGAGTTATAGTGATGATTGAAACAATGATTGAAATGATATGAATGATGATTTGGAATCATGCATATAATGATGAGTTTATATGTTTTGAAAATATATATGATGATTTGGTATTATGCATGTAATAATGATGCACGCAATGATGAAATATTCATGACAAAATTATTATTTTGGTATTCATGACTTGAATCTTCCTTTCTTTTTGCCAATGACAACGGGAGAGAAAGAGTTGGTAATGTGCAATCTTGAATTGATATAAAGGGTCATCTCAAAGTGAAATTAGCTACCTTGCACAAGTCAAGAAAATGCAAAAACTTGCTTACTTTCTTGCACATCTAAAGAAAAGATATAAATGTAACACTTGCCAAATTATTTGCTTGTCTCATGTAAAAATATGGTCCTTTGCTAGTTTGGTATTTTGCTAAGGAAGCAAAAATGACACTTCTCAAAAGAGAAGAAACAGCTTGCTTTCTTGAACATCTTTAATTTGCTAGCTAGCATGATGTACAATTTGCTATCTTGAACATTACAAAGAAATACTATCATACACATTGCAAAGAAAAGCAAATATGCCAACTTGCATATCTTTAAATTTGCTAGCTTGTATGTAGTAAAACTTACATATCATAAAAGTTGCTAGCTTGTAGAGAAGCAAAGAATTGCTATCTCGAAAGAAGCAAAAAATGTAAAACTTAGAAAATTTGCAATATAATTGCTCTTGTCATGCTTTGTATCAAAAATAGGTTGATATCCTTAAAAGCATCACATTAAATTTTTTAGTATCACAATGTATCACATGTATCGCAAATTAAAATTTTTGACTATTATCATATCATGTTTAACAATTGATGTCTTTAATGATATGATTTCTTTGCATTTTTGTCTTGTATATATCATGTGATGATTGAAATATTGATTGATGAAAATTCATAATTTATGTAAAAGTCTAAATCATTGGTTCCTCTCCTTCTTTTCGGCAATGACATAGGGGAAGAAAGATTGCTAGCTCAAGGCAAATGCTGGCTAGCTTATACTCTTCCCTTCTTTTCGACAAAAACAAAGGGGAGAAAGCTTTTGCTAGTTAGAACATGCAAAGAAAAGCAAAGTGCAATCTTGCACAAGAAGCTAAGTGTTGAATTGCCATGATTGAACTTAAGAATCTTGCTATGCTTTTGTGCTTATATGTTGTGATGAAAATCTAGCTTCATGTTGCAAAAACTTGCATATCTTTTAAAATAGCTAGAGCTACTTCTCCTTTTTGTTGATGACATAGGAGGAGAAGTATATTGATGACTCCATGCATTGAATTGAATATTTTATATATATTTGCATGATGGTTTAAATGTTTTTCATAACATGTGATGAATGTTGCTTGGATTTTTGAATCCAAGAGTTTCTATCAATACGGCATATTGATAAGGGGAGTTTGGTTAAACTCTGGGGAGTTAAGGTTAACCCTGTTAGTCATCAATTAGTTGCCATCATAAAAAAGGGGGAGATTGTTGAATCTCATATTTTGATGATGAAACTAATTGATTGTGTTTAGATGTTTAACTGCATTTTGAGTGATGCAGGTATACTCGATCAGGATTAGACAGTTGACGCAGGAGGAATTGATGTTGCGCTGGAGGAGATCACATCAGGATATTGGACGGCAGAAGGCTTCGGATGTCGGGCATCGGGCCAAGGAGAGCGGAATTGCGCCAAGGATATCGGGGTTGCGGAGGTCAACTACCGATTGGGCAACAAGCCGCAAGAGAGGACGATGCACTGAAGAATCGGACGAAGCGCCAACCAATGACGTGCCGGGCAACAGAATGTCAATTCGCGTTGTAATAATTGTCTAGATCGGAGTAGAGTTTTGGCTTACATGTGCAGGATTAACTACGATAACAATGAAGATATAAAGCGAAATAAAGTGCCGGAGTCAAGCGCGAAGGATTCATTGGGAGTTCGAGAGTTCGACGGAAGTCCGAAGGTTCGTCGGGAATACTGGCGAAACTAGCTGAGAATGAGTAGGGAGCTTGCCGAAGGGTTTTTCGGAAGCTCGCCGGAAGGTTCGTGGGAAGTTCATGGAGCTCGCCGAGAAAGATCGGAGCTTGCCGAAGAAGCTTGTTGGAACTCACCAAGATTGTTGGAACTCTTTACATTTAGTGCAAAAGCTTAATACGTAATTATCATGCTCATTTTTTAATTTTTTAAATTAATTAAAAAGAGAAGCATGATTCTTTTTTAGTAATTAAAAATTTTTACTAACTAATTTAAATTTATCATACAAATCATTGAATGTATCAAATAATTCATTATAAGGTAAAGACATTTCAATTGATTCATTTATCTCGTTGTTGAGAGCCATTAAAGCAAAGTTCGGAATTTCGTCTTCATCGGTTTGCTCCTTGTCTTCGGATGTACTCGATTCATCCCAAGTTACCTTGAGTGCTTTCTTTCTTCTTTGATAGCTTCTTTTTTTTTATGTTCGTTTTTGTTCTTAGTTTCATGTTTTATGAATTTTTTGAATTTTCTTGTAGGAAGTTCAAGATCATCATCACTTGAGCTTTCACTCGAGTGGTCTTATTTTGTTCTAAGTGCTAAATCCTTCATGTTCTTTGAAAGGTTATTCTCATATTCGTCATATGTCATATATATCATTTCATAGGTCATTAAAGATTCGATAAGTTCTTCAAGTAGAAAATTATTCAAGTCCTTTGCCAAGAGCTTTCACACTATTGATAACATCTATAAGGGTATATATATCAATAATAGTTTCGGTTGACTTTATTCAAAATAATTCAAAACTATGCATCAAAAGATTAATTTTAGAATCTTTAATTCTACTTGTGCCATCATATGTGATTTCGAGTGTGTACTAAATATCATACGCAGTTTCACATATAGAAACACTATTAAATTTATTTTTGTCCAAAGCACAAAAGAAAGCATTCATCGTTTTAGCATTCAAAGAAAAAATCTTCTTCTTCTTTAAATCATTCTATTCGTTTATTAGTTTAGAAGACTTTTAAAAATTATTTTCAATAATATTTCATAAATTGAAATATATAGAAAGCAAGAAAACTCTCATACATAAGAGGATGAATGATAGAGTGGCCATCTAGATTGCCAGTAAAAGTCATTCTCTTGAGTGTTAAACTAATCGAGAAAAACTTGGCTTTGATATGAACTATTAAGATCGAAATCGACACTAAGAGGGGGTGGGGGTGGGGGGTGGGGTTGAAGTAATACTTTCGTAAAATCACGTAGATTTGAAAACTTTGTTCGATGAAATCATATTAGATAAATATTTAACTTAAAAATATACAAAAGCATAGTAAGATTAAGAAATCAGTTTGTAAAATAAATGAAAAGTATAAAGTATTTGCAAATCAGATTTATAATGGTTCGGTCATCGTCACCTACATTCACTCCCGATTCCTCTTCACTTGAGGCCACTGGCTTTCACTACCAAGCTTCTTTCAACGGATGAAGATCAACTACTCTTACAACTTTTTCTCCTTTTCATAGGCTCGGGAGAGAACCTTTACACCTCTCTCTTTTACACTTAGACCTCATTTCTCCATTTACAAGAACTTCTAAATACTAGAAAGAGATGACTCTACACTTTAAGAGAGATTGGACTTTTTTTTTTAAGTATAACTTTCCTTTTCCATTCTAATTCTTGCTTGTTCAAACAAGAATAGCTAGGGTATTTATAGACTCCAAATAACTTCAAAAATGAAGTCAAAAAGTGTCTTTATTGAATCTTGGATTTTGATGATGAAATCAATTGAGAGTGTATATGATTTAATATGCATTTAAATGATGTAAGGCTAACATTGATTAGAAAAAATAAATTGATTAAAGTAGGAGGAATCAAACGTCAGGTCGGAGCAAACATATTAGAAGATTGGACGTCAGGTAGGAGGATCAGTCGACATATCGGTAGAAGGCTTCGGGCCATGAATTCGATCATCGAGCCAAGAAGATCAGATGTTGTGGGAAGATAACATGCCGATTGGGCAATACACCGAAGGAGAGGATGAAGCAGCGGAAGAACTAATGACATGTTGGACAACATAGGATTCGCTTGTAATTAATTATGTCTATATCGAGTTAGTTTAGAGTCTAATTGAGTCGGTTTAGAATAGAATTAAACCAACTCAATTAGGGATCAATTGGGCCCGAAATATAACTGTTTTTGGCCAAGAGAAAGGCCCATTCAGTGACCCATATTTAGGCTATGTTAGGCCAAGCGAAAGGTCCAAATAGTCACCAAACATGTGAAATCATCATGACACAATCTCCAAGACTATGTCAAGTGGTGGTACCGTCAGTCTGGGTAGTGGTACCACCCAGTGTTAGGGTGTCAGGCGATGGTACCATCAGACTGGGCAATGGTACCACCCAGTGTCAGTGCTGCAAGCGGTGGTACCACCCAACACAGGTGGTGGTACCGTCCATACCCGGGAAACCCGGGATGAGATATTTTTAGGCTCCAAGTTTGAATCAACTTGAGGCCTATAAATACTCATCTCATCCCTGGTTAACATACATACAATTGAGAGCAAAAAAGGAAAGAAAACACTATTATAATTGTGTGTGAACTCCTGTCAAAAATTAAGTGTTAATATAGTTCGAGAGAGGAGTAAGAGGGGTTGTAAAGGTTCTCTCATGAACCTGTCAAAAGGAGAATTGATTTGTAAGAATAGTTGATCTTCGCCCATTGAAGGAAGATAGATAGTGGATGCTAGTGGCCTCGACAGAAGAGGAATCGGTGGAGTGGATGTAGGTCACGATGACCGAACCACTATAAAAATCCGGTTTGCATTTCTTTTAAGTAATTTACTTTACTACAAATTATTTTACTTGCTTATTGCCTTCAATACATTTATGAATACGAGATTTTAAGTTATCTTTCAAGTTCGATTTTTATCATATGAAATTTTTTTTAAAACTGATGTAGTTTTTTACTACTGCACTAATTCATCCCCCCTCTTAGTGCCGACTTGTTCCTAACAGTCTCATATTAGGTTTTCGGGGTACTAGCGATACAACCACCATTATTGGGCGATACAATCGTTTGCTAGACTAACAACTAGTGGTACCATCACCTGTTAGTTTGACACTAACAATAGGCGGTACCACCGCTTAATCTGATGGTACCACCGCTTAATATAGTTTAGGAGACTGTCTAGGCGATACCATTGCCCAGTTTGGTAGTGGCATCACTTGGGCCAATTATGAGTTACTGAATGAGCCTTCCACTTAGCCCAAAATAGCCCCAATTTGGGCTCAGTTGCCTCTAATTGAGTTAACATTATTTCACCCAAATACCGACACAATTAGATCTAAATTAACTCGATCTAGACACAATTGATTACAAACGCAAATCCTATGTTGTTCGGCATATTATTAGTTAATCTGATGCTTCATCTGATCCTTTGGTGTATTGCCCAATCGACATATTGATTCCCATAACTTTCGATCTCCTTGGTGCAATGTCCGATCCTTCGGTTCGATGCCCAAACTTATGGCACGAAGTCCTTCTGGCACGTCGACTAGTTCTCTGGCCCGATGTCCAATCTTCCGACATGTTCTACTCCAGCCTAACGTTTGATTCTTCCTACATTAATCGATTTGTCTTTCCTTGATCGAGGTTAGTTCTGCATCACTCAAATGTACATCAGATCATATTTTCATCAATTGATTTTATCATCAAAATCCGAGATTCAATACTTTCTCTCTATTAAATATTAATTTATCAACTTGAAAGAAAATTAATAATTATTTAAGTTTTAATTAATAAATTTATTTATATTTTTGATATAAGTGACATAGGAAATACTTCAATCATGGACTTGGATCACCGAATGGTCAAATATCGAGTACTAAAAAATTATCATGTCAAAAATTGGATGTCAAGCCGAAGGATTGATCGATGTGCTGCAAATCAAACTTCGTGCTATAGGTTCATGCATAATACTGGAAGGATCAGATATTATGTCGGAAGATTGGATGTCGTGGGAAAGTCGACATGTCGACAAAATGACAATATGCAGAAGGAAAGAACGATGTGTCGAATGTTCAAATGAAATGTCGGAAGAATGAATGATCTACCAAAATAGGGTACAACATATTGAAAGCTTCGTTAATGTGCTGTATGTGTGGTTGATTTATCAAAGCCTTGATTGAGATCATTATAAATCAATTTGAGTTAGTATCGAGCTGAAACCATGCCAACTTATTAAGAAAGCCATTGGGCTTGAATCAAGGCTGAATTGGATCTGTTAGAATATCAAATCGATGGCATAAACCATGCTTGGGTGGTGGTACCACTAGGACTAAGTAGTAGTACGGTTTGAATTAATCGAAAAGTATAATTTATGCTTTTTTGATGTTTTTGATGATGGTACGATTTATATCGATAGTGATACCGCGTAGTTCAATGGTAGTACCACTAGAGCTACTTGGTTATAATAGTAGTACCGTCTAGTGCCGATAATAGTACTGCTCATACATCGGAATTTTAGGGATTTAAAATTTTGGCTCAATTTTAAAAGCCTTTTGAGGCCTATAAATACTCTCACTTTAGCTTGGTTGATGGAGCATCTATTCCTATATAATAAAGTATTATAAACTCTCATTTTAAATATAGTTTAAATTTTTTCCTCTTGAATTTGTTATAATTCTAAGTTATAGGAGATGAGAGATTTTGTATAAAAAAAGAGTGTGAAGGTTATCTTCTAAACTTGAAAAATGAGAAAGTTATAAAAATGATAGTTAATCTTCGTCCATTGGGAAGAAGATCGATTGTAAAAGCTGATAGTCTCAAGGAAAGAGAAATTAGGAGTGGACTTAGGTTGAAAAGATTGAATTACTATAAATCAGTTTGTCTCTCTTTACTTACTCATTATCTGTGACTTAGAACAAGACTTAGTTTTGTTCTGCAACTTTAACTTGATCAATCAAGTTTTCAAAACATGTTAATTTATTGATTGAGATTTAAAATCAATTAAAAATATTATTGCACTTATTCACCCTCCCCCTTTTAGTTTCATTAAGATTCTAATAATTGGTATCAAAGCAAAGTTCTTTCATTTGGATTAACACCCAAGAAAGAATAAATGATATTTTCAAGCAATCAAGATTGACACTCTATCACACGTCCTCCTATATTCAATGAGATAGAAAATATAAATAAGGATTTTCTTATTTTTTAATAATTTTGATTTCTGGAATATTATTGAGTTTGGTTTTAAAAAAATTTCTAAACTAATGGAAGAATGAAATGATTTTGAAAAAAAATATTTTTTAAATGCTATAGTTATGAATGTTTTATTTTATATTTTAGAAAAAAACGAGTTTAATCAAGTTTCTACTTGTGATATGACATATGATATATGACACACACTTGAAATTACCAATGAAGATGCAAGTAGAGTAAAAAAATCAAAAAATAATATTTTTATTTATAGTTATAAATTATTTAAAATAAAGTCAAATGAATCTATTAGTAATATGTACACCCATTTTACAGAGGTTGTCAATTGATTAAAAACTCTTGATAAAACTTATACTAATTTTGAATTAGTGAATAAGATCTTAAGGTCTTTCTTTAAAAGCTAGGATCCAAAGGTAATGATAATCCAAGAAGCCAAAAACTTAAACAACCTTATTCTTGAAGAATTGAAAGGATCTTTATATATAAAACAATGAAAAAGAAAAAAGAAAGAATATAGCTCTTAAATTCAAAGAAGATTACTCGAGTAAAAGCTTAAGTGATAATGATGAAGACATAACACTTATTACAAAAAGATTCAAAAAAGTTTATGAGAAAAAAATAAGATAGATGAGAAGGAAAAAAAAAGTGAACAAAAATAAAAATAGTCTTATGCTATGAGTGAAAAAAATCGAGATACTTAAAAAATGAGTATCCATATTTAAATAAGAAGATGTCAACTTAAAAAAAGAAGAAATTACTCAAAGTAACTTAAGATAGATAAATCAAGTGAATCCAAAGTAGAAGAATAAATTAATGAAAGAGAAGTATCAAATTATGCCTTAGCAACTTTCAACAATGAGGTAATAAATTCTCTGGAAACTTCCTTACGAAGAATTAGTTGAAGCATTTTATGATTTATATGATGAACTCAAAAAGATTGGTAAAAAATATAATTCACTAAAAGTGGATCATGCATTACTTACTAATGATTTTAATATATTAAAGATTTAAAATTATATAATCTTAAACTTAAAAAAGAGTCATTTTAAAAATCACATGCTTTAGAGAATACAAAAAAAAGGACCTAATTGTCATGAATGAGAAACTAGAAAATTACTTACAAGAATCAATTGATAGTAATAAAATAATAAAATCTCTTAAAAAGGAAAACGTATTTTATGATAAACATTAGAAAATTTAAATTAAAAATAAGTCACTTGATATGATTTTTGCTAAATAAGGCTGTATATTTAGAATAGAAGGTATTAGTCTTATAAATAATATCACATATCAAAAGCCAACTAAATTTGTAAAAGGATCAATACTATATATTTCTTCTAAAATTAAATATAATTTTTGTGAAAAGTTTAATCACTATGGTTACACATGCTTTCTAAAGAAATATAGTTATTCTAAATAAGTTTGGGTTCCTAAAAGAATCATAAATGATTTGAATCTAAAAAGCAAGAAAGATAGATTTAACGATCCAAAGTCAAATGAGTACTTAAAAAAAATCTTTTTTCTTACAGTAATATCTCCAAACAAAAGCTAAGAGCAAAAAATGTTATCTTAATAGTAGATCCTATAAACTTCTTAAAACTCACTTATCAAGATTGATGATATGTTACATTCGAAGATAATAATAAAGAAAAAATTATTAGTATTGAAAATATTAGTAACAAATCGAATATCTTAATTAAAGATGTGCTTTTGGTAGATGATTTGAACACAATTTAATAAGCATTAGCCAACTTTATGATAAGGGATATCATGTTAAATTTGAACATAATAGAAATACTAAAAAAGAATAAATATATGATAGTTTTAAGAAGTGATAATGTTTATGTTATTGATCTTGATGATTTTCATGATGTAACTTATTTTTTAATTTTAAATGATAATGCATAATTTTGGTATAAGGGATTAGGATATGCTAATATGAAATTAATTTTATAAATTAAAATTAAATAATTTGTAACAGGAATGTCCAAAATTAAATTTGTTAAATATAAAATTTGTGATGTGTGCCAACTAGAAAAATATATAAAGAGTAACTTTAAACCAAAAAATCAAGTACCTTTAAACTATTATAACTAATTCACATGGATTTATTTGGACATATTGATATTATAAATATAGAAGGTAGTAGATATACTTTTGTGATTATTGATGATTATAGTAGATATACTTAGATATACTTCTTAGTAAATAAAAATGATTGTTTCAAATATTTTATCAAATTTTATAAATAAGTTCAAAATAAAAATATTTTATATTTTTTTTAATTTATAATGAGTATGATGGTGAGTTTAAATATCATACTTTTTAAGAATTTTGTGTTTTGAATGGGTATGATTATAATTTCTCTACTCTAAAAAATTCATAATAAAATAAAATTATTGAGAGAAAGAATAGGAGTTTAGAAGAGACGACAAATATAATGCTTAATGAACATAGCCTACCTAAATACTTTTGGGTCAAAACCATTAATACAATTTCCTATGCTATGAAAATGGTTCATATAAGATCTCATTTATCTAAAACTCTTTATAAATTATAAAATAATAAAAGACTCAACATCTCATATTGTAAAGTTTTTTTTATTATAAATATTTTATTTTAAATAATATGGATGTCTTAGAAAAATTTGATACAAAATCAGATGAAGGTATTTTTCTTAGATATTCATCTATCTCTAAAACTTATCAAATTTTCAATAAGAGATCCTTAGTCATTGAGAAATCTATTCATGTTATTTTTGATAAATCTCTCACAACTAAGAAAAATAATTTTGATGATGATTTTAAAGTTGATAAATTAAATTTGAATTATGATTCTTCTTTCTAAAGTAACTTAGATATATTTACTTCTAAAGAAATCTTAAGGAATGAAAGTATATAGATACACATCTTAAGGAGTTAATTATTGAAGATACATTAAAATGTATTCAAACTCATTCTTTGTTAAAAAATATTTATGCAAATGCTGATTTACTTCTAAAGAAATCTCACTTAAGGAATGAAAGTATATAGATACTTAAGAGCTAATTATTGAAGATACATTAAAAGGTATTCAAACTCATTCTTTGTTAAAAAATATTTATACAAATGGTATTTTTTTTATCTCAAATTGAGCTTAAATGTATTAATGATACTCTTAAAGATGACTAATGGATCTCAACAATGCATGATTAAAGACCCTTTGCTATTTGTTCTTATATAAATTTTTTTTTGCTAATGACTAAAGGAAAGATTTATCTCTGAATTATGATATTTCACTCGACTTCTCAGATTTATTTTGTATGAATAAAGATCTTTTACTATTTGTTCTTTTAATTCTTTTTTTGTGCTAATGAATAAGAAAGATATTTATCTAAATGAACCATGATCTTTTGTTTAACTTCTCGGTGTTTATAACTTGATATTTATTTTGTATGAATCAAGACCTTTTAATATTTATTCTCCTATGATTATTATTTTTTGTTAATGACTAAGAAGAAGATTTATCTAAATGAAGATTTAATTTGTATAAATCAAGACCTTTTACTATTTATTCTTTTGTTTTTTTTTTTGCTAATGACTAAGGAGGAGATTTATCTAAACGAATCATGATATTTCATAACTTAATATTTATATTGTATGAATCAAGATTTTTTACTATTTGTTCTCCTATGATTCTTTCCTTTTATTAATTACTAAGAAGAAGATTTATCTAATTGAATCATGATCTTTTGGTATTTACGACTTAGATTTATTTTGTATGACTCTTTTATATTCATGACTTGTATACTCTATTTTGTTGATGACAAAGAAAAAAAAGTAACTCAAATTTTTAGTAGATGACAAACCAGGAGAAATAGTGATTCATGTGTAGCTTGAATAAGGAGACTTATGATGCTTTTATAACTTTTTATTAGTAGTGATTTATGCCTAACTTTTATTAGTTATTTTTTAAAATTTAAAATTTAATTGAATATTTGGGCTTGCAATGATAATATCAATAAGATTGAATTTGTTTCTAAACTTGCATACGGATAAGGGGAATCTTATTATAACCTCATCATCAATTGACCTTTTAGTATCCATATATTGAACTTATCTTCGAATACAATATTGAGATTCTTTATGTACAATAATATTAATATAATTTTTATTTTTACATAATTGAAATATTGATGGGGGAGGGGGGGAATAGTCCAATGATACCCTGGTATTACTTAATTTTTTTTACTCACGATGAAAAGGGAGAAATAGTAACTCATATTTTTTTTTATTAACAAAGGAGAAGAAGCATATCTTTTATTAACCAAGAGGGGAAAATGGTGACTCATGTATTAGGGAGAGTTATGATATCTTATGATTTATTTGTTATTATTGTTTGATATGTGCAAATGGTTAACTTATATTTATATTTTGATTGATATTACATATTGATAATTATTAAAATTTGAAACTTAAAATGATTATGATTATAACTTGAAATTTGAAACTTAATTGAACATTGATTTTTGGGCTGATTAAATCATAATATTGACAAGATCAAATTTCTTTCAATTTAAATTCAATGTATGTATTTAAAAGGATATAAGATCATTTGAGTTCAAATTTATCACAACATTTTAAAACGATAAATAAATAGTGGAGTCTTGTTAAAACCTCATTATCAATTGATTGTCATCATTAAAAATAGAGAGATTATTGAATCCCAAATTTTGATGATGATACTAATTAATAAATTTATTAGATTAAATATACTTTTGAGATAAGTGATGTAAGAAATATTTTGATCATAGACATGGATCATCGAAGGGCTAACTATTGAGCAAGAGAGTCAAATGTTGTGTTGAGAAACTGTCATGCCGAAAATTAGACGTTGAGTCAAAGGATTGATCGACATATTGCAGATCGGACTTTGTGTTATAGGTTTGGGCATCATGTTGAAAGGATTGAATTTTGTGTTGAAAGATTAGATGTTGTGGGAAAGTCGATATATCGGTGGAATGGACGATGTGCTAAAGGAAAGGATAATGTGTCGAAGGTTCGACAAAGTATCTAGAGAATGGATGATATGCCAAAATAGCATATAACATGCCAAAAGCTTTGTGCCGCATGTATGATTGATTTATTAAAGTCTTAATCAAGATCATGATGGATCGATTTTAGTTGGTATTAGGCCTGTTAGACGGTCAAATCAGTAGCCTAAACTAGGCTTGAACAATGGTACCACTAGGCCCAAGTGGTAGTACCACTTGAGTCAATCGAAAATCATTATTTGTGCTTTTTCGGTGTTTCCAAAAGTGTATCGCCTATATCGATGGTAGTATTATCTAGGCCGATAGTAATATGCCAAAGCCACTTGGTTACTATGGTAGCAGCACGTGTACCCCAAAAATTCAAGGATTTAATATTTTTGCTTAATTCTTGAATCCTTTTGAGGCTTATGAATACTCTACTCAAGCTTAGTTGATGAAGCATCTATTCTTAAATAAAAAAATATTATAAACTTTAATATTAAGCTGTCTCCTTCTCTTTTTAAATTTAGTTATAATTTTAAGTTTAGGAGGTAAGAGATCTTATGTAAAAAGAGAATATAAAATTATTTTCTTAACTTTAAAAAGGAAAAAATTATAATCAGGGTAGTTGATTTTTGTTTATTGAAAAAAATATTAATAGCAAAAGCGATAACATCGAAAGTGAATATAGGTTGAAAAAATTGAACTACAATAAATCGATTTGTTTGTATTCACTTGCCTTTTACTTGTGATTTTGTTTTATTCTATTTATTTACAACTTTAACTTAGATTAATTGAATTTTTAAAATATATTGATGTATCGATTGAGTTCTAAAATTAATTAAAAATATTATTATTCTAATTCATCATTTCTTAATATCATTAAGATGATAACAATAATTACTACATAGAATCATATTTTTTTAACATTACTAAGGATCATTAACTTTATAATAATGAAATGTAATGCATATGATATTAATGTATATACTAATTGTTTTATACGAGACGATTGACTCATTAATTTTATTGAGCCCCATTCATAATTAAATTCAAGTTAAAATAATATATTTATTAGTTTCTTATAAATCAATTTGTGTCTTATACCACCATCGATATGATGAAAATTAAATGGAGATAGTGCTTGTGGGACTAATACAATAGTGACTTCATATCGTAAGAGATATTATGTCAGCTCTAATATCAATTATCATAATCGATAGTTAATTTATTAATTTAGTTCGATTTAGGCTAAATTGATGTGTTGTATTAATATCAAAGAATCATTAGAAGTGATATAATAATAAGTTTTGATTTAGCTAAATACTATTATATATATAACATAATAACATACTTGAAATTTGTTTTATGGTTGCTATTATTTGGATTCTCAGGTAAGAATTAACTTTTTGTTAAGCAAGAATTAAACTTAGATCAGTTAATTATTCTTTTAGAATTAAACTTGAAGGAGAGGAGAGAGAGGGAGGTGATGACGTTGGGTAGGAGTTGGAAGTATATTGAATGCATTCTTTACTCCTCTAAACAATATTAATTCTCTCTCACACAACATACACACACACATTGTTAATGGCATAATGTAATCTGTTCTTCTTGACGACCGCTTCCGTCGCACCATTTACCGGCTGATCCGTTCTTCCCCATAACCCAAGGTGCGCCTCCTCTCTCTCTCTCTCTCTCCCACTATTCCTCTCTTTCGTTTCTTCACGGAGCCGGAGGAAAGAGAAGGGAAAGAGAGGGAGAGAAGGGGACCTAAAGGCGATCGTTTTGTGCATCTCCTCTCCTTCCGGGGCTGGGGTTAGGGCTTTCTTCTTCTTGCTCCTTTGCCATCCATGGAGGCTTTCGAGTCGGCTGACAAACGTGGGGCTTTCTCTTGGGGCTTTCAGATGTGTACCCGTTGAATCCGCGCCGAGTCGGGTTCACGCTCCTTGCAGCAGGTGGAATAGGAGGAAGAAAAGACTGCTTTCTGAGGGGAGGAGGAGATAGGCGGAGGAGATGAGTGCGTCCAGGTTCATAAAGTGCGTCACGGTGGGCGACGGCGCCGTCGGTAAGACCTGCATGCTCATATCGTACACCAGCAACACTTTCCCCACGGTGAGTACTGAAAAGTCCGTTTCTTTTGTGATGTGTCTGGTGCTTCTTGGTGGTCTCATCGAGTTTCTGGGAAAGGTGCAAGCTTTGCGTCATTTTTAGGGTCTGATCTTGATTTGGGAACCTGTTATTTTGTGGTTTGTTTGGGGCGTTGCATTTCAGAAAATTTCATCCTTTTTTTAAATCTCATATTGTCTTTTCTGATGCATTTGATTGGAAAGTTACTGTTGTTGAATCTTTGGATCTGAAAGAGTTCCAGCTTAGGAAGTAACAATCTGCTTATCAACATACAGGTTCATATTTTGAGGCATCCAATCCCTTATGAAATGCATGTCAATGATGTTCATCTGATGAAATATTTACCATACAACACGTTTACCATTGATTACAGCTTAGAGAGCAAAGCCTTCCTTTATATGCCTAAATATTTGCTTTGTTATTATTATTATTATTTTTTGGAGACAGGATTATGTCCCTACAGTATTCGACAATTTCAGTGCTAATGTTGTAGTTGATGGTAACACAGTTAACATAGGCCTGTGGGATACTGCTGGTAATCTTTAGCATTTCTTCTTGTTGGTTATTCATATTGTTTCTTTCTCTGTAGTCACTGACCCTTTTATGTATTATAATGTGCCTGCTATGCTGTCTTGGTTTAATGGGTCAGGCCAGGAGGATTACAACAGACTTAGACCTTTGAGCTATCGAGGTGCAGATGTTTTTTTGCTGGCATTCTCTTTGATAAGTAAAGCGAGCTATGAAAATGTGGCTAAGAAGGCAAAAACTGGTTACCTTCATCTCTGTATTTAAGTTCTTTTTTTATCATGTATTTGCTGTTGACTTGTCAACATTCTACTTTTCCTTACCTTATTTGCCCTTTTCCCCATTTCAGTGGATTCCTGAGCTGAGTCACTACGCACCTGGTGTGCCTATAATTCTTGTTGGAACAAAGCTTGGTAATCATCATGACTCCATTTTTTTGGTCAAGTATATGGCTATGTCTATGCACATTTGAACTCCAAACAATTTCAGTGATTACATGATAATGTATAAGCACACAAAGTTGTCGAACTTCCTATTGTCATATTGTGTTGTTACACCATACCGAAGCAAACTTAGCTGGGAGAGTCCAAAATGCCTATATGTATGTTATCATGGAAAAGCTAGTTTCCATTAATCAAGGTCACTTCTAAGTGCCCTTTAATTGTATTGTTTAGCTTGTATAATGCACATAATTTGGGGCTAGATTCAAAAGCTATAATTAATTTTTGTCTATTATATGCCATTTTGATAGTAACAATATAACATGATTGATTCACATTCATACGGACTTGTAGTACTTTGCTTAAGTATTAAATTTTCAATTTGGTATTTCCATATGAATCATGTCTTCCATAAGGTTTAGATTCCAGATTCTAATGGGACTTGCTAGTCTGCTCTTGCTAATTTGTTTCTTTATCTTAAGCCTACTTTTTGTGTTTCATGAAGTGTACAGTTTGGATATCATTGTTCATGTTGACTGTTTAATTGCACTGATTTGTTTTAATGTTATTTTGAAGAGGTATACTACAAAAAAGGATTAGAATGGATTTTTCTTTAACCTAAACTCCAAGGACACTGCATATTTTAACAGTAGTTATGGTCAACATATCTCTCTTCCATTCCGTGGGATCCTCCTGCTACTAAGTCATGCTCCAGTGCTACAATCTTCACCATTGTCCATGAGATACATGTTGCAATAATGAAGCATCTCTTAATTTTGCAATACTTGTGAGAAAGATTTCTTTTTATTCTGGCTATTAATTTTTGTATATTTTATGTTTTTTCTTTTTCTTTGTATGAGGTTTTGGAGGGAGGGGGTTCACACACACACACACATATATATACATACATATACATATATGTATGTATATGTATATATATATATATATATATGTATGTATATATATATATGTATGTATATATATATATGTCTGTATATATTTATATATATATATATGTATATATATTTATATATATATATACATACATATACATATATGTATATACATATATACATATACATGTGACAGAAGGCAGAACATGATTGATTTACAGTTTGTGAAGTCTGATGGCTGATCTTAGTGATGTTTATTATAATTATTCCTGTTTTTAGCATGATCAGGAATCTGCTGGACGTTGTGGAAAGGAACAACTTTTCTAGAATTAATAGGGTAAAGCAATATTCTTGTGTTGGTTCTCATCATCTTTCTAGCGAAGAAATGTTGCTGAGATTAATTAAGATTTCTGCATGGGTTGGAGAAATTCTATGGAGGTTTGATGCATTACAACTGTTGATTCATATATGTGACTTCTAGGTTTTTGTTTCTGGTTAAAGTTATAGAGGAATTCAGTAGTGCTGGGAATGGGTCTAGTGAGTTGGGAATGGAACCAAAGGAACATTTGCTGGACTTGAACTTGAACTGACATCTATATAGGCCAAGTTTCTTGACCTGGACTGATGGACCTGATCCACAAATCCAACTATGCATCTTAAACTTCCACCTTCAGAGTTCTTAGTATTCAATCATGAATATGAAGATTCTGGCAACAAGGGATCATGTTTTTAATTGAGCTATTATGTTCCTCCTGAAAATGATACTCCATTAACACCATTTAGCGCTGAGAAGTATGAGTATTAGGAGGCCAATATTTTTTCCTGCAGTTTGAGGGGCAGCTTTTTATAATGTAGAATTAATGTTTTGGAGGAAAGCGTTAATGGTTTTCAGTACGAGGAACATTTGCACGATATACTTGTGAAAAAATTCAAAGAACTCCAAGTTAATACAAGAAGAAAATAATTTGTTCATCTGAAACAGAACTACTGGAGTCGGTGATGATCATGGGAACACAATTGAGACGGGTGGATGTATGCTTGGGTAAAATCTTGGGCAATTAGAAGAAGCATTATTGCTAATACTATTGAAAAAAGATCGAGCTGATATTGTGATGGATATGGGTAAAATCACTTGGCGATGCACATCATTAAATTGCAGTAATCTTGCAAAGAGAGGCAATTGTTTTTGTTTTGTTGGGTTCTAAAATGACTTTCTTGTGAAGACCGTAATCAAAATTTGAAGCCCTATGATTATTGTTTATGCTTTATGTCATAATTTACTTGTATATGAGAGAGAAAAGGAAATAATTGAAGATATGAACATACTGGAAGGAAAGTGTTAGCTTAAAGTTCTGTTATATGACTCTTTTATCAATAATGTGGTTATTGAGGTATGCATTTTCTTTGAGCTTGTGAATTTCTGCTTTATCTTAGACATCACAGCTGACAAATCAATGGGTAAAGTATTAATTGGTGGTGGTGGTTCTGTTGGACCGAATTGGTTGTTGTTTGTTAAAATATGTAGTGGACAGCATTTAGGCATCAATAGGTTGGAATCTTCAAAGCCTCAAGAAGATTCACACATACAGATTAGAGTTTGAGTTACTCATCATTGTATGTGTGTGGGTGCTATGCAGTGGCACACCTGCAGATTCACATCCTTTGGTACAATGTTTTATTTTTGACTCATGACATCATCGTAAAATCAGCTTTCAAGTCTTCTTTCCGTGTATGAGCTAGAAAACTGCAACTATTTTCCAGTGAGATTGGCATGGAGATTTTCTTTTTTTGTGAGTTGGTCATTCTTCTCTGGATATCCACAACACACACTTGATGATGCTAACTCGATTTGCTAGTCGGATGGTCATTGCTCAATACAAATTAATGCCATCTCGGTGATGCAGGATGACTTCTAATTTTTGTATGTCACAAATAATCATGCATGTTTTTGTTGACAGATCTCCGGGATGATAAGCAGTTTTTTATAGATCACCCTGGTGCAGTACCTATGAGTACTGCTCAGGTAAGAGTTGTTGCAGGAGATCTGCAGCTTTAACTTCGTTTTTCCCTTTATCGTATTAATTCATTCAACAGCATTGCTGGAGTTGCTTATGATGACTTTTGCATGATTCAAGGGGGAAGAGTTGAGGAAGCTGATTGGCGCGGCAGCCTACATCGAGTGCAGCTCCAAGACCCAGCAAGTATGTTCTCATCCCTATGTGAAACTTTTTGAGTTCATTGCACCTTAGTGAGGTACCTCAGGCTTTGGTATGAATTGCAATGTGCAGAATGTTAAGGCAGTTTTTGATGCGGCCATTAAAGTGGTGCTTCAGCCACCCAATCTGAAGAAAAATAAGGGGAAAGGACATACGAGTTGCTCCATCTTGTGAATATAGACTGACCCCCCTAGCTTGGAAGTGCCTTGCTCCATTTTGCGGATCTTGGTTGTGGCCTACAAACAACCGAAGCATTAGGTGATTGGTCTTTTCCTTCTCCCTTGTGATCTGTGTCTGACTTCACGACTATGTTCTTTCCAATAGACGTTCTTTGCATGGAATTGTTGGGGTAATCTTCTATGTCTCTTTTGCTTTTAGAAACCGTGTACTTTTGTTCCTGTACCTTAATTTAATTACTCTAAAGTCTTGGTTAACATTGTGCATTCTACTGGTAACTCATCTCAAAATGACGTCGATGAGTACTTGTTATTGTGATGGCAAATGATACTTGGTTTGATCTTGCAATCATCTCAAAATTTGTACCCAAAGTAGCAGTCTCTTGTTGATACTTAAGCTAACAATGTTAATGATGTTGGTATGTATGCCACGTTGTTGATAAATGAAGCGAAAAGGGGCATATTTGTATTTATATGTATTTCCCGGGACGACCATAGTCAATGCTTATAATATTGTTGACTTTAGCTGTTTTGACGTTTGACTAAGCGCATCAGCAGATGGACGTTGGCTCTCGATCAAACGGCTTCTGATCGATCTCAGCGCTGGGGAACCATTGAAGCCTGACGTCATCTTCATCCCGGAAAGCGGCGGTTCCGCGTTCCGCTGCAGCCAATCCTCCTTATTTGCTTCCTTTCAAAGTAATATTTCGCTAGGGCTCCATCGATCCATGTTTAGGTCAGAAAGATTGAGAGCTATTTCCTTCCGAAATCCTCTCTTACATTCCTGTTCTTTTTGCTCGTCGTCTGTGTCTTTGCTTTCTTGGTTGGGGGGTCTCGGCGAGAAGAGAAACCCTCGTGGTTGGACGCCGGAGTTCTTGTTTGATGGGCCTCATGCCTCTCCTGCGTGATCAGTTTTGAGGTATTCCGCCGGCTTTCTTTCTTCCCCAGAGTTCACTTCGGAGTCGCGCTCATGATCTGGAAGTTTTTATGATCGATTAGTTCGTTGTCTTTCATCGGATCGGAGCCCTTTCGAAGGCTTTGTCTTTTGTGTCGGCATCAGTTAGGAAGCCCCAATTCCCATCTCAGGAACTGTGGGCTTGGTCATGGACGACGGAGACATCGATTTCTCAAATCCTGATGTCTTCTCTGGACCCAACGCTGGTGATGATCTTCCGGGCAGCCGCTCGATAGATAGTTTCTTCGATGACATCTTCAATGACGGGCAACAGCATACATGCACCCACACCCACACTTGCAACCCTCTCTCACACACCCATACCTGCTTCCATGTCCACACCAAGATCGTCTCGGCCCCCCCTGATGAAGCTGCCGAGTCAATGGAGAAGAGCTCTTCTACAAAGAAAAGGTCTTGCGGTAATCGAGAAGCTGTTCGGAAGTATAGGCAGAAGAAGAAGGCACATGCTGCATCATTGGAGGAGGAGGTTGCTCATCTGAGAGCAATCAACCAGCAACTGATGAAGAGGCTTCAAGGCCAAGCTGCTTTGGAAGCTGAGGTTGCAAGGCTTAGATGCTTGCTTGTGGATATGAGGGGAAGGATTGAAGGAGAGATTGGATCATTTCCTTATCAGAAGCCAGCGAAAGGGAGTGGGGATTTTGTTTCTAATGCTACCCAAGCAAACATGCTGGGTGGTGCTCAGGTTCTAAATTCATGTGGTTTCTGTTGTGACGATCAGGTTTACTGCCTTTATCCAGGGATGCAGGGGAAGAATGTGGGAGAAAACAGTGTACTTAACAGTCAGGGTAATCGAGTGTGTGGGATTGAGACGGTGCAGTGTGTGGGGAGGTCAACTTCTGGACCTAAGGAATTTGTGGGCTGCGGAAATGGGTCTGCAACACTTGTTGACTGCTCATGTGATGCCACAAAGATAGATGGTCTGGCTTTTGCTCTTCCTTTATAGAAATTTTTTTGTTATGCTGCTATCTCCATATCACTTTCTTTTTTTCTTTGTGCTTAGTTGAGTATTCAAATAGTAGCTTGTGATGTTAGACACTATTTGGCTCTTTCGGAATGTCTAGCTGTAAGATCTATCATATTGCATCTCTAGTTCATTATATGCGATTTTGTAGATGGCCTACTCTCTCAGTCATAGTTGGCAATGTTGCTTGATTCTGATTTACCAAGTCTAATCAGTATCGGTACTTTTCAATAGCGATTAGGTTTTGGCTAGTTTTATTTTGGCTGATTTCTTAATCATGTGGTTGGCAGTCAGTCATAATTGGATATGAATTGATCAAACACAAGTAACAAAAACATCTTTGTGAAATATATTAAAGATATTGTTATTGTTTGTATTTTGTTGTAACCATTTTATTTGCCATCTGCTACCATTGTTGTAATGTTTGTCATCCACCCCCCATGTAAGATAGAGAACAAAAGTGTTTAAAAATTGAAAAGAAAGGATAAACACTAATTGTTCATATCTTAATGAAATAAAGATGCTAATAAAGAGAATAAAAACGCCATAGGATTTGGAGTTTGATCTTAAATATTGGTTTTTACCCCTTTCTTCAAAATCTACCAGGGGTGCCCTTAAGGATTATTATGTGTAAAAATATGTCCTTGGCCTTTTAAGGATTATTACGTGGGTTATAGGGTTTGAGTGTGAATCTGCTGAATTTAGACCTAAAAATCCCTAAAATCACCTAAAATAAAAAAAAATCAACGGAATCGCTGTTTGTATCATATTTGCCTGGCATATCAAAAGATTGAGGTGAGTTTGATAAACTTTATGGCACTATACTATACTCATAAATGAATTGCGGTATACTCAGGTTACAAAATCAACATAAAAGCGTGTCAAATTTTACTTAAATATTCCTAAAATTATGTTAAAATAAAAAAAAGTATGTCCATAAATGAATTTTATTACATTTGATTTCAGAATCGAAATGAAAATAAATTACTCTATGATTCTGCAATCGAGTTAAGTCTGCAATTGAATTCATTTATAAGTGTAATCCCATTAATTTTTTCCAAGTCACGTCGGATTTTTGACTCAGACTTTAATCATCAATATAAATAGTTATTCCATTGATTTTTATATTTTTTAAATTAATTTTAGGGAATTTTGTAGTCCAATTTGATACATTTTTATCTTGATTATGCAATCTAGTGTAACGCAATTTGGAACACCATAAAGTTTGTCCAACTCACCACAAAATTTTAGTGTCAAAGCAAAACATGATTTAAACAATTATTCTGTTTGTTGTATTTTGGTTATTTTAGGGACTTCCTAAATCTAATTTGATGGAATCTGAACCAATTTAGTTCATTTAAACTGGATAATTCAGTGAATCGGTTCATGGGCTTTTGGGCATTTGAACATATTGAGCCATCCTCAGGTAAATTCTGAAAAGAGGGAAACTTCTAGATAAAAATGGGTAATATTTTTAGGTAAATTCGATAAATTTTTTATTCATTATAATTCAATTTCATGTGTTCTTGTAAAAGATAGACATATTGTAAATGTGAAGATAGAAACCATTTTAGCACATTTTTTATTTTCTGATCGTATTTTGTATCTTTGTGTTTTGCCATTTTTGTATTTTTTTATGTGTTTTATTATGAAATTATTTTCTCAACCGATTCCATTGCCACCAATCTGGTTTGATCATCCTTAGCCAGCCTTGATCATATTGTTCATAGCTTATCCAGATTCCGGTACCAATTCTGCTATGGTTTCAACCATGAATTTTATTATTGAATTATTGTCTGATCTAGGTTTAATATTGTAGTCTTTACTTGTAGACTGATTAGATCTAATTTGGTTTTTTACAATCATGATGGACCTTGTCATTTTGGCACTTCGAGCATATTTCTGAACAGCAGTTTGCTAGGTGCTGTTATATGAGTTGCAAGATTCTCTCATTCACCAGCTATTATAGTAGAAGTTGCTCGCTGTAATTATAAGCAGTAAACCATGCAACATGTGTCAACATTGGCCTATAGTGAATTACATGTGAATGGTGCTATTTCCATACTCGATTGGATATTTCATCACTCTTGGGAGACTTGAGTCCATTCGTAATGTCAATGATGCATAATCTATGTCTTGCATGTATTTGTAGCTGCATCCAAAATGATTGGCATGTAATAGTTCTATTTGTCTTTTGGTTAGCCTTGAAATTGATATTGTGATAAACAATCTTTCAATCTGCAGAGTAGGAATTCTACTTTGGATGTTCATGATCAAATTTGGGATGAATTCGAATTTAACTTGGATTGTATTGCCAGATCAAGCAGAGATATGCTAAACTCTGAGTTGAGTCGAGCTTTTCTAATTTTTGAAAGATGTATCTAAACAGAGTCCCTAATTAAACTGATGGCAATTGGAGTTCTGGTAAGTGGTAAGTTTAAGAAGTATGTCACACAATTGGTCCCTCTGTAATAATCTAGCTGTTGTTTAATTGGGCATATCAAAATAGTGCACATAATAGTGATAGAAAAAAAAGAAAAAAACAGTTTTAGATTTTTATTGCACTTCTAGGTAACTGAGTATCATATATGATCAGTGGAAGGATGTAACAACTTGACTTGTGGATACATGTTTTTTTTTTTCTGATTTTTACTGGATAAACTTTCTAATTCAGTAACATGGAGGGTTTGATGACAATAAACTAATTGAGTTGATATTGTTATCCTTGGCCATCATATCTGTCTTGGGATCCTAGTTTCTGACTATCTTTTGTTGTTTTCTTATGTTGGATATGAGAAGTACACCATCATAGAATGGTTGATACATAGGGCATTTGAGATTACAGGTTTTATCTCTTTAAGTTTTAATCTGTTAAAACATATTATTCTCGTGGAGTTGCTCACTTTTATATTGATGATGTTGTTACACTTTTCCAAAGTGCTCATGTTACTCCAGTATACTTATGCCCAGTCATTTCCCTCCCTTTCTATTTTTCACTTTTGTTGCTGATTTGCTTTGATCCTTGGTCAATATGCAATATCTTATTATTCTTTTATGGTGTCTGTAGGAGCTTATGTGACAAAGGAGGATGTCTGATCCGATACCCGACATCCGTTCAAGTCGATGCATAAACAATGGTTCATTCATATCTGCAGCCAATAAGATTGAACTCAGCAGCTGTGTTTGTAGCATTAAACTTGAAAAGTATTTTCTGTTTGGTCTTACTTTTCATTGGCATCTACAACTTAAATGAACTCAGTTAGCAGCTGTTTCTATTGATCCTTGAACTTGATCTGTCAATTTATTTCGAGTTACTTCTATTATTTGGTTCTTTTTAGACTAAATATAGTGTACAAGGTAAAATTGAGCAAACGAATCTCTGATGGATGAATCTTTAATCGGATGGGATGTCAAATATTTCAATAGTACAGATCAATTGGTTTCTTAATTGCTAGACTGCAACTACTAACGAGTCTTTTGTTGATAAGTTGGTACGGTGTGCATTTACTTATTGGATATTACTGTACAGCTCCATAAACTTGCCCTATTTTTACCCAATGATCATAATTCTTTTCTGGAACTTTGGATTCTTTCACAATGCCTTGGTGAAGTGTAATTGAATCTATACAAGATTTTAAATACTGGTGCTATTTGATGCGAAAATTATGAACAAATCTTTTGATATTTTGTTATGGCAGTTGTCTCACTTCTGTAAAAGTATATGATTGTTCGTCTCCCAGGTTTAATTCTGTTTTAGCATAATGATTATGTGATGTAGTTTCTATGAATGTTGGATGTTCTGCTAGCTTGTTTTTTCTGAATTATTCTCATAGGAGCAGTACCACCTCCATTGTTTGCTGATCAAAAGACCCTTGTAAGCCACCCTTAGTTGATCTGCGGACCGAGGATTCACGAATGAATTCGTAGAACAATTCGATGGGTACAACAAACTCATTTAAGCCTTTCATACAACCATGGATTTGATTAATGCTAAATCTTTTCATCTAGTGCTTAGATGCATGCAAGTTGGAGATGCGATCCGCACCTCGTCTACTTCGCCAGGGGTGAGGTCATTCTCGATGTCGAAGGTCTCGCGGATCTCTAATAGGGTTCATTCATGTCAAATCCAGCAGCCCCTTCATGTTCCGATGATCCGCAGCCTCAGTGCGCCACATCATTCTTGGCATCGACTGTTACGGGCTTTACAGACTGTATGCGATATTAAGAGAGTAGTGTTTGCACAACTAGCACAAAAGGGGTTAATATAAATCTTAAATTTGACTTTTAACCAAAAAGCATCAGAAGTAAAGCATTTGGTTCGATACACTGCTGACCGATGGACCAATGGTCACAGGAAAGGTTCCTAGTTTTGGCCGGACTTGCTCGGATGGTTCTAAGCATAAAATTTATAATATATTATATAAAATATAAAAATAATATTTTATGTTAGGATTAAAATTAAATAATATTAAATTTAGTTTTACGATGCGTATATGAAAAAGATCTCTATGAGAACTAGACTCTCTTTCTCCTTTTTTCTATCCTTTCACAGGACCACTTAGATTGATGATTCATGGAGACTAAGAGAGAAATTGTAATATCTCAACTGTATCCTCTATGAGATGCGTTGTTATATTATTTTTCAGTCCTTAGAGGTCATATGCGAGAGCAGAGGGCCTAGAATAAGTTATTAGGAGAGTTCTTCATATCAAAGACATCCCCTAAGGAATCACACTATAATATGAATTTCTTTTTCTATTGGCTAATATCTATTATCAGAATCTAATTAGTTTTATTATATATATTTTATCCAATTATAAAGGGTCACATAATTTAATATTCTTTTACTTAGCCCATTAATTGATAAGATATAAAAGATATTCAAAATTAAAATAAACAAGATAAAATTTGTTTGAAAATAATTTTAGTTAATTGGATTCCAAATAATTTTAAAAAAATATTTTATACATGGTCATGAGTTTTAAAAACAAGGTAATAAGTCCAACAAACATAATAATAATAATATATTAAGTCCAACTATTAATAATGACCCAATTGTTAGTCTAAATATAATAATATTATATTAAGTCCAATTGTTGTATATCATCAATGTCATAGTCCCTTTTATGTATTACAACATTGTTAGTCTTTCCTAATATAGTCCATAATGACTCATGTAATTTGTCTTATCAACATAATGTTATTACATTCAATTATAATATGCATAAACATAAATATAAATAGGATATCGGAAATAAATAACTTTAATTAAGCAAGAAAGAATGTTAATAATAGCATATACCTAAACAAGCATTACCATATCTTTTATGGCTTGCTCACAAGTCCCATTCTAAGAATATATTTTTTAAATATTTTACACTTTAAAGCTTTAGTAAATGAATCAGCAATATCACAATGGTGCTTATGTTTTGAATTGACACTTGTTGTTTATGACCCTTTCTCTAACCATTAAGTATTTTATCTTTATGTATTTGGAACCATTAGAGTACTTGCCATTCTTAGAGAAGAAAATTGCTGCGGTATTATCATAAAATATCTTCAACGACCTAGTAATTGAGTTGACCACACCAAATCTTGAGATAAAATTTTACAGCTATAAAGCTTGATTTATGGCCTCAAAGCATGTCACAAATTCAGCTTCCATTGTTGATAATGCAATAAGCAATTGCTTTGCACTTTTCCAGGAAATTGCCCTACCAGTTAACATGAATACAAATTCTAAAGTAGACTTCTTGTTGTTGAGGTAATTTTCAAATCAGCATCTGAATATCCCATCACTTCAAGCTGATTTGATCTTCTATATGTGAGCATATAATCTTTTGTCCCATGCAGATATCTTAATACTTTCTTTACAGCTTTCCAATATTCTATTCCTGGGTTGCTCTAGTATCTTCCTAACATTACAATTATAAAACTGATATATTTTCTTGTACAGGTTTGAGCATATAATAAACTTTCAATTGTGCAGCCATAAGGAATATTCTTCATTTGATTCTTTTTTAAGTCATTTTTTGGGCATTGGTTTTGACTGAATTTTTCACCTTTAGTAATAGGTATATCATTGGCTGAGCAAAGTTGCATATTAAATCTCTCAAAGATATGATTAATATATCATTTCTAAGACAATCTTAATATTGTTTGAGATTTGTTCCTAAATATCTCAATGCCAATAACATAGGTTGCCTCATTCATATCGACCATCTTAAAGTTCTTATTGAGAAATATCTTGATTTCGTGCAACAAACCAAGATCACTATTGATAAGTAAAATATCATCTACATATAATACCAATATAATAAACTTGTTCTCACTTACCTTCATATATATGCATTAATCAACAGTGTTTTCATTAGATCTAAAGAAAGTAATAGTATCATGAAACTTTATATACCATTGTTTGGAAGATTACTTAAGGTTATAAATTGATTTATTAAGTTTATAAGCCCAACTTTCTTTTCTCTTTTCTATAATCCTTCATATTGTTCCATATAGATTTTCTCATCTAGATCCTCATTCAAAAATACAGTTTTTACATCTGTAACTCAAGATCATAATTAGCTATTAATACTATGACGATTCTCAATGAGTCCTTTCTAGAAACTAGAGAAAAAGTCTCATTGTAGTCGATGCTTTCTCTCTAAGAAAACCTTTGGCCACAAGTTTGACTTTATATCATTCGATATTGCCCGCTGAGTCATATTTTGTCTTAAAGACCTATTTACAATGACTCTTTTATAAATTTTAGGCAATTAAACGAGTTCCCAAACACCATTCTAGACCATTCATTTTAACTCTTCTTTCATTTTATTATACCATTTTTTAAAATCGTTACTTTCTATGACTTGTGAAAATGATAAGGGGTCTCTTTCTATTTTTATATCATAATCTGATTCTTATAGATATACCATATAATAATAAGAAATGATATATTTCCTTTTCCTTTGAGATCTTCTCAAAGCTATCAATTGTGATTCTTCTACAAGATCATCAGCGACAACATCAACGACAATTCTATTTATTATTATTTGATGTTATTTTATTATTCACCCTCGTCAATTCTTATAGAGAGTTCATCGATGTTATTTTATTATTCACCCTCGTCAATTCTCTCATTAATTTGAGGAATAATAATTTCTCAAATAGGAGATGATATGAGAGAATTAACCTGAATCTCCTCAATATCAAAATTAATTCTTTGAGATTTTTCACTCCCATTGATTTCATCATTTTCTAAGAATTTTGCATTACCGGATTATACTATCCTCTTACTATGATTAGGGTAATAAAATCTGTATCCCTTGGATTTTTCTGGATAACCAATAAAATATCCAGAAATAGTTCTTGGATCTAATTTTTTTTTTCATATGGATTGAATATTCTTATCTCTGTAGGACACATATAAATATGTAAATGTCTCAAACTAGACTTCCTACCAGTTCATTACTCAAATGGAGTTGATGGAACTGACTTACTAGGAACCCTGTTCAAGATATATATAGCTATCCTAAGAGTTCGCCCCACATTGACTCATGTACAGAAAAATAACTCATCATGCTTGTAACCATATTCATAAGAGTACGATTTCGTCTTTCAGCAACACCAATCTATTGTGACACACTTGATAATGAATATTGAGCACAAATACCTCGTTGTTCTAAGAATCTAGTAAAATGACCAATATTCTGATTGGATTTATCATATATGTCATAAAATTCATCACCCTTATCAGATATACTAATTTTAACTTTTCTATCTAATTATCTCTCAGCCTCATTTATATACACTTTAAGAGTGTTAACGGCTTGAGACTATTTATGTATTAAATAAACACAGTCATATCTGGATAAGTTATCTATAAATGTGATGAAATACCTTTCTTCACTAAAACAAGGAATATGGAGTGGTCCACAGATATCGGTATAAATAATTACAAAGAGTTCTTTACTTCTTGTGACATTTTTATTTGTATGTTTAGTTTGCTTTCACTTAATACAATATATACAAATATCAAAATAAGTGAAGTCGAAATGTTCCAAAATATTATCTTTCACTAATCTTTCAATTCTTTCCTTAGATATATGCCTCAATTGTTTATGCCACAATATAGAAGATATTTTATTATTGAAACTATGTTTTAATCCAACATTTGATTACAAGGTCAATAATATCTTTGTAAACTCAAGATTCAAATTAATTATGTATAAACCATCACACATAATTTTAAAACTAACTTTTATTGAATCATAAAATATACTGAGTTTACCACTACATAAAAAAGATAATATCCTAACTCATCAATTCTGGATAGAGAAACTAAATTTATAGAAATAGTAGGAACATAACATATATCAACAAGATCCATCAGATGACCCATCTCTATGCATAAATGATAAGTCTCCATTAATATTATTTTTGCTTTGAGACGATTTTCCATAATAATGAATATTTCATGTTCTTTTGATTTCCTGATTGAAAGAAATCCCTACATATTATTGGTAATATGAGTTGAATCACTAGAATCAATCCACCAAGTATTAGAAGGAACTTATGTAATGTTTGATTCAAAAAATATAAAGGTCGAGTTTATACATTTTTTTCGAATAAGCCTTGCGTTTAATATAATCCTTCTTCATATGTCCTTTCTTGCCATAAAAAAATACTTTACTGTAGAAGCTTTCTTTTCATTAGTTTGTTGAACATTTTCATACTCGATAAATTTCTTTGATGGATGATGCTTCAATTTTTTTTTCTTGTTACCAACTCCTTGAGTAGTAGTTAAGACGCTAATATGAGCTTTCCTACCTTAATCTCAATTCTTCCTAACTAAGAAGGAAGAGAGTTAAAAACGAGCCAAACTAAGAAGGAAGAGAGTTAAAAATGAACTGCACGAGGAAAGACTCATCAACATTCATGCCTAATGCTTTAAGTTTTATAGCTTTATTAGTCATATTGAGGATATAATCCTAAATTTTTCGAGTACCATCATATTGAGTTGTAGTCAGTTTTTCATTATTATGCCAACCAATGGCTTATTAGTAGATTTAAATCTGTCTTCAATAACTTTTAAATATTCCTGTGTGCTAGTTGCAATCGATAATGAAGTCTTTATGTTATTTGCAATCGTCATTCTTATGAACATTAGACTAAGCCTATTGGATCTTTCCTAAGCCTTCATTTCATTAACTTTTTCTAGTACTTTCATTAGTCATGTCTGCACGTTGTTTAAAAAGCAATGCTAAGTCAAGATCTAATATGCCCAATGTGAATTGCACATGCTCTAACTATTCTGAATAATTGAACCAGAAAGTACAGGGACACTAGAAGCATAATAATGTATGGACGGAGGTACCAATACAAAATATAAAATAATATTAATGCTTTGAGTTTTTCAAAATATGATGAACTATTGATATCATCTATATTTTATTTTTGGGTAAAATATTGATATATCTAGTGTTCACTCAAGATCATATATAGAGGACTGATATCATTCATGTGGAATAATATTGTTACCTTTGGGTATATAACCCTAAACTGCAAGGATATCCAAAACTGTATCATTATACCTCATCACATAATTATTTGAAGTAGATTCTTTTTTGAGATTATCTAAATCTCCTAATTATGTGTATCATCGTGAATATTATTTTCATTATGTCATTTAGGATTAGTTCTTTAATGTTATTTTATAAGTTATTAGACTAGGTCACTTTGGTGACTATAAGACCAATACAATAATACAAAATATAATTTAAAATATCTTATAAATGATACAAATTTTATTATAATTCATATCCCAAAACCCTATCATCCTAGGCCACTTTGGTAGCTACAAGTCAGATAAAATTTAGGGAGATAAGTTACAAATAATATTCATCAAATTTCTTCAATTTAATTTATGATAAGCAGTTCAATAATAGAATAACAACCATAATAATTATTGAACATTAATCAGCAAAAGAAAAAAAAACTCTATGATAACATATAAATAATGCCTTAATGAAAGATAAATATTATTTCATAATTTCAAATATATACATATGAATAGCCCAATGAATATCCAAGAATAATAATTAGATTTTATTTACCATATGTAAAAATATAATCAATAAGTCATATGAGAAAACTATAAAAGTAAATATAATTTATAGTTTTTTAATCAAAATTCAATTCAATTAAATTCAATTAAATAATAAAAATATAATCATGATCAAATTCAATCATAATTATAATAAATCATATTTATCAATTTTATAATTGAGGATATAAATTAAAAATTCTTAATTTCAGAAGGGTAAAATTGTAAATATAATATCAGGACATAAATTGAAATTACTAGATTTGTAAAGGACTATTAAAATATTAAAATATATTAATAAAATATAGAAGGGCAAAGTTATAATTTAACCGAAATGAAATCCTATGGCAAAACTATAATTTTGCTAAAAACCCTAATCTACCTGCGTCGTTGCTTGTGCGGCCGTCACCTGCGCATAATTGTTAGCGCCATAGCATTGCCAATGCTCGCGCACGGTTGTCACTTGGTCGCGACCTTTGCTTGCGGGTGGTTGCCGATTGTACGGTCCCCCCTACAGCACTAACCTAGTGCACGGCCTGTGCCCGAGCATGATCCGCCCTTGCGTGGCTACTGCCCTCGTGCGGCTGCTGCCTAGACGGGGGTTTTGCCCGCGAGCGACCGTAGCGTGTGCGCGCTGACGCCGGTGTAGTTGCTTATGCGATCAGCCCAACACTCGACCTGTGCCTGTAAGTGGCTGCCACTTGCGCAGCTATCGTTTGAGCACACGGCTGCTGCGGCATGCACGCTGCCTAGTGCAGCCACTGTCGCCAGCAGATCTGCTGGCTATACGTAGCAAGGTTGGCAGTAACCATTATTGCTTCGTGATCATTGAAGATCACGTTTACAAGAAATCTAATATTACTCGCAAGCAGACGATAAAACATAATAGATAGGAATATAGATCGATAAAATATGGATCATTCAAATATCGTAAATAAGAAAACAATAGGTCTAAAGTATTTGATTTCAAAAACCTTGGTTTGATATCAATTGTAAGCATAAAATCTGTAATATGCTATATGAAATACGAAAACAATCTTTTATGCTAGGATTGAAATCAAATAATATTAGATATGGTTTTACGATACATACTTTTTGATACCATCTAAAAAAGATCTCTATGAGAACTAAACTCTCCTTCTCCTCTCTTCTTATCCTTTCACAGGACCACTTAGATTGATGGTTCAGGAAAATTGAGAGAGAAACTATAATATCTCAACTGCGTCCTCACTAAACTCTCCTTCTCTCTCTTCTTATCCTTTCACAGGACCACTTAGATTGATGGTTCAGAAAAATTAAGAGAGAAACTATAATATCTCAACTGTGTCCTCCGTGAGATGCGTTGTTATATTATCTTTCAATCTCTAGAGGTTTTGTCTTATTTATAGACAAGAGCAGAGGGTCTAACATAAGTTATTAGGAGAGTTTCTCCCATCAAGAACATTCTTGAAGGAATCTTATTATAATATAAAATTTATTTTTATTGATCAATATCTATCATCAGAATCCAATTAATTTTATTATTTATATCTTATCGAATTATAAAGAATCATATTCTTATACCGTCCGTATTCTTTTATCAGTATTCTGCTCCTCCTGGTACTGCAGTATATACCAGCGTGCTGGAACGGAATCAACTCCATTGAACATGCCTTTAAACACTTTGTTGTTTGCGATGAACCCATCTAGTCCAATACGTAAGCATAATTCCTCCGACTTCCAGTATGCTGCCTGCTGTGCGCTAGCTAATGTATAACCCCAATGATTCCTTAACAAGTGGTGCACGAGTCCCATAGACAAATGGCGAGTCCCATACCTCTTACACCGTTCATCATCACCTATTCCCCGCTTCCATTCCTCTAGTAAAAGACTACAACAATGAAGTTAACAATATCTTTCTGATCTTATCCAAAAATTCTAAATTGGGATGACACATTGAAGTCTGAACCTCCTCTGAAGCAAGTTCCTATACCTAGGATACCAAGATTCTCTATATCTATGGATGATCTATAATAAAAATATAGTCGGAAACAAGTTTAATTAGCCCATCCTTTTCTGGTCCACTAAATGATTACTAACTGATAGGAATTTTTTTTTTGATTAATCATCTAATACCACGTAGTTCTCAGGAAGAAAAGATAAAAACTTTCTTCTCATCATTTATAATAAAAAAAAGATAATCATAAACTTCTATACATAATTTATGACAAGAAAGATAATCTCTTATCATTTATGATGAAAAAGAAAATCATAAACTTTTTTCATACCTTTTTTATGATTAAATATAAAAGCTCGTTTTTTTCATATAGACGAGAGAGACTTCTTTTGACTATTCTTGTCTACACTTACGAATTGCTACCTTAAGAGAGATTAGGTCAAAAAAAGTTTCCTAGCCTCGATCTATGTATAGGTGACACCAAAGGAGCTCGGAGTTTCAAGGATACAACTTGAATAATCTTATGTATACAGCTCCGGACCATATCGAGTTGACTAAGAAGTCAATTATATTTTTTCTTAGTATTTTGGCATTAGAAGGAGGTCCCAATATCATAAAAACGTCTGCCTACCAACTCTCTTAATAAATGCTCGAGTCAAGAGGCTCTACTATCGACCCATAGTACTTTCACTAAGGGGGGCAACAATCACTCTTTCTATATGTGGACATATCTATCTTGGCGCAAATGTCGATGCAATATTGGTATCCATTCAATGACCTAGGGGCGATCTTGAGTTACCTACTTGTTCCCGTTGAGCCATTCCTAAACCTTACCCAGTAGGTGTAAACACTAATGGGTGTGATGCAAGTTATAACTCCACTCTTACCCTAGTTGACCCAACAAGCGATGTCATTACCTCAGTCGCAGTCAGTAGTTCAACCGACACTAGCACCAACACCTGTCGAGGTTCCCCCACCTGATGCAATACCGATAACTAAAGAGCACACGAGGCCCATTGATCCATCGGTTGAGCAAACACCTCATTCCCCAACTATGGAATTCAACGAGTCGCCATACCACTATCTTGTTCCACCTAATCCCAAACCTAATCGACATATTCAAAAAATAATTTCCTAATAATCCAATAATGCCAAATGAAGTAACGTTTGGAAGAAATGCAACAAGAATTCCAATAATTTAGAGAGGAAGGGTCAACTAATGCAACCTTGAGTCAATCACCGCTCACCAACAATATCTAAGAGGAGTTGATCCTAGCCAACTTCCATCTTCCATCATTCGAGGCCATTGATGGTAATATCGACTCGCTGGAGCACATTGTCTCTTTCCATGCCCAAATATCATTATATAGCACTTCAGATACCCTAATATGTTATGCCTTCCTGACTATGTTAAGAGGCCTGAAACGAGAATGGTGCATTGTCTGAAGTCGCTCTTTTTTAGTTCCTTCATTTACTTTATGAAGGAATTCGAGGTTGCCTTCCATGCCCAAATGTTGTTATATGACACTTCGAATATCCTAATGTGCCATGCCTTCTCAACTATGTTAAGAGGCCCGACAAGAGAATGATACACCCATTTGAAGTAGCTCTCTATTAGTTCCTTCATTCAGCTTGCTAAGAAATTCGAGCTTCATTTCCTTGGGAATATATGCCCAAAATTATCGATGACAATGCTTCTTAGATTTAGGCAGGGGGAGGAGGAGACACTCTCGAACTTCATTGCTCGATTCACCAACCAAATCCGAGGCATACAAGATATACACTTGTCACTTGTCATACATACCTTCATGATGGGATTCAATATCTCTTGTCTTTTCTGGTCATTGGTAGAGAGGCTATCGACAATGATATCTAAAGTGCTCTAACGGGCTAACAATACATCGTGGTTGAGGTAATGGTCTCGAGTAACACAAAGAGACACGCAAAAGGCCAAGACAAGATTAGCTACAATCCTTGTCGACCCCAAGATCACCACGGCAATAAAGAAATGATAGACCCAAATTGTCTCGCTCAAGACCCGAGTCAACCCCATTGAATATAAGCAAAATTAAAGTCTTTTTATAGATTAAAGAAATGAGACTCTTAAAAGACCCTCAACCGATGATGACTCCATTAGCAAAGAGAGATAGATATAAGTACTATCGCTTCTACTAAGATTGTCATGACTTAAAAGAACATATTGAAGAACTCATTCGTTGGGGACACCTCAGGCGATTTGTCCGAAGGCTTCATGAATCTTCACCCCGATGTCAAGGACCAGTGGAAAGATAGATTAATGTCATTATTGGTGGACCCACCTCAGGAGGAGATTTCTCCTCAAGTCGTAAAGCTTACGATTGAGCTACTATTGAAAAGTACCTACGAATGGTGGACGATACTAAAATAATCTTGAAGGAGGAAAATGTTGAATCTCGGATTTTTATGATGAAGTCAATTATCATTTGTTAACTAATCCATATGTTGAGATAAGTGTGCAGGATTAACTATGATGAAAGTAAGACATGCAGCAGGAGTTGCGCTGGAGTCGAGACCATGATCACGTTGGGGGTTCGAGAGTTCGACGGAAGTCCGGACGTTCATCGAAGGTTTTGCGGGAACAAATCCGAGAAGTCTAGGAGTTTGCCAAAGAAGCTCGTCGGAACTCGCCAAGTGGATCGTCGAAAGTCCAGGAGTTTGCCGGAGCATCGCTTAGGGTTCGTCGGATGTTCGCCGGAAGAAGCGATTGACGCACCGGAGCAAGTTACAGTAAATGTCTTAAGAAATATTGTAGTTAGAATGTAGATTAAGCTAGGAATGGGAGGTGATCCCATTAACTTAATTTGGGGGCAATTGGGCCCTTGACAGACTCAAATTGGGCCGAATGGATCAGCCCATTCGGACCTAGATTTCCTAGCCGATGGTGCAACCGCCCAGGTCAGGTAGTGGTACCGCTTGGGCTCACTCTCCGAGCAAGATTGGGCGGTGGTACTGCCCCTGTCAGGCAGTGGTACCACCTTAGCTCGGTCTCCGAGAGGTAGTATCGCCCAATTATGGCGGTAGTACCACCAGGACCCCGAAAATCCGGGAGATGATATTTTTGAGCTCCAAATTTAAACCAATTTAGGGCCTATATAAACCCCACCATTTCTTGCATGAAAAGGCATCGAAAATCCAATCTTAGTTTGTGATTTTTAGAGCTCAAAAGTGTTGTATAAGCTAAAAGTTCTCCTCCCTCTTTTCTTCCAAGTTTCGATCATTCAAGAGAGGAGTAAATATTCTGTAAGGGTTGTCTCCTAAGCTCGTCAAAAGGAGTGAAATTGTAAAAGGGTGGTTGGCCTTCGTCTATTGAAGGAAGGCCTCTAGTGGACGTTGGTGACCTCGTCGGAGGAGGAAGCCAAAAGTGGATGTAGGTCAAGATTGACCGAAGCACTCTAAAATTACGGTGCTTTCTAGTTTGCATTTATTCTTGTTGCTTACCTTACTGCAAACCTCCATATGTGCTTTACTTCCTTATTACTTTTGCTGCACTCCTTTATGAACTCACTTTCAAGTTAAGTTTCCAAAAACAGTTTTACGTCGGAAACGATTTCATCGTATGAACGTCATTTTAAATCGTTGAAAGTTTTTCACTACGCTAATTCACCCCCCCCCTCTTAGTGCTCTTGATCCTAACAATTAGTATCAGAGCGGGGTTAACTCTCAAACAGATTAAAATCCAAGAGAGATGACATACGCCAGAAACCAAGAGGGCCACTTTATTACATGTCCACCCATGTTCAATGGGACGGACTACATCTATTGGAAGACCCGAATGAGAATCTTCCTTATTTCAATGGATTTTGAACTTTGGAATCTTGTTGAAAATGGATTTTCGAAGTCTTTTCTTCCAATGATCGATTGGAATGAATTGGAGAAGAAGACTTTCATTCTTAATGTAAAAGCTATGAATGCCTTATTTTGTGTACTTGATAAAAATGAGTTCAATCGTGTTTCAGTTTATGAAACCACGTTTGATATTTGGCATACATTCGAAGTGACTCATGAAGGCACAAGTAGAGTGAAAGAGTAAAAAATCAATCTTTTGATACATTCTTTTGAACTTTTTCAAATGAAACCGAGTGAGACTATTGGCGACATGTACACCCGTTTCACGAATGTCGTCAATGGTCTAAAAGGACTCGGTAAAAGTTTTTTGGATTTTGAGCTCGTAAATAAGATTCTAAGATCCCTTCCTAAGAGTTGATACCCTAAAGTCACTGCTATTCAAGAGGCTAAAGATTTAAACAACTTCCCTCTTAAAGAACTAATCGAGTCATTAATGACCTATGAAATGATTTGCAAGGCTCATGAAGAGCAAGAAGACATCCTTCCAAAGAATAGGAAGGATATGACACTTAGAACTTTAGATGACCACTTAAGAGAAAACTCAAGTGATGAGGACTGTGATGATGACTTGGCACTTCTAACAAGGAAATTCAAAAGATTCATTAAGAGAAACAAGTTTAAAAATGATACAAAAAATAAATTTGAACCCAAAAAGGACCAAGTTATTTATTATGAGTGCAAAAAGTCGGGACACTACAAAAGTGATTGTCCCCAAGTCAAGAAGAGAGCATCAAAGAAGAAGGCGCTCAAAGCAACATGGGATGACTCAAGTGCGTCTGAAGAAGAGGAGTCCAACACTGAGCAAGTTGCTCAATACGCCCTAATGGCCATCGGAGAGGAGGTAATGAATTTAATTGATGCAGATTTATCATTTGATGAATTATTAAATGCTTTCCATGAATTATTTGATAAATGCAAAACAATTAGTAGAAAATATAAATTATTAAAAAAGGAGCATGATAGTCTTATTTGTAATTTCGATAAATTAAAAATTGAATATCATAATAGTTTAACTCAATGTATAAAATGTCATGATCTAGAAAGTCTCCAAAAGGAGAACTTGCTACTAGGGACACATTGAAGAAATTCGAGGTTGGTAGCAAGTTTTTGAATATGATCCTTACAAATAAGGGTCATATTCCTAAAAGAAGTGGAATAGGATTTGTGAGAAGTCCTCACCAAAATCCAACCACCTTCATTAAAGGCCCTATCTTACATATTCGGCACCAAAGCAAATGCAACTTTTGTTGCAAACATAGACATAGAATTTATCATTGTCCATTCAAGAATGTTAGTCCGAACAAATTGATTTGGGTTCCTAAAGGAACCATGATAAATTTTATGCAACATGATAAACAATTTACATCAGTTTTTGAGGCACCCAAAAGTAAATGGGTACCTAAAAATCATCATTTCTTGTAGAAATATATACCATCACAAGCTAGGAGCAAGAGATAATATCTTGCTTTTTGGGTTCTCAACATTCATGACCCGAGATCCAAAAAGACTCGTGATGCTCTCTAGCATAAATGATAAAAAGAGGATTAGTAGAATTAATACTACCAATTACTGAGTGATATTGATATAATCATGTTTGATCCCTTCATACCTTCATCGCATTCATACCTTCTTCATTTTATTTTCGGATCCAACTTATGTCTTGCAAGCCAAGTTTGTCATGAACTAGCAAAGCTTACGAACTTATATAATAAGTTATGAATATGTCAAAAATTGTATACGACAATTGAAGTATGCACTTCACAAGATTTATCATGAACGTACGAAATCTCTCATCTTGTGATGGAAACCTTTACGTAATTACGTAATTAAGATTGATTGCTCCTCAAATAAAAATTTTCTACAAATTGAAAACATCCACATCAGCCCACATAGCCCTCAAAATAGTGCTCACCGCCCGTAGGCGGTGGCACTGCCCAACTGGCGGTAGCACCGCCAGCTGTCACGGGTGGCAAGTGGTTGCATCGCCCAGCCAACGGTGCCACCGCCTGCAATCTGCCCCTTTTAAACTGAGCTAGGATCGACGGTAGAACCGACCCCAACTCACTCTCTTCTCCTCCTAGTAGCTCTAAAATCTTCTCCACCTCCATTCCTCCCCTTTAGCTGCCCAAAAACTGCCTATTTCGTGCAAGATCAAGAATCAATCATTCATCATTTTAAAGATCTCAACTAAGGTATTCTCTAAGAGGCTTTTGATTTCTCTTTTGAATCATCTACTCTTGCTCATTATCTTCATAAATAGCAGTAGTTATGGCCTCTAGAAGATCCTCTAGGGACAAAGGGAAGAGGAGATTAGAAGAAAACTTTGATTCCACACTTTTTGATTCAAATCTACATGCCCAAAAATTTGCTTTCATAGAATTTAGAAATGTTCATAAGGGAAAGTACGTTGATTTAGATGAATTAAGTGATTTAGAGCTAATTCAATGGTTTGTAAATCTAGATCTTCTCCCAATCCTACAAATAAGTGAACCCATCTACCCTAAACTTGTTAGGTTGTATAACAATCTACATATAGATGAAGAAGAAAGAGTGTCTACCTATCTTCTAGGACATCATATATCTATCACGGATAAATCCCTTTATGACATAATAGGCATCCCTGTAAAAGATAGAGGTTGTTATTTTAGAGGACAATGGGATGATGAAACAGTTGGGACTACGTATGTTGATGCCTTAGGAACAATTTTTGGTAATATCAACTTAATGGTTTATCCTAAAAGCTGTGAACATCTATTACCATTAAACACCAAAGTACTTCATCACATTCTAATTAGTATCATTCTCCCTAAATAATACCATCATAATGAAGTAAGTCAAATGGAACTAGGAACCATGTACTAGATCATGAAAGGATTTAACAACTGTTTTAGTTACCTTATTCAACAAAATATGATAGAAATATCTAAGAAAGACATGATGCTTCAATATGGTGGCATAATCACTAGAATACTTAATGCCTACGATATTGTAATACCACCCGACGAAGAGGTTATAAAGGTAGATAGATTTAGCATCATAAATAAAAATCTACTTGAACTATAAAGGTTGAATGCTTCTATAACATGCTTACTTTATAAGTTGAAAATCTTGTGCCTTGGTTTCCATGATGAGCATGTTATACTCTCATTATGATTTGAGAAGATTCATACATCGAATTCTTAATCCTTGAGCACTACAAAATTGTGTCTGAATGCATGAACTTATTAAAGTTATTTTTTGGACTTTCTTGATTCAATGATCAATCACTTAATACTATGATGAGAAGTTTACATGATTATATGTCTTAATAACATATTGGAAATTATGTGTTTTGGATACAAAAGTTTTCATGATGATAAGCATGTGTTATTTTCATGAGTGTATTTGAAAAACATATGGTAAAAATGTGTCAGAATGCATGAACTTATTAAAACCATTTTTTGGACGTTCTTAATTCATTCAATTGTTATAATGAGAATTTTACACTATTATATGCCTTAATAACATGTTGGAAATTATGTGTTTTGGATACAAAAAATTCCATGATGATAAGCATGTTTTATCTTTATGATTATGTTTGAAAATCTATAGTAAAACCATGTCTGAATGTATGAAAGTGTTAATTTTATTTTTGGATCTTTTTGATCATAACAATCGGATTTTCTCAACACATTATTCTCTTCTGGACTTAATAAACATATGTCATATCGAGTTTTGGATTCACATAATTGATTTTTGACATATGGAATCAATTAGCAAATGCATCTCTTATAGACTTATCATGTGAAAAATATCTTTCGACAAAATGGATTTGACGATTCCTTCTTATATCTTTTGAGAAATAGTTTTATGTGCAAGGATTTGATTCACACACATATCTTGATTCTTGTAAAAATAAAGCATGCTTTAATATCTTATCAATTTTAACTTCATTCGAGTAAGCTCACAAATAACTTTCCTCCTTCATGCAAAAAGATAATAACAAATAGAGAGGAAGAAGCAATGAAAGTCATCTCCATATCATGTTTTTCTTGAGATGTTTGTATAATTGGTATCCTATCACTCATTACTAAAAAATGACATAAACCTAGTTAAAATTTGCTAATATCATTCTCCTTTTTGTTGATGACAAAGGGGGAGAAATATATAAATTTATACTATGAGTGCCATATTTGAATGAGAAATATATGAATTGATGCTATGAGTACCATATTTGAATTTAATGTTATATAAATTGATGCTATGAGTGCCATATTTGAATTTGAATTATGTTAAGATATCAAAAGCTTGCATCGAAATATATGATAAATTTGTGATAGAATTACTATGATTGCCATATTTACACTATGTTATTGCCATATTTGTACTATGTTAAGATATCTAGAGCATACATCACAATTCTACAAATTGATATCTTGTCATGTGATGAAATGCTATGATTGCTAAACACTTGAAACATTTGTATTATGTTAAGATATCAAGAACTTATATCGCAGTTTTACATGTTGATATCTTACCATATGATGAATTGCTACGATTGCTATCTTTCACATTTGAAATGTAAAACCTGAAAATGGATGTCAAGCCTTGACATCATTTTAAGAGAAATACATCATGATAGGAATCATGATGGGAGTATTGATAAGGTTAAATGATCTTAACTTATCAATATGTCTCTTGAATTCAAAGGCTTTGAATTCAAGAATAACTTATCTCAAGTATGATATATAGATAGGGGGAGTGAAGGTTAACTCCGTTATCAATTGATTGTCATCATAAAAAATGGGGAGATTGTTGAATCTCGAATTTTGATGATGAAGTTAATTATCATTTATTATCGAATCCATATGTTAAGATAAGTGTGCAGGATTAACTATGATGGAAGTAAGACATGTAGCAGGAGTTACGCCGAAGTCAAGACCATGATCACGTTGGGGGTTCGAGAGTTCGATGGAAGTCCGGACGTTCGTCGGAGGTTCTGCGAGAACAAATCCGAGAAGTCCAGGAGTTTGCCAAAGAAGTTCGTCAGAACTCGCCAAGTGGATCGTCGCAAGTCCAGGAGTTTGCCGGAGCATCATCGAGGATTCATCGGATGTTCGTCGGAAGTTCGCCGGAAGCTTGCCGGAAGCTTGCCGGAAGAAGCGATTGACGCACCGGAGCAAGTTGCAGTAAATTTCTTAAGAAATATCGTAGTTAGCATATAGATTAAGCTAGAAATAAGGGATGATCCCATTAACTTAATCTGGGGGCAATTGGGCTCTTGACAAACCCAAATTGGGCCGAATGGATCAGCCTATTCGGACTTAGATTTCCTGCCCGGCGGTGCAACCACCCAGGTCAGGCGATGGTACCGCTTAGGCTCAGTCTTTGAGTGAGACTGGGTGGTGGTACCGCCCCTGTCAGGCGGTGGTATCGCCTGAGCTCGGTCTCCGAGAGGTAGTACCACCCAGTTATGGCGGTAGTATCGCCAGGACCCCGGAAATCTGGGAGATGACATTTTTTAGCCCCAAATTCAAACCAGTTTGGGGCCTATATAAACCCCACCCTTTCCTGTATGAAAGGGCACCGAAAATCCAATCTTACTCTGTGATTTTAGAGCTCAAAAGTGTTGTATAAGCTAAAAGTTCTCCTCCCTCTTTTCTTCCAAGTTTCGATCATTCAAGAGAGGAGTGAAATTCTATAAGGGTTGTCTCCTAAGCCCGTCAAAAGGAGTGAAATTGTAAAAAGGTGGTTGGCCTTCGCCTATTGAAGGAAGACCTCTAGTGGATGTCAGTGACCTCATCAGAGGAGGAAGCCAAAAGTGGATGTAAGTCAAGATTGACCGAACCACTCTAAAATTGCGGTGCTCTCTGGTTTGCATTTATTCTTGCTGCTTACCTTACTGCAAACCTCCATATGTGCTTTACTTCCTCATTACTTTTGCTCCACTCCTTTACGAACTTGCTTTCAAGTTAAGTTTCCGAAAATGATTTTACGTCGGAAACGATTTCATCGTACGAACGTCGTTTTAAATCGTCAAAAGTTTTCCGCGGCACTAATTCACCCACCCCTCTTAGTGCTCTAGATCCTAATAAAAAAGATATTAAATATCTTGACCTGAACCATGATGACGCTTGGTCATCTCCATAAGGATAATTAATGTTCGAGTGAGGAGGGTCATGATAGATATATGTAGCTCTGTTGATATCCTCTACTTTAATGTTTTTCAAAAGCTCGATATCTCGACTAACGACCTCACCCCTATGACTTTTTTGCTGATGGGGTTCATTAGTGACTTGATCTCTCCTCTCGAGGCTATGAACCTGTTAGAAAATCTGGAGCGACATCACATGCGTAGCAGAAGAATAGAGAAATAAAATCCCAGAATTTCTGTAGAAAAGAAGGTTTCATCGTCGTGCAAAAGTTGGTACGCAAAAACCCGCGAAACCGAAAAACTACGCATAAGAGAATTACTAAGGGAGATCGTACATCCTTGAAAACCTACAGATCTATAAGAAAGGATGAAGGAGGTCAATTGTTCTCCTCTCTAACGGTGATCCATATAATAGGGACTATGAAGATGCTCCTCAAATCGCTGCCCAAAACTCTTCCTCGCGTGCACCACACAATCAAGAAGGGGTTGCCCCTTCTTACTGTCCATATGCCCCAAATAAGGGCTGTAGTATAAGGAGGAGAGGGAGAGAAGAGAATAGAAGGAGGCAGCTAAAAAGGACCTCTAGCCTATGAGTCTTTGGTTCCCTCCTATTTATAGAGGCCTCATATCAACTTAACTCTAATGGATCCTACCATATTGGATACTGGATATCCATCCAACTACCCAAGCCTCTTAGATTAATGGATCTATATCCAATAATCTCTTATTAGCTCTTATTGGATCTCATACATAGGATCCAATAATTTAGAGGCTTATTGGATATCCAATAAGATAGAGGCTCCAACGGATATATCATATCTGAACCTCTACTCGTTGCAATACTTGCCATATGTATGTGACCCTCTAGGCCTAATATCGAGCTGGTTGTGAGTCATACGTATCAGAACTCTTTCTAGTTTAGTAAATTATTATCTCCATAATAATTCACTCGACCCATCGACTACAGACGTACTAGGTTACTACGTCGTAGTCCTTAGACGATATAGGAGAATCCAATCCTTTGAACCTATCTATCCTCAGTTATCATCTATAGTCCATCATCCATCTAATACCCTAGAGACCATATATCGGGTATGGTATTGTTAGGCCCATATAGTTTCTACTCGAGTCTCGTCAGATTCTCTTGGAGAACTCTTTTTCTCTCAATCTGAATGACCTTGGCCAGGGATTTGTCTAAGCAAGAACACATGAGATATTCCTCTCATGACACCGAGAATGGATGATCCTCTGTCGATACTCAATAGCCCTCGTAAGGTTGGCTACCACTCCTGATGACCGGTTGTGTTAGATCTGAAATTTCCAAACCTATAAGTCTGATATTAAAGAGTGGAGTATTTATACAAGACATCCTTAGTGTCTCAAGTCTAAGGACCAGATATACCACTAGGATGATAAAATCGCCATCTGACAATGAGGCATCATCAACCATCCAACATTCCGTGAGCGAATCAATCAGTGAACTCATTCTCCAATGAGCACCTGCACTCTATCCCTAGTGTCCCCATACAAGCAGCTATGAGGCCAATTGTATCCATCATATGAATGAGTATACAACACACTAGTCTGTTTGGTTATCTCGATATCCCTCTTAAGTAACCTATGATTAGGATTATTTAGGATTTGTGTTTAAAGCCGAATCGATCTCATTATCGTGATCTCATCACGATCCGATTCCCATTGCACAGATCTATGGATATCACAGTATATTCATGCAACGGGCAATATAAAGTAATAAAATATCAAATAATAATAATAAGCAAAAAGATTGTATATCAAGTCACACGTGTTATCACTCATGTGATTGGCTTGCAGGACATATATGACTAGCAGAACCTATATGTAATATTTGGGGATGAGCCGTGCTCTAAAATGGTGATAACTATATTCATAGTAGTCGATATCCCCTCAGTGTATAATGCAATCATAGGATGACCCACACTAAATAGGCCGAGAGCAGTGGTGTTGACCTATCACATGGTTATAAAGTTTTCGACGAGGGCCAATACTGGAGAGCTATGGAACAACATGAGGGAATCACGCCAGTGCTACCTTATAGTAGTCTGTATGCAGAAGAAGGCACGATATGAGACACTGCCTATGGACCTTCGAAATTCTCACCAGATCTCTCTTATACCCAGAGCCAATGGAATCACTAGTCGGGCATCCTTAGACAAAGCCCATCTTGATCAAGTTGTCATAGTCGAGGCAATACTTCCTAAGGAAAAATGAGTGAATTTATCAATTTCCTTAAGGCGAATGCCAAAGTGTTAGTATGGTCACCAAAAGACATGTCGAGAGTCAACCCAAATGTAGCCCAGCATCACCTAAATATTTCTCCCAAGGCATGACCAGTGAAACAAAAGTCTTGAAAGTTTACTCCTGACTGCCTTCACAACGTTGTACTCATTAAAAAGTCTAATGGCAGTTGGAGAATGTATGTTGATTATACCGACTTCAATAAAGCATGCTCAAAGGATAGCTATTCTCTTCATCGTATTGATCAATTGGTTGATACAACCTCGGGTCATGAGCTTCTCACATTTATGGATGTATTCTCGAGATATAACCAAATAAGGATGACATAAAAAGATCGGGAACACACTTTCACTAATCAAGGCACATATTGCTACCAAGTCATGCCATTCAAGTTGAAAAATACAGGAGTATTTGTATATGGCATAATAGTCAAAAGCAAAACAAATGACTCACATTTAATAGATTTAGCCAAGACATTTTGAGTTCTAAAGAAGTTTAACATGTGTTTCAATCCCACAAAGTGCCCTTTCGGCATCAGCTTAGGAAAGTTCCTTATATTCATTGTTCACCAAGGGCAATTGTTGCTAACTTTGAGAAAGTTCGATTCATACAAGAAATGCACCCACCTCAATTAGTAAAGGAAGTCTAACAGCTAATAAGATGAATAATAATGCTCAGCCGATTCCTATCCCAATCAGGTGATAAGTGCTTACCTTTATTTTAGGCATTAAAGAACCCAAAATGCTTCCTATGAACCAAGGATTGTTAGGAGGCTTTCAAAAAGCTGAATAACCACCTCACTTGATTATTACAACTCTTCTCTTCCACCTCGGGTGAAACTTTAAACCTCTACCTCACTGTCATTGACTTAGCTGTCAGCTCAGTGTTAGTTCGAGATGACACGAGAGTTCATAAACATATCTACTATGTTAGTTATGTCCTAAGCAAGCCTAAAGAACGATACATTCCTATCAAGAGGCTTGCATTCACACTGATACTGGAGGGAAGGAAGCTCCGCTCCTATTTTCAATTGCACACTGTACAAGTCATCACTAACTAACCACTCATACACATCCTTCCTCAATTCTATGTCTCAAAACGACCACTAAAATGATCAGTAAAATTGTATGAGTTCGACATTCGATATGTGCCAAGGGCTACCATTAAAGCCCAAGCATTAACTGTTTTTATCTTAGAGCTAAATCTCTTGATAAAGACGGATAGTCACACCCCTTCAGTATGGACATTATTTGTGGATGACTTTGCCACCTCAGCGAGAGGTGATGCTAGACTCATCCTGAAGGGTCCAAACAAGCCCTCATGTTCGAGTTCAAGATCTCCAACAATGAAGCAAATTATGAAGTACTCTTCTTCGGGCTCCAACTTGCCCGAGAGTTTTAATTCCAAGACTTGATGGTGTTCAACAAATCACAACTAGTCATGAGCCTAGTAAAAGGGAGCTATGAGGCTCAAGATATGACCATGGTAAAGTACCTTACTGAGGTGTAGAATTTGGCTCATAGTGTCTCCCGACTTAATGTGTTACAGGTCTCCTATGAAGAAAATACCAAAGTTGATGCCCTCGCCAAGCTAGAATTCACTTGGGCTTTGTAGGAAGGCTAGCCTTTAGTCGAGACATTACCGACTCAAACCATTGAAAAGCACGACTTATCTATGGTGGGGGGGAGCCTAGTTAGATGATTGAAATCTTATTCAATAAAAAAGATGGGATACTCTCGACTGACCCTACAACAACTTGAAGAGTTATGCATCATCAAACATGATATTACATAATTAATGACCATCTATATTATAGATTATTTAGCCAATCACTCCTCATATACCTGACACTCCAAAAAGCTGAGAAGGTGCTCGCCAAGATGCATGAAGGTATTTGTGGGAAGCATATTGGTGGACAGACCCTAGTCTGTAAAGTACTTTGACAAGGGTCCTATTGGTCAATGTTGCACAAAGATGCAATAACCTATGCCTAAAGATGCCATAAGTTCTAAAGATTTGCTCGGATACAATATCGACCAATGATCTCTTTAAGCCCAATCGACTATGGGTGACCCTTCGCCCAATAGGTGATAGATCTCATTGAAGATTTTCTATCAGCCTTAGGCCAATAGAGGTTTCTTCTCATCATTAGAGTGAACTATTTCACGAAGTGGGTAGAGGCCAAACCACTAGCATCAATCACTGAGAAATATATAGAGAAATTCATATAGAAAAACATCATCACCCGTTTTGGAATCCCAAGAGCCTTAATCACCAACAATGAGACATAATTCAATAATTCAAAGTTCATAAAGTTTGTCAATCTTATGAGATTCAACTTAGGTTCAGCTCAGTGGCTCCGTAAACCAATGGTCTTGTCGAGGTCACCAACTAAGCCATTCTCTAAGGGTTAAAGAAGCAGTAGCCAGGGCTATGGGTACTTAGGTGGATGAGCTATTGAGCATCCTATAAACCTCCCAGACGACACCTAAGATCAGATCGAGAGAATCACCATTTAGCTTAGTCTTTAGTACCAAGGCTAACCTACCACTCGAGGTAGTCTTCCTGACACCTCAGGTCGAAAACTTTGACAAGAAAACTTTGTAATAAGGATTTCGAGTCGGGCTTGAACTAATTAGTGAAGTCCGAGCAAAGACATCTATAGGTATTGAGATATAAAAAGACGGTAGCTAAACTACATAATCGAAGTGTTCGCTCTTAAGTAGTTGGATTAGGGGACCTGGTGCTCCGCAAAGCCGAGGTTAGAAACCCAATTGAATCACTGAGGTCCTCTAAGATGGAACATAATGTCTTGGGACAACAAAAGGTATGACGCTATCGAGAACATGATACATCATGAACTTGAAAAAGTTTTATCCCTAAGACTTCTCTCAAGATCAGGTTGGGGGAAACTATACATTAAATAATAGACATCGATCTACAAAGCTCAAGGCATTGGTGATAGAATGTATCTTCAAGATACCATTGTTACAAATTAAGAAAATGAAACTTCATTGCTTAAGAAAAATTACATCTGTTCGGCCAAGCCTCCACATTCAAAACGAGACCTGACCTATCAACATAAAAGATTGATGAGGCAGATGTGCCCAACATATGAATGAAGGAATAAGCTGGGAACACTAACTTGACAACTCTAAGACAAAGGACCGGTCCAATGAAAGACAATAATTTAAGCATCGGGATAAGGTGATGGGTTGAGGCTATCATCGAAGGGCACCTTAGTCATTATCGAGATATTTTGATCATCGAGGTAATCGGTAAATGGGTCCTCCTCAAGCTCTAGCTTGAGATACCTCACCTTGAAACGGGCCAAGGTGATTTGGTATCTGAACTAGTACAAGACGACCCCCATCCTCTCCAAACCCTTTTTAAACACAACAAATGCCTTGTAATCAATAATTGTTGCCTTATGATATTTTGGTATCATGCGTTGCTTGGCCTCCAACATATCCTTCAGTTCTTAAGCCTACTTATTATAGGGAAATCGAGGGGGGAAATCACATGTGCAGCAGAAGAATAGAAAGTAAAAACCTTAAATTTTTCAAAAAGGTGTTTGTCGTTGTGCGAAGATTGATGCGTAAAAAACTCACGAATCTTAAATCCACATGTGAGATAGTTGTGTTACCTAGGAAGATCATATATTCTTGAATCCTTGCAGATCTATAGGAGAGGATGAAGGAGGTCAAGCGCCCTCCTCTCTAGCGGTGATCCACACAATAGGGCTACGACGATGCTCCTTAAACTACTATCTAAATCTCCACACTTGCTATTTGAGGAGGAGAAGGGGAGAGGAGAATAAGAGATGACAACCAAGAAGCCTCTAGTTGATGGGTCTTTGGTTCCCTCCTATTTATAGAGGCCTCCTATCAACTTAACCCTAATGGATCTTGCCCTATTGAGTATTCGATCTCCATCCAACTACACAAGTCTCTTAGATTAGTGGATCTCTATCTAATAATATCTCATTGGCTCTTATTAGATATCATCCATAGGATCGAATAATTCATGAGCTTGTTGGATATCCAATAAGATAGAGGTTCTGATAGATATCTTATATCTAAACCTCTACTCGTCGCCGTTAGTATCAAAGTCACGTTTTTCTCATTTGGTTTAACACCCAAAGAGAAATGCCTCTTTTCGGCTTTCAAGAGGGTCACTCTCATTCGTCCTCCCATGTTCAATGGGATAGACTACACATATTAGAAAAATCGAATGAGAGTTTTTTTTCTTTCGTTGAATCTCGATTTATAAAAATTAGTCGAATTTGATTTTTAAAATTATTTTACTCCAACGAATGAATGAAATGATTTGGAGAAGAAATTTTTTTCTTTAAATGCGAAAGCTATGAACGCTCTATTTTGTGCTTTGAGGAAAAATGAGTTTAATCATGTTTCTTTATGCGAAACTGCATATGAGATTTGACACACAATAGAAGTAACTCATGAAGGCACGAATAGAGTAAAAGAGTCCAGAATAAATCTTTTAATGCATGATTTTAAATTATTTCGAATGAAAACAAGTAAGACTATTGGAGATATGTATACCCATTTTATGAATGTCGTCAATAGTCTAAAAGCTCTTGGTAAAAATTATTTGAATCTTGAACTTATGAATAAAGTTTTATGATCACTTTCTAAAAATTGGGATTCGAAAGTAACGGCAATACTAGAATCAAAAGATTTGAACCATTTTTTGATTAAAGAATTTATTGGATCTTTAATGACCTATGAAATGAGTTTTATGACACATGTTTAACATGATGAACTTGAAAACAACCTTTTAAAGAATATGATGGATTTGACACTTAGAACAATTGAAAACCACTCGAGCAAAAGCTCAAGCGATGGTGAACTTGAACTCCTCACTATGAAATTTAAAAAGTTCATGTAATAAAAATTAAAGAATAAAAATAAACTTAAAAAGGATGCAACTACTTGTTATGAACGCAAGAAGAATGAAGCATTTTGAGATGAATCAAGCTCATCCGATGACGAGGAGCAAACCGATGAAGACGAAATAATAAACTTCGCCTCAACGACTCTCAACGATGAGGTAAATGACTCACCTGAATCCCCCTTAATTTTTTTTGAAATTAATTTATGCATTTCATATGTTATTTTTAAATTAGTATATAAAATACAAAAAATAAATAAATAAAAGGGGATTATGCATTTCCTTTACTAGCTAATTTTGAAAATGATAATGAAAATTACATGTTTTATGATAAAGGAACAAAATGTTCAAATTAAATGCTTTATGTTTAATGAAATCATATTTGATAATTTAATGATTTAATCATGCTTGATGATTTAAATTAATGAGTTTATATTTTGAAATTATGCATGATGATTCTTGTAATTTATGGCTTTTCGATCTTTGCCGTAATGAAAGTTGTCTTTTTTTTTAAAAAACGATGATTCTTATTTTTGTTTGGTATAAATGACAAAGGCATACTTGTATGAAATGAATCACATGAATTGAAACAACCATAAAGAGGAAGGCATTTTTCTTGAATTATTTTTTTCTATCTTATCAAATTTTGAATAAGAGTTTGATAAATATATTTATGTTATTTTGAATCTCTTGAACTATGAAAGTGATTTTGATGATTTGATAATTTAAATTTGAATAAATTTTTATCCAAATCATTATCTTGATTCCTTGATACTTATAAATTAAGATTTATTATAAATCAAGATTTTTCATTAATTGTTCTTCTATGATTCTACTTGGTATTTTCTTAAGAGGAGATTTTCTAAATGAATCATGATTTTTTTTGTGAATTCTTGGATTTATAACATGAGATTTCTTGTGAATTCAGATTGTTTAATATGATTCTACTTTTCGCTATTTGAGTCATCCAAAAAGAATCATAATTTTTTTATCTTGATTTTTTGATATTTATGACTTAAAATTTCTTATACATGAATCAAGATATTATATCATTTGATTTCTTAAGATTTTGTTAGGAAATTTGCTAAAATGAATCATGTCTTTTGGTATTTATATGATCATATCTTTCATGCCATGATTTATTTATGATACTCCATTGTATTCATTATGTGTATATCTCATCACTCAATTAATTTTTCTTGATATTTTTAATGTGATGAAATGAATGTGATAATTTAAAATTATGCTTGAAATACTCATGATATTATGTTGATGCATAAAAATGAGAAGTTATAATCATGCATGGTAGGATGCAATGTAATTTGAAATTTTGATATCATCATGATTTGAATTATTTATAATTTGAAATAATACATGCAATACTATGATTTGTTGCTAAAGTGATATATCATGAATGCTCGAGTATCATGTATGTGTTGGGAAATCATGGGGGGCGACATCATATGCGCAGCGGAAGAACAAGAAAACAAAAATCCCCGATTTCCAAAAAGATGTTCGTCGTCGTGCGAAGATTGGTGCGTAAAAATCCGCAAAACACAAAACTGCGTATAGAGATTGTGTTACCTAGGGAGATCGTATATCCCTGTTTCCTTGCAGATCCTTAGGAGAGGGTGAAGGAGGTCAAGCGTCCTCCTCTCTGGCGGTGATCCACATAGCGGGGTTTAAGACCCTCCTCAAAACTCCAGCCTCTAAGGTGGAGAGGGAGGGAGAATAGGAAAGGCAAGCAAAGACTCTAGCATATGAGGTCAGAATCCCTCCTATTTATAGAGATCCCGTGTCAAACCCTAATGGGTCCTTCCCTAGTGGGTATTGGATCTGCATCCAATAAGACAAGGGCTCCGTCGGATATCTCATATCCAACCTCTACTCATCGCAATGCCTACCATATGTGTGTGACCCTCTAGGCCCAATATCGAAATGGCCGTGAGTCATACCTGTCCGAACTCCTTCTAACTCAATGAATTATTATCTACTGTAATAATTCACTTTCGACTCATCGACTCTGGGACGTACTAGGCCACTACACCGTAGTCCCCGGGCGATCTGGGGAATCAATCCATTGGACCTATCTCGTCCTCGGTTACCATGTACCTATAGTCCCTCATCCATCTAATATCCTAGAGACAGTATATCGAGCATGGTGTTGTCGGACCCATACGGTTTCTACTCGAGTCTCGCTCTAATCCAGTTCTCTGGAAACTCTTTCTCTCAACCCCAATGACCACGGCCAGGGATTTGTCTGCGAGCAAGAACACATGGGATATTCCTCTCATGACGCCGAGAGTGGATGATCCTCTATCGACACTCAATAGCCCTCGTGGGTCACTACCACTCCAATGACCTACCATTTGTACTAGATGCATAGCCAAACCTCAAACCTATAAGTGCGGTATCAAAGAGTGGAGCACTCATACAGACATCCTTGGTATCTCAAGTCTAAGGACCGAATACACCACTAGGACTCTGGAATGGTTGTCGACAATAAGGCATCATCAACCATCCAACATTCCGTGGCGGATCAATCAGTGAACTCATTCTCCAATGAGCACCTGTATTACTATATCCCTAGTGTCCCTACACGGCGGCTATGAGACCACCAAGATCCATCATATGGACGGGTATACAAAGACACCCGGTCTATCCTAGTTATCACGATGTCCTCTCGGTAACCTATGACCAGGGATTATTTAGGATATGTGTTTAAAGGTGAATCGATCTTATTATCGTGATCTCATCACGATCCGATTCCCATTACACAAAAATCCAAGGACATCACAATATATATATGCATTTATGCAATAGTTATAAAGTGATATACGCCAAAAATATAATAAGCAAAAGATTCTCGTATCAAGTCACACGTGCCATCACTCCGTGATTGGCTTCTTTGGGCACCTATGACTAGCAATCTCCCACTTGACCTAAAGCTAATCACCTATGTGTCTCGATCCCCATCGGACCCCACATGATGCTCAAAGACAAAATGAGACAACGGCTTTGTTAGTGGATATGCAATGTTATCTTGGGATGGAACTCTTTCCACCGCTACATCACTTCTTATAAGTTGGAACCTCCTCGAACACTTCACGATGAGACCCGGGTTCCCTTATTTGAGTAATCACTCCATAGTTGTCGCTTAATATAAGGAAGTCGACTTGTCTCATCTCATGTCGACTCCCAAATCTGTGATGAACTTCTTCACCCGGACTCCCTCCTTTGCTGCGTGCGTGCAGCAATGTACTCGCCTCGTGGTCGGTCGTCCAATGGTATCTTGCTTGGAACTCTTCCAAAGACTGCTCCTCCATTCAAGGTGTACACATACTCAAATTAGACTTGCTATCATCGACATCGGTGAAAACTTGAGTCGGTGTAGCCTTCAACCTTAAGGCTTTTACCTCCATATACTAGTAAAAGATCCTTAGTCCTTCTTAAGTACTTAAAGATACACTTTACTTGCTTTCCATTGCTCCAAGCACGGATTAGCACTGATACACCTTTCATGACACTTTCGAGCATCGCTATATCGGGCATAGTACATAGCATGGCATACATGATAGACCCTATTGCTGAGGCATAAGGTATCATATCCATGTTAAGCCCTTTTTTTTCTGAGTCTTTGGGGATATACTAGAAAGCGATATCCCATGTCTCATCGGTATGAGACCTCTCTTGGAATTTTCCATGCCAAACCTTTTGACAATAGTTTCTATGTACTGATCTGGGACAAGCCAAGCATCCTCTTGGATCTATCTCTATAGATTCTAATCCCCAAGATATAAGATGCTTCCCAAGTCCTTCATGGAGAAGTGTCTAGATAACCAAGCCTTTCTTTGTGGATGACATTCCTATGCCATTCCCAATGATGAGGATGTCATCCACATATAACACCAAAAAAAGGTGATAAGCTCCCACTTACCTTTTGTATACACAAGGCTCATCTTCGTTCTTAACGAAGTCATAAGATCTGATTGCCTTATCAAATCTTATGTTCCAACTTAGAAGCTTGCTTTAGTCCATAAATGGATCTAAGCAACCTACACACCTTATCTGGGCAGTTCTTGGACACGAATCCCTCGGGTTGCATCATATACACCTCCTCCTCGAGGTTCCCGTTGAGAATGCAGTTTTCACATCCATCCCATGATCTCATAATCATAGTGTCTTTGCAATATAGCCAATAGAATTCTGATGGATTTTAGCATTGCTTCTGGTGAGAAAGTTTCGTTGTAGTCAACACCTTGCCTTTGGCGATACCCTTAGCCACTAGCCTTGCTTTATAGGTCTCTACCTTTCCATCTACTCGATCTTTTTCTTAAAGATCCACTTGCAACCGATGGGTACAATACCTTGAAGCGCATCAACTAGGTTCCAAACCTTATTGGAGTACATAGAATCCATCTCCGAATTTATGGCTTCTTTCCACTTCCAGTCTATACTCATAATAACCTCCTCGTAAAGTGGGGATCAATATCCTCTACATCCTCTGCTCTAATATGTCCCATATCTCTCGGGAGGATGGGATACTCTATCGGACCCTGCGTAAAGTTGATACTTGTGTATTAGGTACACAATGTGGACTCGGGCTGTAGAGTGGTGCTTGAGCTTGGTTCTCCAACCTCAATCATTCTATCATTCTCCCCTTGTCTCCGTCAAGAATGTGTTCCTTCTCAAGGAACACTTTGCTCTCTTAGCTACAAAGACCTTTTGGTCCTCGAGATGATAGAAATAATACCCACAAGTTTCCTTGGGGTATCCCACAAATTTGCATCGCTTCGTCCTGATTCTAACTTATCGGGGTTGTGTCTTCTAACATGGGCAGGGCAGCCCAGATCTTAACAACCTTGAGATCGGGCTTCTTCCTTTCCATATCTCATATGGTATAGACACTATCGACTTTAGTTGGAACTCTGTTGAGAAAGGTAAAGCTGGCTGGTTTCTAGGGCATATCCCCGAATGAGATGGGTAGGTCAACAAACTCATCATGGACCGTACCATATCTAATAATGTACGATTTCTCCTTTCAGAGACACCATTGAGCTGAGGTGTATAAGGAGGTGTCCATTGGGATAATATCCCATGGTCCTTGAGGAACTGAGTAAACTCTGTACTTAAGTATTCACCTCCTCGATCCGATCGAAGAGTTTTGATACTCCTTCCAGTCTGGTTCTCCACCTCATTGGCTCTCTCTCCAGTTCTACTAAATGGAGATTTGGTCAGTTTTTCACGAATGCAAGGCTCACAAGTTGTATATGACACATAGTCGAATGGATCTAGATATCCATCATTTAGCAACTTTTGAATCCTTCTTTCATGGATGTGACTTAGCCTACAATGCCACAGGTATGCACTGTTCAACTCATCTTGTTTCCTTTTGGACACATTTACATTCATGATATGTGGTGTGGTGTCTAACATAAATAAACCATTATGCAATGTTCCTTTCATTGATGATCTTATCATCTAATAATATCGAACAACCATTGTTCTCAAAAACAAATTTATATCCACTAACCGTTAAACATGAAATGGAGATAATGTTTTTGATAATAGAAGGAACAAAATAACATACATCTAATGCAATAAAAAGCTCCACTAAGCAGGATGTAGGGCGACCTAAGCCAACAGCTAATCTGACAACTTTTTGCTCCATTACCCATCTTGAGGTCCATCTAAGCCTCTCTGTAGTCTCCTAGGCCTTTTCCGAACCTGCAACGAATTGCATATATGATAAGCACTCTGGTATCCAATACCCATGTGTTATCATAAGAGTCCGACAAATGGAGACCCATCATGAATGTACCCAAAGCTTCATCAAGCTTTTGTTTCGCCCTTTCTGCAAGGTACTTTGCAGTTTCTCTTCAATACCCATCTTTACCACGGTGGAAGCACTAGCCTTTGTCCTTTGCTGGGTCTTTCTTAGCAACCTTTGCTTTTACCTTGTTTGCCCTTGCCCTTCTTAAGGGACCTTTCGCTTTCCTTTTCTTTACGGTCTCACCGATTGTAGAGAACTGGCTTCTCTTTCTTAATAGTACTCTCTGCCTCCCTCAACATATTGAGGAGCTCTGGGAGAGAGTCACCTCAAGCTTGTTCATATTAAAATTCATTATGAACTGTGAAAAGGAATCGGTAGGGACTGAAGCACAATGTCCACACACAAGTTATCCTCTAGGACCATTCCTAGACCTGTGAGTTTCTCTATCCACTCAATCATCTTTAGGACATGATTCTGAACCGGTGTCCCCTCGATTCGTCCTAAGCGAAAAGGCTCTTGGATATCTCATATCGTTGAGTCCTTCCCCTGTTCCTCAAACAATTTATGGACATGTAGGAGAATGGATCGGCATCCATCTTTTCATGTTGTCTCTAACTTCTCGAGTCATAGAGCCCAACATATATAGCGAGCAAGAGTGGAGTCATCAATGTACTTCACGTGGCGGCGATCTCATCCTCGCCCCCTTCTTCTTGGCGTAGGCATCATCAGTATCAGGGCGCGTACCGCGATTTTCTCCATTTGTGAGAACAATTCTCAAGTTACTTGAGCCAATCCAGTATAATTTGGACCATATAGGCGGTTGACATCAAGTATGCCATGAAGGGATTTGGCGACATTTTCTGAAAATAAAGATGTGGCGAAAATGAATAACATGCAGATTTTTGCAAGAAATAAACTATCAAGATATGGACTTCTATCTTAATATGCTCCCACTATTTTACTAACGAGTCCGCGCGACACCCTCGGCATTGAAAACGGAAGTCTCCAACAGAACTTCTGAGTGGGGATCGATCCAATCGGCGTCTTAGAGTAACCTCGGGGACTCGACCAATCACACTAAGCCTAAAAAGGTAGGCAACTCTTGCCCGATCACAACTCCTCCTTATGATTCCCGGCCTGTTCGGCCTCCAAATCACCATGGCCTCGGGGACTCGACCAACCATGATGCTCGGTTAAGTCAACACCTTCATTACAAGATGAGTCTGATTTGATGATATACCCTCGAGGGACTCGACCAAGCATACCATGTCCTCAGGTCACCGTTGACATCTCTATGTCGTAAGCAAGATAGCGAATCGCGATATAGGTGAGTCTCGAGGGACTCGACCAACTCAACCTACACCGGAAATCGGTTCCTACTCATAACGATGAAGGCCACGTGGGTCAATCTAATTGCCTCACGTTTACCAACTTAATATTATCGAGAGATGTTTCTATAATTTGGTCTCCTAATATGACATGTCACACATATACATATTTAATATATATCTACATCGCATGCAAATATATATACATATCTAGTATGTGTATAAGCAATCACATTAGATGATCATGGACCACAACCTAATATGATTAGGTCCTGATGAGGCCTAATCACTCACATCAAGATCTATGTGTGCAACGGTGCATCTCCATGCCCCTGTGATCGTCCATCTCGTCCTCGTTTGGTTCCGTGGAAGACATCTTGATGCATCTCCATGCATCACGCGATTGTCCGTCTCGTGGGTCCCGCTTATCGCATCCACGCCTCCCGCCTCCTCATGTGATTACAACTTAATCATAGGCACGCAGGCCCGATAATAAACGAAAATATAATGGAGGTTCGCAGACCTCAATAATAATAATCATAAGTACACACATCACACGGTCCATGATCATCCGGCCCACACATCATACATCACATGTATAAATAATCATCATCCTGTAGGACTACTAGATAATAATAAAAAAATAATAATCAACTAAACCTTTTAATTAATTAATATTTTTCAAATCAGGGACATGTAGGGAATTTCTCAATTCCTAAGGGTATTTTCATAATTTGGACAAAAGATAGAAACCGGAATTTCTCAAATTCACGGGGCAAACCGTCCTTTTGCCCAAACCCTAATTCCCTCTGGTTGCCGTCGCCGCCACCCTATGGCGGCGGTTTTGGCGGGGCGGGCGAACCCTCACCTCGCCGGCGGCGGTATACCCATTGCGGCGGCGTCACTACGGTGGGCCCCTCCTTGGGCGTCCGCCTCAGAAGTGGTCTTTATCCGCCAGCGCGCCTCACTGGGGGTTTCGCCCGAGAGCGTGGCCGGTATGCCGCCCCTCACGGCGGGCAGCTTCCTTCCTTCCGGCGGCGCCGGCGCCTATGGCATCGCTGGCCTGGTGGGGTCGCCACCCGTGATGCAAACTTCCGCTGCCAAGCGGGACGCACGCCCGCCGCATACGCCAGCGCTAAGCGTAAGCGATTCTGCGCGTGGTGGTGCCCGGCTGCTTTGCCGCCTTCCGCTTTGCAGTGGTCGCAGGCATGCAGAGATCGAGGGCAGCAACAATGTTGTCGCCCTTCCTCCTTTTTTTAGTCCAACGATTTTGACGCCAATATTCTTCCTAAACACAACACACGCAGGTTCAAAACCAATCATTCGCACGAACAACCCGGCTCGATACCACTGTTTGGAAATCATGGGGGCGACATCATATCGCGCAAAGGAAGAACAAGAAAACAAAAATCCCCGATTCCCAAAAAAAGATGTTAGTATGTCAGGCGCGAAGATTGATGCGTAAAAATCCAAAAAACACAAAAAAACATATAGAGATTGTGTTACCTAGGAGATCGTATATCCCTGTTTCCTTGCAGATCCTTAGGAGAGGGTGAAGGAGGTCGCGTCCTCCTCTCTAGCGGTGATCCACACAACAGGGGTTTGACGACCCTCCTCAAAACTCCGGGCCTCCGAGGTGGAGAGGGAGAGGAGAATAGGAAAGGCAAAGCAAAGACTTTAGCCTATGAGGTCAGAATCCCTCCTATTTATAGAGATCCCGTGTCAAACCCTAATGGGTCCTTCCTTAGTGGGTATTGGATCATCCAATAAGACAAGGGCTCCGGCCGGATATCTCATATCCTAACCTCTACTCATCGCAATGCCTACCATATGTGTGTGACCCTCTAGGCCCAATATCGAGTGATGTCGTGAGTCATACTTGTCGAACTCCTTTCTAACTCGGTGAATTATTATCTCTGTAATAATTCACTTTCGACTCATCGACTTACGGGGCGTTTAGGCCACTACACCAGTAGTCCCCGACGATCTGGGGAATCCAATCCATTGGACCCGTCGTCCTCGCCACCATGTACCTATAGTCCCTCATCCATCTAATATCCCGCAGACCAGATATCGAGCATGGTGTTGTCGGACCCATACGGTTTCTACCGAAGTCTCGCTCTAATCGGATTCTCCCGGAAACTCTTTCTCTCTCAACCCGAATGACCCCCGCCGTGGATTTGTCCGAGCAAGAACACATGGGATATTCCTCTCATGACGCCGAGAGTGGATGATCCTCTATCGACACTCAATAGCCCTCGTAAGGTCGACTACCACTCCCAATGACCAGGTTGTACTAGATCCGGGATAGCCAAACCTATAAGTCCGTATCAAAGAGTGGAGTACTCATACAGATATCCTTGGTGTCTCAAGTCTAAGGACCGATACACCACTAGGGACTCTGGAATCGTTGTCCGACAATAAGGCATCATCAACCATCCAAAGATTCCGTAAGCGGATCAATCGGTGAACTCATTCTCCAATGAGCACCGTCTCGTATCCCTAGTGTCCCTACACGGCGACTATGAGACCAAAAGATCCATCATATGGACGGTTATACAAAGACACACCAGTCTATCCGGTTATCACGATATCCTTCTCGAGTAACCTATGACCGGGATTATTTAGGATATGTGTTTAAAGGTGAATCGATCTTATTATCGTTATCTCATCACGATCCGATTCCTATTGCATAAATCCAAGGACATCACAATATATATATGCATTTATGCAATAGTTATAAAGTGATATACGTCAAAATATAATAAGCAAAAAGATTCTGTATCAAGTCACACGTGCCATCACTCACGTGATTGGCTTGCTGGGCACCTATGACTAGCAGTATGATATACCCATAGTGATGATTTATTTTTGGTATCATGCATATAGTAAGGATGAAATGTAGGGTTTTGAAATTGTACATGTTTTAATTTGAAACTATAATGATGCACAAATATATTGAAATAAGATTGATACTTTACCTTTGTCATGATTTACAAATTATTATAAAGGAAAAAAATATTTACAAAATTATTTTCTTCCCTTCTTTTTGACAATGACAAAGGGGGAGAATGAACTAGCTTGCATGTTCTAAAATGATGTAAAATTTGCTAGCTTGCATGGTGCAAAATTTGTTAGCTTGCATGATGTAGAACTTGCCATCTTGAACATCCCCAAGAATTGCTAGCTTGCAATATCAAGAGAAGTAAAAGTGTTATCTTGCCTATCTCAAGAAGCAAAACATGCTAACTTACTAATCTAGCAAAATTTACAAACTTACAAAACTCAAAATTATTGCTTGCTTGCATGATGATAAAACTTGAGATTATGTCTATAATGCAATGATTTAAACTTGCATATCTCAAACACTTGATAGTTGCATTCTCCTTTCTGTTGATGACAAAGTGGGAGAAGTATGGTTATGTTATGCATAAGTTTATGATGATATGTTGCTTGGATTTTTGAATCCAAGAGTTCTATCAATATGATGTATTGATAGGGGGAGTTAAAAGTGAACTCCGTCATCAATTGGTTGTCATCATAAAAAAGGGAGGGATTGTTGAATCTTGGATTTTGATGATGAAACCAATTGATAGTATTTATGATTTAATTTGCGTTTTGAGTGACGTAGGATGCTTCGATCAGGGAGAGACAATTAAAGCAGGAACAATCATGTTGGGCCTGAGAAAAACATATCAGAAGATTGGACATCGAGCTAAAGGATCGGTCGACGTATCAACAGAAGACTTCGGGCCACGAGTTCGAGCATCGGGCCAAGAAGAGCGGATATTGTACCAAGGAAATCGAAGTTGCGGAGGTCAACTAGCCGATTAGGCAAGAGTCGCAAGAGAGGACGATGCGTCGAAGAATCAAACGAAGCGTCAATAAACCAATGACATGTCGGACAATATTTGATTAGTTTAGTAATAATTGTCTAGATTGAAGTGGGTTTTAAGTATGTATAATTAACTACGATAGCAAGACATAAAGCAAAATGAAGTCCCAGAGTCAAGAACACGATTTCGTTGGGAGTTCTAGAGTTCGTCAAAAGTCCGGACGTTCGTCGGAAGTTCTGTCGGAATTGACCGAGAAGTCTAGGAGCTTGCCAAAGAAGCTCGTAGAAACTCGCCAAGAAGATCGTCGTGAAGTCCAAGAGCTTGCCAGGAATCCACTAGAACATTATCAAGAGATCATCGAAAGCTCGTCGAAAAAAACTGGACATGTAAGAAATTTTCTAAATTATGAGGGGTATTTTGGTAATTTAGATAGAAAGGATAAAAGTTAGAATTTTAAAATTCTGAGGGGAAAATCTATCATTTTCATAAAAAAAACCCTAATTCTCTCCTTCCTATTGCGTTACAGCCATCGCCACCCTACCAACAATGGCCCTCTACGGGCGGGTGGGCGCGCCCCTGACCGTAAGCGGTGCTGCCCCTATGGGCGATTTTGCCCATGGGCACAGCGCTTGCAGGTGGTGTCACCCCTATGAGTGGTTCTGCCCGCAGGGGCAGCGCCCACAAGCGTCGTTGCCCTTGCATTTGCCTGCTTGTGACCCGCTTATTGTTGGCCATAAGCGACTAACCACCTACACACAAGTGGCCAAGCCTCGGCCAAGGCTGCAAGCAGCCATTGGGCAACCTATGAGGGCAGCAATAGTTGTTGTCCTCTCTCAACTTTTGTGTTAACAATTTTAACATCAAAAGTCTTGCTAAAATATAACACATGCAGTTCAAAACCAATCTTTCGCATGAATAACTTGGCTCTGATACCACTTCAGGAAAATCTAGGGGCGACATCATATGCGCAGCAGAAGAATAAAAATTAAACCCCTAAAATTTTCAAAAAGGTGTTCGTCATTGTGCGAAGATTAGTGCACAAAAAACTCATGAAACATAAATCCACGTGTGAGATAGTTGTATTACCTAGAGAGATCGTATATCCCTAAATCCCTACAGATCTGTAGGAGAGAATGAAGGAGGCCAAGTGCCCTCCTCTCTAGCGGTTATCCTCAAACCGCTGCCTAAATCTCCACACCTGCTATCTGAGGAGGAGAAGAGGATAGGAGAATAGGAGATGGCAACCAAGAAGCCTCTAGCTTACGAGTCTTTCGTTCCCTCTTATTTATAGAGGCCCTATGTCAACTTAACCCTAATAGATCCTACCCTATTAGGTATTGGATCTCAATCCAACTACCCAAGCCTCTTAGATTAGTAGATCTCTATCTAATAATCTCTTATTGGCTCTTATTAGATCTCATCCATATAATCTAATAATTCAAGGGCTTAGTGGATATCCAATAAGATAGGGGCTCCAGCGGATATCTCATATCTGAACCTCTACTCGTCGTAATGTCTACCATATGTGTATGATCCTCTAGGCCCAATATCGAGCTAGCCGTAAGTCATACTTATCGAAACTCCTTCTAGCTTAGTGAATTATTATCTTCATAATAATTCACTCGACTTATCAACTACGGACGTAATAGGCCACTACACTGTAACCCTCAGACAATACAGGGGAATCTAATCCTTTGAACCTATATGTCCTTAGTTACCATGTACATATAGTCCCTCATCCATCTAATATCCCAAAGACCATATACTGGGCATGGTGCTATTAGACTCATACGGTTTCTACCCGAGTCTTACTATAATCGGATTCTCCCGAAGAACTCTTTCTCTCTCAATTCGAATAACCTTGGCCAGGGATTTGTCTGAGCAAGAAAATATAAGATATTCCTCTCATGACACCAAGAGCAGATGATCCTCTATCAACACTCAATAGCCCTCATATGGTTGACTGTCACTCCTATGACTAGCTGTGCTAGATCTGAAACTTTTAAATATATAAGTCAAGTATCAAAGAGTAGAGTACTCATACAAGACATGGTGTCTCAAGTCTAGGACCAGGTACACCACTAGAATAACGAAATCGCTGTCTGACATTGAGATATCATTAACTATCCAGCATTCCGTGAGCGGATCAATCAGTGAACTCATTCTCTAATGAGCACCTGCACTATAGCCCTAGTGTCCTCACATGAGCAGCTATGAGACTAGTTGCCTCCATTATATGAATGTGTATACAACACACCGGTCTGTTTAGTTATCTCGATGTCCCTCTCGAGTAACCTATGACTAGGATTATTTACGGTCTATATTTAAAGGTGAATCAGTCTCATTATCAATGTCTCATCGCGATCCGATTCCCATTGCATAGATCCATGAACATCACAATATATATGTATATATGCAACAAGTAATATGAAGTGATAAAATGCTAAATAATATAATAAGCAAAAAGAATGTGTATCATGTCACACATGCCATCACTCATATGATTGGCTTGCAGGGTACCTATGACTAGCAATTATTGGCCACCGTAACCTACTCACCAAGCTCCAAGTTATGCATCCTCATCGAATCCAACTCTCGAGTGAGTTGTAGTAGATTATCCTCTATAGTCCGGTTATTACTCCAAACTTCCTTCAACTGCCTAACAAGGTTGGCATGGAGCAGCTAAGCTTCCTCAAGTTGTCATGCCAGCTTAACCCCCCGAGCCTCCACCTCGACAACAATAGTAGGAGCTCCATCCTTCTTTAGCCCCTTGATCTCTTCTTGAAGATTGTCCATTACGAGGGCTTGTTGGTGAATAACAATACTAGCATCATGTACACGATCGATAAGGGCTGTTATGTAGTGATGGTGCTATAAATTATAAACAAACACATGATAGATCTACTTCAGAAGCAAATTCGAAGGAGTCAGCCATGACCTAACTTACCAGCACTTCGTTGTAAAAGCAAGTGTCAATCAAAACCTCCAAAGGGGAATGATAGATCTACTTCACTACCATCGGACACAAGGATCCATGATAGTATTGCTCTAAAACCACACCATCACTCCATACCTTCTGCTCCTCGTGCAAATCCTCCCATCTCGATTGCAATGATACTCCTAAAACCGGGTCTGGTAGGTCAGCTATTTGAATAGCTGTAAAGGGCAAGAGCTTGTACCTACATAAATCAAACATCGACCTTGGTCTATCTCCTCTTTTTTTCGAAGAGGATCGAGAACTTTGGTGACCCATAGAAGGCACCAGCACTATGGAGGTGGGAGGATCCCTATCAGTAACTCGCTCCTCAGGTTCCACACTCCTTCAAGGACAAGACACCTTCCTCACAATAATCTTCTACTTATTTCTTGATTTATCGGTGCTAGTATGGTGGCCAGACTAAGTCAGGCCTGATGCCTCGAGTGATGGCTCGCGAACAGTGGCCGAAATCAAAGAGGCCACTATTGTACTTGAAGAAGAGCCAGGCACCTTCGTCTTCGAAGAATGCATGTCCATGTCTAAAAAGGATCACAATCAAAGGCTATAGAGGACTAGAAGGAAGAGCAAGGTCCAGTGAATTGAGGACTCAACAAGCACCACAAAGGATTTAAAAAGCACTAGAACAGATTCAAAACATGCCAGACAAAGGATTCGAAGAACACCAAAATGAATTCGAAACATACCGAACAAAGGATTTGATATGCACCAGATGGACTTAAAGAGGTAAAGAAACCTGCCATGGTGAAGGCGTAATGCCAAATGCGCTAGAGATGCACGAAGAGATATCCACTATGGTAGTAGTACAAAGCCAAATGTGCTCGAGACACATGTCGAAAATGTTGAATCTCGGATTTTGATGATGACATCAATTGTCATTTGTTATCTAATCCATATGTTGAGATAAGTGTGCAGGATTAACTACGATAAAAGTAAGACATGCAGCAAGAGTTGCGCCGGAGTCAGGACTATGATCACGTTGGGAGTTCGAGAGCTTGACGGAAGTCCGGACGGTCGTCGGAGATTCTCCGAGAACAAATCCGAGAAGTCCACGAGCTTGCCAAAAGAAGCTCGTCAGAACTCGCCAAGTGGATCGTCGCAAGTCCAGGAGTTTGTCGGAAGTCCGTAGGAGCATCGTCGGAGGACCGTCGGATGTTCGCCGGAAGTTTGTCGGAAGCTCGCCAGAAGAAGCGATTGACGCACCGGAGCAAGCTGTAGTAAAAGCCTTTAGAATTGTCGTAGTTAGCACGATGATTAAGTTAGAATTGGGAGGTGATCCTATTAACTTAATCTAGGGACAATTGGGCCCTTGAAAGAATCAAATTGGGCCGAATGGATCAACCCATTCGGACCCAGATCACTTGCCCAGAGGTGGCACCGCTTGGGTCGGCGGTGGCACCACCCAGGGCTCAGTCTCCGAGCTCTGGCTGGGCGGTGCAACCGCCTCTAATAGCGGTGCAACTGCCTGAGCTCGGTCTCCTAGCTCTGCTAGGCGGTGCAACCACCCCTGACAAGTGGTGGCACCGCCCAGAGGCTCAGTCTTCGAGCCCTGTCAAGCGGTGCAACCGCCAGACCCCAAAATTTCAGGAATTGACAGTTTTGAGCTCGGAATTCAAACTGGTTTGGGGCCTATAAATACCCCACTCTTTCAGTAATAAAAGAGCAACGAAAAACCACCAAAATCCTGATCTTACTCTGAGTTTTTTGAGCTCAAAAGTGTTATAATTAGCTAAAGGTTCTTCTTCCTCTTTTCTTCCAAGTTCAGATCTTTTAAGAGAGGAGAGAAAAGTTTGTAAGGGTTGTCTCCTAAGCCCGTCAAAAGGAGTGAATCTGTAAAAGGGTAGTTGGCCTTCGCCTATTGAAGGAAGGCCTCTACTGGACGTCAGCGACCTCATCGGTGGAGGAAGCCAGAAGTGGATGTAGGTCAAGATTGACCGAACCACTCTAAATCATGCTGCTCTCTGGTTTACATTTACTTTGAGCTTACTATCCTTACTACAAACCTCCTTCATAGCTTACTGCCTTCTGCGCTTTTACGATTGCATTTCCAAGCTCAATACTTTCCAAATCGTGTTTAGATGTAAATCACTTTTCTCGTACGAATATCGTATTTCAGTTTGCGCTTACATTCTGATTTCCATCACAACAGCAAACTGCCTTAACAGATTCGTTTTAACTGCTTCTTGCCTAATCAAAGTTAAAGTGATTTACGAATCGGCTTTTCTACTGAAATCGCTTTTATCGTACGAACATCGTATTTCAGTTTGCGCTTATATTCTGATTTCCATCACAACTGCAAACTGCCTTAACAGATTGGTTTAATTGCTTCTTACTTGATCTCAAGTTAAAGTGATTTACGAATCGGCTTTTTTACTGAAATCACCTTTGTCATACGAACATAGTTTTAAAACGTTGAAAGTTTTCCGCTGCACTAATTCACCCCCCCCCCCCCCCCCTCTTAGTGCTCTTGATCCTAACAATTGGTATCAAAGCGGGGTTCACTCACAAACGGATTAAAACCCAAGAGAGATGGCATACGCCGGAAACCAAGAGGGCCATTCTATTACACGTCCACCCATGTTCAATGGGACGGACTACACCTATTGGAAGACCCAAATGAGGATCTTCCTTATTTCAATGGATTTTGAACTTTGGAATCTTGTCGAAAATGGTTTTTCGAAATCTTCTCTTTCAATGATCAATTGGAATGAATTGGAGAAGAAGACTTTCGCTCTTAATGCAAAGGCTATGAATGCCTTATTTTGTGCGCTTGATAAAAATGAGTTTAATTGTGTTTTGGTTTGTGAAACTGCGTTTGATATTTGACATACACTCGAAGTGACTCACGAATGAACAAGTAGAGTGAAAGAGTCAAAAATCAATCTTTTGATACACTCTTTCGAACTTTTCCGAATGAAACCGAGCGAGACTATTGGCGACATGTACACCCGTTTCACGGATGTCGTCAATGGTCTAAAAGGACTCGATGAAAGTTTTTCGGATTTTGAGCTTGTAAATAAGATTCTAAGATCCCTTCCTAAGAGTTGGGACCCTAAAGTCACTGCTATTCAAGAGGCTAAAGATTTAAGTAACTTCCCTCTTGAAGAACTAATCGGGTCATTAATGACCTATGAAATGACATGCAAGGCTCATGAAGAGCAAGAAGACATCCTTCCAAAGAACAGGAAGGATATGACACTTAGAACTTTAGATGATCACTTGAGAGAAAACTTAAGTGATGAGGACTGTGATGATGACTTGACACTTCTAACAAGGAAATTCAAAAAATTCATTAAAAGAAACAAGTTTAAAAATGACGCAAAAAATAAACTTGAACCCAAAAGGGACTAAGTTATTTGCTATGAGTGCAAAAAGTCGGGACACTACAAGAGTGATTGTCCCCAAGCCAAGAAAAGAACATCAAAGAAGAATGCGCTCAAAGCAACATGGGATGATTCGAGCGCATCCGAAGAAGAGGAGTCCAACACCGAGCAAGTTGCTCATTATGCCTTAATGGCCATCGGAGAGGAGGTAACAAATTTAATTGATGCAGATTTATCATTTGATGAGTTATTAAATGCCTTCCATGATTTATTTGATGAATGCAAGATTATTAGTAAAAAATATAAATTGCTAAAAAAGGAGTATGATAGTCTTAATTGTAATTTCAATAAGTTAAAAACTGAATATCATGATAGTTTAGGCTCTTGTATAAAATGCCATGATCTAGAAACTATCCAAAAGCAAAACTTGCTACTCATGGACACCTTGAAAAAATTTGAGGTTGGTAGCAAGTCCTTGAACATGATCCTTACAAACAAGGGTCACGTTCCCAAAAGAAGTGGAATCGGATTTGTGAGAAATTCTCACCAAAATCCAACTACCTTCATAAAAGGCCCCATCCTACATGTTCGACACCAAAGTAAATGCAACTTTTGTTGCAAGCATGGACACAAAACACATTATTGTCCATTCAAGACAATTAGTCCGAACAAATTAATCTGGGTTCCTAAAGGAACCATGATAAACCCTATGCAACATGACAAACAATATAGATCAACTTTTGAGGCACCCAAAAGTAAATGGGTACCTAGAAATTATCCTGTCTTGTAGAAACGTAAACCATCCCAAGCTGGAAGCAAGAAATAATATCCTGCTTTTAGGATTCTCGATATTCATAATCCGAGATCCAAAAAGAACATGCGATGCTTCCTAAGCCAAAATAACAAAAAGAAGATTAGAAAACTAAAATTACAAGAGCAATACAAAACCTATTTGATCCCTCAGAATTGAAAACTCATATTTTTACCTTCACATATCTTCTGGATTTCCGATCCTATCAAACTGATTAGTTCGTTACTTTTTCAACTATATCATGAACTTACGTTTTGTAAGCAAAGTTTGTTATGAACTTACAAAGCTTACCAACGTGGACAAACTGTCACAAACATGAATACGACATTTGAAGATGAATATGCACGTCACTGGATCTATCTTGATCATGTCTCATCTTAAAATGAAAATTCTTACGTAGTTACGAAAGAAAAATTGACTGCTCCATAAATAAAAACTCTTCTCAAGTAAGAAACATTCAAAATAAACCACACAGCAGTCAAAACGAGTGCTCACTGCCTACAGGCGGTGGCACCGCTCCAGCTGGCAGTAGCACTGCCGACTGTCACGGGTTGCAAGCGGTTGCACCGCCCCAGCCAGCGGTGCAACCACCCGCAATCTTGCCCCCTATTAAACCGAGCTAGGGCCGACGGTGGAACCGACCCCAACTTACTCCCTTCCCTTCTTCTCTCTTCCAAAGCCTCTCCACCTCCATTTCTCCCATCTTAGCATCTCAAATCCTCCTCATTTCGAAGCAAAAGATCAACAATCTCTCCTTCTTTTGAAGATCTCACTTGAGGTATTCTCTAAGAGCCCTCTAAATTCTGTTTTTGATTCATTTACACTTGCTCATTATTATCCTCTCAAATAACAGTAGTTATGGGCTCTAGAAGATCCTTAAGAGACAAAGGAAAGAGGAGATTAGTGGAAGACTTTGATCTTACCCTCTTTGATTCAAAGTATCATGCTGAAAAATTTTCCTCCTTTGAGTTTAGAAGTGTCAATAAGGGAAAACATGTAGATTTAGATGAGCTAAGAGATTTAGAGACAATTCAATGGTTCGCCAACCTAGATCTATTCCCTATTTTTCAAATTAGTGAACCCATCTATCCAAGACTTGTTAGATTGTTTTACAACAATCTACAAGTAGATGAAGAAGAAAGAATGTCCACCTATCTCTTAGGACAACACATCACCATTACGGATAAATTCATTTGTGACATGATAGGCATTCCTGTAAAAAATAGAGGACTTTATTTTAGAGGATCATGGGACAATGAAACAGTTGTGACAACATATATTGAAGCCTTAGGAACAATTTTCGATAATCCCAACTTAGTGATAGTTCCTAAAAGCTGTGAACACCTACTACCACTAAACACTAAAGTACTTCATCATATCCTAACTAGCATCATTCTCCCTAAACAATATCATCATGATGAAGTAAGTCAATTGGAATTAGAAACCATGTATTGGATCATGAAAGGACATAACATCTGTTTTGGATACCTTATACAACAAAACATGATAGAACTATCAAAGAGAGACATGATGCTTCCATATGGTGGTATAATCACTAGAATCCTTAAAGCCTACGATATCTAAATCCCACCCGACGAAGAAGTGATGAAAGTAGATAGGTTTAGCATAATAAACAAAAATCTACTTCATCGATTGAGATGTGTTTATAGAAATTGTAATTGGGTTAGAATGCCTTGAAGAACCGATCACCCTCAACCTGAACCAGAACCCGAAACACCAGTCTTTAGGGGCACTCAATCTCCTCCGATCTGTCCCTTTGAGGAAACACATCTATTTGAGCAAGCTCATGCATCATCAATTGAAGACATTGGGATTCGGATGGACCAATTTGAACAAAGACAAGATCAGCTTGAACATCGGCAAGATCAAATCCTATCTGAACTGCAATAAATTCATCGACAATTTGACTCCTTATTTAGGCATCTTAATTTTTCACCTCCTGAATAAAGTTTGTATATGTGGACACAATAACCTCTTGTTGTAACAATTACGTTGTTGTAAACTCTTTATTACTCACCTTGACCACAATGCATTATGGTTACTTAATGCAAGAATATGCAGGGTTATGTTGCTCAATCTCATTACTCATTGTTGGATTTCTTGTTAAATGTTTCTATAATACCAACTTTGAAAACCTTGTGTCTTGGTTTTCATGATGAATGTGAAAGTAATATAGCCTTGAAATTGATGTGTCATAATATTGATATATTACCATGATGCTGATACCATGATGTTGATGTATTATCATGATGTTGATGTATTACCATAATGTTGATGCCATGATGATGTGTCTGAATGCATAAACTTGTTAAAATTATTATTCAGACTTTATTGATTGAATTACATGACAAAAATAATATGTTGGAAAAATTCTCATAAACGATGAGCATGTCCTCATAGTCTTGCATGAAAGTGTTAAATTAAATTTTCGATTCCAATCGGATTTCATTATTCTCTTTCGGATTTTGATTCACATCATTAATTCTTGACAAAAAAAAAAATCTAGCAAATTTATGGCTTTTAGACTTATTATGTGAAAAATATTGTCTTTGAGAAATAAATTTGATGATTCCTTCTTGTAAAAGGAAGATATTTTTTGCAAAGGACTTTATTCACATAAATATCCTGATCCTTGTAAAGCATGCTATCGATTTGAACTACATAAATGACTTTCCTCCTTCATGCAAAAAGAATAATAACAAATAAAAAGGAAGAAGTTTTCACTCTATGTAGATAATCTCCATGTCATGGTCTTCTTGAGATGATTGTATCCTATAAATGACATGAACCTACTTATGGCATCACATGTATATTCAAAAGATTATTATATCGTTCTCCTTTTTGTTGATGATAAAGGGGGAGAAGTATATGAATTGATGCTATAAATGCCATATTATGTTGAAAGAAACAGACATATGATTATTGATGCCATGCCATGTTTGCTATGATTGCCATATTTGCATAATATTAAGATATCAAGAACTTGTATTGTAATTTTATATGTTGATATCTTTCAAATGTGAATTGCTATAAATGCGTTGAAAGAAACAGACACATGATTATTGATGCTATGCCATGTTTGCTATGATTGCCATATTTACATCATATTAAGATATCAAGAACTTACATTGTAATTTTACATGTTGATATCTTTCCATATGATGAATTGCTATCTTTACAACAATTCACATTTGAAATTTGAAAATGGATGTCGAGTCTTGACATCATACAGAGAGATACATCATGATGGGAATCATGATGGGAGTATTGATAAGGTTAAATAACTTTAACTTATCAATATGTCTCTTGAATTCAAAGGCTTTGAATTTAAGAATGACTTATCTCAATTATGGCACATAGATAGGAGGAGTTAAGGTTAACTCTGTTATCAATTGATTGTCATCATAAAAAAGGAGGAGATTGTTGAATCTCGGATTTTGATGATGATATCAATTGTCATTTGTTATCTAATCCATATGTTGAGATAAGTGTGCAGGATTAACTACGATGAAAGTAAGACATGCAGTAGGAGTTGCGCCGGAGTCAGGACTATGATTACGTTGGGAGTTCGAGAGCTTGACGGAAGTCCGGATGATCGTCAGAGGTTCTGCGGGAACAAATCCGAGAAGTCCAGGAGCTTGCCAAAAGAAGCTCGTCAGAACTCGCCAAGTGGATCGTCGCAAGTCCAGGAGTTTGTCGGAAGTCCGTAGGAGCATCGTCGGAGGACCATCGGATGTTCGCCGGAAGAAGCGATTGACGCACTAGAGCAAACTGTAGTAAAAGTCTTTAGAATTGTCGTAGTTAGCACGATGATTAAGTTAGAATTGGGAGGTGATCCCATTAACTTAATCTAGGGGCAATTGGGCCCTTGAAAGAATCAAATTGGGCCGAATGGATCAACCCATTCGGACCCAGATCACTTGCCCAGAGGTGGCACCGCCTAGGGCTTAGTCTCCGAGCTCTGGCTGGGCGGTGCAACTGCCTCTGACAACGGTGCAACCGCCCCAGTCAGGCGGTGGCACCACCTGAGCTCGGTCTCCGAGCTCTGCCAGGCGGTGCAACCGCCCCTGACAAGCGGTGGCACCACCCAGAGGCTTAGTCTTCGAGCCCAATCAGGCGGTGCAACCGCCAGACACCGGAATTCCGGGAATTGACAGTTTTGAGCTCGGAATTCAAACTGGCTTGGGGCCTATAAATACCCCACTCTTTCAACAATGAAAGAGCAACGGAAAACCACCAAAATCCTGATCTTACTCTGAGTTTTTTGAGCTTGAAAGTATTGTAATTAGCTAAAGGTTCTTCTTCCTCTTTTCTTCCAAGTTCATATCTTTCAAGAGAGGAGAGAAAAGTTTGTAAGGGTTGTTTCCTAAGCCCGTTAAAAGGAGTGAATCTGTAAAAGGGTGGTTGGCCTTCGCTTATTGAAGGAAGGCCTCTAGTGGATGTCGGTGACCTCATCGGTGGTGGAAGCCAGAAGTGGATGTAGGTTAAGATTGACCGAACCACTCTAAATCGTGCTGCTCTCTGGTTTGCATTTACTTTGAGCTTACTATCCTTACTGCAAACCTCCTTCATAGCTTACTGCCTTCTGCGCTTTTACGATTGTGTTTCCAAGCTCAATACTTTCCAAATCGTGTTTAGACGTAAATCGCTTTTTGTACGAACATCGTATTTCGGTTTATGCTTACATTCGATTTCCATCACAACAAAGAAACCGCCTTTAACATTCATTTTAATCGCTTCTTGCCTAATCAAAGTTAAAGTGATTTACGAATCGACTTTTCTCTAAATGAAATCGCTTTAATCGCATTTAACATCGTATTTCGGTTTGCCTACATTTTGATTTCCATCACAACCGCAAACCCGCCTTTAACAGATTGGTTTCACGCTTCTTACTTGATCTCAAGTTAAAGTGATTTACTTAATCGGCTTTTCTACTGAAATCACCTTTGTCGTACGAACGCAATTTTAAAACGTTGAAAGTTTTCCGCTGCACTAATTCACCCCCCCCCCCCCTCTTAGTGCTCTTGATCCTAACAGAAAAAACTCGACATGCATGATGAAAAATCCACCACAGTAGAGGCGCAAGGCTAAATGCACCCGAGATGCATGAGTTAGGAAAACTTAACAGACATAAAGAAAAATTCGTCATGGGGGAGGTGCTAGGCCAAATGTGCTTGAGATGCGTGAGTTAAAAAAACCCGATTATGTGAAGAAAAATCCATCACGATGAAGGCGTAAGGCCAAATGCACCCAAGATGCGTGAGTCGGGAAAACTTGACCTGTGTAAAGAGAAATCCACCATCGTGGAAGCACGAGGCCAAATGCGCCCTAAACGCACAAGTCAGAAGAACCCGACCCGCGTAAAAAGAAATCTACTACGGTAGAGGAGTCAAGCCAAATATGCCCAAGACGCACGAGTCGGGAAAACCCAACCAGCATTAAGAGAAATTTATCACGATGAAGGCGCAAGGCCAAATGCACCCGAGACATGTGAGTCAGGAAACCCCGATCCACGTGAAGATAAATCCACCACAATGAAGGCACAAGACCAAATACGCTTGAGACACGTGAGTCGAGAAAACTCGACTTGCATGATGAGAAATCTGCCATGGCAAAGGCGCAAGACCAAATGCACCCGAGACATATGAGTCAAGAAAACCAAACCCGTATGAAAAAAAAATCCATCATGATGGAGGCGTAAGGCCAAATGAGCCCGAGATACGTGAGTTAGAAAAACCTAACCCGCATGAAAGGAAATCCACAATGATAGAGGCGCAAGGCTAAATATGTTCGAGATACATGAGTTGGAAAAACTCAACTAACGCAAAGAGAAATCCACCACAATGGAAGCACAAGGCCAAATGCGCTTGAGATGCATGAGTCAAGAAAACTCGACCTGCGTGATGAGAAATCCACCATTGTGAAGGCGCATGGTTAAATGCGCTCAAAATGCATGAGTCGAGAAAACCCAACCCGTGCGAGGAGAAAACTGTCACAACAGAGGTATAAGGCCAAATGCGCCCGAGACGCATGAGTCAGAAAAACCTAACCCACATGATAAAAAATATGCTACGACAGAGGCGTAAGACCAAATACGCATGAGATACATGAGTCAAGAAAACTCAATCCGCATGATGAGAAATCTGTCACGATAGAGGTATAAGACTAAATGCATCCGAGATGCAAGAGTTAGCAAAACCAAACCGGCACGAAAAGAAATTCACCATGACGGAGGTATAATGCAAAATATGTCAAGATAACTCGACCCGCGAATCTCAAATGCTCATGTGCCGGATGAACCAAACGCTTGAGCCTTTCTAAGAAAAGCCTCGAAGCACACCTTTATGGGGGACAAATGATAGGGAAAATAAACATAAACTTTTCTCTTGCCATTTATGATAAAAAAAAACAATCACAAGCTTTCTTCATACCCTTTATGACCAAGTATAAAACTCACCTTTAACATAGAAAAAGGAGACTTCTTTTGACTATTCTTGATCACACAAGCTACTAACTTAAGCGTCGAAAGGACTAGGTCGAGAAACCTTTTATAACCTCGATTTACATGCAAATGATGCCAAAGAAACTCAAAGTTCCTACCTCAAAGATATCTCAAACAATCTTACGCATACGAGTCCATGTCGAGCTGACTAAGACGTCAACGATATTTTTTCCTAACACCAACAAATCAAAAAAACTCCTATAGTACTCGAATGTCTAGGAATCAATCGCATGCACCTTGAACACCTCGCCGTCTAAGCTCTTCAAGGTGATCTTTTTTGCCATGGCTTGGCCATCGGATGAGGCGGAAGGAGAAGTAAACCCTAACAATGTGTATGTCATCCAATTCACACAATATAACAAACAGTAAAGCTGCACTCATCGTTACATCAGCCATAACATGCACGATCTGATAACAACAGAGTTATAATAAATATATTGCCTACTATTTCCATAGTTTGAAGGTCACAAATCCTAATGCATGGAATGCAGCAACAATCTACTGCTACCTCTGTTGCAGTCAATTAGATAGATACACCTACACAGCAACAAATCTCCTCCAAGCTGACGCTTAGAATTCCATGTACTGAGAAGCTGGTGGATTGGTTTGTGTCTTCCAAGTGCCTGCAAAAATGCAGCATAAGATATCAATATTAGTAGATGATAAGTTGGATTCACATAGTGTGTAATCCTGAGTGACCATTCTAACTCAGACAGACAAGAATTGGATCTGTGGATAGGACATCTAAGTTGGATCAACAAGAATATTTGAGATTTGGAAACCTGAAGTCTATATATAGTAACTCTTCTTGGGAAATCTTACTATCATTCACACTACTTGCCACCTCCACTGTTATAGTTCTTTCTCACTGGAGAATTAATTGAATGAAGTAGACCTCATGATATCAGTTATCATTTATTTTCTTGGTTCAGTTTCTTTTAGGGATTGGATCGATATATGAGGAGGATATGATCTAACAAAACATGATTTGAGAAACCCTAACAAGAATATGATTCTGGAATTAATTTAATTTTGGAATTCTTGTATGTGGAAATTAACCAATAGCTAAAAGGACATTTATATGACAAATCAACTTTATCATTGGCTTATAAAGCATTTAATTCATGAACTATGCAATGCAATGGCATACCTTTAACCCCACGAATCTCCACCTCGCGCCATTCTTGAACTAGTGCACAACAACAGCACAGTAGATGTGACAAGAAATCATCACAAAGCCCTCCCTAGCAGAAAGAGTAGTAGTGTATCAGCAAACCCCAAAAATACAGTCGAGGATGAATCAAAATTTTCATGACAGGTAATATATGAATCCTAGCAGATTGATCATCAACTACCTTGAGCACCCATAGATAACCATTGATGGGAAGTAAGACAGTGTAAAGAAGCTATTGCCGACATGCATTTAGCTACAATTGCTTACTAAATTTACTGACAATTTCACAACATCAAAACAAATTAAATGATGCATTTTACTCTTAAACAAGCTCCACTTAAGACATATCCTCCTTTCACCGACAATGATAAATGCATACCACCTATATTGCCAGCACAAAGTCCACAAAATTATTATCTTTCCATGTTTTAAGGACAACCAAATAGTTGCACCACAATTGATGTTAAAATTGATTCATCGAGATTAGGAAACACAGAATAACACTGGATCATTAATTATGGAAACAAAACATTTAAATACATAATCACAATGATAAAGTAAATATGAGAAGGGTATTTACTACTTCAAGTTTTCTTTTCACTTTCTTGTTTGTAAAAAGTAGCTTATAAATAGAGCCTTCTCTATCATTTTTTATCATTTACAACTTGATAGACGGAACCAATTGATTGTTTTTAGCTTCTCTTTCTTACATGCCCACTCATGTTGTAGAAGTAAATGACAAAATTAAATTAACGACACATTTGCATGCTGCAGTTAAGCAAGAGAGAAGTACAAAAAATACAGTTGTTCTTAAGGTGTTCATAATGATACAGCAATAAAGCAAAAATGTGGTCTTGAAAGTTCAAATTTTGATTGGAGTCATAAAATCAATTACATAAAAATTACATGTCACAGATAAAAAGGACCAAGTTACCGTAATGTTGAACATGTTTCGAAGCTTCCTTCTAACACAGCAGGTGTAACAACAGCATGACAATACTAATGAATATGCCATCAAGTCATTACATGCTTCCGCTGAAGCTGTTGAAAGGAAACAGAGCCATTTATTGAAAAACAATCTTTTCCTTGGAAGCTTCTACCAATTGTGAATTGGAAACATCAAATTAACAAGTCATGTAAAATGATTATGTAGATAAACTGTCAAGTCTCCAGGTTATCGTTATAGCCATAGCATATGCTTGAGATCAACAGTAGTGAAATGCAAACACAAAACAATGAAGTTCCCAACCTCTACAAGGACAAGATGATAGATAATTGGTGTGTTGCTCTAATTCATACATGGTTTCTGACCACATGGAGTTTTAAAATAATTCTGATTTCTAGTTAATTTATGCAAGCAACAAGTTTACAGATCAGAAATAGATTATAGCAAAGTGAATCATCTTGAAGACCATTCTGAAGTACAAAAAGCCAACCCACTGACATACTTAGCTAAGAAACTTTGCATTAGAGTGCAAATGCTCAACTTATACAAAAAGCTATCTTGAGATAGTTACCAACTATAGAGAGTCCAAGATCACCAAGAATGTTGGGTTTTCAAAGTTACATAAGTTGGCCTTTCATTCATGTCATGTAATCAGCTGACTGCATATGTTTAATGTATTGCTAATTCACAAAACTGTGGATGCTAAAATTACTATGATCATATTGAAGCATACTGGTAATTGGACTCTTGGCATTTGAAAACTTGGCGATCTGATAATTCTTTAATCAAGATCATTCGAGTCAGAGCGTAATGTAAGACAACATTGTCTAAATAGTCATCCAGATAAATGATTCACGTTGAAAAATGTGAGTTGAATTCCTTCAATTTTAGAAACTGTTGTCCTAATTCACTGCAACTTAAAGAACTATAGCAGGTTCTCACTAAATCTTTCTAACATAGGTTGCTGAAGCTTCAGAATAGTTAGTCTTCTCATGTACTACTATAGTACTATACCTACTTCAGATATCTAACTATGCACCCCTGCCAATCATCCAAAGACATACTTTATCGACTGATATGAACAAGCATTTGCAGCTTTTTCCTGAACTGAAACAGCATCGTTCTGTCACGGCCTTAGCTGGAATTGCCTAAGGCGTGAGGCACCCTTGCGGCCAAAGACGCGAACTTAGCTTGCGTTGCCTAAGTCGCGGGTCACTCTTGCAGCAAAGACGCGAACTTAGCTTGCGTTGCCTAAGTCGCACTTCGCCCTTGCGATATTGCTCCGCAAGGATCAGCCCACTTGTAACCTCTCGCAGGTCCCGAAGGACCTGTAAAAAGAGAAAGTTGATTAGTTCGAAAGAACGAGCGACGGACAAGTCCCGACGTCTCGCGAAAAGGGGAAGCTTTATAAGCAATTCAGCAAGCACATTGCGTGCACAAGAGAAAAGAGGGAGAGGGGGAAAACAAGGGCTTTAGAAGGTTGAACGAACAGCTGCAAGCCCACAAACAGCCGCTCACCTGGTCCCGGGCGCGACAACAAGTTCCCGTCAAGACAATGTGCGAACTTGCGAAAGAGTATTCAACGCCCGGTATATATCCGAAGCCCCATCCAGCCCTGTGCCACCCGGGGGGTTCAAGAGGGTTGAGATGGCTGACGTTTTGGTGAGCGGAGGCAAATTCCAAAAATCAACCCGCGGCACGCAAAAACGAAGTTGTTTTGGGACTGTTTTGCTCGATTCTGTGAGCGGTCGCTTTGTAACGCTGCAGCTTGTTCGAACTTACATTTTTACAAGCAAAATAACCCAAAACCAAGAGAAAACATACTGTCAAGCAGCTGTACATGTAGGTGTGAGCGACGAACGGTTCGTTGAATGGAGTTGTTGCGAGTGCGCGACGACCTTCATGACAGTTCGGTGGCATCAACATAAATCTAAAGTTCTCGACGAAAGTCAAGTATATTTTTTTCAATTGACTGGTTGTATTTCACACATAGGAACTGCATTAACATTTATAACAGATAATAGCTATTACTTGAATGTAGACGTTCCCCCTTAGAGATAATAAAAAAAGAAAAACCATGCAAACATGGAAAAGCAACAAAGCATAGGTCAGAACTTTTCTTTTGGAAATTGTTTTTAGCATATCATTAATCACCAAGGAATATAGATGAAAACTATCATGGAATGAGATCACGTACAGACTGGTCTGTTTTTCGCTACAGAAGCAATCTGTGAAAATGTACCGCAAGGATAGAAGAAAGTTTTGAAACCTGCAAAAGATGAGTAAGGTGCTGTAAATTGATAGATAAGTTATCATGTCCAGTCAAAAGCAAATTTTTATTCATCTGATGATATTAGCAAAATATACATCGTAAGCTTATGATAGAACAGTCATAAGCTTATGAATTTGATTGAAGAGTGTGACATACATTATGAAAACAATATGCTTTGTTTAAATTATGACGGATGTATACTGGTATAACTTCTAATGAGTGATCAAGAAATCCATATTGTTGATCCATACAATAGGCATTCTATCTATCCATTCCGAGGGTCACTAAGGAAAAAAATCAAATGTGTTAGTGTGTGTCAGCAGCAAGAATTTGCTGTCTTCACCATAGATGGCAGCAAGCTCATTACTTCATCTGATTGTTAACTAAACAGTATTTCTTTGTGTGCATGGAAAATAATGCATAAAATTCCACTTATAGATTATTTAAGAAGCACATTATAGATAAACTGAAGCTAGCCATAAAGAGCGACTTACATAATGAAGGCTCTGAACAACATCCAAGCAAGTCTGAATGCCACTCTTCATGCCCGTGAAGTCCTCTGTGTGAAATCATATCATGACTCGATGAATGTGGTGAACCGGTTCTATGCAAATTTCAGATTCAGTTAGGTTTTAAATTTCAAATATACTGTACAAAAGTTCATAAATCACAAAGTTATGTATAGTAGATTCACATGAAACTTGCATGAACAAGTACTTCAACATCTTCATACTTTCTTTGTTCCAACATATTCATTTAGTTATGAGAAGAAAATATCTTTGTCTTGTTGTCACTGTATTTATGTCTGTATATCATATAATTTCAAGTATTCAAGAACCTTTGGAAGATGGAACTTCGAAGTTGCAAGCAAATATTCGAATGCATTACATAGATTTCAGTCAATAGAAGTTGTCCAAGAACACAAGAAATACACAAACAATTCACAGGTGCAAGACGCACCGACAGTTTATGATTTATGGATATGAAAGGAATAGAAAAGCAAAATACTTTAAATAAGGTTACAAAATCTGCATGAGAATGTTGAAAAAAAAAACTGAACAAGAAAATGTCTTGGAGAGTCCAAACTCGAGCATTTTATTTTTTTGCATCTTTTTACAAACATTTTCATGTCCTCATATTATTCATCATTGTAATTTACAGCTCTAAATCTTTGCTCTGACCACAATTCACTATAAGTCCCTGCTTCATGATCGGGATAGAGGAACTAGATTTCAGTATAACAATTCAAGCATCAATTATCATTTATTTGAAGACTAGAGTGTGCATTTAACATTCCATGCATACAAAATCACATACATGATACATCCATGGTTCTACATTTCGCCAGAACTGGTATGCAGGCAGAACATACCAGTCTGGTGGCCTATTGGGGTGGCAGCATGGAACACAGCACATGCCGCCCGATACCGTGTATGCTTAAATATTTTCTAAGGTATAAGACAGATACCCGCATATCATGTGCCGTATGCTAACACATACTGGGCTTGTATCGGTCCTGTTGGGGATCCACATGGATCCAGTACCCGAAACATCCAACAAGTTTACAATTTTTTTTCAAATTGCGATTATTGGTGTACCATTATCTTACTGATTAATCTTATTGTGATTATTTTCTTCAATCTTGTCTGTAATAATCAGTAATTCGGTAAAGAAGAAAACACATCATGGAGTTTTCGACTTTGTGGTCAACAAGGGACAAATAATTGGCACACTAGGGATTAGGTTATGGCTAATGTAACATAATAAAGAGTGAAGGATCTGAAGAATAGAAACTATAGATATGAAATATTTAGTCACTGTGAACAAAAAGGTCAAACAAGTGTTCATCCTTTTGTATATTTCAAATGAGGATTTCACTATACCAAAACAAAATTGTTTATGACAAGAATTGCTGATCTCTATCTTTTTAAAATGATTCAATCTTTCTTTAATGTCAAAAATAAAACAAACACAAGATTGATAGCAAGAGATCTAATAAATACAAAAGGTAGTTTGAAACGCTGTCATGGTCATGGCAGCATGCAGTTGCTCCAATTATAAAATATCACAGGATTCTACAACTGAATGTCTTAAAAAAAATAAATTCCTTTCAGACAAAATGATCGCATAAAGTTTGTAGTGTATATATTTGAAGTACGTGAAGTCAATGATTTGTTCAAGTGCTTCATTGTCATTGATTTTCTGTCTGGTTATGGCTCCAGTTATTAGCTATAGGGAAAGGTTGTCAAAACACTTAAGACATTTGACAACATATTTCTATGATTTTTGACAAAAACTGCTTAGTAATTGAGCAAAGCCTCTATGTAAGTTCCCCTGCAAATGACTCATCAGCTTATGCAGAAAAATGTATTAACAAGATTAAAAGAATAATTGGAGTATCAGTCAAAAACATTAGCAACCATGATTCCAATGTTGATTGCAATATTCCTAAATTTAGATATCTTATGTAGTGATAAATGGTGAAGAAATAGTGCAACCAAGTCCAGTAATGCCTTATCATATCATCGTAAGGTCTTAGGATCAAATCCAGCCTTTATCACTTACCTTTGCAGAAAAAAAAAAGGTTTGGTATTGGCAGCTGTTATGTGATCAAATAACTCAAGTCAGGAGAAGGAAACAATATGGAGAACTTAATAAGCAGATAAAAAGAAGAGCAAAAAGCAAACTAAAATGGAAAGAATAACCCTAATACTAAGAATTCTGAACAATAGTCACATCAACAAAGAAAACGAAAGAACTTTTTTGTGATAGGTACTGTCACAAAATTGAGGAAACAGATAACAGGAAGAACACAAAAATAAGCATAAGTTGCTTAGTTTAACAATAGAACTAAGTTGTTTACAGACAAGAAAAATTACTTCAAGATTCATGCATCATACTCTCTTATCTTATGAAAAGAGAAGACCAACCTATAAGTTGATTTTGTAACTTGCTCATGATAGTTCTCATCAAAAGTATGTTCTTTGTAACTATTGTCACCAGAATAACTTAGCTCAACTTTCTTTGGACTTTTGAGATGTGTACTTTTTTCTTCTAAAGTGGTAGCCACATTGTGTGTCACTCCAATCAAATGCTGGATCACCTCACACTGACCAATATCCATGCTTACTTGTGATCTTTGGAGTTCCATTTGGAGCTTTTGTCTTTCTTTCTTAAGGGCCTCATCAAATGGCATGTTTGGATAAGAACAAGACAGTGACTTCTCGAGAACTGTGGTATGGTTTGTAGATGGATCACGATCCAAAATAGCATCTTGCACCTTTCTGTCTTCTTCATCCAAAGTATACTCCCGCTCATCCCTTGCAATGGAATCTAGCCTCTCCTAACATACAAGAAATTAAATAAAACCAGTTAGAATAAAAGCAAGCACGTCATCGAATAGTTAAATTTGACCACTATACAATGGGAGCATCAATGATCTTTCTATAGAAAACTATGGATATTTCTGCATGAACAGTCTGGCTAAATATCCAAAATAAACCTTAACAAGTCAACACATAAATCCAAAGAAATCCCTGAAATCCCTAGTTAAAACCTAAAAGCAAGGTGATATTAAGGAATCAAACAAAAAGAAAAGTTAACTTCAGTTTTGGACTTGCTTGAATTAAATGTGGCTAACAAAGTGAGTTATTGCATATCAACTATAAGTTCTAGACCCTTCAATATCCAAGATCTAACAAGTGGCTAGCAGGGCAGCCAACCTTAAAAGATGACCTAGCCTGATTCCACCCTACCATCCAGCAAATCCATTTGAACAGCTGTTGGACTTTTCCACCTCTAGGGAGTAAACTCCTATATACCATCTCTTCACATCCCTAAACCCTTAATCCCTTCCTCCTTCATTGCTACTGCTCATTACTTCTTTGAAGCTTTGTTGACAACACTTTGATAATGCAGAACAAAATAGGTATGATATGCCATGTTCAGAAGTATAGAAATCCAATGATGGAGGTTATTAGCTCATTAAAGTCATAGAGGATATATATCCCAAACAATGCCGGAAAATAAATGCCTTCAATCTACATATCTTCAAGGTAGAAAGAGAGCATACAAATCAATTGACGATACTTTGAACTCGATCAAATCAATAATGAAATATATACTATCCTTCTACAATCTGCTTATGCAAGAACAGGATTATATACTATTCTTCAAAGAAATGCTTTTCTAAAGCCAACAGGACCATATATTAATAGCATATAAGGAACAAAAAGATAAGTTGTTAGATTAGGACCCAACAATCAATTAAGCCAGAATCCTTACTCTGACCCGAGCATTGTCGACGAGAGTGATGAGCGGAACGAGTCGAAGATATCGATCGATCTCATTCTGAGCCCTTCTGAACTGGTAGACGATGTTCCATCCCATGGCCAGAAGGTACAAATAACTCCTGTTCTGACAGCTATCCACGAGAATGTAGGAGCGCCGGAGGGCGTCCTCGAGCTGCTCCAGGGGCTCCCTCGTCTCAGGGTACTTCTTGAGCTCCGAGATCTTAAGCTGCTCCAAAAGATTGCCGATCAGCTTCAGGTGCTGCGCGAACTGGCGGCAGTTCTTCCTGTGCATCCGCGCGGTGGTCGCCGCCTGCACGATCAGCCCGATGAGGCGGCCGGCGTCGAGGCCCGTCAGCTGCAACACCGTCGAGAGCTCCCCCAGTTGCTCCCAACTCGCCATCGTGGCACCTCGACTCGGGCGGAAGGAAACCTAAAATGTAGGTCGAAATGGGCACCGAACGAGAGGAGGAAAAGCTAAGCGGCGCAGCAGCACATGGCGATTGCGGCGAACGCCAACCCGCTGACCAAGAGACCACCAACAGATTTTGTGCTATGAATAACAACAACCGCAATAAAATCTCCTCAAAATTCCTCCTTTTTGAGCGCCAGAGAAGGATTCAACTAGAGAAGGAGAATTTTTCTTAACCTCTTCTTCACCATTACAATTCTTCGATCTACGCATTCGAAACGGAAAAGACAAATCTTTCCAAAGATTTTGCTTCGAATCTCGAAGGAAAACATTAGAGAAAGAATCACCAGATCGAAGAACATGCGTGTAGAAAGAAATCTAGCACTCCGACTGCCGAGAAACTACGATCCCTCCACCCGCATTTTTGGCTAAAAGAAATCAAGACGTTGCACGAAGAGGACCGACAGATCTTAGCATTCAGCATCAGTAAACTATCACGAAAGATCACATCTTTCCGTAGCGCGCTTCTTGTCGCAGGGCCTCTCTCTCGCGCTCCGTCCCTTCCTCCTTTTTACCGTGTCCTTTTCTGTTCTTCTATGGATTTGGGTGGGTAGTGTCAGGATACGATTTCGTAGAGACGAGAACGAAGCGACGTGGACAAGCCACAGGCGTCATTTTGCGTAGAAGCTCGATCGGTCGTCTCTCTGTCCATCTCTGTCCTTTGGAGTGACCAGGCTCGAGCTCTCTCGTGTCTGCTGCTGCCATCGACCACCGTGGCTCTTAAACTCTCTTTGTCGCGCGCTTGTGATGCAGAGCCTTTCCAGCTGGATAAGCGCAGCGTTGCGGGTGCGGCTCCTCGTGTTTGGTGAGAGAGATCCAACACAGGGATTTCGACGAATATACGGTGGTCTATGCCGGAATCCTCCACGATTCACATGGATTCGGCCAATCCCCATATCCTCCATCGACTTTGCCGCGGTTGATCATATAATTACATTTATCTCACTCAACTTAATACAAGCAAAATCCATTATCGGTTCCACGGATCTACAACTTAATCTTAGCACAATTCTTTGCTGAAGAGAACACGCCGAGAATTGGTACAACAGAAAGAGAATGCCTGTCAACGAAGAGCTCTGCAATGCAACTAGGAATTTACTTTCGACGAAGAGTGACCAACGACGTAAGAACCAAGTCCCCAAACAGTGATGACCAGAGATAGGATCTTGAAGCCACTCATGGGATCATGGAACAGAACAACTGCAGCAATGGCGGTGAGTGGCACCCTCACCGCATTCAGAACACCGGCCAACACCGTTGAAGCCAGAAAGACGATCGCGGTGCCGGCCAACACTCCCAGCTGAAACGTGATGGCAGCCCAAGTGAGCACCATAGCGTACGAGCCCTCCCCGTGCTTGAAGTTGCTGGCTTCCGATCTCATTCGCTGGAAGTCATTGTTCACAACAAGCCCTATGGAAGTGAACACGAAGGCGAGGAGTGAAACCATGACCTGCTGCTCCAGCACAACATGGAAGGATCTCCTCCCCAGTAGCTTCAGGAAAACCAGCTCCGACAATGCAAAGATCAGACCATGGAGAGCCGAGCCGAGAATGTCCCAGATGAACCCCAGGTTGTATTGCTTGCCGGTGACTCCCGGGTATCGGTCTGATTCTGAATCCAATGCGATTATGACGGTGCCGGCGGTGATGATGACGATTGCATTTACGGAAGAAAGATTCAGATCATTCTTCACGATGAAATACCCAAACAGGGCGGAGAAGATAAGCGAAGACGAAGAAAGGAGAGAAGCAGTGGAGGCTGGAAGATAGGCGTAAGCCCATGCAAACATGAGGTTATCGGCAGCACTGAGAAAACCCAGTAGAATGTACCAAACGAAGAGCTTAAGCGAGAGAGGAGTCGGAGATATGCGGCCGAAGAGATAAGGAGGAAGCAAGACAAGGGCAGTGATCGGCCACCCTGCAACTGCTGCCCAGGAGATTATCCATTTGCTCTTGCCACCATTGGCATAATACAAACGAGATAGAAGACTGGAAGCAGTAAACGCCACAAGCATAGTAGCACTGCTAAGCAACAGTAAGAACCAAAAAGAGAGAGACTTCCTTTTGTATGTCTCCAGGACCGAGTTACAGAATTCAGCTGCTCTTTTCTGCAATGAGGAGTTGGATTCCGCTGGCACTGCGGCAGCTTCTGGTTTAATCCAAAATAAAAAGATCAAGTTGAAGATAATGCAGCGTTGCAAATGGAAAATAAACACAATAAGCTAATGAACTGTAAAATGCTCTGTTTAATGATGTTTGTTGTGAGGATTTTTGCGAGTTTCATGCAACTATAAATTTGTACAAATTCATATAGTTCTACTTATTCATTCATGGCACAAAACCTAATATCTACTAGATACTGACATAAAATTCTACTAGATTCATTCATGGCACTGAAGCCTAATATCGTCTTATCATGGAAGACGATGGAGAAGAATGCTGCGAGCTGAGTCCTTCACCATAAGGTATTGTGTATTATGGTGCTAGATTGCCAGCAGATTGTCATCGCACAGACGTCCAAAATAACTCTCCAGAGACAGAAAGTTCTTCGGGTGATCTGCTGCGCTGCCGTGCATAAACATCAAATGCTTCCCGAAAATCTGGGCTGTCAATTTCGGAAATGGAAAGGGATTCAACTATGTATTGTTCTGATAAAACCAGACTGCGGCTTTTCCGGCTATGTGTTGTTCTCTGCTTACGACATCTTCCTCGATTCTTCATCCTCACAGTAAGAAACTTCCTAGAGGAATTCATAGATCTAAAACATCGGCAAGGATAGCGCAAAACAGGGACTTGGCCACCTATAGCCATGAATTCGTGTCAGGTATAGTTAGATGTGATACAACGTATTTTGGGCCCAAGACACGTCACAGCTAACGCCATACGCCAAGTCAGAACCGTACCAAGAAGTTGTTCCACATGTCCCGTCCCGAGAGCTCGGGGCGGTGCCTTCTGACGCTGCTCTGCATGTCACCTGAGACGACGATCGGTCAGAAGTGTGATGGGGATATAAACAGGAATAACCTTTGTATAGGAACAAATACTAGAAGACCAAAATACGCAGCGGAATAAAATGGAAACACAATCAAACAGAATACCAAGATATACGTGGAAAACCCCTTCAATGTGAAGGGTAAAAACCACGGGGCAAACTAGAGATAATTCACTATGAGAATAATGAATATACAAATCTCAATCTCTTGCCCAAAACCCAAGCAACAACCACAAGAGAATAACTGGGATACAAGGATCACGTTACTGCCCACAATATCTAAAACCTCCCAAGTAATCACAGCAAGAGCCTATTGTAGATTTGATCTAACCTGAGATGAGAACACTGCTAGATGATTGTGAACAGTCTCTCTGCGTTGTCCTTGTCTTCTTCCCTTTCTTTCTCTTCCTTTTCTACCTTGTTCTCCTTCTTCTCTTTGGAATCTCGTCGCTTCCAAAATCTGCCTCGTTGCTGCCTTTTTATAGCTTTAATCTGCCTCTCAAACGCAGCCACCACACCCCCCTAATCTTAATTAGGGTTAGGTTAAGAGGGGGTGTGAGCTGTGGGCTGATAAAGCCCACATGGGCTGAATATGGGCCATCAGCCCAACAAAGTGTCATCCCATCCCTCGAGGGTCAGCGGCCACGCCGAACCGACGTGCTACTGACCCTTATACAATAGTATAAAGCCCCTGGCCGACATCCGACCAGGGAGAGAAGAAAAATAGAAAAACAATCCATCTCACTACTGACTTGCTCGTCGAAGGGGCCAAAGTCGGGGATCACCCGGCAAGGGCCATTTTGCAGGCGGACGACCACCCGTGGGCGGCGAGCATCTCAACCCAGAGGTCGCCATCCATGCGCAAGGACGAGCTGTCAATCGGCCGGAGCCCGACCAACGCCTACGAGCATTCCTTCCCGAGGGCACGGTTACCTCGTCATTCAGCTCACTCGACAAAAGGCTCCTGACATTGACCCGTGGACCAAGCCATGCTAACTCATCAGCCACGGTATATTAGTTCATCAACATTTTGGCAATAGAAGGAGGGTCATGTCGTAGGAGCATCTCGCAGGAGCTCTCCCCGAGGGAGAACCACCGACCGATCTCCCCTCCGTCAAGCCCGGAAATCAGCCCCTCCCCACCCTCGGAGATAGGGGGATCCCAGCCTCGATGCTAGATCGCTACTAGCGCCTTTTCAATGACCCGGAGCTGTCGCCCCCCGGACTAACCATAGGACCCTTGGCCATGACACCCGAGGCGTTCCTCGGCCTGACCAAGCAAGTGCAAACCATGGCGAGCATGATGCAGACGCTCGCTTTGCTCATTCCTCAGATCGTGCAGTTAGTGGCTCCCCGGACTGACCTGACCCGGCAGAGGCGAGTGGGGAGCAAGTCGAGACGGAAGAAGCCCGAGAGCAAGCGACGGACCCGAGAGGTGCTAGTCATAGGTGCCCAGCAAGCCAATCACGTGAGTGATGACACGTGTGACTTAATATAGAATCTTTTTGCTTATTATATTTTGGCATATATCACTTTATAACTATTGCATAAATGCATACATATATTGTGATGTCCTTGGATTTGTGCAATGGGAATCGGATCGTGATGAGATCACGATAGTGAGATCGATTCACCTTTAAACACATATCCTAAATAATCCAGTCATAGGTTACTTTCGAGAGGGATATCGTGATAACCTACAGACCGGTGTCTTGTACCCCGTCCATATATGATGGATGCAGCTAGTCTCATAGCCGCTTGTGTAGGGACACTAGGGATACAATCACCAGGTGCTCATGGAGAATGAGTTCATCATTGATCCGCTTTTACGGAATCTTTGGATGGTTGATGATGCCTTATTGTCGACAACGATTCCGTAGTCCTAGTGGTGTATATGGTCCTTAGACTTGAGACACTAAGGATGTCCTGTATGATGAGTGCTCCACTCTTTGATACCATACTTATAGGTTTGGTCGTCCCGGATCTAGTACTGTTGGTTATTGGGAGTGGTAGTCGACCTTACGAGGGCTATTGAGTGTCGATAGAGGATCATCCACTCTCTGCGTCATGAGAGGAATATCCCATGTGTTCTTGCTCGGACAAATCCTTGGCTAGGGTCATTCGAGTTGAGAGAGAAAGAGTTCTCCTGAGTATCCGATTAGAGCGAGATCTCGAGAAGAGACCGTATGGGTGGTCCACAACACCATGCTCGATATACGGTCTACGGTATATTAGATGGATGAGGGACTATAGGTACACTGGCGAATCGAGGACGTGACAGTCCAATGGATTGATTCCCACAGATCGTCCTGGGGACTACGGTGTAGTGGGCCTAGTACGTCCGTGAGTCGATGAGTCGAGTGAATTATTACGAGATAATAATTCACTAAGTTAGAAGGAGTTCTCGACAGTATGACTCACGGCCACTCGATATTGGGCCTAGAGGGTCACACACATATGGTAGGCATTGCGATGAATAGAGGTTCGAATATGAGATATCCGACGAGAGCCCTTGTCTTATTGGATGCAGATCCAATACCCACTAGGGGAGGACCCATTAGGGTTTGATAGGGGACCTCTATAAATAGGAGGGATTCAGAGCCCCATGTTTAGAGAGCTTTGTTTGCCCTTTCCTATTCTCCTCTCCATCTCCACCTCGAGTAGGTCCGAGTTTTGAGAAGCGTCGTCGTCCCCCCCCCTACATGGATCATCGCTAGAGAGGAGGACGCTTGACCTCCTTCACCCTCTCCTAAGGATCTGCAAGGAAACAGGGGATATACTGAACTCCCTAGGTAACACAATCTACTCTATACGCCAGTTTCATGTTTCGCGGATTTTTGCGTACCAATCTTCGCACGACGACGAACATCTCTTTGGGAATCAAGGATTTTGTTTTTCTTGTTCTTCCGCTGCGCATATGATGTCGCCCCCAAGGATTTCCCAACAAGAGGTCCACCCAGGTAGAGCATACCAGCACCCTGCCAAATCACACTACCCCACTTCGAGCTTGACACCGTATCATCTGATTTGGCGGATGACTCGCTCAGGGCCCAACTGTCCCGGGTCAACCAGCGCCTGGACGAGTTCCAGCGCGAGTTCCGAAAATTACGGAGTGAGTGGAGCGAGTCCAGCGAAGGCGGCTCAAGCGGGTCCCCTTTCACTTAGGAAGTACAGGACAAGCTGGTACCCCTCAACTTCAGGCTGTCGGTATTAGAGACATACGACGGCGGCTCTGATGCATTAATGTGTCGGGCATTTCCGACCACCCTGAGGGGACCGACACGAGCGTGGTTCAGTCGGTTGTGCCAATCCTTGGTCTCGCCCTTCGACCAACTCGCTAGGGAGTTCGAGCAGAACTTCCTCGCCAGCATACGACCTAGGCCTTCTATGGCCACCCTGCTCACGTTATCTCAGCGCGAAGATGAGTCGCTCTCCCAATTTGTGGCACGTTTCACCATTGAGATCCAGGGATTCCCGGACGCTCACCCCTCTCTAATCATGCAGGAATTTCTGATGGGTTTGAAGTCTTCGAGGTTCTTTTGGTCATTGATTGAGAAGTCATTAGTAATCGTCTCCGAAATGCTCCAGCGCGCCAACCAGTACGTCGCCGCCGAAGCGTTGGTGGCGGGGAAGCGCATGGACGGCAAGAGGCCAAGGGCGGAACAATCCCGGGGAACAACCTCAGTAGCCCTAGCACCACCCCACCGGTGGCCCGATCGACAAGAGCTACTACTCCCGAGGCCCCCACCTCTCCCCCTGAATACGTCCTGCACCGAGATCTTTCTCCAAATTAGGGAAAAGGGTCTCTTGCGACAACCTCATCCCATGAGGGCCACTCACAAAGATCGGTCCAAATATTGCAGGTTCCACTGGGACTACTGCCATGACACAGAGGACTGTCATGGGAAGGCCTAAGCCCGCAGCACGGTCGAGAAACGTCCCCGGCCCGAGCTCAAGCCTGAAATCACCTTCGAGGCTAGAGAAGTTGAGCGCTCCCATCATGACGATGCTTTGGTGATCTCCATCCATATCGACAATGCCCAAGTCAAAAGGGTGATGATTGACACCGAGAGTTCCGCCGATGTCCTTTACTTCGACGCCTTCAAGAGGCTCGGCTTGACCGAGGGAGACCTCACCCCCATGGCGTCATCACTCATAGGATTCACGGGGGATTCCATCTCCCCGCTCGGGACCACGGTCCTCCCTATCACCATTAGGGAGGAGCCAAGAGCGAAGACAATAAAGACCACCTTCATGGTAGTCGATCTGCCTTCGACCTATAACGTCATCCTCGGTCGACCGACGCTCAACAAGTTAAAGGCGGTGGTTTCCACCTGCCACAGGGCCATCAAGTTTGCGACCTCAGCGGGGATCGGGGAGGCCCGAAGCGACCCGGGGGAGTCAAGATGATTCTATCTCACGGGGTTACTCTCCTAGGGAAATCGTGCCCAACTCAAGTCCCCGACCCCTATGAAGGACCCATAGCACCGATGCCGCTGGAGCCTCCCGAGCGACTCACTGAGGTACCCCTGAAAAGGAGCCGACCCGATCTGACTGTTAAGGTCAGAACCACACTCCCCGAAGCATATCAGCTCCACCTGATTGACTTCCTGAGGAAAAACGCCGATATGTTCGCATGGTCCCCCGAGGAGATGCCCGAGATCGACCCAGAAGTGGCCCAACACCGGCTCAACATCGACCCCGAGGCTCGACCGGTGAGACAAAGACCAAGGAAGTTCGTCCCTGACCGACAGAAGGCAATCGACGATGAGGTCAATCGCCTTAAAAGGGTCGGATTCATTACTAAGGTTCAATACCCTCGGTGGCTGTCAAATGTAGTCCTTGTTAAGAAATCTAATGGAAGCTGGAGGATGTGTGTTGATTACACCAATCTCAACCGGGCATGCCCCAAGGATTGCTATCTGCTCCCCAGGATAGACCAATTAGCCAATGCCACCATGGGCCATGAACTCCTTACGTTCATGGACACATTCTCGGGCTACAACCAAATCCAGATGGCGACTCAGGATCAAGAGAACACTGCCTTCGTCACCAACATAGGGGCGTATTGTTACAAAGTGATGCCCTTTGGCTTGAAAAACGCTGGGGCGACTTACCAAAGGATGGTCGACAAAATTTTCAAGCACCAGCTCGGGAGGAATATGGAAGTATACGTAGACGACATGATCGTAAAGAGCAAGGCCGCAAGCGTGCACTTGACTGACCTGGCGGAAACGTTCCAAACGCTCAGGCGGTTCAACATACGTCTGAATCCCGCGAAGTGTGTCTTCGAGGTCAGCTCGGGGAGGTTTCTCAGCTTTATCATTCACTAAAGGGGGATAGACACCAACCCAGAAAAGGTGCGGGCCGTAACGGAGATGCACTCCCCCCGCTCGGTCAAAGAGGTGCAGCGACTTGCCGAGAAGTTAGCAGCGCTCAATAGGTTCATGTCACATTCAAGCGACAAGTGCCTCCCCTTTTTCCGGGCCTTGCGACAAGCCGATAACTTTACATGGACCTCATAGTGCGAGGAAGCCTTTGAAAAGTTGAAGGCGTGCCTCGCCCGCTTGCCCCGACTCGCCTCTCCCGAGCCGGGCGAAACCCTTAGTCTCTACTTGGTGGCCTTGGCACAAGCAGTCAGCTCGGTGTTAGTTCGAGAGATACCACCAATACAGCAACCCGTATATTATGTCAGCCATATCCTCGTCGGGCCTGAGCCACGGTACTCCCTGATCGAGAAGCTAACTCTCGCTCTAATGAAGACGGCCCGAAAGCTACGGCCCTACTTCCAAGCCCACATGATCAAAGTAATCATCGACCATCCGTTACGACAGATCCTTTCCAACTTCGACGCATCAGGTCGCATGCTGTGGTGGTCGGTCGAGCTCAGTGAATTCGACATTCAGTATTCCCCCAGATCGCCATCAAAGCTCATGTACTGGCTGACTTTATTTCCGAGCTAACTCCTGAAGACCATGCTATGGGGAAGGAGAACAACCAGAACACGTGGACCCTGTACGTGGATGGCTCGTCCACTGCCGGAGCGGCCAGGGTCGGGCTTATCCTCAAAAGCCCGTTAGGAGAAACCTACGAGAGGTCGCTCCAGTTGTAATTTCGAGCCACCAACAACGAGACCGAGTACGAGGCGCTACTTCATGGCCTGCACCTCACTCTGGAGATGCATGTAGACAACCTCGAAGTCTTTAGCGACTCCCAGCTGGTGATGGGACACGTCAATGGGAGCTATGAAGCTTGAGACCCAACGATGGCGTTGTACCTGATGGAGGCAAAGCGGCTCGCCCACCACTTCAACTGCCTCTCAATTGCTAGAATACCTCGAGCACAGAACACGTGGGTCGACGCGCTAGCCATATCGACCTCCGCTCGCAGCTCGATGTCGGCTCCAACGACTGAGTCCATAACGGCACCAATAGTGACCACTCACGAGGTCGCCAAAATGGATGTTCCACCAAGCTGGATGGAGGAAATCCTTTGCTTCAAGAAGGATGGAAAGGAGCTCGACGACTCGGCAACTGCGAGACGGTTGAGACGAACCCAAGCCTGGTACTGCGTTGTTGGCAGAAAGCTGTACCGAAGGGCCTTCTCTCAACCTCTCTTACGCTGCCTCGCGCCATCAGAAGCTGAGACGGTCCTCGCCGAGCTCCATGAGGGGATATGGCCAACCATACGACGCGACACCATGTCATACGTGCAGTAGTGCCCACAATGCCAAAGGCATGCCCGACTGCCACACCAGCCAGCGGTTCCTCTTACCCCGAAAGACGTGGCCTGGCCCTTCGGCCAATGGGGGCTCGATCTCCTTGGACCTTTCCCTCCAGCATCGGGACAACGACGCTTTCTTATAGTCGGGGTCGACTACTTCACGAAGTGGGTTGAAGCCGAACCCTTGGCCTCCATTACTGAGAAGCAAGTCCAAAGCTTCACATGGAAGAACATCATCACCCAGTTCGGGATCCCGAAGGCTATCATCGCCAACAATGAAGCTCAATTCAACAGTGCTAAATTCAAGGCCTATTGCCAGTCATATGGGATCCAGCTGAAGTTCAGCTCGGTTGCGCACCTCCAAACCAATGGCCAGACCAAAGTGATGAATCAGGCAATTCTGGAAGGCCTCAAGAGGAGGATCTCGGGCGCGCACGGAGCCTGGGTGGACGAGCTTCCCAACGTCTTGTGGGCAATGCAAATGACTCCCAAAACCGCCTCGGTGGAGTCTTCGTTCATCCTGGCGTTCGGGATCGAAGCGGTCCTTCCGCCCGAGATAGTGTTCCGGACCCTGCGCACCTCCAACTACGAACAAGGAGACTCCGAGAAGGGCCTCCGAGCAAACTTAGATCTCCTCGAAGAAAGGAGAGCCAAGGCACATCTACGTACCTTGGCATACAAGAAGGCAATAGCTCGGGTATACAACCGTAAAGTCCGTCTGCGGCCCATCAAGGTCAGGGACCTAGTCCTCCGAAAAGCAGAGGTGAGCAACCCGACCCGAGCAAGGGGAAAGCTCATGCTTAACTAGGAAGGCCCATATTGCTAGTCATAGGTGCCCAGCAAGCCAATCACGTGAGTGATGGCACGTGTGACTTGATACAGAATCTTTTTACTTATTATATTTTGGCGTATATCACTTTATAACTATTGCATAAATGCATATATATATTGTGATGTCCTTGGATTTGTGCAATGGGAATCGGATCGTGATGAGATCACGATAATGAGATCGATTCACCTTTAAACACATATCCTAAAATAATCCCTACCATAGGTTACTTCGAGAGGGACATCGTGATAACCCGGATAGACCGGTGTCTTTGATACCCATCCATATGATGGATGCAAATGGGTCTCATAGCTGCCGTGTAGGGACACTAGGGATACAAGATGCAAGCTCATGGAGAATGAGTTCACTGATTGATCCGCTTACGGAATCTTTGGATGGTTGATGATGCCTTATTGTCGATTGCCATTTCAGAGTCCTAGTGGTGTATCGGTCCTTAGACTTGAGACACCAAGGATGTCCTATATGAGTGCTCCACTCTTTGATACCAGACTTATAGGTTTGGTCATGAAGTCGGATCTAGTACAACCTGGGTCATTGGGAGTGGTAGTCGACCTTTTAGAGGGCTATTGAGTGTCGATAGAGGATCATCCACTCTCTACAACATGAGAGGAATATCCCATGTGTTCTTGCTCGGACAAATCCCCTGGCCAGGGTCATTCGGGTTGAGAGAGAAAGAGTTCTCTGGGAGAATCCGATTAGAGTGAGACTTCAGTAGAAACCGTATGGTTCCACAACACCATGCTCGATATACTACGGTCTATGGGATATTAGATGGATGAGGGACTATAGGTACATGGTAACTAAGGATAGACAGTCCAAATGGATTGGATTCCCCTCAGATCGTCTCTGGGACTACTGAGAAGTGGCCTAGTACGTCCAGTAGTCGATGAGTCAGTGAATTATTACAGAAAAAATAATTCACTTGAAAGTTAGAAGGAGTTCTCGATAGGTATGACTCACCCCACCTTCGATATTGGGCCTAAAGGGTCACACATATATGGTAGGCATTACATGAGTAGAGGTTCGGATATGAGATATCCGGACGAGCCCTTGTCTTATTGGATGCATCCAATACCCACTAGGGAAGGACCCATTAGGGTTTGACACGGGATCTCTATAAATAGGAGGGATTCACAAACCCTTATAGGCTAGAGTCTTTTGCTTGCCTTTCCTATTCTCCTCTCCTCTCCACCTCGAGGCCTGGAGTTTTGAGGAGGGTCGTCAGAACCCTGCCAGCGGCGCCCACCCCGGCAAGCATCCGCCTCACGGGCGCAGTCGCCCAGCGAGGCGATCCCCTCGCCAAGATTGATGCCATGCCGCCAGGGGTGGCTGCGGCTACAAAACGACAGCAGCAGAGGGAATTAGGGTTTTGGGAAAAAGGACAGTTTTGCCCTGTGAATTTGAGAAATTCCAATTTCTGTCTTTTGTCCAAATTACGAAAATACCCTTAGAATTGAAAAATTCCCTACATGTCCCCGATTTCAAAAAAATATTAATTAATTAAAAGGTTTAGTTGATTATTATTTTTATTATTATCTAGTAGTCCTACATGATGATGATTATTTATACATGTGATGTATGATGTGTGACTAATGATCATGGACCGTGTGATGTGTGTAGTTGTGATTATTATTATTGAGGTATCGCGAACCTCCATTATATTTCTCGTTTATTGTCGGCCCTGCATGCCTATGATTAAGTTGTAATCACATGAGGAGGCGAAATGGAGCATGGATGCGATATCTCCCACGACAATGGACGATCGTGATGCATGGAGATGCATCAAGATGTCGAACAAAACCAAACGAGGGACGAGATGAATGATCACAGGGGCATGGAGATGCACCGTTGCACACAAAGATCTTGATGTGAGTGATTAGGCCTCACTGGCTCGGCCTAATCATATTCTTGTGGGTCCATGATCATCCGATGTGATTGCTTATACATATTTAGATATGTATATATATTTTGATGCGATGTAGATATATATTAAATATGTATATGTGTGACATGTCATATTAGGAGACCAAATTATAGAAACATCTCTCGATAATATTAAGTCGGTAGACGTGAGGCAATTAGATTGACCCACGTGGCCTTCCATCGTTATGAGTAGGAACCGATTCCCGGTGTAGGTTGAGTTGGTCGAGTCCCTCGAGACTCACCTATATCGCGATTCGCTATCTTGCTTACGACATAGAGATGTCACCGGTGACCTGAGGACATGGTATGCTTGGTCGAGTCCCTCGAGGGTATATCATCAAATCAGACTCATCTTGTAACGGAATAAGGTGTTGACTTAACCAAGCACCATGGTTGGTCGAGTCCCTGAGGCCATGGTGATTCCTGAGGTCAATGTGAGACGGGAATCACAAGGAGTTGTGATCGGCAAGAGTTGCCTACCTTTTTAGGCTTAGTGTGATTGGTCGAGTCCCTCGAGGTTACACTAAGACGCCGATTGATCCCGATCCCCACTAGAAGTTCTCTTTGGAGACTTCCGTTTCACGGCTTTGAGGGTGTCACGTGACTCGTTAGTAAAATAGTGGGAGCATATTAAGATAGAAGTCCATATCTTGATAGTTTATTTCTTGCAAAATCTGCATATTATTCATTTTCGCTACATCTTTATTTTCTAAAATGTCGCTTTCAAATCCCTTTACGTGGCATACTTGATGTCAACCGCCTTTATCGTCCAAATTACACTGATTGGCTCCGAATCTTGAGAATTGTTCTCACAAATGAGAAAATCGTAATACGCCCTGATACTGATGATGCCTCAAGAAGAAGGGCAAGGCGAGGATGAGATCGCCGCTACGTAAAAGTACATTGATGACTCCACTTGCTCGCTTTCGGTGCTATATGTTGGGCTCTATGACTCCAGAGTTACTGAGAGACAACATGAAAAGATGGATGCCGATCCATTCTCCTACATGTCCCAAAATTGTTTGAGGAATAGGGAAGGACTCAACGATATGAGATATCCAAGTGCCTTTTCCCGCTAGGATGACCGAGGGGACACCGGTTCAGAACCATGTCCTAAAGATGATTGAGTGGATAGAGAAACTCACAGTGTCTAGGAATGGTCCTAGAGGATAACTTGTGTTTGGACATTGTGCTTCCCCCCCTACATTCCTTTTCACAGCTTCATAATGAATTTTAATATGAACAAGCTTGAGGGTGACTTCTCCCGAGCTCCTCAATATGTTGAGGAGGCGAGAGTACTATTAAGAAAGAGAAGTCAGTTCTCTACACCGGTGAGACCAAAAGAAAAGGAAAGCGTAAAGGTCCCTTAAGAAGGGAAAAGGGCAAGGGCAAACAAGGTAAAGCAAAGGTTGCTAAGAAAGACAAAGGTCAATGCTTTCCACTGTGGTAAAGATGGGCATTGGAAGAGAAACCGCAAAGAGTACCTTGCAGAAAAGGGCTTAAACAAAAGCTTGATGAAGCTTCAAAACATTCATGATCAGTCTCCATTTGTCAAACTCTTATAATATAACACATGGGTATTGGATACCCCGGTAGTGCTTATCATATATGCAATCATTGCGTGTTCTCGCAAGGCCTTGGAGACTACGAGAGGCGAGATGGACCTCAAGATGGGTAATGGAGCAAAAGTTCTTGTATTAGTCGTTGGCGAGGTCGCCATACATCCGCCTAGTGGAGCTTTTATTGTATTAGATGCATGTTATTTTGTTCCTTCTATTATCAAAACATTATCTTCATTTCATGTTTAATGTTAGTGGATATAAATTTATTTTTGAGAACAATGGTTGTTCGATATTATTAGATGATAAGATCATCACGAAAGGAACATTGCATAATGGTTTATTTATGTTAGACACCACTCCACATATCATGAATGTAAATGTGTCCAAAAGGAAACGAGATGAGTTGAAACAAAGCATACCCGTGGCATTGTAGGCTAGGTCACATCCATGAAAGAAGGATTCAAAAGTTGCTAAATGATGGATATCTAGATCCATTCGATTATGTGTCATATGCGACTTGTGAGCCTTGCATTCATGGAAAACCCACCAAATCTCCATTTAGTAGAATCGAGAGAGCCAATGAGTTGTTGGAACTCATACATAGTGATGTATGTGGACCCATGTCAACTCATGCCATTGAAGGTTACTCCTACTTCATTACATTTACTGATGATTTCTCAAGGTATGGATATGTGTACTTAATGAAGTACAAGTCTAAGGCCTTTGAGAAATTCAGAGAGTATAAGAATGAGGTGGAGAACCGTGACCGAAAGAGTATCAAAACTCTTCGATCGATCGAGGAGGTGAATACTTAAGTCATGAGTTTACTCGGTTCCTCAAGGACCATGGGATATTATCCCAATGAACACCTCCTTATACACCTCTCCCTCAATGGTGTCTCTGAAAGGAGAAATCGTTACATTATTAGATATGGTGCGGTCCATGATGAGTTTCAAATGACCTACCCATCTCATTCTGGGATATGCCCTAGAAACCGCAGACTTACCTTTCTCAACAGAGTTCCAACTAAGTCGGGTAGTGTCTACACCATATGAGATATGGAAAGGGAAGAAGCCCGATCTTAAGGTTGTTAAGATCCGGGGCTGCCCTGCCCATGTTAGAAGACACAACCCCATAAGTTAGAATCAAGACGAGGAATGCAAATTTGTGGGATACCCCAAGGAAACTTGTGGGTATTATTTCTATCATCTCGAGGACCAAAAGGTCTTTGTAGCTAAGAGAGCAGTGTTCCTTGAGAAGGAACACATTCTTGACGGAGACAAGTGGGGAGAATGATAGAATTGAGCGAGGTTGGAGAACCAAGCTCAAGCACCACTCTGACCCGAAATCGTTCGTGTAACTAATACACAAGTATCAACTTTACGCAGTCCGATAGAGTATCCCATCCTCCCAGAGATATGTGGGACATATTAGAACCGAGGATGTAGAGGATATTGATCCTCGGACCTACGAGGAGGCTATTATGAGTATAGACTCGGAAGTGGAAAGAAGCTATGAATTCCGAGATGGATTCTATATACTCCAATAAGGTTTGAAACCTAGTTGATGCTTCCGAAGGTATTGTACCCATCATTGCAGTGGATCTTTAAGAAAAAAGATCGGAGTAGATGGAAAGGTAGAGACCTATAAAGCAAGGCTAGTGGCTAAGGGGTATCGTCAAAGGCAAGGTGTTGACTACGACGAAACTTTCTCACCCGTAGTAATGCTAAAATCCATCAGAATTCTATTGGCTATTGCAGCACACTATGATTATGAGATCTGGCAGATGGATGTGAAAACCGCATTCCTCAACGGGAACCTCGAGGAGGAGGTGTATATGATACAACCTGAGGGATTCGTGTCCAAGAACTGCCCCGCATAAGGTGTGTAGGTTGCTTAGATCCATTTATGGACTAAAAGCAAGCTTCCCTGAAGTTGGAACATAAGATTTGATGAGGCAATCAGATCTTATGACTTAGATTAAGAACGAAGATGAGCCTTGTGTATCTGAGAAAGGTAAGTGGGGCGCTATCACCTTTTGGTGTTATATGTGGATGACATCCTCATCATTGGGAATGACATAGAAATGCTATCCACAATAAAGGCTTGGTTATCTAGACACTTCTCCATGAAGGACTTAGGGAAGCATCTTATATCTTGGGGATTAGAATCTATAGAGATAGATCCAAGAGGATGCTTGGCTTTGTCCCAAATCCAGTACATAGAAACTATTGTCAAAAGGTTTGGCATGGAAAATTCCAAGAGAGGTCTCATACCGATGAGACATGGGATATCGCTTTCTACAGTATGTCCCCAAAGACTCAGGAAAGAAAGGGCGAACATGGATATGATACCTTATGCCTCAATAGGGTCTATCATGTATGCCATGCTATGTACCTGGGCCGATATAGCACATGCTCGAAGTGTCATGAGCGGTGTATCAGTGATCCGTGCTTGGAGCACCGGAAAGCAAGAAAGTGTATCCTTAAGTACTTGAGAAGGACTAAGGATCTTTACTAGTATATGGAGGTAATAGCCTTAAGGTTGAAGGCTACCGACTCAAGTTTTCAAATCGATGTCGATGATAGCAAGTCAAATTCGGTTTGTGTACACCTTAAATGGAGGAGCAAGCAGTTTGGAAGAGTTCCAAGCAAGATACCACCGCTTGACTTCGACCACGAGTGAATTACATTGCTGTATCGATGCAAAGAAAGGAGGGAGTCCGGGTGAAGAAGTTCATCACAGATTTGGGAGTCGATCTGAGATAGCGACAAGTCGACTTCCTTATATTGCGACAACTATGGGGTGATTACTTAAATAAGGGAACCCGGTCTCATCGGCAGTTCGAGGAGGTTCCACCATATCGAGAGATCGTGACCAGGAGATGTAGCAGTGGAAAGAGTTCCATCCGAAGATAACATTGCGGATCCACCGACAAAGCCGTTGTCTCATTTTGTCTTTGAAGGCCGAAGTCCATGGGGATCGGTACACATAGGTGATTGGCTTTAGGTCAAGTGGGAGATTGCTAGTCATAGGTGCCCAACAAGCCAATCACGTGAGTGATGGCACGTGTGACTTGATACGAGAATCTTTTTTTGCTTATTATATTTTGGCGATATCACTTTATAACTATTGCATAAATGCATATATATATTGTGATGTCCTTGGATTTGTCTTGCAATGGGAATCGGATCGTGATGAGATCGATTCACCTTTAAACACATATCCTAAATAATCCCTACATAGGTTACTTTCGAGAGGGACATCGTGATACCCTGGATAGATCGGGTGTGTCTTTATACCCGTCCATATGATGGATGCAAATGGTCTCATAGCTGCTCGTGTAGGGACACTAGGGATACGATGCAGTGCTCATTGGAGAATGAGTTCACGATTGATCCGCTTACGGAATGCTTGGATGGTTGATGATGCCTTATTGTCGACAAATGATTCCGTGAGTCCTAGTGGTGTATCCGGTCCTTAGACTTGAGACACCAAGGATGTCCTGTATGAGTGCTCCACTCTTTGATACCGGACTTATAGGTTTGACCGTCCCGCATCTAGTACAAACATCATTGGTAGTGGTAGTCGACCTTACGAGGGCTATTGAGTGTCGATAGAGGATCATCCACTCTCTACATGAGAGAATATCCCATGTGTTCTTGCTCGCACAAATCCCCTCCAGGGTCATTCGGGTTGAGAGAGAAAGAGTTCTCCCGAGAATCCAATTAGAGTGAGACTCGAGTAGAAACCGTATGGGTCTCCACAACACCATGCTCGATATACTGGCCTATGGGATATTAGATGGATGAGGGACTATAGGTACATGGTAATCGAGGATAGACAGTCCAATGGATTGGATTCCCCTCAGAGTCGTCCTGGGGACTTCTGCTGTAGTGGCCTAAATACGTCCGTGTGTCGATGAGTCGAGTGAATTATTACGAGATAATAATTCACCGAGTTAGAAAAAGTTCTCGACAGGTATGACTCACGGCCATTTCGATATTGGGCTTAGAGGGTCATACACATATATGGTAGGCATTGCGATGAGTAGAGGTTCTGATATGATATATCCGACGAGCCTTTGTCTTATTGGATGCATCCAATACCCACTAGGGAAGGACCCATTAGGGTTTGACACAGGATCTCTATAAATAGGAGGGATTCACGACCTCATGGGCTAAAGTCTTTGCTTGCCTTTCCTATTCTCCTCTCCCTCTCCACCTCGAGAGGCACGGAGTTTTGAGGAGGGTCGCCGCAACCTGCTGTGTGGATCACCGCTAGAGGGAGGACGCTTGACCTCCTTCACCCTCTCCTAAGGATCTGCAAGGAAACAGGGATATACGATCTCCCTAGGTAACACAATCTCTATATGCAGTTTTGTGTTTTGCGGATTTTTGCGCACCAATCTTCGCACGACGACGAACATCTTTTTGGGAATCGGGGACTTTTGTTTTCTTGTTCTTCCGCTGCGCATAAGATGTCGCCCCCTTGATTTCCCAACACATATCGCGTCTACGATGTGGTCCGAGAGGGGACCTATCAACTCGATACTATGGAGGGAAGCCCCCTACCGAGAACGTGGAATGCAAGAAACCTAAAGAAATTCTACCCATAAAAGAAGCAAGTCGGGATGCAGAGAAGACATACGAAGCACGCGCACCCACAATTGGGAAAAAACAAGTCAGAATTTCAAATAAAAAGTGCTTCTTGGTGAAAGAGGAAGTACACATGGTGGTCAGGCGGTACAGTTCAAAACCCGACCAGAACAAAAGAAAAAAGAAAAGGGGAGCGCAGCCCCAAGCTTCGGGGGGGGAGTTTCGGGCCCGTCGTCGAAGGGGACGTCATGTCGACGTCCTGATCCACCGAGTTGTCGGCGAATGGGTCTGACTCCAGCTCCAGGTCTGGGTACTTCGCTTGGAAGCGAGCACAAGCCACCCGGTACCCGTACTCGTACATGGCCCGCCCCGACCTCACCAGGCCACGCTCGAACCCAATGAACACTTTGTACTTGGCGATCGCCTCCTCGACCTTCTTGGGCAACGCCAGCCGCTCCTCTTTCAGGATCTCTTTGGCGGCCCAGGCCATAGACCTGGTGGTCTCGACATCATGGGAGAGGGTCAGTAGCTCGTCATCCAGCGATCGGATGTGTGATCGGCTTTCTTCCAACTCAGTCTTCAAACGAGCCACCTCCTCAACTAGAGCCGAGGCGCGCTCTTCGGTCGCGATAACGGCCTCTCGCCCCCCTCCGCCTTCAGCTCCAGGTTCTCCAGGCTAAGGGCAGCATAGGTGTCCGACTGGCGCCCGATCACCTGCCCGGTTGTCACGAACGGTCGTCGTGCACCTGCAACAACTCCATTCAACGAACCGTTCATCGCTCTCGTCAACATGTACAGCTGCTTGGCAACATGTTTTGGCTTAGTTTCAAGTCCTTTTGCTTGTAAAAATGTAAGTTCGAACAAGTTGCAGTGCTATAGTGCGACCGCTCACCGAACCGAGCAAAATAGCCCTAAAATAGCTCCGTTTTCGCGTGCCACGGGCTGATTTCAACAGCCCACTATTGCACGCGAAACGTCAACCATCTCAGCACCCTGGAACCCCCCAGGTGGCACAGGGCTGGATGGGGCTTCGATATAGTGTTGGGCGTTGAACAATCTTTCGTAAGTTTGTATGTTACCTTGACGGGAACTTGTTGTCGCGCCCGGCACCCGGTTAGCAGCTGTTTGTGGACTTGCAGCTGTTCGTTCAACCTTCTAAAGTCCTTGTTTTCCCCCTCTCCCTCTTTTCTCTTATGCACGCAAGGTGCTCGTTGAATTGCTTGTAAAGCTTCCCCTTTTCGCGAGACGTCGGGACTTGTCCGTTGCTCGTTCTTCGAACTAATCAACTTTCTCTTTTTACAGGTCCTTCGGGACTTGCGAGAGGTTGCAAGTGGGCTGATCTTTGTGGACGCAAATCGCAAGGGCAAACGCGACTTAAGCAATGTAAGCTAAGTTCGCGTCTTTGCCACAATGGTGCCTCATACCTTAGGCAATTCCAGCTAAGGTCGTCACATTATGGTATCAGAGCGGGCAAGCACTTCGAGCGAGCAGCGAAGGAACTTCGCAACTTCGCCATGGCAACATATCATGGCGAATCAAGCAAGATGGGGCGGGGCGGACCCTTGCCCCAAGCAACTGTAGGTGGGCTGCAAGTGCACATTCGCTCGCATGTTGTTGGAGCCGCTCAAGAGGAGCGCGGCAGCGAACATGATGAGCGAGAAGTTGGCCACTCTCCGCGAGCGGAGGAGGCGCAATCTAGAGCGCCAATCGGGAAAAAGAGTCATAAGGAGAGACTCACAACGGTGGAAAACCGCTTGGACGTTCTCGAAGCGAGCTTGGAGGAACTCTACCATGGCCAACAAAGGCTTGTTGGGGTAGAGAGCTCGCAAGAAGAAGCGAAGTCTAGGATCGACAAGGTTGAGGCCCTAGTCGACCAATTGTCAGATGACACCAAAGACTCCATTCAACACCTGTAGGAAGTTGTGGCGGAACTCACTTCGATGGGTGTCCATGCTCACAAGGGCACTAAATGCGGGAGGAAGCAACACCCGCGTTGCGCTGTCACAAAACTTGAGGGCACCCGAGCCTCATGATTATGGAGGGGCCATAGATGCAAAAGAGCTCGAGAATTTCTTGTTCGATATGGAATAATACTTTCAAGCTACGAGACATGATTATGAAGAAAGCAAAGTTTCTATAGTGACCATATATCTGAACGAAGATGCAAAACTTTGGTGGCAAACCCGTTGGGAGGAGATCCAACAAGGTCGGTGTCGAGTTGACACATGGGAGGACTTGAAGCGGGAGTTGAGAACTCAGTTCCTACCGAAGAACACTGTGTTCGTTGCAAGAAGGAAATTGAGACAACTCTGCCAAAATGCTTCCATCCGAGACTACGTGAAGCAATTTTCTGCGCTAATGCTGGACATCCAGGACATGTCCGAGAAGGATAAGCTGTTCAGCTTCCTTGATGGTTTGAAGTCATGGGCGCAACAAGAACTACATCGAAGGAATATCGCCGATTTAATCGGGCCAATTGCTGCCGCAAAAAGGCTCACCGACTTCGTTTCCTCTAAAGACCCGGAAAGAAAGAAACAATCTTCAAGTAATCACCCTCTAAAATATTCTCGAGAGAATGAGCTCGGGGGCGAACAAAAGAAGAAGAGTTCCCACAAAGGGCCAAGCCCGAAAGGCAAGGCTCCGAAACCTGGCGGATGCTTCTTGTGCGGAGGGCCGCATATGATGAGGGAGTGCCCACAAAAACAAGCACTCGATGCTTTAATAGCTTCCATCCATCCCCCCAAATCGGATAACGGCAAGGCTGTCGCTCTTAGTTCGAGTAGTTCTGAATCCAATAGCGACAACTAGGAGTCACAAGGACCCCGGATGGGAGCAATGCATTTGTTGAACGCCATACGGGATCAAGTGGGGGAGAATACTAAGACAAAACTACAAAAGGTAGGAAGTGGTGAGCTGATGTACGTAGACATCAAGCAATGGTGGACACGGGTGCTACCCACAACTTTATTGCCAATCAAAAAGCAAAGAGACTTGGGCTGATCAAGAAGCAAAGCCCAAGTCGAATGAAGGCGGTGAACTCGGAGGCCAAGCGGATCTTCGGGTTAGCAAAGGGAGTCCCCATCAGGATTAGAACATGGAGTGGGAGCACGAACATGAAGGCGGTACCATTGGATGACTTCCAAGTGATCCTTGGAATGGAGTTTATGAATGCGGCGAAGTTGGTGCCAATGTCGTTCCTAAACACCCTATGCGTTATGGGGGGTGATGACCCGTATGTGGTTTCTGTTTCTCAAAGACGAACCAAAGACCCCCAACAGATATCGACATTACAACTGAAGAAGGGGGTACAAAAAGGCGAACTAATATTCGTGGCTGCTATGAAGCTAGAGCCACTCGACAAGAAGGCCATTCATGAACTTGTTGTGGTGGCGAGCGTCCTTAAAGAGTTCACTGACATTATGACACCCGAGTTGCCAAAGACCCTTCCGCCACACAGAGGCATGGACCATAATATTGAGCTAGAGCCAAGAGTGAAGCCTCCAGTGAGACCACCCTATCACATGCCCCCGCCAGAGTTGGCAGAACTCAGAAAGCAATTAGGTGAACTACTAAGCGGTGGTCTCATCCGTAGTTCGAAAGCACCATTTGGAGTTCCAGATCTCTTTCAAAAGAAACAAGATGGGAGCCTCCGATTATGTGTTGATTACCGAGCCCTCAACAAAGTGACGGTGAAGAACAAGTATCCCATCCCGCTCATCGCGGACTTATTCGACCAATTAGGCAAAGCCAAGTATTTCTCAAAACTCGACCTTCGATCGGGGTATTGGCAGGTTCGTATTGCTGAAGGTGACGAAGCGAAGACAACCTGTGTGACCAGGTATGGAGCGTTTGAGTTCTTGGTGATGCCTTTTGGCTTATCCAACGCTCCAGCCACGTTCTGCACTCTCATGAACCAGCTATTCAAGGAGTATCTGGATAAGTTCGTGATCATCTACTTGGACGATATTGTCGTCTACAGTCAAACACTCAAGGAGCATGTCAAGCACCTTCAGACAATTTTCAAGGTTCTCAGGGAGAACACTTTGTTCGTGAAAAGGGAGAAATGCTACTTTACTCAAACAAAGATCTTATTCTTGGGGCATCGAATCGGTAATGGCTCCATTCGGATGGATAAATCGAAGGTGCAAGCGGTTGCAGAATGGTGAACTCCAAAGAAGGTGCCAGAGTTGAGATCCTTCCTTGGTTTCGTTAACTACTATCAACGCTTCATAGCGGGGTATTTGAAGCGTGCAACTCCACTGACGGAGTTGTTGAAGAAGGAGCAGTCTTAGAGATGGTTTGATAAATGTGAAATTGCATTCCAAGATCTAAAGGCTGCCATTTTGGAAGAACCGGTGCTCAAATTGTCGGACTATGGGGAGCCCTTTGAAGTCCATACAAATGCTTCATACTTCGCTATTGGAGGAGTACTCATGCAGGAGGGTCATCCGGTGGCATACGAGAGCCGCAAGCTCAACGAGACCGAGCGACGGTATCCAGTGCATGGGAAGGAGATGATAGCAGTGATCCACTGTCTACGAGTTTGGCGACACTACCTCCTCAGATCGCGACTTGTGATGAGGACAAACAACATCGCTCTAAGCTATTTCCAAACTCAAAAGAAACTCTCCCCAAAGCAAGCACGATAGTAGGACTTCTTGGCTAAGTTCAATATGATAATGAAGTATAAGTCCGGAAAGGCGAATATCGTGGTCGATGCACTGAGTCGGAAAGTGGAGCATGTGAATGTCGTACGATTGGAAGGCAGAGGCCAAGCAAGTCAGTTACACTCCAATTTCCTTTTCAGGATCAGGGATGGACTGTACAGTGATCCCCAAGCAGAAGCCCTAATACAGCTCATTAAAGAAGGTAAGGCACGACGGTTTTGGGTCGAGGAGGGACTCGTTTACACCAAAGGGAATAGGGTCAATGTTCCTCAAGTGGACAATCTAAGACGTGAACTCTTAAGAGAGTGTCACGATTCCCTTTGGGCTAGACATCTAGGCATTTATAGAACCTTGGCTCTCGTGGAGAGGGCCTTCTACTGGCCGAAGATGGGGACTGGTGTGGAGGAATATGTTCGAACGTGCCTCACTTGCCAACAAGATAAGGTGGAGCAACAAAAGCCGGTGGGACTTTTGGAGTCGTTGCCCGCAGTAGAGAGACTCGGATCAATACTCGTGGTGGTCAATCGATTTTCTAAGTATGCAACTTTCATTGCTGCTCCCCTACACTGTTCAGTAGAGGAGACAGCCAAGTTGATGATGAAGGATATGGTGAAGTATTAGGGAGTCTCGCACAATATCATTAGTGATCGAGACGCTCGGTTCCTGGGACGATTCTGGATCGAGCTATTTAAATTGTTGGGGTCGAAGTTATACTTCTTCACAAGCCTCCACCCCCAGACGGATGGCCAGACTGAAAGGATAAACTCACTCCTAGAGCAATATTTTCGGCACTACGTGAGTGCCAACCAACGAGATTGGGTGAAGTTGTTGGATATTGCCCAATTCTCCTACAACTTGCAGCGAAGCTCTGCATCCAACAAGAGCCCCTTCGAGATTATTACAGGGGCAACGACCGTCAACTCCTCACACCATGGTAATTGAGTATACTGGGAATAGTCCGTCAGCCTACCACTTTGCAAGGGAGTGGCACCGAAATGCAGATATTGCGCAGGCTTACTTGGAGAAGGCAGCAAAAAGAATAAAGAAGTGGGCAGACCTGGGAAGGCGACCGCAAGGGTTCAAGATCGACGATTTGATGGTGGTTAAGCTCCAACCAGCATCACTCCAATTCTTCAGGAACAAAGTACATAAAGGATTGGTGCGCAAGTATGAAAGGCCCTTCCCAATTATCAGCAGGGTGGGCAACGTCTCCTACAAGTTGTAGTTGCCGACGTGGTTCAAAATTCACAATGTTCTTCACGCTAGCAACTTGAAAGCTTACCACTCGGATCCGCAAGATGCTTCCTGAAGTATTCCAACTCAGCTACCCCCCACCACAGCCTCCTACGAGAAGCGAGTTGAAACCATTCTAGCGGATCGCATGATAAAGCTACCCACTTGAGTTGAGCAACCCGACTACTTGGTGAAGTGGCGAAAGCTTCCCCGAACTGAAGCTAGTTGGGAGCCTAAAGACGCCCTACGACATGAAGAAGCAATTATCAACAACTATTAACAAGCGTCGATGAGGGCGTCGACAGTTTGAGTGGGGGAGAATGTCACGAACGGTCATCGTGCAACCGTAACAACTCCGTTCAACAAACCGTTCGTCACTCTCGTCTACATGTACAGCTGCTTGGCAGTATGTTTTGGCTTAGTTTTAAGTCCTTTTGCTTGTAAAAATATAAGTTCAAACAAGTTACTGCGCTATAGTGTGACCGCTCACCGAACCGAGCAAAATAGCCCCAAAACAACTTCGTTTTCACGTGCCACGAGCTTATTTCTACAGCCCACTGTTGCACGCAAAACGTCAGCCATCTCAGCACCCTGGAACCCCCTAGGTGGCATAGGGCTGGATGGGGCTTCGGCATAGTGTCGGGCATTGAACAATCTTTCGCAAGTTCGCACGTTACCTTGACGGGAACTTGTTGTCACGCCCGACACCCGGTGAGCAGCTGTTTGTGGACTTACAACTGTTCGTTCAACCTTCTAAAGTCCTTGTTTTCCCCCTCTCCCTCTTTTCTCTTGTGCACGCAAGGTGCTCGCTGAATTGCTTGTAAAGCTTCCCCTTTTCGCGAGATGTTGGGACTTGTCCGTCGCTCGTTCTTCGAACTAATCAACTTTATCTTTTTATAGGTCCTTCGGGACCTGCGAGAGGTTGCAAGTGGGCTGATCTTTGCAAACATAAATCGCAAGGGTGAAGCGCGACTTAGGCAACGCAAACTAAGTTCGCGTCTTTGCCGCAAGGGTGCCTCACGACTTAGGCAACACAAGCTAAGTTCGCGTTTTTGCCACAAGGGTGCCTCATGCTTTAGGCAATTCCAGCTAAAGTCGTGACACGGTGTCGAGGACTCGATCGATCAATGCTATGCCGTAGTACAGGCTCTACACGAAGATCGATGTTAGGGCCCACACATGAAGGGATCGAGCAGGGAAAGGAAGCCACCACTTACCCAAACAAGCGACTTGGCTGCCCACTCTGCCAGCGCCTCGGAGGGGGAGCTGTAGAGATCCTTGGCTATGGCTGGATGGAGTGCCCCCCGGATGAACTCTTGGGCAGTTGGCTCGTCGCCCCAGATGCGACTGTCGGCCTTGAGGGTCGCCCACCGAGTGGTGTAGGGGGCTCCCGGCTCCCTAGCCGGAAGGTCGGCCATGTTCAAGGCCTGATACTCCTCACCGTCGGCCCGGGAGTAGATGCGGCATAGCTCTCGTATCGATGGCGGGCGCGTCGGCGCCCTCTTGAAAGGGTCACTACCGGACGACCCGACCGACCCCTTCCCCTTCACGCTCCCCGAGCCTTCACCCGGGGGAGGGGCCCCACACAACTCTGGGACGGTGCTCGTGCTAATAGTCGGGCTCGCAAGCGTCTTCCGGGCCAAGGTCTTCGTCTTCTTCGGAGGGCGCCCCATTGCTGGAGATGCCAGCGCCCTCTTCGGTGTGCCCTCCAGTGGGGCAACCCCACCTCTGGAACCCTCCCCGTCCCGAGACGAGGGCACGACAACCTTGACGCTGGGCATCTTCTTCATCGATCGCAGGTCCACCATTTCTGCAAAACATGGTGAGCGATCAGATGGTTCGAGACGAGCGGACGAGCCATCATATACGAATGGCCATACCCCCTGTGGTGGGGCTCAGCTCCGCTTCAACCATCCACTCCTCGGTCATCTCCTTAATTGCCCGAGAAGAGGACAGGATACCCCTCAGTCGATCCACGACCGTTGTTTCTCCATCAGAGAGCAACGGGGAGGCGTTATCGATGGTCTGGAAGGCCCACCCAGTGCTCAAGCCCCACTCTTTACTACAACTAACAAAGAAGAAATGCTTCTTCCAACCTTTGTTGTTGGAAGGTGCAACGCTTCTTCCAGTTCCTGCCCGAGTCGCTCCAGATCGCTCCCGACTTGCGACCCACCAGCACCGAAACTTGAGCCCGAGTATAGTTATTCGGCCCACAGGTCCAGCTCCTGCCCGGGTCGCTCCAGATCGCTCCCCACTTGTGACTCGCCGGCACTGAAACCTAAGCCCGAGTATAGTCACTCGGTCCACAGGTCCAGTTCCTGCCCGGGTCGCTCCAGATCACTCTTGACTTGCGACTCTCTAACACCGAAACTTGAGCTCGAGTATAATCAATCGGCCCACAAGTCCAGCTCCTACCTGGGTCGCTCCATATCGCTCCCGACTTACGACCCGTCAGCACCGAAACCCGAGCCCGAGTATAGTCTCTCGGCCCACAGGTCCAGCTCCTACCCGAGTCGCTCCAGATTGCTCCCGACTTGCGATAAGTCTAAGCGCCTGAGTCGCATCTCGGCCGATCCAATGCCCGAACCACGCCATGCGGCCAACCTAATGCCCGAGTCGCATCTCGACCGATCCAACACCCGAGCCATGCCGCGCGGCCAATCTAATGCCCAAGTCGCATCGCGGCCGATCCAACGCCCGAACCATACCTCGCGGCCAACCTAATGCCCGAGTCGCATCTCGGCCAATTTAACGCTCGAGTCGCATCTCGACCAATCCAACGCCCGAGTCGCATCTCGACCGATCCAACGTCCGAACCGCACCTCGCAGCCAATCGACTCTCGGCGAGTCCAAAGTTCGAGCCACACCTCGCCGGCCTAGTCCGTTGTCCAAGTCGCTCCACATCGATCCTCGACTCGCAGCTCGTCAAGTCTCTAACCGAGCCGCTCCAACTCGCTCACCGACTTGCAAACTCGACGATCGTAACTCCGAGCCACGCCAAACCGGTTATCCGACCTACAACACGTCGATCTCGCCTCACCAGGCCCCAGCCGCCCGATCAGTAGAGTCAATCCTGCCCGAAGCACGGGGCGCCAACCCTCTAAGTCGCCCCATGACGAATCAATCCACCTTCCCCTCATAAGCGATCAACCTCACTCCGACCCAGGCATGCATCCCGTCCCTTTTGTTGAATCTCGTATTTTGATGATGAAACTACTTGATATATGTTTATGATTTAATCCGGGTTTTGAGTGACGCAGGATGCTTCGATCAGGATGAGACAATTAAAAGCGGAAAAAATCATGTTGTCTTAAAGGAACATGTTAGAAGATTGGACGCCGGGTCGGTGGATCGGCCGACATATCGACGACCCGGCTTCGGGCCGTGGACTTCGGGCATCGGGCCAAGAAGGCGGGTATTGTGCCAAGGATATCGAGTTATGAGTCAATCGGCCGATTGGGCAATAGGCAGCAGGAGAGGACGATGCGCCAAGAATCGGACGGGCGTCGAGGGACCAATGACATGCTTGGGACAACTTGGTTAATTGCTTAGGATTAATTGTCTCGATCGGGCTTTGTTTTAAGTGTGCGGGATTAACTACGATGGAAGAAAGACATGCGCAGGAGTTGTGCCGAGTCAAGACAATGATCACGTTGGGAGTTCGAGAGTTCGAAGGAAGTTCTGACGGTCGTGAGGTTCTCAAGGATCAAATCCGAAAGTCCATGAGCTTGCCAAAGAAGCTCGCCGGAACTTCGCCAAGTGGATCGTCGCAAAGTCCGTGAGTTTGCCTTAAAGTCCGCAGAGCATCACCGGTGGGGTTCATCGGATGATCGACGGAAGTTCACGGAAACTTCATTTGGAAGAAGCGATTGACGACCGGAGCAAGCTGCAGAAATTGTCTTAGGATTTATCGTAGTTAGCACAATAATTAAGTTGGAAATGGGAGGTGATACCATTAGCATAATCTTGGGACAATTGGGACCTCGAAAACCCAAATTGGGCGAATGGATCTACCCATTCGGACCGATTGTCTTGTGGGAGGTGCAACCCCAAGCGAGAGGTAGCACCGTTGGGCTAAGTCTCCCAGGGAGACTAGGCGGTGCAACCGCCAACCCAGAGGTAGCACCACCTGGTTCGGGCTCTCCGAAGCGAGACTGGCGGTCGCAACCACCTCGACGAGGAGGTAGCACCGCCCGAAAGCTCGATCTTGAGCTCTACCGGCGGGCAACCCGCCCTAGTCGAGGTGTAAACCGCCGAGCTCGGTCTTCGAGCTCTGGCAGAGAGGTGCAACCGCCCGACAGGTGGTGGCACCGCCCAGAGGCTCGATCTTGAGCTCGCCAAAGCCGGTAACTGATCCTTCGAGGTGCAACCGGCTTTGATCCTGAATTCCTAATTGATAGTTTTGAGCTCCAAATTTGAACTGGGTTGGGGCCTATAAATACCCCACCCATTCAACACCGAAAGAGCATAGATATACAATCAAATCTTGATCTTTTTTCTCGTGATTCTTAGAGCTCAAAAATTGTTGTAAAGGCCAAAGTTCTTCTCCCTCTTTTCTTCCAAGTTCGAGTTGTAAAGAGAGGAGAAAAAATTCTGTAAGGGTTGTCTCCTAAGCTCGTCAAAAGGAGTGAAACCAGAAAGGGTGGTTGGCCTTCACCTTTATTGAAGGAAGGCCTCTAGTTGACGCCGGTGACCTCGTCGGTGGAGGAAGCCAAAAGTGGAGTAGGTCAAGATTGACCAACCACTCTAAATCTCGGTTTGCATTTACTTTGAGCAAATTATCTTTACTGCAAACCTCCTCTCGAAGCTTACTGCCTTCATGATATATACGATCGGATTTCAAGCTTTGCACTTTCCGAATCAAATTTAGACGTAAAATCTGCTTTTTTTATGCACGATCATCATATTTCGATTCACGTTTACGTTTTGATTTTTACCATAACGCAAACTGCCTTTTTATACCCTTGCTTAAACAAAGATCTCGCCTAATCAAGTGATTTACTGAATCGACATTTAGACGTAAATCGGTTTCTTCAGTCTGAACGTCGTATTTCAGTTTGCACTTATATTCTGTTTTCCATCATAATCGCAAATCGCCTTCATAGATTGACTTTAACATCATCTTGCTTGATCTTAAGTTAAAGTAATCTTAGAATCGGCTTTCAAAAGAAATCGTTTTATCGTTCAACGTTGTTTTCGTTTAATCGCAGAAAGTTTTTTTCGCTACACTAATTCACCCCCCCCCCCCTCCTAGTGCTCTTGATCCTAACAATTGGTATCGAGCCCTGTTTTTCTCATTTCGATTTACACTTTCGAGAAAATGGCTCTTCATGGCTTTTAAGAGGGCTTTTCGGTCTTTCGTCCATCGTTGTTTAACGGATTGGACTACACTTTTTGGAAAACTCGAATGAGTTTTCTTGATTTTTACGAATTTATATTTATAGAATATCATTGAAAACGGTTTTCAACTTCCCTCTAAACCGATGAACGAATGGTGGATTTGGAGAAGAAGTATTTTTCTTTTAAACGCAAAGGCTATGAATGCCTTATTTTTTGCTTTTGGACAAAAATGAGTTCAATCGGTTTCTACGCATTTAAAACGACTTTTTTGACATTTGGTGAACACTTGAAATCACATACGAGGGAACTAGTAGAGTCAAAGACTTCGAAAGTTAACTTTTTATTGCATGATTTTGAGCTTTTTCGAATGCAACCAAGCGTGACTATAGGCGACATGTACACTCGTTTCACGGATGTCATCAATAGTTTAAGAGCTCTTGGAAAATGTTTTTCGGATTTTGAACTCGTAAACAAGATTTTGCGTTCTCTTTCTAAGAAGTGGGATTCAAAAGTAACTGCAATACAAGAAGCTAAAAACCTAAACAACTTACCACTTGAAGAACTAATTGGTTCGTTGATGACATATGAAATGGTGCACAATGCACATGATGAACATGTTGAACACAATCACCTTCTAAAGAACAGGAAGGATTTGGAACTCCGGACAAATGAATGTCACTTGAGCGATGACTCAAGTGATGAGGACAATGATGAACTTGAACTTCGAACACTAAATCTTAATAAGTTTATTAAACAAAAATCTAAAATAGACAATGAACTTGAACGAAGGAAGAGACCAAAGAAGAGGAAGGAAACCAAGGATGAATCAAGAACTTTCAAAGGTGAAACGGCGAATTGGGCTTTGACGGGCTTTGACTACAAGGTAAGTAACTCAACTCTTTTGAATTATTTCGAAATTACATGATGCTCTTCATAATACATTTTCTTTTTAATATAGAATTAATTTTCATGAAAATTACATGTTAAAATATATATATATATATATATATATATATATATATATATATATATATGATGAAAATGCAAAATTTATGATCATGCTAGTAATTTTGAAAATAATCATGAAAAATACATATTTTATGATAAACAAACAAAATGATTTTGATTGAAAATATGAAATCATGCTTGATGATATAATGATGTTTTGATACCATGATTTTATTCTATGGATGAGATTTTAAAAATCATGTTTATTGGTTTTATAATTATGGATGATGAATCTTGCGATTTTCGATTTTCACGGTAATGAAAGTGCCTTATTAATCTTTGTCGTAATAAAACTTGCACTTTCGATTTTAAAACATGCTACATGTTTGGCATAGATAAAATAAAATCATATGAACTAAAACAACTAAAAAGAGAAAAGTATTTTTCTTGAAAATTTATTTTTCTCTATCGTATTGACTTTTTCATAAGAGATCAATAAAATTATCTATGTTTTGAATCTCTTGAAAGTAATGTTGAGATTTTGATGATGTGTTCTTATTGAAATTTATTGAAATGAATCATGATTTCTTGGAATTATAACTTGAGAATTCTTTTTATAAATCAAAATAACTTACTGTGATTCTTTCTTTTTGCTATTTGAGTTATCTAAAAAGAATCATAATATGTCTCTTAATATTCATAATTTGTCTACATGATTCGTAAATCTCATTACCAACCCTTCTTGATATTCCTTATGTGATGATACGAATACTTGAGATATTCATTAATTTGTTTTGATGTATACAAATGAAAAGTTATGATAATGCATGGTAAGATATAATTTGACAAAATTGATACCATCATGATATGAAGCATTTATGATTTGCAATGATGCATGCAATACTTGAGCTTTTTAATTATGATGTGATGTATTGCATATGATGTAAATCATGATTTAAAATGCTATGAGTTGTTACTAAAATGATGTATGTTGATTTAATGTCATAAATACTCTAAATGATGAATGTTTGGTATCATGATTAAACTGTTGATAAATAGTTAAAAATTTAAGTATCATGTATGATATGTTCATAATATTGATTGATTTATTCAGTATCATGCATGAATGAAATATAAGGTTTTTGAAATTGTGCATGTTCGAATTTGAAAATATAATGATGCACAAATAAGATCGAAACCTTCCCTTGTCATGATTTAGAAATTAATGTAAAGGGTCTTCCCTTCTCTTTCCCAATGACATAGGGGGAGAAAGAGTTGCTAATGTGCATATCTCAAAGAGAAAATTGCTAGCTTTCGTGTCTTAAAATGCTGAAAATTTTTGCTAGCTTGTATATTGTAAACTTGCTATCGTACTATCATGATGATGAGCATGTCTTATCTTCATGATTATATTTGAAAATCAATAGCACAACCTTGTCCGAATGCATGAAAGTGTTAATTTCATTTTCGGATTCTCTTAACTATTGGCATCCTAACAATTGGATTTTCGAATTATCCTCTTCCAGACTTAATAAGCATATGTCATATTAAGTTTAATTCATATCATTAATTTTTGACATATGGAATCAATCAGCAAATACATCTCTTATACACTTATCATGTGAATAATATTCTGTTTTGAGAAATGGATTTGATGAAATGATTCCTGCTTATAAATTCCTTCTTGAAAAAGGAAGTCATTTTTACGTACAAGGATTTGATACATATCTTGATACTTGTAAAAATGAAGCGTGGTTTAATATCTTATCGATTTTAACTTCATTCGAGTAAGCTCAGAAATAGCTTTCCTCCGTCATGCAAAAAGAAAATAACAAATAAAATGGAAGAAGTTTTCAAAGCTATCTCCATGTCATGTTTTCCTTGAAATGTTTGAATATTTGGTATCTTATCACATTTTGTTGAAAAATGACATGAACCTGCTTATGGCATCGCACTTATATTTAAAATTTGCTTATATCGTTCTCCTTTTTGTTGACGACAAAGGGGGAGAAATATATGAATTGATGCTATGAACACTGATGCTATGATTGCCAAATTTGCATTATGCCATGTCTGCATCATGTGTTAAGATGTCAAGAACTTGCATCGTAATTTTACGCGTTGATATCTTACCATGTGATGAAATGCTACAATTGATAAACACTTGAAATGTTTGCGTTATGATATGAAAAGCTTGCATTGTAATTTTTCATGTTGATATTTGATATTAGCAAACTTCCATGATGATAAAACTTGATATTATGTTTTTCATGCAATTAGTTGAACCAATATCACAAACGCTTGATTGTGGTACTTCTCCTTTTTGTTGATGACAAAGGGGGAGAAGTATGATGTTATGCATAAGTTTATGCATAAGTTCATGATGACGAGTTGCAAGTATTCATGATGAATATTGCAATGACTTGAATTCAGTTTAAATTCAAGGTTTTATCAATATGGCATATTGATAGGGGGAGTTTGTTTAAACTCCGGGAGTTAAGTTTAACTCCGTCATCAAGTGGTTGTCATCATAAAAAAGGGGGAGATTGTTGAATCTCATATTTTGATGATGAAACTACTTAATATATGTTTATGATTTAATATGTGTTTTAAGTGATGCAGGATGCTTCGATCAGGATGAGACAATTAAAGCAGGAAAATCATGTTGTGCCAAAGGAACATGTCAGAAGATTGGATGTCGGGCCGATGGATCGATCGACGTATCGACAGAAGGCTTCGGGCCGTGGACTCGGGCATCGGGCCAAGAAGGGCGGGTTTGTGCAAGGATATCGAGTTCTGCGAGTCAACCGGCCGATTGGGCAATAGGTCAGGGAGAGGACGATCTTGCCAAGAATCACAAGCGTCGAGGGACCAATGACATCTTGGGACAACTTGGTTAATTGCTTTAGGATTAATTGTCTCGATCAAAGTTTTGTTTTAAGTGCGCAGGATTAACTACGATGGAAGAAAGACATGCAGCGAGGTTGTCTTGGGAGTCAAAGACAATGATCACGTTGGGAGTTCGAGAGTTCGACGAAGTTCTCGACAATCGTCGGAGGTTCTCAAGGAACAAATCCGAGAAGTCCATGAAGCTTGCCAAAAAAGCTCGTCGGAACTTCGCCAAGTGGATCGTCAGAAGTCCGTGAGTTTCTTAGGAAGTCCGCAGGAGCATCACCGGGGTTCATCGGATGATCGATGGAAGTTCACGAAACTTCGCCCGGAAGAAGCGATTGACGACCGAAGCAAGCTGCAGAAATTGTCTTAGGATTTATCGTAGTTAGCACAATGATTAAGTTGGAAATGGGAGGTGATACCATTAGCTTAATCTTGGGACAATTGGGCCCCTGAAAAACCCAAATTGGGCCGAATGGATTTACCCATTCGGACCATGATTGTTGTGGGAGGTACAACCGCCCAAGCCAGGAGGTAGCACCGCCTGGGCTAAGTCTCCCAGGGAGACTAGGCGGTGTAAACCGCCCCAGACCGAGAGGTAGCACCGCTCGCTCGATCTCCGGCGGACCGGCTGGGGTGCAACCACCCCGACAAGAGGTAGCACCGCTAAGCTCGATCTTCGAGCTCGCGGTGGTGCAACCGCCCTAGTTAGGAGGTGCAACCACCGAGCTTCGGTCTTCGAAGCTCGGCAAAGAGGTGCAACCGCCCCAGAGGTGGCACCACCTAGAGGCTCGGTCTTGAGCTCTGCCAGGCGGCTGGCCGCCCCAATCGAGGTGTAATCACTGATCCCTAATTCCGGAATTGATAGTTTTGAGCTCCAAATTTGAACTGGTTGGGGCCTATAAATACCTCACCCATTCAACACCGAAAGAGCATAGATATACACCAAATCTTGATCTTTTTCTCGATTCTTAGAGCTCAAAATTGTTGTAAAAGCCAAAAGTTCTTCTCCCTCTTTTCTTCCAAGTTCGAGTTGTAAAGAGAGGAGAGAAAATTTCTGTAAGGGTTGTCTCCTAAGCCCGTCAAAAGGAGTGAAACTGTAAAAGGGTGGTTGGCCTTCGCCTATTGAAGGAAGGCCTCTAGTTGACGTCGGTGACCTCGTCGGTGGAGGAAGCCAAAAGTGGAGTAGGTCAAGATTGACCGAACCACTCTAAATCTCGGTTTGCATTTACTTTGAGCAAATTATCTTTACTGCAAACCTCCTCTCAAGCTTACCGCTTTTGCGATATACGATCGGGTTTCAAGCTTTGCACTTTCCGAATCGGCGTTTAGACGTAAATCTGCTTTTTTATTTAATATCATATTTCGATTACGTTTACGTTTTGATTTTACCATAACTGCAAACGCCTTTATACCCATGCTTAAACAAACATCTCGCCTAATCAAGTGATTTACGAATCAACATTTAGATGTAAATCGGTTTCTTCGCATTTAACGTCAGATTTCGGTTTTGCTTATATTATGGTTTTCATCATAACGCAAACCGCCTTCATAGATTGACTTTAATATCATCTTGCTTGATCTTAAGTTAAAGTAATCTTAGAATCGGCTTTCAAACGAAATCGTTTTTTATCGTTCAACGCGGTTTCGTTTTAATCGCAGAAAGTTTTCCGTTGCACTAATTCACCCCCCCTCCTTAGTGCTCTTGATCCTAACACCTTTAGGGACCCCACGGCACGCCTTAGAGGTGGGGGGAAGTGATATAACATATTTTGAGCCCAAGACACGTCACAGCTAATGCCACACACCAAGTCAAAACCGTACCAAGAAGCTATTCCACATGTCCCATCCCGAGAGCTCGGGGCGATGTCGTCTAACGTTGCTTCGCACGCCACCCGAGACGACGACCAATCAAAAGTGTCATCCCATCCCTCGAGGGTCAGCGATCACGTCGAACCGACATGTTACCGACCCTCGTACAATAGTATAAAGCCTCTGTCCGGCATTCGGCCAAGGAGAGAAGAAAAATAGAAAAATAATCCATCTCACTACTGACTTGCTCGTCGGAGGGGCGAAAGTTGGGGATCACCCAGCGAGGGTCATTTTGCAAGCGAACGACCACCCGCGGGCGACGAGCATCTCAACCCAGGGTCGCCATCCATGCGTAAGGACGAGTTGTCAATCAGCCGGAGCCCAACTAACGCCCCAACTAATGCCGACAAGCATTCCTTCCCGGGGGCACGGCCACCTCATCATTCAGCTCACTCGACGGAAGGCTCCGACATTAACCCATGGACTAAGCCGTGCTGACTCAACGGCCACGGTATATTAGTTCACCAACAAGATGACCTAAACAATCCATACCGTATACCCAAACAAAATCTCATTTTTCAAGTGCGTAGAACGCCAATTTCCACCGAGAGCTCCAAGAAAAACATCGAGTAGTAAAAGACGGAACAAATGCCCCTCTCTGGAACCGAGGACAGCAAGAGAAGGAATCGGAGAGAAACCGAGCGAATTCTTTTGGGAGGTGTAGTTAAGTACCCGGAGGTCGAACCGGAATCGTATGACGTGAGGGATCGCCGGCATCCATGGGTTGAGCTCTCGGCAGCACGCACCACCACGGCGAGGGCCTCCTCGGTCCTCTCCGCTCACCGTGAGTGGAAGATGACGTGTCGGAGTTCGTACCTGGAAAGCGAAGGAGCAACAAACCGCTGGCTCACGTCCGATTAGGAAAGAAGCAATTGGCGTCGATTTGGTGGCGGATGGGGCTAATCACAGATTTGGGGCAATCGGCTTGCGTTCCTCACCTCACTCTACCGATACTTTTGTTGCTTTATATTTGTGTCAGTGGTAGGCTAAACTATATATATATATATATATATATATATATATATATATATATATATATATATATATATATATATATATATATATATATATATATATATATATATGAGAAGTGAAGTAAATTCCACTAAACCAACGGGTTTGATAGGTAAAAAGGGTTATACATGAAAAATGTTGTTAAAAGTACTAAATAAATTTAATTATGAAGGTTTTAATTAATTTAACTGATAAGGATTTTGATAGATCATTATAAGATCACTTAGTCACGATACATACTCAAACAGGGCAATGGTATGTTGAAATTATGGAACTTAATTTTGAAAATATAAAAATAAAATGACTACCATTTCATATACTTAAAATAGAAATGTATTTGATTTCAACAATGAAATGTGATAAAGTAAATTGTAAAATCTTTAAACATATGAATGATTGATTTGTGAAAAGTTTATTTTAATTGTCACTGGGTATTGTTAGGATTAATTGTATTCTAATTAGTTATAAGAATTCTAGTTAGATTTAAACTCAATTTGGACTTTCTTATAAATACACCTTCAATCTTAATATCTTGATGAGAGAAAATGAATGGGAAGACATTTGGGTGCTGTGAGGATAATTTTTTGAGTTTATGAGAAAAAAAAATTTCATATTTATGTGAGAGGATATACAAGGAGACTCTTGAGCGAGGATAACTCAAAAGTCTTGTAATTATCAATCATGAATTTTTGATATAAGTATGAATTTATCAATCATACTAATCTTTTATCGATTTTTTGGTACGTTATTTATTTATTGATGTAGGGTGGATTTCTCTTTTGATTTTTAGATGTTTTCGATTCTCACCCTCCCCAACAAGTGATATCAAAGCTCTAAAGATTTGGTAATTAGAGATTCAACAAGGATATCATCGATTATTTCTACTAATTATTATGAACAAAATTATAAATTGGATGTTTGATGTAATGCTTAAGTATGTCCGTATCTTTTGGTTTGTTTATGTTTTGCATAATATATAGAGGGATAATCGAAAGCTTAATAGCCCCATTTTAATTGAGTTTGATGATCATTTTCAGCATATAAATAAAGATTATATCATGTTGACACTTACGAGAGATTTTGGTCTATAGTAGACCATTTTGGATCATTTATTGTGCGACAATTCAGAAATTATGAAGTCTATTTATAATTTATATTGACTATAAAGTGTTTGCTTAAATGATTGCTTGTGGATCCCGAATAAGATATTTTTTCTAATCTATTTTCTCATTTATAAGTCCTAAAAGATTATAGGAGGTTTCGGGAAGGCAGACCTTTACGGACGGACACGCAATGGTATCGCACGACTTAGGCAAAACCAGCTAAGTGCATAACATATAGTATCAAAACAGGACAAGTACCCATATAAACATTTGGCATGCAAACGTAGGGGACCTAGGGGGGCTACGTTGAGGGCAGCTAGCATGCGCAACCGTTTGAGGAAAAACTGGCATAGAGATGTAGAGAAAATGAATCGCTTAGAGGAGTAGACATTTGAGATCGACATTCAGAGGAATGGCCAATTCTTTGCATAAGATACACCATGAGGACAAGCAAGATTTAAAGAATATATAGCGCATAAAGGTTGGGATGATTGAGTTCGAGCTATGACTCGACGTTAGCAACCATACTTGATGGTGCTCAAGGCAAGCGAGACGCTTGGTAAAGGATGATACCATGTAAGGTGGAATGAGTTGTTCAGCAATCGAAAGGGTTATGCAAAGCTCACAAAGGTGAGGAGAATTGCTAACTCAAAAAATTCAGTACTCATGCAAGGGCTTGTATGTGGACAATGTAATGTTCATGGCCATCCCAAGACGATCAAAACTTAGCGCCATGGAGCATTGAAACTTTCTCTTCAGCATACGAAGGATACGTCCGTATGAGACTGAAGTGTGCAGCGAGTTCAGCATGTTGCTAGGCCTTGAGAGATGTAGTGAGGGTTGTATTGACGTGAAGTCGCAATCTAGCAAGTGCATTTGCGGGGGCAGAACAATGCATAGTTTGTTCAGCAAGACAGAGTATTATAAGGGGATGGTGGTCTCCGAAACTTTTAGAGGGAAGAATATAAAGAGAAAAGTTGCTCCAACGGGACAAATACCTTGGAGGGATTAGTCCCGGTTCTCTAGAGGGAGAATCATATGCAACGGACTGCATATGTTGAGGAGGACTACCTCAAAACAAAAAACTCCATAAAGATGAACGAACTGAGCGAGTGGCGAGGAGTCATCGCATGATCTCGCTTGAGGTAATGCATTGGGGGATGCATTATGAGATCATGGGGAAGCGATCCAAGCTAATACAAATGAAGACACATTTGGAGGTGATATAGATATTAGAATCAATGAAGGGTTGACCCATGGAATAGTGGGTGTAAGGGCCACCATCAACTTAATGCAAGTTGAAGAGCGAAGTAACTTCGGTGTAACTTGGGGAAGTACCCAAGCCACATGAAGGGAACCAGAATAGAAGATGAAATATAGAGTGGAGGCATAAAGCTTTCCTTGGACAAAGGTCAAAGAAATGAACTCTTGTAGAGGCAAGAGCGAGATAATGTCGTTCCATGCATTCTTCATTCTGATGAAGGGGACTCATCCTTCATGGTGCCAAAGACGAAAGGAGCTTTGAGGCACATGCACCCTATCTCAAAGAAGCATTTGACGAAGGAACCAAGGTGACTCAACTTGCAGAGGCAAAGTTGGGTTCAAAAGACCTTGGCATGGGACAAGAAGACGCGAAGGTGAGTACTCTCAAAGAATATGTCATAGTGCTACCATTCGAGTTGCCATGAAGGGAGCGGTGCACGACAAAGATTGTGCTGGTAGGGGTAGAAGCCCAGGATCTAAACAATGGTGCACCGATTTCAGTGAAATCGATGGACTTTGGGAGCTACTATATGATGGACTATCCTAGAGCTATGCTTCGTTTAAGTGTAACCCAAGAGAGGGTAGACGAAGATTGATTGCCAAAGGAGTGAATACGATCGAATATGGAAGAAGCTCTACAATGTGTTGGCAGAGGCTATACATGGAGAGATCATAATCTAAGTTCATCCCACAAGGATCAGAATGCAATGGAGATGTCACCAAGAGGTGACATGGTGCAGCGGATCATATTAGAATAGTTTGTGGCAATTCAATACACACGAATCTAGTCCCGCGAAAGACTAGATCATACAAAGGTATGATCGAGAGCTATTGGGAGCTCCACTTCGGTGAACAACACGATGGTAAGAAATGCTATAGATTTAAGGAGTGAATGCTATGGTATCGTAGAGGCAAGTCTTCCGTGCGTGCATTGAATTTTATATCGGATAAAAAACTTTGGCCATCAGCATATGGGGGTTGTGTACTATTGAGGGAGAATATCAAATGCAAGTACCAGTGAGTCCCATAGGGGGTCTTGATCATACAGAGGTATAATCGAAGCGGTTAGAGAGCTGGACTGCTTTAGTGCTCATATTCACTTAAGGGAGCCCGGTAAGTCAAAGAACATGGCCGAGTAAGCGAACATTGCTATCAAGGAAGCTAAAGAGAACAGAATTGGTGCAAACCCTACAACATGATGATGGAGGCAATGCATGGGAGTTGCAGTTTGTCTTTCCATCGACCAAGGGGAACTGCTTGGAGAACACAAAGGTGTTGAAGCAAGGGGTCGAAAGAGGCGAGGAAGCTACTACGAGTCCAGAGGGACTTAGCTACCCAAAACCAAACATTAGTTAGAATGGAGGTGGACTCGGAGAACTGCTACAGTGCTATAGAGGCAGATCTACCGATCGTGAAGAAAGGGATGCATATGCGATGCGACAGATAATAGGGCCATGGGCATGACAGCACCATGGTATCGCAAAGGTAAGACTTCCATGAAGTCATCGATCCCTTGCTCTTATGGAGGGAGAGCGCTTAGTCATGAAAGAGGCCGAGGAGTGGAGAATGCGAAGGCAAACTCTAAGTACCGAGACAAGACTAAAGGGTAGAGGCCAAAGAACTTTGTAAGACCGGTGTCAACAAGCTTCTCATCAAGATAGCCCGAAAGTGAAGGATTTCGAGTTGATATAAGAGTGCTCGACTAAAGAACGAATTAGATAGTACATAGTGTTGTACCTTTGTAACTCAGAGGAGTCGGCAACAAAGATGATAGAGAAGTCGGTACAATCCCAAAGGCGACCAAAACTACTAGAGACTTGCTCCATATTGGGGTGAAAACTTCTTACATTCCATAAGTTCGATGGCATTGAGAAGGTGAATCATAGTAGCAAACTCAACGCAAGGAATGCAAATACTTCGAGTGCTTCAAAAGTGTGAGCAAAGAGTGGGTGAAGGCTAGTAATCAACTTGATGCATGAAGTACAACACTCGAGAAGATAGGCAAAGTCATGTAACCTTTACCTTCTCAACTCTTAAAAGAATGGGCGAAACTAAGTACCCTAACTCTCTTATCTATCCAACATATGAGCTTTGCACAGGTTCAAAGACCCTTCAAAGAAACCTAATGGAAGATAATAGTTGTCAAATTCTCACCAATGGTGATCTGTGCTACTGAGAGTAGATTATTCGCTTCATTTCCCAATAGAATGCCAATCGAAAACGAAAGTGATGCGAACCTACTTGGAAGTGATGACTAAGTGGAAGAAGAATCGATGGACAAATTTTATAGAGGAAGGACCTAAAAACTTTAAAGTCTACGAGGTAATGCTCATTAAAGCTCCAATAAGCATTCACCTAATTTAAACGACACAAAGTATTTGAGAGACTAACACATACTAAGGATGGTATTTTCCTTTATCTAAGGGATCCGTAAAAAATAACAGGGATCAGCACAACTCAGTCGACCCCACACCAAAGTTAGAGTTATTGGAGAGTTAAAGCAGCATGACGGATTAAAAGTTTGACTACTCAACAACAATAATGGAGAGCAACTAGGAGCTAAGAGGTGCATTATAGTTGAAGCAGAAGATTGAAGACTCAGCAAAAGCGAGGAGTTCTAGCATTGGCAAAGGCTTCGACGAGGACATTAAAGAAATAAGTGAAGGAGAATATCATGGACAAAATAGTAAACGGGGTGTTTGATGTAATACTTATGTATGTCTGTATCTTTTGGTTTGTCCATACTTTGTACAATATGTAGAAGGGTGGTCAATGGCTTAACTACCTCATTTAGTTGGGTTTGGTGATCATTTTTGGCTTGTAAATAAATGTTGTATCATGTGAACACTTGTGTGAGATTTCGATATGTAGTGGACCATTTTGGATCTTTTATTATGCGACCATTCAGAGCTTGTAAAGTCTGTTTGTAATTTGTATTAACTATGAAGTGTTTGCTGAAATGATTATTTGTGGATCCCGAATAAGACACTTTCTCTAACCCATTTTCTCTTTTGTAGGTCCTAAGGAACCATAGGAGGTTTCAGGGAGGTTGACTTTTATGGACAAACATGCAAGGGTATCACATAACTTAGGTAAAACCAGCTAAGTGCATGACATAACGTTATCATGAAAAAAATTAATGAAAGGAATAACTTGATCTTATTGGCAAAGGAGGGTAAAGGATCTTATTTAACAAAACGTAATAAGAACATTGAAGAGACGAGTAGGTAAACCCGAGCTACGAAGATTAGAATGAGCCTGAGGCAAAGTGCATGAATACTATTCATCTTTGCCTGATAATATTATTAATAATATTGTTGATGATAATTCTGTCAATAAGTTAAAATAGCTTTATTTATCTTAAAAACTTAATTAATAAATTATATCTAAAGATGAGGTTATGTAGACTAAGGATGGAAAAAAATCAGAGATTTAATCTAGCGTTTGAACATATTCAAACAAATACTCGATCGTACGAAAATTAATATGAATATTGATGAAGAAAATAAGATGTCGTTTCTTCCTATATCACTTATGGATTTCTATAATAACTTTGTGAAGATAATACTATATGGGAAGGATACAATAACTCTGAAATAACTTGAAGATGCTTTAGTTTCTTATGCTATTAAGGAAAAAGAATAAATCTAAAAATATAAATAGTGAGACATTAGTTGCTTAAAGTGGAGGTTGACGACAAGGATTTTCTAACATTAGTAGATCTCAACATGATAGGTCAAGATCAAGAGTTAGATCTTTAGATAATATTTAGTGTTATAGATACAAATGGTAGACATATCAAGCAAAATTATCTGAGAAAAAACTAAGCAAGAAAAGAAGCTAGAAAAAGAAATCAGTGAGTACTCTCTTGTTATGGATTATGATGAAAATATCCTCACAACATACAAATATAATGATGTATTTTTTTCAAAAGAGTTAGATTTTAAATTTTGCTTATGTTACTCATATTTACACTTAGAAAGTTTATTTTGATTCATTGAATGATAAAATGATCAGTAAATTGAGTTTGACAATGACTCTAAGGTGGAGATCGTGAGCATCGATAAAGTGAAGATCAAAATGGTTGATAGATTAATATTTACTTTGGAAGATATAGCTTATATTCTAACTCTAAGGTGGAGATCGTGAGTATCGATAAGGTGAAGATCAAAAGAATCTAATTTTTTTGGAGTCTTTTAGATTCTCAAGATTATGGCTATAAAGTTGGAGGTGGAATCCTAAAAGTTACTTAGGATTGTATATGTTAGGAACGAGTCAACACTAAGAGTGGGGGTGTGAATTAGTACAACGGATAAAATTACGTCAATTCAAAAAATCTTCGTTTCGATTAAAATCGATCTCAGAAGATAACTTGAAATTCAATGCTTATTTGCAAACGCAGTGAAAGAAAAGTAAGGAAGGTAGTTTACAGTAAAGGTAAATTGCTCAAAAAGAAATGTAAACCAATTTATAGTAGTTCGGTCGTTGTGACCTACATCCACTTCTGATTTCTCCTCCATTGAGGCCATTGGCTTTCACTACGGATCTTCCTTCAATGGGCGAAGGATCAACTACCCTTACAACTCGATTCTCATTTTGACAGGTTTTGGAGAGTACCTTTACAACCCCCCTTCACTCCTCTCTTAAACAAGACTAACACTAAGAGCTTAAGAGGAGTTCTCACAATATTACAATAGTGTTTTTCTACTTTTTTGCTCTCAATTCTTGTGTATGTTAACCAAGGATGAGAGGGGTATTTATAAGCCTCAAGTGGATTCAAACTTGGAGCCTAAAAGAGTCTCATCCCGAGTTTCCTAGGTCTTAACGGTACCACCGCCTGCAGCACTAACATTGGTCGGTACCACCACCTAACATAGTCTTGAAGACTATGCCATGATGCTATCATTTGTTAGGTCACTGTTTGGGCCTTGCACTTGGCCCAACATAGCTTAAACTTGGGCATAATTAACCCCTAATTGAGTTGGCCCAATTCCAACCCAATTATGTGCAAACTATAAATTTTAAGATATACACTAAACTAAATAAGTTCGGTAAGTCTATGTTTCTTCCGGCGATCTTCCAACAAACTTCCTGTTGGTAAATCCTTGGGGGCGACATCATATGCGCAGCGGAAGAACAAGAAAAATAAAATCACCGATTCCCAAAGAGATGTTCGTCGTCGTGCGAAGATTGGTACGCAAAAATCCGCGAAACATGAAACTGCGTATAGAGTAGATTGTGTTACCTAGGGAGATTGTATATCCCTGTTTCCTTGCAGATCTTTAGGAGAGGGTGAAGGAGGTCAAGCGTCCTCCTCTCTAGCGGTGATCCACATAGCAGGGTTACGACGATGCTCCTCAAAACTCCAGACCTACTCTGAGGTGGAGATGGAGAGGAGAATAGGAAAAGGCAAACCAAAGCTCTCTAGCCCATGGGGTTCTAAATCCCTCCTATTTATAGAGGTCCCCTATCAAACCCTAATGGGTCCTCCCCTAGTGGGTATTGGATCTGCATCCAATAAGACAAGGGCTCCGTCGGATATCTCATATCCGAACCTCTATTCATCGCAATGCCTACCATATGTGTGTGACCCTCTAGGCCCCAATATCGAGCTGGCCGTGAGTCATACTGTCGAACTCCTTCTAACTTCGGTGAATTATTATCTCTGTAATAATTCACTCGACTTATCGACTCTGGACGTACTAGGCCACTACTGCCAGTCCCCTAGGCATCTGAGGGGAATCCAATCCATTGGACTGTCGTCCTCGATTACCGTGTACCTATAGTCCCTCATCCATCTAATATACCAGAGACCGTATATCAAGCATGGTGTTGTCAGACCCACACGGTTTCTTCTCGAGTCTCGCTCTAATCGGATTCTCCCGGAGAACTCTTTCTCTCTCAACCCGAATGACCCTGGCCGGGGATTTGTCGAAACAAGAACACATGGGATATTCCTCTCATGACGCTTGAGAGTGGATGATCCTCTATCGACACTCAATAGCCCTCGTAAGGTCGACTACCACTCCCAATGACCAAATTGTACTAGATGGGGGACAGCCAAACCTATAAGTCTGGTATCAAAGAGTGGAGCACTCATACAGGGACATCCTTGGTGTCTCAAGTCTAAGGACCAGATACACCACTAGGACTACGGAATCGTTGTTTGACAATAAGGCATCATCAACCATCCCAAGCATTCCAGTAAGCGGATCAATCAGTGAACTCATTCTCCAATGAGCACCTATACTATATCCCTAGTGTCCCTACATAGCGGTATGAGACCACCGTTTGCATCCATCATATGGGACGGGTATATAACACACCGTCTGTCCGGGGTTATCCGCGATATCCCTCTCGAGTAACCTATGGCCGGGATTATTTAGGATATGTGTTTAAAGGTGAATCGATCTCACTATCGTGATCTCATCACGATCCGATTCCCATTACCTGAAATCCAAGGACATCACAATATATGTATGCATTTATGCAATAGTTATAAAGTGATATATGCCAAAATATAATAAGCAAAAAAGATTCTATATTAAGTCACCGCGTGCCATCACTCACGTGATTGGCTTCTTTGGGCACCTATGACTAGCAATCTCCCACTTGACCTAAAACCAATCACCTATGTGTGCGATCCCCATCGGACCCTATGACCTTTCAAAACAAATCTGAGAGACAACGGCTTTGTTAGTGGATCTGTAATGTTATTTTCGGATGGAACTCTTTCCACTACTACATCTCCTCGGGTCACGATCTCTCGATAAGGTGGAACCTCCTCGAACATGCTTAGATTTCACGATGAGACCTAGGTTCCTTTGCTTGAGCAATCGCCCTATTGTTGTCGCAATATAGGGAGATCGGCTCTTCATTACCTTACACGACTCCCAAATCTGTGATGAACTTCTTCACCCAAACTCCCTCCTTTGCTGCATCGATACAACAATATACTCCATCCTTTGTAGTCAGTCGTCGAGTGGTATCTTGCTTGGAACTCTTCCAAACACTTCTCCTCCATTCAAGGTGTACACATACCCTGAATTCGACTTGCTATCATCGACATCGGTTGAAAACTTGAGTCGATGTAGCCTACAACCTTAAGGCTATTACCTCCATATACTAGTAAAAGATCTTTAGTCCTTCTCAAGTATTTAAGGATACACTTTCTTTGCTTTCCGGTCTCCAAGCTGGATCCGCTGATACACACTGCGTGACACTTTCGAGGCATGCGCTATATCAAGCCTAGTGCGTAGCATGCCATACATGATAGACCCTATTGCTGAGGCATAAGATATCATATCCATGTTCGCCCTTTCTTCTGGAGTCTTTGGGGACATACTTGTAGAAAGCGATATCCCATGTCTCATTCGTATAAGACCTCTCTTGGAATTTTCCATGCCAAACCTTTTGACAATGGTTTCTATGTACCTGGACTGGGACAAGCCAAGCATCCTCTTGGATCTATCTCTATAGATTCTAATCCCCAAAATATAGGATGCTTCCCCTAAGTCCTTCATGGAGAAGTGTCTAGATAATCAAGCCTTTACTGTGGATAGCATTCCTACGTTATTCCCAATGATCAGGATGTCATCCACATATAACACCAAAAAGGTGATAGCGCTCCCACTTACCTTTCTGTATACACAAGGCTCATCTTCGTTCTTAACGAAGTCATAAGATCTGATTGCCTCATCAAATCTTATGTTCCAACTTCGGAAAGCTTGCTTTAATCCATAAATGGATCTAAGCAACCTACCCACCTTTATCCGATAGTTCTTGGACACGTATCCCTCGGGTTGTATCATATACACCTCCTCCTCGAGGTTCCCATTGAGGAATGCGGTTTTTCACATCCATTTGCCGATCTCATAATAATAGTGTGCTACAATAGCCAATAGAATTCTGATGGATTTTAGCATTGCTACGGGTGAGAAGGTTTAAATTCATAGTCAACACCTTGCCTTTGACGATACCCCTTAGCCACTAGCCTTGCTTTATAGGTCTCTACCTTTCCATCTACTCCGATCTTTTTCTTAAAGATCCACTTGCAACCGATGGGTACAATACCTTCGGGCGCATCAACTATGTTCCAAACCTTATTGGAGTACATAGAATTCATCTCAGAATTCATGGCTTCTTGCCACTTTCCGGAGTCTATACTCATAATAGCATCCTCGTAGGTCTGAGGATCAATATCCTCTGCATCCTCTCCTCTAATATGTCCCACATATCTCTCAGGAGGATGGGATACTCTATCAGACCTGCGTAAAGTTGAAACTTGTGTATTAGGTACCTGAACAGACTTGGGCTGTAGAGTGGTGCTTGAGCTTGGTTCTCCAACCTCGCTCAATTCTATCATTCTCCCACTATCTCTGCCAAGAATGTGTTCCTTCTCAAGGAACACTGCTCTCTTAGCTACAAAGACCTTTTGGTCCTCGAGATGATAGAAATAATACCCACAAGTTTCCTTGGAGTATCCCACATATTTGCATCGCTCTGTCCTTGATTCTAACTTATCAGGGTTGTGTCTTTTAACATGTGCAGGGCAGCCCCAAATCTTAACAACCTTAAGATCAAGCTTCTTCCCTTTCTATATCTCATATGGTGTAGACACTACCGACTTAGTTGGAACTCTGTTCAGAAGGTAACCTGCGGTTTCTAGGGCATATCCCCAGAACGAGATGGGTAGGTCAGCGAAACTCATCATGGACCGTACCATATCTAATAATGTACGATTTCTCCTTTCAGAGACACCATTGAGCTGAGGTGTATAAGGAGGTGTCCATTGGGATAATATCCCATGGTCCTTGAGGAACTGAGTGAACTCTGTACTTAAGTACTCACCTCCTCGATCTGATCGAAGAGTTTTGATACTCTTTCCAGTCTGGTTCTCCACCTCATTCTTATACTCTCTGAATTTCTCAAAGGCCTCGGACTTGTACTTTATTAAGTACACATATCCATACCTTGAGAAATCATCAGTAAATGTAATGAAGTAGGAGTAACCTCCAATGGCATGAGTTGACATGGGTCCACATACATCACTATGTATGAGTTCCAACAACTCAGTGGCTCTCTCTCCAGTTTCACTAAATGGAGAGTTGGTCAGTTTTCCACGAATGCAAGGCTCACAAGTTGCATATGACACATAGTCGAATGGATCTAGATATCGATCATTTAGCAACTTTTGAATCCTTCTTTCATGGATGTGACCTAGCCTTCAATGCCACAGGTATGCACTGTTCAACTCATCTCGTTTTCTTTTGGACACATTTACATTCATGATATATGGAGTGGTGTCTAATATAAATAAACCATTATGCAATGTTCCTTTCATGATGATCTTATCTTCTAATAATATCGAACAACCATTGTTCTCAAAAATAAATTTATATCCACTAACGGTTAAACATGAAATGGAGATAATGTTTTTGATAATAGAAGGAACAAAATAACATACATCTAATGCAATAAAAGCTCCACTAGGCGGATGTAGGGCGACCTGTAACCAACGCTACTACAACAACTTTGCTCCATTACCCATCTTGAGGTCCATCTCGCCTCTCTCTAGTCTCCTAGGCCTTGCTAGAACACACAACAATTGTATATATGATAAGCACTCTTTGGTATCCAATACTCATATGTTATCATAAGAGTCTCGACAAATGGAGACCCGATCATGAATGTACACGAAGCTTCATCAAGCTTTTGTTTTAGCCCTTTCTACAAGGTACTCTTTACGGTTCTCTTCCAAAGCCCATCTTTACCACGGTGGAAAAATCTTGGCCTTTGTCCTTTGTTGGGTCTTTCTTAGCAACCTTTGCTTTACTACTGGTTTGACCTTACCCTTTCCATTCTTAAGGGACCTTTACGCTTTCCTTTTCCTTTTGGTCTCACCGGTGTAGAAACTCCGGCTTCTCTTTCTTGATAGTACTCTCTGCCTCCCTCAACATATTGAGAAGCTCGGGAGAGTCACTTCAAGCTTGTCCATATTAAAATTCATTATGAACTGTGAAAAGGAATCGGTAGGGGCTGAAGCACAATGTCCACACATAAGTTATCCTCTAGGACCATTCCTAGACCTATGAGTTTCTCTATCCACTCAATCATCTTTAGGACATGGTTCTAACGGTGTCCCCTCAGTCATCCTAGCGGAAGAAGAGGCTCTTAGATATCTCTATATCGGCACAGTCCTTCCCCTGTTCCTCAAACAATTCTGGACATGTAGGAGAATGGATCTGGCATCCATCTTTTCATGTTGTCTTTGTAACTTCGTGAGTCATAGAGCCCAACATATAGCACTGAGCAAGAGTGGAGTCATCAATGTACTTCACGTGGCGGCGATCTCATCCTCGTTTGCCCTTCTTCTTTTCGTAAAGGCATCCTTGTATCAATGGCGTACCCGATTTTCTCCCGTTGTGAGAACAATTCTCAAGTTACTGAGCCAATCCAGTATAATTTGGACCAGTGGCGGTTGACATCAAGTATGCCACGTAAAGGGATTTGGAAAGCGACATTTTTCTGAAAATAAAGATCAGTGAAAATGAATAACATGCAGATTTTGCAAGAAATAAATTATCAAGATATGGACTTCTATCTTAATATGCTCCCACTATTTTACTAACGAGTCCGCGACACCCTTAGCATTGCGAAAAAGCGGAAGTCTCCGGCAACTTCTAGTGGGGATCGGGATCCAATCAGCAGTCTTAGTGTAACCTCGAAGGACTCGACCAATCACACTAAGCCTAAAAAGGTAGGCAACTCTTGTCGATCACAACTCCTTGTGATTCTCGTCTGTTCAACCTCCTCCCATCACCATGGCCTCGAGGGACTTCGACCAACCATGATGCTCGGTTAAGTCAACACCTTCGTTACAAGATGAGTCCGATTTGATGATATACCCTCGAGGGACTCGACCAAGTATACCATGCCCTCGGGTCAACGGTGACATCTCTATGTCAGTAAGCAAGATAACGAATCGCGATATAGGTGAGTCTCGAGGGACTCGACCAACTTAACCTATCACGGGAATCGGTTCCTACTTATAACGATGGAAGGCCACGTGGGTCAATATAATTGCCTCACGTTTCTTTAATATTATCGAGATGTTTATATGATTTGGTCTCCTAATATGACATGTCACACATATACATATTTAATATATATCTACATCGCATGCAAAATATATATACATATTTAGTATGTGTATAAGCAATTACACCGGATGATCATGGACCATTAACCTAATATGATTAGGCCCGAGCCAATAGGCCTAATCACTCACATCAAGATCTATGTGTGCAACGGTGCATCTCCATGCCCCTGTGATCGTCCATTTAGCCCTTGTTTGGTTTGTTGACATCTTGATGCATCTTCATGCATCACGATCGTCCGCCTCGTGGGTCCCGCTATCGCATCCACGCCTCCCGCCAGGCCTCCTCATGTGATTACAACTTAATCATAGGCACGCAGGGCCCAACAATAAACGAAAATATAATGGAGGTTCAGGACCTCAATAATAATAATCACAAAACACACATCATCACACCGGTCCATGATCATCCGTCCACACATCATACATCACATGTATAAATAATCATCATCATGTAGGACTACTAGATAATAATAATAAAATATTAATAATCAACTAAACCTTTTAATTAATTAATATTTTCTGAAATCAGGGATATTATAAGGAATTTCTGAATTCATAGGGGTATTTTCGTAATTTGTACAAAAGACAGAAACCGGAATTTCTCAAATTCCGAGGGGTAAAACTATCTTTTGCCCAGAAAACCCTAATGCCCTTTCCCCTTTTCGCTGTTGCCGCCGCCACCCCCCCTAACGGCCTATCTGGCCAGGGCGAGGGCACGCCCTCGCCTGCCAGACGCGCCCGGCCGCCGTAATGCCATGGGTGGGCACCCCTTCGGCGCCGCCGCCAAGCCTCGATGATCTTTGTCCCCACCGGGCGATCGCCCACAATGGGGGGTTTTACCGCGGGAGCAACGTCGGTGGTAGCCGCGCCCTCGCTTTCGCGACGGCGTGACACAATGTCTTGGCGGCGAGGCAGGACACGCCATGGCAACGCTGCCGCGGTGGGCGTCGTCGCCCTCAGCGGGCGTTGTTGTCCCATCGAGCGGCCACCGCACAGGGGTTTCGCCTAAAGAGGCGGCGGCGCGGCCGGCGCCATACCCGGCCGCCTGCTGTGGGCTGCCGGCCCCAAGACCAAACCTCATCGCAAGCAGGCCCCTTGGACTTCTCGGTCAATTCTGACAGAACTTTTAACGAACATCTGGACTTCCGATGAACTCTCGAACTCCCAACGAAATCTCGTTCTTGACTTTGAGACTTCATTTTGCTTTATGCCTTGATCACTGTCGTAGTTAATCCTGTATACTTTAAACTTACTTTAATCTAGACAATTATTACAAAGCTTGAATCAACTGTTGTTCGATATGTCATTAGTTCATCAACGCTTCATCCAATTCTTCGGTGCATCGTCCTATCTTGTGGCCTATTGTCCAATCGACCAGTTGACCTCCGCAACTTTGATTTTCTTAGCACAATTTCCGCTCTTCTTGGCCTGATGCTTGAACCCATTGCCCAAAGCGTTCTAGCGATACGTCAACTGATCCTTCGACTCAATGTCCAATCTTCTGATATGTTTTTCTCCGGCCCAACATGATTTTTCTTACTTTAATTATCTCTCTCTGATCGAAGCTTTCTACGTCACTTAAAATACAGATTAAATTATAAACACTATCAATTGTTTTCATCATCAAAATATGAAATCAATAATATATGCATAATGAAAGGAAGATTTTAGTAAGGGTTATATCATCTGAAAGGGCTAAAAACATATTGTACATGTAGGGGATGATAAGTACATATGGTAGCAAGCTTCCTTTATGGTTTAAAAAATGAAGAGTAATATTCATAGTTTTCAAGATACAAATGATTGTGAAGAAAAAATTCTTGCTAGTGATAGGACAATAAGATGGAGGCCTTTCTGCTGAACAACATATGATGTATTGGTAGACTTATTAAAATTAAGTGTTGGACCTTGATTTGATTTGTATAATTGTGATGGATTCTTCAAGCCAATAATTTAATTTTTTCAAGAGACACAAAGTAAGAAAATACTTACCAAGATGGATATTGTTTGGTAAGTTTTTTAGGAGTTCTAATTATATTCAATTTAGTTGAAAAAAATTTCTAGTTAAATAAAAATTTCTAGGTGAATTAGGATTCATTCTAATAAATCTCAAGATTTTGATGAGAGAAAAAAGTAAGACATTTAAGTGCTTTCGGAGATCTAGAGTTAAAGTGAAAAGTACTTTAGATTTATATAAGAAGATGTTAAAAAAAATCATGGAGGGAGAAATAACTCAAAAAACCTCATAGTTAATCTTATATAATGAAGAATTTAATTTTTTTTTCTATAAATATAGGTAGAAATTTATCAAACCAAGTTAATCTTATGTTGATTTTCTAAAACACTATTTATTTGTCAATCTGCATATTTTGATTCATTTGTCTCCTATTATTTTTATATTGATAATCAAATGTTTTCAATAATTTGCGCCAAGTTATTGTTCATTGAAATTTTTTTTTAGAGTTGTTTGACTAGAGAATTTTCACAAACACACATGTTTTGGTGGTTTCGAGGTATAAAATTATATATATTTTACTATTTATATTTTTATATACCCATGATATATCATCTGTGTATTATTTTTATATTTATATTACTGGGTATATTTATATACCCAGGATCCTATCATTTATTATGTCCTAGTTGTTTTAATTAGCAACAACAACAATCGTAATGAAGACATTGATTCATATTTTTATACTGTCGTATTTTACTAACGATGATTGTTTGAGAAGTTATGTTTCTAATATTAATATCATTTTGAGTTCATTATAACAATCAATTGATGAAGACTAACAATGTCGGCATATCTATAAGTTTTATTTTTAGCTTTGCATGAATACATTAAATTGGCATAGGATATTAGCAGTAGATAGGAACAAATAGAATGAGACAACCAAAACATGAAGTTGTCTGCATCTATCAAATTGCTTAGTTTAACTACAAACCATTTTAATAGATGGAAGGCTGCAGAACTCGAACCTGAAACCGGCCACGGTTTATTGACTCGACCTGCACCAACCTGTCAAATAATCTCATCTATGAAATATTCTCTTAAGTCAAGAAAGAAAGAAATAGAATATCATAGAATCACTTTTCTGATAGAAAAAAAAAATAAAGTTGGTAGTAAAAGTCGATGACAATTATCATTTCTATATGAAAGCATACAAAAGCACTCGTCACTATATTTACTTCACCGCCATAGTAGCCACGAACTGTGCCCAAAAGCAATTCCTACCAACAAATCTATGTGGTCACCGAACAAGTTTTGCACACCAACAGTCATTACAAGCATTACTATTTATTCGCTCATCCAATTCCTGGTTTTCATCTTCACACTACTCTCGGAAAACATAGCTTCCACACTTGACCTTTTATGAGGTGAATGCTTACGAAAGTTCACTTACAAAAACGCAGGCAACTTGGGTATACAACCAAGGTGACTGCAGAGAGCATGTGCGATGCTACTGCTTGTCAAAGAGAATTATAGGAGGATAGAAATTGCAATGGCATGGCAAGGGGAAATCAGATATCAATCAGCACTGACCAAGAAAGGGTGTTGACAGACACCACATTCGATTGTTTGGGAGCCTGAGGCAGGAACTTGCACCTGAAACTCAAGGTAAATATCGTAGAATTCAGTCCTAACAACACATCAGTAAAATTCCAGTTTGGAAAATAGATGAAGAGATAAGGAGAAAGCTTATCATGTTGCAGAAAAAAAAAAAGTTATGATATTATAGACCTGAAGGTGGACTGTGCATATGGGACATGCTACTTCCCTCATTGGCTTCCAAGACTCGTCAGAATTTGAACCTATGAAATAGGTACTACCATAAATTAGTCAATAGTAGTACATGTTATATCAGAAAACATAGTATAATGTTCTACAATATAGCACTAAAGTACCCGACTTACGATTCTTGTTCAATTCCTCCTGTTGCAAAAAATAAAGACCAAAACCTTAATTATTCATCATAATATCTGGGTTAAAGAAGTTAGATGCAAGAACTAATAAAGCTGGCTAACTGGATCATTTTACAACAATGAGAAAAATATGCCCTCCATATAAAGTATCACAGCGAGACATCTGTCTAAACATGGTGGTCTATAGCAATATAAAAGACTGCACCTGAAGCCTTCGCGCAAGATCTTCATGACTTTGCAGACCAGCAGGTTTGCTGACAGCTTCTTTTGCATTGCTTAACCTTTGAGAAACTTCTGCCTATTCAACGTGAGAGACTCCCATGTAACATCAAGCAAATCACTTCTCAAGTCGTGTTTTTCAGTTAATGCTCAGAATATCTAACATTCATACTAACCATGCAATTTTAAGTTTCAGTACTTAAATTAGCAGATCAAGCGTGTTAGGGCTGTTTTATTTCCACACAGATTCTATACTATATGTGAAGAAAAATGAAATTTTCTAGCTTTATACAAAATTAAATTTCACATGACAGTGAGATTTACATAGTTCACAAAAGTTAATTCAGTAATTTTCACTATCCCAGGAAATTAGTTCAGCAACCACAAAGTACATAATCTGGCCCCATTGACAACACCTTTCTCTAGTGAAAGTTAATCAAAATTGGTGACCACATGTCAGCATTTGGTGACAAGTCAACACTAAGTTCACACATGCAAAGCAACTTGCCAACTCTAATACTTACATGTAATATGAACTCAGAGGGCCCGAACACAAGACAAGACAGTGAATTTCTCGAGGACAAACTAGTTCAATTTTTTTGTAGAACATCCATGAACAAAGAAAAGAAAGTTCAAGTAAGACAATTCAAGCTATAATGTAAGTGGACCACCACTGGCTAATAATAGCCATAATGTAAGAACTAGTTCAGATCTTTTGTAGAACATCTATGAACAAAGAATAGAATATTGATCAACTAAGACAATTTACGCCATAATGTAAGCGAACTACCGCTGGCTGATAACAGTGTTTTATCAACCTAAGGTGCAAAATCTAGCTAATGGACTTGCAGCAAATCCTCTGGATGGAAATTCAATAAAGATGTAAAATGAAAGTAATTCACTCAATTGGCTAAACAAATCATATTTTCTTTAAAAAACACTTTCTTCACCCTTATGATTAATGATAATACTAAAATATATGAGTCTATCACTGTAGATTGTTTCAAGGAGGATCCTTATAAAAACACAAATGTCTTTAAAAGACGATCAATGGTCACTGGAGGGGTAAAATGTTTTTAGCAAACCTAGCTTCCAGAAAAGAAAAAGATCTTTTAGCAATAATACATCAGATTTTATATGAGATTGGAACAACAAATGCCTACTGCTACAAGAAGACCCATTATAAATATAATATCTTAAAAGACTTAAATAACGTTCACCAACATCATCTCGACTTCCAGAATATCAACAATCGAAACTTTCTCCTGAACCCAAAAGGTTATGCAGACACCTAAATTTGAACCACTATTTAATATACATTATCAGTGAAGACCAACCTGACATAGTTCAAACTTAAAACTGCATATCTCTACAAGCATCAATTTTCAGGAGTAAGAAATGACATCATCAAAAGTACAAAAACCAATTTGTGCAATGATGTTAAAAGTAAAGGATAAACCAGTCAATATACCATGCATCTATCACAAACTCGGACTTGCTGAGCATTTTCTTCTGCAGTGAGAGCAATTCTACCCTTTGTGCACTTGTCGCAGAAAATATCGCCACAATTCCTGCAATGATGCTGAAAGTAAAGAATGGAATTGTCATGCTATATCACAAGGAAAATTGTGATATCAAACAAGGTTGAAAAGAAAACTGATTAGATGAAAATCATCACCCTGCGATTGAAAGCTCCAAAATCTGATCCACATGATGTGCATTTGCTAACAGCTTCATCCGGAACCTAAATGTATGGCAATACAGGTATGCTTCAAGTACTGCAGATCGTAAGAATCGTAATAGCAATTCTGAATCAAGGGAAATACAACAATAACTCAAACATTAAGATGCCCAGCAGGCCAGTCGATAATATGGATAGTCTCATTCAGTATGCATTGCAAGCCAGATTTACTATTAGCTTCTTTGACCAAAACAACCAGCATATATGAATACATGAACAAAATACATCACAAAAAAAAGGGACACTTCAGCCTCTCATATGCAGCAAACAATATAAAATCAACAAAGGGCAATAGAGCCAGCACCAGCTCCAGAAACAAATAAGGTTTTAAGTCACAAAAACAAATGAAAGTATCACTAGAATAATCATTTTTTCACACCAACAAATATCAAGTTGAAAAAATTCTTTAATAACCAAAGAAAAAGCATCTAAACTTACCCAGTGATCTTTTTCCTCATTAGCAGGTTTAATCAAGTTCATCCAGTTCACCAAACTTTTTTTCCTTTCAGCTGATTGATCAGATACCTTGCTAGCATCAGCAGCTTCTTCGCCTCTGGTTAGGCTACCATTTCCACCCATCTCCTTAAGCTACAATTTTTTGTCACATTAATTAATTTGTAAACAAAAAACATATTTGCACAAATGACATTGAAATACATAAAAAGATACTATGGAAACATGTAAAGATTACAGCCAAAAAACGAAACAAAATAGCTAAGAAGTTTGAGTGACATATTGAGAGAAAATTTATTTACAGTTACAGACACTGTAATGATCTATAGTGTCATCAGAAGTCCAAATATCTAATTAATGCCTGTAGCAGGAATTTGACCAGTAATTCAAGGAGTTCAAGAAAGTTATCTACATTCAAAAGAGAAGCTACTCATCTAACAAAATAAGGATTAATGGTTTGCCATGAAGAACTGATCTTTCTGCTGTTTCTTCTTGAGCTTGACATGTTTTGCACAATATTAAGATCAGGCAAGGTCAGATAAGTTTGGGCCATGCAGATCCTCTAGTAACATGATCAACCTGAAATAAGAGGATGATTCTATGTGTTTTGTGAGATCAAAGAACAATAATTGGTAAATCTGAAAGTACTGTATGATTTTAGAGCATCTGGTCGAAAAATAGATAGTGATGTTGGGTCTTGAAAATTCAAATTATCGCAAATCTGCCAATATACTGAACGACAAGATTTCTAATTTTCCTCTCAGATACATAGGGTTTACCCTTAGACCAGATGTCTCATGTCTCGTGAGCAAATGATTAGTCCCTGCTGATCCACTGATCAAAAGAGAAGGGGCTAGTCTCTTGGAGAGTAAATTATTTATTTGCAAGAGGAAGATTGATCTTAGTGACTCATGCTAATTTCTAAGATGCTGCAATACATTCCAATCCTTTAGGGCACTTCATGATTGGCAAAAAAAAATATAAGAGGATAAGACATTTCTTCTGGAGAAAGGATTGAACTTCATGCATGAATGGGTTCAAGTAAACTGCTATGTGGCATGTTAACTAAATAGTTTTAAAGATCTTGGAATCTTGAATCTAAATGTTTCAATATCGGTCATGATTTTTTTGTTTCCAACAGAGATAATGTCCCTTGGCGGAGCTTAATATGGGGGTTTACTGCATAAAAAAACAGTCATTCAATCATATGAGGAACTGCAAGGATTTCCTTTGGACAGAATGTTCCTTGGATGGATTGAGGTTGGAAGAAGCTTTGACATGGCAATAGAATGATTGTGAAGTGTTGGCTTGGTCAGATGATTTTGGACAGTCACAATGATTGAATTTTCTGATTTTTTTTTAATTGAATGGAAAAGAAGCCAAATTTTAACAGTTTAATAATTCTGATTGGAGAAAACTTATTTAATGATTGTCAGTTGCAGCTCCTAAATCTTTCAGAGTCTCTGGATAGGTGTTCATTTACTGGTTTTGTAGATTTGATATGGAGACTGGCGAATATGTCAAAATTGTCAATATTTTGCTTTTATATAATCTTGGATTGAGGGTAGAAGTACCATTGCAATGAAAAATTGGAAGACTTGTGCTACCCACAAGATCAATAGGTTTCTCTGGTTGCTATTCATAACAGACTCTCCTCTAGAGTTTCCATAGTTTTATGTGTGATAATGGTGAGGAAACTGCTGATCATTTGATCTGTAATGCTACATGCATGGAGAGGTTTTTATTAATCTCACTAATATAGCCAAGTCGCTTGTTCATCTGTGGAACTCATAAAATAGTATGGTTCATGAGTTGATCCAAACGGCTTTGAATTCTCCCTTGGCAGCAGGTGTATAGACTTTGTGAAGGGAGTGGAATTTTGCTGCTTCAGTGGAAGGTATTAGATGCTGCTGTGGTTAGGGAAGATGTCAAAAGGGTGAAAGCATGAAATCAAAGGCTGTTTATTCTTCTTATTCTAATTGTTGTTTTTTCTTCTTCCTTTTATATTTTTTCTGATGTCATAAGAGTGCGGACCTTGATAGTTGTTATAACAATAAGGTTGATCCTTTGTGACCAGAATGACCAGATTCAAATCACATAAATAGTCTCTCTATTAATAGAGATAATAGTGTGTACTGTGTACATTGATCCTTCCAAGACCTATATTGGTCGGAGTCTCGTGCACTAGATTAACTTTTTTCTTTTGCAGATTTTTTTTCTACTTTTTCTTTTGCACTAGATTACTTTTTTACTGATTTTCTTTTTTCTAATGAATTGATGGACTAGTTATCCCAAAAAGAAGCTACTCAACAAGATACGCTATTCAAAATTGCAGTTTTCTGAAGATATTGCAATATGTGTCATTTCAATAAATTCTCAACAGACTGCTTTGCACAAGTGTAATCATAACAATTTGCTTGAAAGAAATTTATTCCAGCAAATTTATATTGATACCATGTGAATATTGGACGCCAGAATGCAAAACCCATGTTATTGACCATCATATTACCCAGATAAACCAAGAATAAAACAACAAATAAGAGACCTTAAGGCCTCAACCAAATCTTAGAGGTGGTATTCAATATTTGGTTCCAAGTCATCTTAAAACTTGACAATCACTAACCACCATGCCCAGATAGTAAGCTAGAGTATATCCAAAATGATAGCACTAACAGTGAATAATGTAGTTCATCTAAGAACATCAAAACAGATCCAAATCATTTAAAAACTGAACAGAAACTAAAATTTCTTAACCACAGATACTATGTGAAACAACAAAATTCATCCTTTACACCTTATGTGGCGTACACTACTTTCTAAGAGGAAAATCAGTCTGTAACTGATGATCAACTACTACATATAACCTGAATTCAATCTGCCGTACAAACTCTATAGTGAGTATAAAAAAATATCAACAAAACACTAATGATCTTTGGTATAAACTTCAGATACACCAATCAACAAAAGGCTAATAGTTATGGTCTAATAACTGAGAATAACTTACTATCTAAATTATATATTAACAAGTTTTTATCAATTTACAACAGACACCAATTCACGAAAATCAGTAGAATAACCTCTCAAAATAAAACAACTAGAAAACTCTTAGAACATTCAAATTAAGAGGAAAAAAGCTAGTTGAGTGCCTACCTGCACTGTAGCAGCTGTCACTGTGTCAAGTATGGTGTTTGTGGTGTAGCTGTTTGACTGAAGCCTTATGCGCCTTGGATCGATGTCAACAAAGCTCTTGGACCAAAAGGCAAATGTAGATGAATCCAATACCTAGATTAAACATACATGACATTTTCCAGATATGTTAAGAAACATATTATGATTTATTGGAAGCAAATTAAATCCTGAGTACCGAGCTTAATCTGAAAAACTTACTTCCCATCTTGTCACAGTCTCAAGAGGGTAGATTCTCAATGTCCTATTAGTGCTTGGGTCAAGCATGCGAATCCCATCCAATCCAATCTGTGACAAAAAAATATGCAACAACATGGAGGTTAACACAAGTATCTGAATACACATTTGACACAACATGATACCCAAATTTTAGATTAATTTTCAGTCATGTCTTTGACCAGATCACACCCTAAACTAGTCCTTATATGTCCTCCAAACATAATAATTTAATGCAATTAAAATACTAGAAACAACAATAAGTAGTGTCAATCCATGACCCATGCCAGTTGCATTCAGACCTAGGTAAACTGACTCTAACATCTAGACCCATGGTTAGTGCCTCAGTGGTCTCTTTTAAGAATGAATAGGTTCCAGATCTCTCTTTCTCCACTCATGGTTTTGCTAGGTCAGCAAATGACCTAAATCTTGAGTTGATGTAAAGATGCTATTAGGATAAAAGGTGGGTCTCAGTCCAATTCGTGCAAGCAATATGAATTGCATACAAGAACACAACAAAATTGGATGCTATAGCAAAATTGAAAATTTTAATTGGGAGAAAATATTACAGAGAAACAGAATAAATAAAAAACGGAGAAGAAGATAAGATGTTCAACCCAAAGACAAAGTGCGTTCACGTTGTTTACTTTAATAGCTAAAATTCCGGTAGAAACCAGTTCCATATATTTTCAAACAGGCTCAACAAAGTACTAAAAATCCCAATATGGATTCTTAAACTAAAGGAAATCACCTTAGTTAGAGGCCTAATACAAGAATTAGCTGCATATTTACCATATCAAGCTTAATTGACCACTAAGAACTCCATCTAGGAACCATTTCATTGAGGAAAGTCACGGAGAGCAAATGATAAACTAAAATAATCGTTTGGCTATCTTTGACTTTGACATCTTCTAAATAATCAATTTATAGAAGTACTGAGATAAATGTGTTAAAGAAACTGATCAACCACTAGCTTTTGGAAGAAAAATGTAGTGGTCCCAACAAAAAATCAATACGCACCTCCCAAATATCCCATATGAAATTTAGAAGTCCTAATATGTTTTATTGTATGTAATGAAGAAAATAAAAGTTGCACCTTCTCAAAGAAATGAAACATAAGAAATTGATCAAATCATCTCTTTTGGAGATCACCAAATTATCAAAAATGCATAAGAGGAATAATAGCAAAATAAAACCACTTTTAGGTGCTTGAACAGAGGGCCAATCGACTAAAAATATCTTCCCAAGAAAGGTCAGAGAGTGGTGAAACATTCAAGTCAGAATTGTCTATCATGAAAATCAGCATGTTGTCTGAATGTATAACAAGGCAATAATTGCTGAACATCAACTCTTTAAAAAGATTGGACAAAGGGAAAATGTGAAAAGAAAAAAAGAATCATTTGGATGCATATGTCAAGAGAGATCAATCTGTATGCATCATGAAAAGGGTTCTATATTAATTCATACAAAGACATAAGAAAAAAATCATGTGTCAGTATATTGCAAGCATTATGGATTGGTCATCTGATCCATTTTCTTTTTTCATCCATTTCAACCCATGAATAGAAAGGCCTAGCAACTTGTTAAACCCATAATTTGGTCTTGTTAATCCCACAATTTGAACTTGTTCATATTTTATGATGATGCAAAACTGTCGTTATAGGCAATGTATGGTAGATGATACACTTGCATTCTACATGCTTTGGCAATCAATGTCATTTGGGTGCAAACTGGGGGATCTTAATCTTTGCTTATAATTAAGCACATCTATCCAGTCCAACCTGCTTTAACAAATCAACCAAATTGATTTTTCTTCAATATTCAGCCAAAAATCGTCAGGTACTTACTTTTCACTGTAGCATGACCAAGTTGCCACATTTGCAAGATTCCAAAATCACTCTAAGACCTTCCATGTGTTATTAAAATCAAAATGTAATTCATGGGGAGAAATGAATTTCAAGATCAGTTTGTTGATGATAAAGGGGCTTGAGGTCATTTCCAAAAAAATAAAAATCCTAACTGGAAGATCATACTTCGAACAAAATAGTAGGACCAATTCTTCCCAACATCTAGCCATGTATTAGTAATCATCTATTTATTTTGTTGAACCTAACCTAAACAGGATCAATAATCCACAAACAGTAGACTCACTGCTTGAATCTTCAGATGATATTTCTAAAAAAACATGGTTGAATACCTAATATGCATAATAAATTACATCAACAATAACTGAAAAAAGACTGCAGATTTGAAAATTATAAAGAACAATTGACATGTTTATTGATGGAATTTTTCTAATTCATCATAAAGCTAAGCATTGCTCCTGAAGATGTAAATTGACGAGGTACTAAACAGTAAAAATGTCATTTCTTGATACCAAACCTGGCAAAGTACGTCCATAGTGTTCTGTCCTCCCACTTCAAGCAACAGCTTCACCCTGAACTTCTGCCCATTATTCACATCCGGCTGCATGTCCTCCTTTGGCACTGCTCTGACGATTTTCCCAACGCTTCCTCCTTGGTTATTCCCAACCGAAGGGAAGCTTACTGACCTCCCGTAATCATCAAAGAGGGTCGGCGACCTAGTGGGTACCGTCCCACGAGAACCATATGGTTCCGATCTCCCCCCATCATACTGGTACACGCCATCGCCAAGCCCATCATCCTGCGGACCAAACTCATCGTAGTGCATCCCAGCATAAAGATTTTTCTCATGGAACTCCTGACCGAAACCGGATCGGCTGTGCCCATACCCATCGTTCATACTCGCACCATACCTCCCAGAATTGTCATTGAAGTACTGTGCCTCTTGTTCAGGCATCATGGCAGAGCTCTGTTGAGAAACGTTATAAGAAGTGTAAGGAGAGGACAAGGAGGAGCTTGGGTTGGGGGAAGACGTGGGCACGGAGATTGGGTTCATAGGTGAGGCATGACTCCCGGTGGCCAGCTGATTGGGATCGTAGGGATAATATGGAACTGAAGACGGCTGCTGATGAGGATACAGCGATGCCGTTGGCGATGGCGATGTCTCCTGCGGGTAGGACGACGAATTGTAAGGTGGAAATGAGGGAAATTGGGGTGGTAACTGGGATTGGGGTTGACCGTAGGACGGCACCGAAGGGGGTAGACAGGAAGCGGGCTCCGGATTCTGGGAAAAGGGGGCGTAGGAGGATGGGGCGGGGCCGGGGGCAGCGGCGAGCGGGAAATCGGTGGAGTACGGCGGCGCCGAGGCGTACAATTGCTGGATCGGGGTGGACGGAGGTAATTCGGCGGGGACAGAACTGGGATTGGTGGGGGGAGGCGGGGACTGGGGGGCGTAGTACGAGCTGTAATCGCTGCCGTGCTGCATCGCCGCCGGCCGGTGCTCTGCCGATCAAAGCGATCACAGGCGATCGAAGAGGAGATTGAAACGGCGGCGTTGGATCGATCGGAGTGGTGGAAGAAACCAACGATGTAAGAGAAGAAGTCTGTTTTCGATCGGGTTGTGGCGTTTGGTTTCGAACGCGGGGGGAGAAGGCAGCTACCTTAGAGAGTCGGTGCTCCTGAGGAGCAGAGTTAGGTAAGCTGAACCGTGGATCGATCCATGTTGGATCAGGCCGCTCGTGAGTAGAATGGACCACTCTTGGTTTGATCGAACCATATCTGCTGTCGGGTTGGGCTTCAATTAAATGCCTTGATGAGCTCAAATTAATAAGTTGGGCTTCATAAGATCACACAATGCAACAAGCAAAAAAGCATATGAGTACAACAACAGTTGTGATAATCCTCAAAAATAAATGAATTTGTGTATTTATCCTTTTGAATTTAAATTTAAATTTAGCATATATATCCATCCCCCCATAATCAAAATACTTGCATATATGACGAGAACCACAACACTTGCAAGGGAAAAAGATCCAATCAGCGTCGCCTCACAGCTCTTCTTCTCTTCTTCCCCTCCTCGAAGAAAGAGAAATATAGTAATCTCCACCACCTACCGTGGCCTGCTTCGTGGAGGAGAATTCAGGTCGTCGTGTTCGCTCGACTGCGCTTCCAAGTGACGAAACCTTGGCTTCCTTCTTCCTTGCGATCCTTTGCCATGCCACTTTGGACTCCTCAGCCTTCTTTAGCCTCTCATTCAGTTCTCGGTATTTCATGCTTGTCATGGCGAGCATAGAGAAAACTCCTCAGCCTTCTAAGTGATTTCATGTGTCGCTCTCTCTGTGCATACAAGTGATTTATATGCCAACAAATAAAAATGATTGTCACCGGCCAATATGAACCATAGAGGAAACACTGATCCATTTCTTCTTGATTCTTCTCCATCAGATCCACCAAGAGAGGTTGATAAAGAGGATGACATGAAGTTGGAACAGAGGTTGATGCAGACAAGGACATCAACAAAATTTGTTCTCAATGGATATGTTATTCGAGAGATCGATTCAAATGTTTGAAGCAGGCTTCGCCATAATCTATTTATTGTAAGGAATGCAACAGAACACTTTGAAATGCCATGATGAGCTCCAACGCAGTGCAAAGAAATAAAACTTAACAATAAGAGGAGAGTGAAGCAGAAAGGGACTCCTCACAAAGAAGATATGGTCGAATCCAACATTCTTCTTCTTCTAGGTTAAGAAAGGTAGTCAAGACGAAGATGGCATTTTTAGAAAATAAATAGATAAACAAGTTGTAGAAGAAGTTGATTGTTATTAACATATCCCTTTCCTTTTATACAGGTTAAAAGGGAGAGTTTTCGTCAATAGGTTAGAGGATTTCCCTCAACAGAGTAGAGAGATTTCCTCAAACAATTAGGAAAATCTCATCTACTTATCATGCCCCCGCAAGATGGTACTTCGATCAAGGAGGCCAATCTTGGACTGATGTAATGCAAAAAGTTTATAAGCTAGAGGCTTCGTAGATGAGTCAACCAATTGATCAACCGTATGAACATGAGAAACACGAAGCTGACGACGGACAACTTGATCGCGTACAAAGTGGAAGTCGATAGCAATATGTTTCATGCGGGAGTGAAATACCGGATTAGTATATAGATAGGTAGCTCCAATATTATCACAATATATTGTAGGGGTGGAATCGATGTTGAGTTCCTGGAGTAGATTCGTGATCTAATTGAGTTCTGCAGTAGTAGCGGCAATGGCACGGTATTCAGCTTCAGTTGTAGACCGAGCAACTATCTTTTGCTTTTTAGAACTCCAACTGATTGGATGAGCACCAAGGAAGATAATATACCCCGATGTGGATGTTCTATCATCAAGGTTACCTGCCCAATCAGTATCGGCAAAGTCATGAAGATGAAGTGGAGAATGTTTACGAAAAAAGAGTCCATGATTTATGGTCCCTTTAAGATATCGTAGAAGTCGCTTGACCGCAGGCCAGTGTAGAGTATATGGTTGCTGCATAAACTGTGATAATTTGTTGACAGCAAATGAGATGTCTGGACGCGTGAGAGCTAAGTTTTGTAAAGAGCCAACAACTTGGCGGTATTGAGTGGGTTCCGTAGTAGGACTTCCATCCGATAATTTGAGAGAACCACTAGTAGAGATGGGGGTTGTAACTGCATTTGTATCCTGCATGTTTGTCTTTAATAACAAATCTTGAATGTACTTGCATTGTGATAAAAGGAGACCAGAAGACGTGAAGGTAGCTTTGACGCCTAGAAAGTAGCTCAAGGGTCCGAGATCCTTAAGCGAGAATCGAGCTGCCAGCTATTTGATGAACGCTTGGATGCTGATGGGATTGTTGCCTGTGACAATAATATCATCCACATATACCAGAATATACATTGTGTTTCCATGATGATGTCGCAGAAACAACGAAGTGTTAGATTTGGAGTTAAGAAGGCCAATAAAAGTCCAAAATGAGCTAAGTTCAGTGTACCAAGCTCTCGGAGCCTGACGAAGTCTATAAATGGCTTTTCCGAAGTTTGCAAACATGCTGTGGATATTGAGGATGAGTAAAACCGGGGGGTTATTGCATAAAAACATCTTCGGATAGAGATCCCTGTAGAAAGGCATTATTAACATCCAATTATCGTAATTGCCAGCCTTTAGTTGTAGCCAGACTCAAGATAAGCCGGATTGTAGTGGGTTTAACAACAGGACTAAATGTCTCAGTGAAATCAACTCCAGGTCGTTGATGAAACTCTTTGGCGACCAGGCGTGCCTTATATCGGGCAACAGAGCCATCTGGGTTCCGCTTAATTCTAAAGACCCACTTACACCCGATGATGTTTTGTGAAGGATGGAAAGAAATGAGATCCCACGTTGAATTATGGAGGAGGGCATTATATTCCTCACTCATGGCAGTACGCCAATGTGGAGATTTTTGGGCTTGAGTGAAGGTGGTGGGTTCAACGTTGGGGGATGAGGAATTCATGATAGCTTGTAGGTTAAGTACCTGACGAGGTTTAAAAATACCATGCTTAGAGCGAGTGGTCATAGGATGATTAGAGACGACAGGATTGGGAGGTGATGTTGGGTGAGGATCTGTGGCACAAGCCGGGTTAAGTAGAGACACGTCAGGAGCACTTGGGCAAGAAGGAGGTAAAGAGGATGGTTGTGTTTTGGAACATATTGCCCCATCAATTGGAGAAGAGTGGAGTGGAGTAGGAACAGAGGAAACAGGCAAGTGTTGAACTGGAGTGATATAGTGCAGATCAGGAGGGGAGGAAGTAGACGAAGTCATGGGAGGCTCGTCCGATTGGTCCGAAGGTATACTCCAATGAGATAGTGAAGTGGTCCGATGGCAGGATATGGAAGGGTTTGGAAAGGAAAGTTAGACTCAACAAAGACAACGTGACGTGATATGAAGATTTTATGAGTGTAGAGATTATAGTAGTGGAAAGCATTATGTTCAAGTGAGTAACCAATAAAGACGCAAGGAGTAGACCGAGATAACTTATGAGAGGCATAGGGACATAACCAAGGATAACATAAACAACCGAACACTCAGAGTTTACGAAGGTTAGGGGGTTTGTGAAATAGTGTGTCAAAGGGCGACTGGTATTGTAGAACTGGTGTAGGCATTCGATTAATTAGGTAGACAGCAGTTTGAAAGGCTGCTGTCCAAAAAGTTGAAAGTATGGAAGCCTGATGTAGAAGTGTGAGTCCAGTTTCTACTATATGCTGATGTTTGCGTTTGACAGAACCAACTAGTTGAGGAGTATGTGGGGGAGACTTGAGGTGTTGAATGCCACAAGCTAAGAGATGGGATACCAGGGCTTGATATTCACCGCCACCATCAGAGTAGACTATTTTAATGGTAGACTGAAAATAGTTTTCGACCAATTTTTGGAAAGTGGAAAAAATGCGAGAAATGTCAGATTTATGAGAAAGAGGATATATCCATGTGTACTTAGAGAAGTGATCTACAAAAATAACATAAAATCGAAATTTATCAAAAGATAATATTGGAGCAGGACCCCAAACATCAGTATATATAATTTCAAAAGGTTTAGAGGAGAAAATGGAAGATGAGCCAAAAGGCTGCCAATGACTCTTTCTACTAAGACAAGCATCACAATGTATCATAGAATTAGTGGACTTAAAAAGAGGAAGAGAGTGACGAGATAATAATTTCTGCTGAATAAAGGATGAGAGATGACCAAGCCGACGATGCCACACATCAATTGGAGCCGCAATAGAAGAATGAACAGTGGGCTGGGTTATTCGAGAGGTTGATAACCATTCGTAAATGTTGTCTTTATTCGGGCCTTGGACCAATGATGCCCCCGTGCTCAAGTCCTTAACAAGAAATGAATCAGGAAAGAATTCAATGGAAGTATTGTTATGTTTACAAAATTGAGAAATAGAAATGAGGTTGCGTTTAATATGAGGGGCACATAAAACATCATCGAGGGTAAATGTATTAGAGTCAGAATTAAGCATTGTGGAACCAGTATAAGTTATAGGAAGTCCTTTACCATCACCGATGATGATATCTTTATCGCCGCCATAGGGATTGTGAAGAGACAAATTCTGAGATCAGCGGTGATGTGATAAGAGGCACCAGAATCGACAATCCAGTTGGACTGGCTAAGTGTCGGAGAAGTTAAGAGATTTGCTTGATGCCAGTGTGACGGAGCAGGGGAGGCAAGGACGAGACCGAAAAACTTTAGCGAAGTGGCAGACTTTGTCACATAGTTAGCAAACGACCCGTCTTTGATGGCTCGGTAGGGCAGAACGCCAAGACGAATGATGGCTGGAGTTACCACTTTGCGAGAAGTGATGACTCACATAATCAAGAGGCGCATTAGCCAAACCTTGGGTGATGTTCGGCGAGTACCGAGTGCTCTTCCGTTTGGACTTGTGACTGACTTGAGTTATGACAGTTGATCCAGGCAGTTTGTCTGCATGCTTCAAGTACATCTCATAGTCAGTCAGTTTATCATAGAGATCTTCATCAGAGACTAGTGAGTCGCATGCCCAAATTGCAGCAGCCAATTCCTTGTAGTCGTTGTCCATACCATTGAGGGTATAAATGACAACCTCTTCGTCACATAGGGAATGACCTATCAAGGCTAAGTCATCAATGATAACCTTGATATGTTGTAGATAATCAGAGATAGTACTTCCCTCTTGTTTCGTCACCATAAGCTTGATAGAAGACTGAGCTTGCAAGTACGCGAATGATTTGCCAGGGTGGTTTGCAGTGTAGACCATGCATCGGCAGCTGTTACACATGAAGATATCAAGGGAGCAACGAATCTAGCAACTGAAGCTTGAATAGCTTGGATGATGAGACGATCTTGACGTAGCCACAGTTTGTGAGCTGGATTGGGTACTGGACTGGGATCGCCAGGGGCATTGAGCATGGCCGGAGGACAACTGAAAGTGCCATCAATGTAACCTAACAAGTCGTATCCAAATAAAAGATTAGAAAATTGAGCTCGCCAGGATGCATTGTTGCCACCCTTTGATAACTTAAAGGGGATCAGCATGGCAACATTGATGGAGATAAGCCCCAGAGAAGAATAAGAAGTGGAGTCCCTACAGAACCTGAAACATCGAGGAGAAGTGAACGAAGACTTTTTTTTGTGCTTTTTTTTTTTTTTTTGGAAGATATGCAGCGAACCTTATGTGATACTCAGGTCACACAAGGTGGAGAATGAGGGAGGGGGGTGCTGCTGTAGATTGCTGCTTGCTGCAGTAGATTATAGAGGCTGTAGTTCACCGGAAGATGGCCGCGAAAACTGCAGCGGTACTCAAGACTGCGGTTCGCTGCTGTGGATTGCTGCTTGCTGCAACAGATTGTAGAGGCTATAGTTCGCTGGAAGATGGCCGCGAAAACTGCAGCGGTACTCAAGGAAACTGCAGTGAGAGAAATCTGCAGCAATTAGATGTATAGAGGAAAGCGGCAGTGAAAGCTACTGCGGTAGAGGAAGGAAGATGTAGTGGTTGCTGCTGGCCGGGAAGCGGTTGCGACAGCGAAGGAGGAAGACGCGGCAGCCGTCGTTAAGCAAGGAAGACTGAGCGAGGAAGACACTACCATTTGCCGTTCGTCGCTATTGAGGAGGACACCGCCATTAAGGAGGCACCGTTGTGTAGAGGGAAGCGGCAGCGAAAGCTGCTGCGGTAGAGGAAGATGCAGCAGTTGTGACTACTGTTGGCCGGGAAGCGAGGAAGACACCACTGTTCGTCGTTCACCACTATTGAGGAGGCAGTGAGAGAATATTTTCCTCCTTGCGTGACGGTGACAGAGAGTGTCTGCTGTAGGCAGCAAATAGGAGAGGGAGCAAGGCCGGCGAAGAAAAGCAAGACCGGCGATGAAGGAAGAGAAGGAGTGGATGAGCATAGCCAAGACGGTGCTCGTTAGCACTGGCTCTGAATCCGTGTCTTGTGCTTCTTCAATAACTCCGCTTGAGGCAACGTGTTACTGTGGCCGCTTGGCTAACACACGACGATACTGCTGTCGCCAAGAAGGAACGGCTCTGATACCATATTAGAAAATAAATAGATAAACAAGTTGTAGAAGAAGTTGATTGTTATTAACATATCTCCCTTCCTTTTATAAAGGGAGAGTTTTCCTCCATGTTAGAGGATTTCCCTCGATGGAGTAGATGAGATTTTCCTAACTGTTTGAGGAAAATCTCATTACTTATCACACTCCATGTAATCTCTCTATGATTGATTGTCTAAAGTAATCTCACTGTACAAGTAAACCAGCAACCATGCCTAAATGGTAGTAACTGTACATATTGTATAGTTGCAAGAAAGCAAAACAATCACAATAAATTATCACTGTAGGGTAACATTAGGACTGACTTGCAAGTTAAAGTTACAAGCAAGTGAACATCAACTCAAGTTAGTAAATGGTAGTAAGAAGATACAACACACACTACATCTTAACCTTTGTTTCTCAAACAAGGAATATTGAGATTGAATTTATCCTTATTTTCTAATCATTCATATTATCTCTGATTAACTAAAAAAATAAATCAAAGAAGACATAAGTCACCACCGACCTCTTTAAAAAATACTCAACAACATAAATTAGTCGTATGGAACTGCTTCAATAATTCATTTTCGTATATTATGAGAGAGAATCTTATATGCAAAAATGTTAGTCTATGAGCAAATTTAATATATAAGACTCTTACTAATGCATTATCTTATTGGATGCTTAGACGATCGCCTAGGCATTGGGATGATGGACTAGGTGAGGTCGTATAATTGGGCACAGCTTATACGCATGCCTAAGCTTAGGTGATATGCCTAAACTGATACTCATTTAATCTAACTAAGCATAATGTTAGTTTGATCAAACCAAATAACACATCGCTTGCCGACCCAGACCTCGTCTCCAGAATGCCCATCACTAGTGTTGATCAATGATTTCCTCCATCAATCATCCTTTTTCTCTTTCTTAGCCCACTCAAGATCATCTTTGACTAATAAAAAAAAAAAGTCATCAACACCCACAACACTGGCTTTTCTCAAAGTTATCTGATATATCCTAACAATAGTCCATTGTTGCTTTGAATTGGAAACTCCTCTCAATGGGAGAGTTCCTTCTATCGCATGTATCACTAGAAAAGACAACCTTAATTTGTTTTTCTCTATTCTTTTCTTGATGTTTAGATGACACCCTACTGGTTTTCATCATAGGGAGAGAAAGCCAACCGCCATTAATAACTTGTTGCTGGCACAATGACCTCCTATCCTTGAGCCTCTCATGAATGGATGTTATTTCCTCCTACTGCAAGGAAGACATCTTTGGATAGTAGGATACTAGAGTATGCATAACTTGAAGGTCTTGTCAGCATTAAGAGTTAATCATGCTTCCTCTATGTTAGCAAGTTTGAATGCCTCCTGAGGTCCAGCTACATAGCCAACTTAGTTAACCAAATTCTTGATTTGGATACTGCCACCACGATATGATATGAAGGATCGTTGCCTTTCTTTTCTGGGTTCAAGTGGTTTAATGGATTCTTGGTTCAATTGTGCCATCCAACATTAATCCAAGGCCTATACAAGGAATCATCTTCTTGTTTAAATACCTAATTTGAAGTCTTCATCTGTTCATCTATATGTTTGGGATTGTTATCAGGCTCATTCCTCAACATTGGAACAACTAGGAAAAATCAACCATGCAATGGTTTGGAGAATTGCATGAGAATAAAAACACCAGCCATGATAATGTTAAAAAATTTTATATGTTTTCCTAAAATAAGAATAATTTGAAGGAGGATACTAGAATTAAAAAGTTCTAATGGTCAACCTAGAACTATACCTTTATAACTAAAAGATTAGTCTCTAAGGAACCATGGATAGAGTCTGACCCTTTAAGGACTAAGGACCTCTAGTGAAGACTTTGATTTTCTCTTCCTCAGCTAACAATCTAAAACAGAAGAATACAAAAGCAAATTCACAATCTAGCAGGCAAAAGATATTCCTCACTTTTTAGGCAACTCAAATTGAAAACAAAATCAAAACGAGTCCTACCAAAGAATTAACCACATAAACTATGTATCCAAGACTCTTTTACAATATCATGCTTCTTCAAATCCAGCACTAATTCTCAGTTAGAAGAATACTAAATTTGACTGAGATTTGTCTTTGAGACTAATAGAAAATTTTTCAGATTTTATCTCATGGACTCTTCAGAACAAGCCTTCCTGGGTGCTGGGACTACTATGAAGTGGAATAGCAAGAACACTATTAAGATGAATAATAGAAGAGTAGTGCACTAATGGAGAAGAGAGGAACTTGTGTTCTCGCAACTATTTACATTTAAAAAAAAAAACGCAAGCGTAAGATCTATTACTTTAAAATTCTAGTACAGACTACTCCATACTCCTCGGAGCACAAAAAATAGGCAAGTCCTTCAGCCAGTTGTCCCTTTAAATATAAAAAGATTTTGAGGAAAGTACAAAATGTGCTAATCAATTAAGACTCTTATTTCCCTCCTCGAAGACATGATAGAATTTACGTGTCATAAAATAGAGAAAAAAGCATCAAAACATATCACACACAGTTAGTTAACCTCTAAAGTGTGGTCTCCTCCTTGTTGAGGATCCTTAGAATTGTCTCAGCATCAGACTCAACTTGAAGCTGGATAATACCAATTTTGATCGCAGGTTTCATCCCCAATTTGATTAGCAATCAGCATCTGGCAACCTGCTATGACACATTTGTTATCATTGGATCTGATAAGGAATTTGGCCCCTCTTGTTTCCTCCTACATATTGAATGACCCATCAGAATTTAATTTATATTAACTAGCCATCAGTTTGTCCCAGGTCCCTAGAATTTTGCATTGCACCATCAAGCCTTCAAATAGTTATAGAGTTTTACGTAATGATAACTATGCTATTAACTTTCAAATAACTAAAATTGAAGCATTCTGACCTCCTATAGGCGTTGAATCAATTGGTAAATTATTTGATCTAATCTATATATTGAGAAAAGTATACAGCAAGATTAACTATGATAGTGGTTAGACATGAAGCAGATGAGCCGGAGTCGAGATCGAGACTTCGTTGGAAATTTGAAAGTTCGTTGGAAGTTATGTCGGAATTGACTGAGAAGTCCAGAAGCTTGCCAAAGAAGCTCATCGGAACTCGTCAAAAAGATCATCATAAAATCTAGGAGCTTGTCGAGAGTCTGTTGGAACATTACCGAAAGATCATCGGAAGTTCACTAAAAGATTACCGGAAGCTCGCTAGAAGAACAATTGGCATACCAGACAATGTTTGCTTGTTTAAATGTCTTAATATCATAGTTAGACCTTAAGTTGAGTTATGATTGATAGGTAATCTCACTAACTCAGTTAGGGATTAATTGGGCCCTTAATAGGGTTGAATTGGGTTAGTTGAACAACCCATTCAATACCTGAAGTCATAGCCGGTGGTGGCACCGCCTATTGACCTAGTCTCCCAGGTGGTTTGAGCAGTGGTACTGTCGACAATAAATGCTATCAGGTAGTAGTACCGTCAAAGCTTAATCTTCGAAGCTTTGTCATGATACCACCCGATGTCAATCTGCATATAGTAGTACCGCTCAATAAGGAATTTTGACTCCTCTTGTTTCCTCCTACATATTGAATGACCCATCAGAATTTAATTTATATTAACTAGCCATCAGTTTGTCCCAGATCACTAGAATTTTGCATTGCCCCCATCAAGCCTTCAAATAGTTATAGAGTTTTACATAACGATAACTATGCTATTAACTTTCAAATTGTTGGAAAAAAACATATTAAAACAGAATATTCTTTTCCCTCTTTGTGTATCAAAATGAGTTTCTCATTAAAATATCAACTTGATATTTAAATAAAAATATCAACCAGGACAACATAAACAATAGAGCCAAAAATCAATCACACGAAACCAAATCGTGAAAAACCCAATATGAGAAAAACTACGAGACCGTAGTCCACCTCAAACTTCCACTATCAATAATAATAATAACATATTTGCAATAGGTCTTCTCTAGAATAACTAGATGATCATAATAACATCAAGATCATAGATCTTGGTTCAAGAATAGCATATCTTGATCAAAGGGTGGATCTCCTCGTAAGAGAATTCTAGATCTCACAAAGTGAATATAGCAGGAAAATACCTTAGAGAGGGTAAACTATAGATCAACATCGTTAGGATTGTAGAGTTTACTACAAGGATTCTCCACATAAAATTTGGACCAAAATTAACAACGTTTGACCACCGATCGTTACAGAAAACTCAGAAACATAATCTTTCTTTCTTCTTCTCTCTTCTTTTCTCTCTCTTACCGTGTGCTGCCGCCATTCACACCAGTAAGAAAAAATTTTCTCTCTCATATTTTACCCTATCTCATGTCTTTCTATTTTAATTACTGATTTGGGTTGTCCAATTGTCTAAGCACACATATGGGTTGGACCTATCAATTCTCCCCCTCTAGCTCATATGATGGGCTATACCAAGCCCGCTCTTTGCCTACATACTTCAAGCTTCTCTTTAGGTAAAGACTTTGTCAATATGTCTGAACCATTCTCATTGGTATATACTTTTTCCAACTGTAATTCTTTCAACTCAAGCACATCACGAATCCAGTGATATCTCACATTAATATGCTTGGATCTAGAATGGTATGTTGAATTCTTAGAGAAGTGAATGACACTCTAACTGTTATAGTAAACAGTATATATTTCCTATTTTAAGCCCAATTCCTGTATAAACTTTTTCATCTATAAAGCTTTCTTGCAGGCTTTAGTAATTGCTATGTATTATGCTTCTATAGTTGATAGAGCAACACACTTCTGTAACTTTGATTGCCAAGAGAGTGCTCCCCCTGCAAATGTCATCAAGAACCCCGAAGTAGACTTCCTGGAATCAGTATCACCTGTCATGTCTACATTTGTGTACCCTTCTAACATATGTTCATCATTATCAAAACATAAACATAATATGAAAGTACCTCTTAGATATCTTAATATCTATTTCACTACCGCCCAATGTTCCTTTCTAAGATTTGAGAGAAATCAGCTAACAACTCCAACTGCATGAGCTATATCTGGCCTAATACAAACCATAGCATACATCAAACTGCCTATTGCAGATAAGTAAGGCACTCTGGACATTTCTTCTTTTTCTTTCTCACTTGTAGGACATTGTTTCGAACTAAGCTTGAAATAACCTACAAGTGGAGAATAAACTGTTGTGGCTTTACTCATGTTGAATCTTTCAAGAACCTTTTTAATGTAAGTCTCCTAAGATAGCCAAATCTTCCTTTTTTTCCTATCACGAAGAATCTTCATGCCAAGTATTTGTTTCACCGATCTTAAGTCTTTCATGGCAAAAGACTTACTTAGCTCTCTTTTAAGTTTTCCAATTTTTCCAACATCATGGCCAACAATAAGCATATTATCAATATATAGCAATAAAATAATAAAATCATCATCTAAAAATTTCTTCATAAACACACAATGATCAGATGTGGTTCTATCATACCCTTGGCTCATCATAAATGAATCAAACTTCTTATACCACTGTCTAGGTGCATGTTTGAGTCCATGTAAATTTCTTACACATCATATTTTCTTTTCCCTTGACTTTGAAAACTTTTGGTTGCTCCATGTAAATTTCTTCTTCTAAGTTACCATGAAGAAATGCTGTTTTTACATCAAGTTGCTCAACTTCTAAATTCAAGTGAGCAACTAAACCAAGAACAACTTGGATAGAGGACATTTTCACAATTGGAGAAAATATTTCTTCAAAGTCAATACCTTTCTTCTGATTGAATCCTTTCACAACTAGTCGTGTCTTGTATCTTTGTTGTGAGATATTATTTTCAGTCTTCAATTTGTAAACCCACTTATTCTTGAGAGCTTTCTTATCTTTAAGCAATTTTATCAAGTCATAGGTGTGGTTCTCAAGCAAGGATCTCATCTCTTCTTGCATGGCTTTAACCCACTCATTCTTATTCTCATGTAGAATAGCTTCTTGGTAAGTTTCTGGCTCTCCCCCATCAGTAAGCATAACATACTCATGTGGAGGATATCTGGTAGATGGTTGTCGCTCTCTAGTGGATCTTCTCAATGGAATTTCAACTGGTGGTGGAGGTGCTTGTTCAGTTGGTTTAGCATCATCAACTGTAGGTGAATCATCACTGGTATTCTTACTATAATCTTCTCGTTCATCTTCCCCATGATCATCATGAACTACAAGTGAAGGAATTGGATCCAAACCCCAAGGAATATAAATAGAGGTTTCTGGCTTCTCAATATTATCACCATAATCAAACAATTGGTTTTTAAGAAACACAACATTTTTGCTTCTAATAATCTTCTTGTTCACTAGATCCCATAATCTGTACCCAAACTCTTCATGACCATATCCCAAGAAGATACATGCTTTTGCTTTACTATTAAGCTTGGACATCTCATCTTTGGGAATATAAACAAATGCTTTACACCCAAAGACTCTTAAGTGATTATAAGATATATCTTTTCCTCTCCATACTCTCTCTGGAACATCACCTTTCAGAGGAACTAATGGAGAAAGATTTATCAGATCAACTATAGTTCTCATAGCCTCCCCCCAAAATGACTTTGGTAACTTAGCGTGGGAAAGTATACACCTAATCTTTCTTCAATGGTTATATTCATCCTTTCTGCCACACCATTCTGTTGAGGAGTTTTAGGAACTGTTTTCTCAAGCCTGATACCATGGAACCTACAATAATTCTCAAAATGACCCCTGTACTTGCCACCATTATCTGATCGAATACACTTTAGTTTTCTACTAGTTTCTCTTTCAACACTGACTTGAAACTCGAAAACATCGAGTACATGATCTTTAGATTTCAAAGCAAAAGCCCACACTTTTCTAGAATAGTCATCAATAAAAGTAACAAAATAAATAGCACCTCCAAGAGTTCTAGTTTGCATAGTACAAACATCAGTATGAACTAAATCAATAACATATGATATTCTAGATGATAGATATGTATGAAATGCAACTCTATGTGTTTTTCCAGCTAAGCAATGATCACAAGATTTAAAAGATGTACCTTGCAACTCTGGTAAGAACTGCTTTCTAGCAAGAGTTTGAAGTCCCTTCTCGTTGATATGTCTAAGCCTCTTATGCCAAAGATCTATACTTTCACCTTTTTGAATTGCATTAATCTTTCCTTTGTGTAGCTTAGCTTCCATAACATAAAAAGAGTTAAGTTTCTTTCCTCTTGCCATAATTTGATAACTTTTAGTGAGTTTCCATTTGCTTTCACCAAAATAGTGTGCAAAGCCTTCATCATCAAGTCTACCTGTAGATATTAAGTTAAGACGAATATCTGGAACATGCCTTACATCTTTGAGTATCAATTTGTTCCCAATATTGGTCTCCAAGCAAATATCTCAAATACCCACAATCTTAGATGTACCACTGTTTCCCATTCTAACATTACTAAAATCATCAACAGTATAAGATCTAAAAAAATCACCATGAGAAGTGATATGAAATGAAGCACCAGAGTCAATTACCCAATTACTGTCCTGAGCTACAAGACTAACACAACCTTTATCACAGACAATAGTGACATTACCTTCAACAGCAACTGTATTAGTCTCTTTCTCATTTTTCTTCATTTCATTTTATTCTTGCTTCCTATACTCTTTCTTCATGTGACCTAGCCTATTACAGTGAAAACATTTGATATCTCTTCTAGACTTGGATCTTCCTCTATAACCATGTAGATTTTTGCTATGACTTCTTCCACATCTTTCTTATTTTTCAGTAACAAATGCCCTAAAAGAAGATTCACCCTGTTTTTTTCTTTTGGCATCTTCATTTAGCAAACTGTCTTTAACCATATCTATAGTTAGAGTCCCCTCTAGCATGGAGTTACAAATTATCACCACATATGTTTTCCAACTTTCTGGTAAAGAGTTGAGAAGTAGTAATCCTTGCATCTCATCATCTATATTCATTTTCATAGCAACTAGCTTGTTTGTAAGACTCTGAAATAGGCTTATATGCTCAACAATGTTACCACCAAGGTCTGTCGTACCAAAGCGTACCACCCGTACCGGGTGATACATATCGGTCCGATAGGTTATCGGTACGCGGATCGCCCGGTACCGCTACAGTGCTACAGTACTATACTGTAGCACTGCTATAGTATAACAAATAAAAAATATTTGGTACACCAGGGCGTACCACTCAGTACTCCCTAATGTACCGCCCATTACACCGGTACCGTACCGTACCGAGCCTGGGTCAAAACGCCAGTACGGTATGGTACAACGAACCTTGGTTACCACCATCTTTATACTTCAAATTTACAAGCCTTCTGAGGAGAGAAATTCTATTTCCCACTATCTTTTTCGTAAAGAGATTTTCTAACCTTTGCCAAACAACATCAGCTCTGGTTTCATTAGAAATATGCTCATGCAAGTTTATATCCATCCATCTTCTAATATAGGCAATAGCTTTTCTATGTTGAACTTCTCATTCTTCATCGTCCATAGTAAAAGGTTTATCTTTAACCTTGATAGGCTTATACAAATCTTTGCAATAGTGCAAATCTTCTATCAGACGCCTCCAAGTGAAATAATTTGATGAGTTCAATTTAATCATACCATCTGACTGCTCCATTTCAATCACACAAGAAAAACTGGCACCAAACAACCTGTTGCTCTAATACCACTTGTTGGGAAAAAACATGCTAAAGCGGAATATTCTTTTCTCTCTTTATGTATCAAAATGGGTTCCTCATCAAAATACCAACTTGATATCCAAATGAAAATATCAACCAGCATAGCATAAACAATAGAGCAAAAAATCAATCACACAGTGAGACCAAATCTTTTAACGTGGAAAACACAATGTGGGAAAAACCACGGGATCGTAGTCCACCTCAAACTTCCACTATCAATAGTAATGATAACAAATTTACAATAGGTCTTCTCTAGAATAACTAGAGGATCACAATAACATCAAGATCATAGATCTTGGCTTAAGAATAGCATATCTTCATCACATAAGGTGGATCTCCTCATAAGAGAATTCTAGGTCTGACAAAGTGGATATAGCAGGAAAATACCTTAAAGAGGGTAAACTATAGATCAACACCGTTAGGATTGTAGAGTTTGTTGTAAGGATTCTTATATAAAATTTGGACCAAAACTGATAACGTTTAGCCACCGATCGTCAAGTAGAAAACTCAGAAACCTAATCTTTCTCTCTCCTTCTCTCTCTCTTGTCGTGTGTTGCTGCCATTCACACGATGTATGAAAAAACTTTCCTCTCTCTCATATTTTGCCCTATCTCATATCTTTCTCTTTTAGTTGTTGATTTGGGCTCAATAGGTCCAATTGTCTAAGCCCACATATGGGCTGGACCCAACACAAATAACTAAAATTAAAGCATTCTCACCTCCGTTAAAGGTAGGTGTTGAATCTCATATTTTGATGATAAAATTAATTGATAAATTATTTGATTTAATCTATATATTGAAAAAAGTATGTAGCAAGATTAATTATAATAGCGGTAAGACTTGAAGCAGATATTGAGCCGGAGTCAAGATCGAGATTTCATTAGGAGTTCGAGAGTTCGTCAGAAGTTCTACCGAAATTAATTGAGAAGTCTAGGAGCTTGCCAAAGAAGCTCATCGGAACTTACCAAAAAGATCATCGTAAAATCCAAGAGCTTGTCGAGAGTCCGTTGGAACATTACTGAAAGATCGTCGAAAGTTCATCAGAAGAACAATCGACATACCAGACAAAGTTTACTTGTTTAAATGTCTTAAATATCATAGTTAGACCTTAAATTGAGTTATGATTGAGAGGTAATCCCACTAACTCAGTTAGGGGTCAATTGGGCCCTTAACAAGGCTGAATTGGGCTAATTGAATAGCCCATTCAACACATGAAGTCACGGCCGACGGTGGCACCGCTTATAAACCCAGTCTCCCAGGTAGTCTGGGTGGTGGTATCGTCGACAGTAAATGCTGTCAAGTAGTAGTACTGCCAGAGCTCGGTCTTCAAAGCTCTGTCAGGTAGTGATACCACCCAGTGTTAGTCTGTAGGTGGTAGTACCGCCCAATAATGGCGGTGATACCGCTAGTACCCCAAAATCCGGGGATGTGACATTTTTTTGCTCCAATTCTGAAGCCATTGGGGCCTATAAATACCTCACCCTTTTCTGCATAAAAGAAAATGAAAGTATGAACAAAATCTTGAATTATTGGAGTATTAAAAGTGTTGTAAAAGTAAAAAGAGTCCTCCTCTTCTCTTTCTAGTGTTGTGATCATTCAAGAGAGGTGTGAGGCTTGTAAAGGTTATCTCCTAAACCCGTGAAAAGGAGAAAGCATTGTAAAGAGATGTTGGTCTTCGCCTATTAAAGGAAAACCATTAATGGACACCGGTGACCTCGATGGAGGAGAAATCGAAAGTGGATATAGGTCACGCCGACCGAACCACTATAAATTCTGGTTTGCATTTCTATTATTGCATTTACTTATTTTGCAATAGCTTCACTTCCTCCTTACTTGGATTTCACTACCCTTACGAACAAACACGCTTTCAAGTTATCTTCCAAGATTATTTTTTAATGTACAAAGATTTTTTAAATCGATGTTTTAATCTGCTGCACTAATTGACCCCCCTCCCCCCCTCTTAGTGCCGACTCGATCCTAATAATTGGTATCAGAGCATGGTTACTCTCGATTTAATTTAAAACTTAAAAGAGATGACTTTTGCTGGCTATCAAGAGGGTTATTCAATTACATGTCCTCCCATGTTCAATGGGACGGATTACACATATTGAAAGACTAGAATGAGGATCTTTCTAATTTCAATGGATTTTGAGTTATAGAACCTTGTGGAAAATGGCTTTCAAAAGTCTTCTCTTCTAATAAACTATTGGAATAAGTTGGAGAAGAACACTTTCACTTTAAATGCCAATGTTATGAATGCCTTGTGTGCTTTAGATAAAAATGAGTTCAATCGAGTGTCTATTTATGAAACAACTTTTGATATTTGATACATACTCAAAATCACTCACCAAGGTACTAGTAAAGGAGTCAAAAATAAATCTTTTAGTTTATACTTATGAATTATTTCAGATAAAGTCAAGTGAAACTATTGTCGACATGTACACCCGTTTTACGGATGTCGTCAATAGTTTAAAAACTCTGGGCAAATATTTTTTGAACTTTGAACTTGTTAATAAAATCTTAAGATCCCTTCCAAAAAGTTGAGACCCTAAAGTAACGGTCATTCACGAGGCCAAGGATTTAAATAACTTTCCTCTGGAAGAATTTATCGGGTCACTAATGACCTATGAGATGACTTGTAATGCTTATAAAGAGTTTAATAATAATCTTCCAACGAATAAAAAGGATATGACACTAAGAACTCATGAAAACCACTTGAAAGAAAATTCAAGTGATGAGGACTATGATAATGACTTGGCACTCTTGACAAGAAAACTTAAAAAATTCATAAAAAAGAATAAATTTAAAAATGATATTAAAAATAAAATTAAACCTAAGAAAGAATAAGTTATATGCTATGAATACAAGAAGCCGGGATATTTCAAAAGTGAATATCCCCAAGCAAAGAAGAAGCAACCAAAGAAAAAGAAGGTTTTTAAAGCAACTTGGGATGACTCAAGTGTATCCGAAGAAAAGGAGCCAACCAACACCGAGCAAGTTGCTCACTACGCACTAATAGCTATCGAAGATGAGAAATGTTTACCATCACAAGCTAGAAGCAAGAGATGGTACCTTGATTATGGATGCTCAAGGCACATGACCGGAGATCCATCTCAATTTTCTAAGCTTACTAGCCTAGACAAAGGGTATGTCACCTTCGGAGACAACAACGAGGGTAAAATCATTGGCAAAGTAACCATAGATAACAAATCCAACCTTTTAATTAAAGATATGTTGTTGATTGATGACTTAAAGCATAATTTTTTTAGTATTAATTAATTATGTGATAAAGGATATGTCATTATTGAATAACCATCTCAATACTTGCATTATTGAATAACCACATAAAAATACCTCTATGATTGTCCTAAAACAAAATAATATGTCCACTATTGACATTGATGATCTTTATAATGAAATATATTTTTTTGTTTTGAATGATGATGCTTCGCTTTGACATAGGAGATTAGGTCATGCTAGCATGCAACTAATCTCTTAAATCTTATCTAAAGAACTTATAAGAGGTATTCATACCATTAAGTTTGTTAAGGATAATGTGTGTGATGCATATCAACTAGGAAAACAAATAAAATGTAGTTTTAAACTAAAGAATCAAATAAGCACCTTTAGACCATTGCAATTGATCCATATGGATTTGTTTTGACCAATTGATACATCAAGCTTAGAAGGTAGCAAATATGCCTTTGTCATTGTTAATGATTATAGTAGATACACTTGAATATACTTCTTGGCACGCAAAAGTGATATTTTAGGTATTTTTCTAAGTTTTTTAAACTTGTTCAAATTGAAAAAGGCTTTATGATTTCATCAATTCAGAGTAATCACGGTGGCGAATTTTAAAATCATAATTTCCAAAACTTTTGTGAATCTAATGGATACAACCATAATTTCTCCACTCTAAGAAATTCTCAACAAAATGTAGTAGAAAGAAAAAATAGAAATTTACAAGAAATGATAAGAACCATGTTAAATGAACATAGCCTACTCAAATATTTTTGGGCCAAAGCCATTAATACGACATGCTATATCATGAATAGGATTCTAATAAGACCATTATTTTCCAAAACTCCTTATGAATTGTTGAATAACAAAAAACCCAACGTTTCGTATTTTAAAGTTTTCAATTGTAAATGTTTTATCTTTAATGAAAAAGATACCTTAGGAAAGTTTGATACAAAATCTAATGAAGGGATTTTTCTTGGCTATTGTACTATTTCTAAAGTCTTTTGTATCTTTAATAAAAGAACTTTGGTTATACAAGAGTCTATTTATGTTATCTTTAATAAAGTTTTTGAATTTCAAAATAATGAGTTTGATGAATTTAAATGAACCATATCTTCCAACTAGTAACTTGGATACATCTTTTTCTGAAACATCCTTACCCAAGGAATGAAAATATATAGATGCTTATCCTAAGGAGCTAATTATATAAGACATATCAAAAGGGGTTCAAACTCATTCTTCTCTTAAAAATTTTTATACCAATGGTTTTTTTCTTTCTCAAATTTAACCCAAATTCATTGACGAGGTCTTGAAAGATGATTCATGGGCTATCGGAATGCAAGAGAAGTTAAACCAATTTGAGAGAAATGAGATTTGGAAGCTTGTTTCGAGGCCAAATGACCATTTAGTTATTGGTATCGTAATTAGAAATAAGGCTAGATTAGTAGCCAAGAGTTTTAACTAAGAAGAATGTATCGATTATGAAAAAACTTTCGCTCTTATGGCACGATTAGAAGTCATAAGGATGCTCCTTGCCTATGCTAGTAGTAATAATTTTAAATTATTTCAAATAGATGTTAAAAGTGTTTTTCTTAATGGCTTTATTTCCGAAGAAGTTTATGTTGAATAACCTCCTAGTTTTGAGAATGATAATTTTCCTAATCATGTGTTTAAATTAACTAAAGCTCTCTATGGATTAAAACAAGCCCCAAGGGCTTGGTATGAGAGACTTAGCTCATTTTCTATCCAAAATAATTTCTCTAAAGGCATGGTCGATACTACATTATTCATTAAAAATTTTAAAAATAACTTTCTTATTATTCAAATTTATGTTGATGATATTATTTTTTGTTCTATAAATGAATCTTTATATGAATCATTTGTTAAGAGTATGAGCCTAGAGTTTGAAATGAGTTTAATGGGGGAACTAACATTCTTTTTAGGCTTAGAAATCAAATAACTTAGTGATTGTATTTTTCTTAGTCAAATAAAATATGCATTAGACTTGCTAAAATAGTTTAATATGGATAGTTCAAAGACTATCAATACTCCTATGAGTACCTCCACTAAGTTAGACATTAACGAAAGTAAAGAAAGCTTTGATTAAAAGCTTATAGGGGTATGATAGGTAGTTTACTATACCTCACCGCAACTAGACTGAATATCATTTTAGCGTAAGACTTTATACAAAGTTTTAATCTAATCATAAGCTATCTCATCTTAAAGTAGTTAAAATAATTCTTAGATATCTTAAAGGAACCACTAATCTAGGATTATAGTATCCAAAATATGAAAACTTTGAATTAATTGCTTATGTTGATGCGAATTTTGCTTGATACAGAATAGATAGAAAAAGCACATCCGGAACATGTCAATTCTTAGGTCATGCACTTATCTCTTAGTCTTCCAAGAAACAAAACTCGGTTACACTATCTACAACAAAAGCTGAATACATAGCGGCTAGTGCATGTTGTGCACAAGTTATATGGATGAAAAATACATTAGAAGATTATAGAATTTATCTTAAGAATATTCTCATAAAATGTGATACCACAAGTGCAATATATTTAATGAAAAATCTTATTCAACACTCTAGAACTAAACATATTGATATTAGGCATCACTTTATACGAGATCATGTTAATAATCATAATGTAATCTTAGAATTCATTGATACGAAATATCAATCGATCGATATATTTATAAAACCTTTAAATGAAGAATAATTTGATTTCATTATAAGGGAGTTAAGGATGTTAAATTGTCCGAATGTATGATTTGATGTATATCTTTTTCAGATTTTCTTATTTTTTTTAAAAGGCTTTCATGAAATTCGGATTATCAATCTACTTGGTATCAAATTTATTTTATACAAACCTAATGATTTTTTATATACTTAGTCCCTTCACTCATGGAGTTCGTTGATAAATACATCTTTCACGGATTTTACTCTTATAAATTTTTAATGAGAAATGGATTTGATTTATGAAGTCTTATTTATGGATTTCCTTTTCATATGATGCTCCCTTCCCATGAATTCTTCTTTACTCTTCTCATGAAAGAAGAATTTTTATGAATTTTGAGTTTGAGATGATTACTTGCAAGAATGGGGATTTGATTTTGTATGGATATCTTGATCATTTTCATGAATCACTTCTCTTTGTTAAAATTTTTGAAACATGATTTAATGAAGCTCACTTATTGTTTTGAATTTGACTTGGTTCAAATCATTTTATAAATTTAGTTCTTAATGGATTCATTCCTTATCCTTCTTCCTCTTCTTCTTATTTTTATGACAAAGGAAGAAAGAAACTTGTACATCTAAAGAAGAACCAAAAAGCCCTTTGAGTAAAAATGTTAGCTTATCCAAAAAAGATTATCATGTAAAGCTTTTGCTTATCTTCCTTTATGGTTCAAATAAATTAGTGTGAAACTTGCTTGAATTTTTATTATACTTGCATTGTTGATTGTTTTCCTTTTTGTTGATGACAAAGGGGGAGAAATATGACAAATTGATGACAAAATGAATGTTTGAGACATATGTATAAAATTTATCTTAATATGACAAATTGATGACAAAATGAATGTTTGAGGCAAATGTATAAAATGTATCCTACCGTAAATGCTTGAATGCTTTGCGAATGCTTGAAATATAATTGGAATCGTCAAATATGTCACAACACATCGCAAATACTTGAAACATTTCAAAATATATTTCATATATATTGTAGATACTTAAAATGTTTCATGAACGCTTGATAAATGTCTTTCATTATGATAATATATCATGAGCTTAACTTGCTATTTACAATTGATATGATGAATTGTTATCTTTTATCAAGAATTATCATTTTGCTAAATTTTATATTTGAAATTCGTATCATATTTAAAAATGATTGTCCATCATCATTGGACTTGAAAATGGATATCATGCCTTGACATCATTTTTATTGATAAATACATGGTTTCATATTGGTAAATCATGATAAGTATCATGATGTGCATGTTGATAAGTTTAAATGAATGTAACTTATCAATTGGATGCTTGAATTCAAATACTTTCAATTCAAGAATATCTTTTCTCAAGTATGGCATATAGATAGGGGAGTTAAGGTTAACTTCGTCATTAATTGATTGTCATAATCAAAAGAGGGAGATTATTAAATCTTTGATGAATCTCATATTTTGATAATGAAATCAATTGGTAAATTGTTTGATCTAATCTATACGAGAAAAGTATATAGGATTAACTACAATAACGGTAAGACATGAAGTAGATGTTGAGTCGGAGTCAAGATCGACACTTCGTTGGGAGTTCGGGAGTTCGTCGGAAGTCCGAACATTCGTCAGAAGTTCTGCCGAAATTGACCGAAAAGTCCAGGAGCTTACCAAAGAAGCTCGTCAGAACTCGTCAAGAAAATCATTGTAAAGTCCAAGAGCTTGTCGGGAGTCCGCTGGAACATTATCGAAAGATCATCGGAAGTTCGCCAGAAGCTCGCTAGAAGAACAATTGATATATCAGACAAAGTTTACTTGCTTAAATATCTTAAATATCATAGTTAGACCTTAAGTTGAGTTAGAATTGGGAGGTAATCCCACTAACTCAATTAGAGACCAACTAAGCCCTTAACACGGTTGAATTGGGCCGGTTGAACAGCCTATTCAGCACCTGAAGTCACGGCTGGCGGTGGCACAACCTACAGACCGAATCTCCCAGGTGGTATGGGCGATGGTACTACTGGCAGTAAATATTGTCATGTTGTGGTATCGCCTAATGTCAATCTGTAAGCAATAGTACCGCTCAATAATGATAGTGGTACCACTAAAGCTCGATCTCCAAGGCTCTATCGAGCAATAGTACCGTCCAGACTGAGCAGTGGTACCACCCAGTGTCAGTCTACAAGGGTAGTACCGCCTAATAATGGTGATGGTACTATCAATACCCCAAAATCCGGGGATGTGACACTTTTTACTCCAATTCTGAAGTCATTGGGGCCTATAAATACCCTACATTTTTTTTGCATTGAAGAAACGAAAGTGTGAACAAAATCTTGAATTCTTATGGTGTTAAAAGTGTTGTAAAAGAAAAGTCCTCCTCCTCCCTTTCTAGTATTGTGATCATTCAAGAGATGTGTGAGGCTTATAAGGGTTATCTCCTAAACCTGTGAAAAGGAGAAGGTATTGTAAAGAGGTGGTTGGTCTTCGCCTATTGAAGGAAGACCATTAGTGGACGTCGGTGACCTCGACATAAGAGGAATTGGAAGTCGATGTAAGTCACACCGACCGAACCACTATAAATTATGGTTTGCATTTCTATTATTTCTATTTACTTACTTTGCAATAGCTTCACTTCCTCCTTACTTGGATTTCACTACCCTTACGAATAAACACGCTTTCAAGTTATCTTTCAAGATCATTTTTTAATATACAAAGATTTTTAAACTGACGTTTTAATTTGTTGCACTAATTCAACCCCCCCCCTCCTCTTAGTGCCGACTCGATCCTAACAATAGGTTCATTCTTGATCTTCCAAATCAACAAAAGACTTTGTGTGATAAGGACTTTTAATAACCAATAACTAAATTGGTGGAGGTCCTCCCACTCTCTTAGCTAACCAGGATCCCTTTATTTTATGAGTTTTTGAATAATGTTTATTGAGTTTGTTTAGTTTAGTTAGAGTCAGATAAAGATTTATTTAATATTTATTTATTATTAAGAGTACAAGTCCTGATGGACTATAGGTCGAACTCTATAAATAGAGATGTATAAGTTTCTCTTTGGTAGAAAATGAAATATTATTCAGTCTTTTGACTAACCCTAGGAGGTCGATCCCCTTGAAATGATCATCCATTTTCCATTCTTTCTTTTACGATAAAAACCTAGGGTCTTATTATTTGGTATCAGAGCAGCAATCCTGGACGTTCTTGTTGTAGTTATCATCATCCAAAAAAAAAAAAGGGAAAAGGCTGGCAGCCACGCACCCCTACTTCCCCTCTCCACCACCATCGTTGTCGGGCAACATGTCTTTCCACCATTGTCATTGCTCCTCGGCCAGCAACCTTCCACTCTCCACCATCGCCGTTGCTTCTCGGATAGGGCGACTCATCTCTCCACCGCCGCCATTGCTCCCTGGCCAGTAACCCTCCCTCCTCGCTGCCCCACCCTACTCGAGCGAGAAGGGTTGCAACCGATGTTTCCCGACCAATGAACCACCCCCCTCGTCGCTTCAACCGACGGTGACACTGCCCCCCAACTACGCCACCACTATTGCCTCTCGACCTCGACAGCAACCTTCCCTCCTAGCGGTGATCAAAATAGGGCAACCCTGCATCTTCTACTATAGTCGCCGGTCACGGTAGTTTCCCGGCCAACAACAACCGTCACCGTTGCTCTCGACCAGTGACCAACCCCCTAATTGTCTGAGCAAGAACACACGGGATATTTTTCTCATGATATTGAGAGGGAATGATCCTCTATCGACACTCAATAGCCCTCGTAGGGTTGGCTGCCACTCCCAATAATCAGCTGTACTAGATTTGGAACTTCCAAACCTATAAGTCTGATATCAAAGAGTGGAGTACTCATACAAGACATCCTTGGTGTCTCAAGTCTAAAGACCAGATACACTATTGGGACTACGTAATCGCTGTCTGATAATAAAACATCATCAACTATCCAACATTTCATAAGCGGATCAATCAGCGAACTCATTCTCCAATGAGCATTTATATTGTATCCCTAGTGTCCCCACACGAGCAGCTATAAGACCAACTGCATCCATCATATAGACGAGTATACAACACACCAGTCTGTTTGGTTATCTCGATGTCCTTCTCGAGTAACCTATGATCGGGATTATTTAGGGTATATGTTTAAAGGTGAATCGGCCTCATTATCGTGATTTCATCATGATCCAAGAATATCATAATATATATATATACATATATATATATACATATATATATGTGTGTGTAATAATTAATATAAAATGATAAAATATCAAAATATAATAAGCAAAAAGATTGCGTATCAAGTCACACGTGCCTTCACTCACGTGATTGGCTTGTATGGCACCTAGCAGTGCCTTCGTGTGTGATTTTAAAAGTATGTCAAATGTCATGTGCAATTTCACAAGTCAAAAACGATTAAACTCATTTTTATTTAAAGCACAAAATAAAGTATTCATAGCTTTTGTATTTAATGAAAATATTTTTTAAAAAAAATAATTTCATTCATTTGTAGGTTTAGAGGGTTGTTGAAAATCATATTCAATAATATTCCATAAATCAAAGTTTAAAGAAAGTAAGAAAACTCTCATTCATGTTTTTCAATACGTATAATCTGTCCCATTGAATATATGAGGACAAATGATAGAGTGACCCTCTTGAAAGTCAATAAAAGTTATTTTTCTTAGGTGTTAAATTAAATGAGAAAAACCTAGCTTTAATACTAATTGTTAGGATCAAGTCAGCACTAAGAGAGGGGGTGAATTAGTGCTTCTAGGAAAATGATATCAATTTAAAAATATCATACGATAAAACCATATCAGAAAAACGTTTAAACTTTAAACATTTGCAATAGTAGTAATGAGTAGGTAAAGCAATTTCAAAATAAGTAAACAAGTAGAGAAAGGGAGGCACACTAATTTGATTTGATAGTGGTTCAATCGTCATAACCTACATCTATTCTCGATTCCTCTTCACTCGAGGCCACTGGCTTCCACTACTGATCTTTTTTCCAATGGGCGAAGCTCAACTACTCTTACAACTCTTTTCTCATTTTCATAGGTTCAAGAATTAACCTTTACAAGCCACTCACCCCTCTCTTAAACTAAAACCGAAACTTAGAGTCTGAGGAAAATTCTCAAGGATTTACTATAAAGTTTTCATACTATTTTTGTTTTAATTATTGTCTTAACCGAGTAGGAATAAGTGGGGTATTTATAGGCCATAAATAGATTTAAATTTGGAGCCAAAATTATCTCATCCTAGGTTTTAGGGGTATTAGTGGTACCATCGCTAATATTGGACGGTACCATCGCTTGCAGACTAACACTAGACGATACCATCGTCTAATCTGGATAGTACCATCGCCTTACAGAGCCTCAGAGATTGAGCTCTAGCGATGTCATTGCTTGACAGGATGGTACCACCACCTGACAGCATTAATTGCCAATGATACCATCGCCCAGTCTAGGTGGTACTATTGCCCAGACCACCTAAGAGACCGAGCCTCAAGCAGTTCCACCGCCCAGTTTGTGTTGTTCCATCGCCCAGTTTATGCTGTGCCACCACCTAACGTGGCTCCAAGTGACTAAATGGACCATTCAACTGGCCCAATTCAATCATGTTTTGGGTTCAGTTGGCCCCTAATTGAGTTAATAGGATTTCTCCCAAAACAAACTCAAATTAAAGTCCGAACAATGATAGTTAAGGCTAAAACAATTATGATATAAGTAATCTAAGTTGTCTGACACGTCAATTATTCAATCGATACCTCCGTGAACTTCCACGAACTCCCGGTGATCTTCCGACGAACTTCGAACGAGCTTTCGGTGAACTCCCGACAAACTTCTAATAAGCTTTCACAACATCTTCTGATCCTTCGGTGAATCTCTCGATTCATCTGACCCGATTCTCGATCATTGACTTTGACCTAACATTCAATTCTTCTTCAAAATTTTTTTTTTTTTACACTGTGACTTTGGACATGAATCCATGAGCTATATATTGACATATGTGTTCAGGCAATACTCTTTTGACTAGTTAGATGGGAGCCATCTAGCTCAACCGACGGTTGCTCTGATGGTAATGAGATCCTCACATCCTCTTTTAAAACAAAGGGGGGCTATCGTAGGATTCTTGCTCAGGCAATCAAAGTTTTTGTGGCTAACACGATCATAATTGAAACAAACAAAGGACAGTTTCTCATAAGAAAGAAGTTAAAAAAATTTGATCTTATAGTTAGCCAACTCAAATGCCCTGTTTCAGAGGTCAGGTCGTGAGAGATCCACCTCCACAATATCCCACACGAAATGTTCTCCCTCAAAGGACAGAGAACGTTCATCTAGTTTAAGAAACAATCTACCAAAGATCACTATCATAGCTTACGTATTTTTGAAAACTCATCACCCTCAAAGACGACAAAATTCTTATAAGAGTTCTTCTTGATGCGTTAAAAAATGTCGGCTGAGAGATACGAACAACCTTCGTTAGCAACCCTTACATGATTCGGACCTAGTTGCTTAAGACCCTCACTTACATGACTTATCATAGTATTAACAGGCATGAAGGATAGAGCCGAGGCGAGAATTTAGCCTACTCTATGGTAGAAGTTTCTCACCCATCGAGAAGTCCACTCTCTGCTAGTATTACTTTTCGCATCTACCTTAGATTGAATGTTTGGTTGCCTACAACTAAAGATGGCTGGAAGATTTATTTTCTATCGTTGAGACGTGTCAAATCGTAATCTCCTGGGTGGATCAAGTTGGACCATAGGACAAGGATCCTCTCCGATTGATACAATATCTGATTCTGCAGTGATCACATCTCAACCGTTTATTTATCTTTAAGTCACATCTTCACCGTCCATTTATAGGGGCGATTGTGAAATGGACGTTTGAGATGTGAGGAATGGGTCGACGGGTGGTCGAGATGTAACGAGTCGATTTCCCCTGGAGAAGATCCCAACTCAAGGTTAAAACATGGCCATCTCACCCGCCCGCCATTACCGCTGAGTTTTGGCGGGAGGGAGAGAGACATGGAGGAAGTGGAGGGAGGAGAAGAAGGTGCGCCCGTGGCGGCGGAGTACCGGGTGTGGAAGAAGAACACCCCTTTCCTCTACGATCTCGTCATCTCCCACGCCCTTGAGTGGCCCTCCCTCACCGTCCAATGGCTCCCCTCCTCTTCCTCTTGCGGTAGCGCCGCCACCCATCGTCTCCTCCTCGGCACCCACACCTCTGACGAGGCCCCCAACTTTCTCATGGCAGCCGACGTCCTCTTCCCGTTCCCGTACCCGCCTCCTCCCGAAGCCCCAATCCCAAAGGTCGAGATCTCGCAGACCATTCCCCACCGGGGAGAGGTCAATCGTGCCCGCTTTATGCCGCAGAGACACTCGATCGTGGCCACCAAGACGTGTGGCTCGGAAGTACGCGTGTTCGACTGTGGGCAGCGGCCGCCGAGGCCAATCGAGGGTACGGATGCTGGGCCGGATCTCGTGCTGAGGGGTCATGCCACGGAAGGTTATGGGGTGTCCTGGAGTCCCCTCAAGGAGGGCTATCTCTTGAGTGGATCGTACGATTTCAAGATTTGTTTGTGGGACGTGGGAATGTCTCCAGGGGAGAAGCTTCTTGACGCAAAGCATGTGTTTGAGGTAATGGGTTAAAGCAATTCCACCACGTTCATAGACTGTTTCACCCTGCTGAATGGACCAAATTATCCTAAAACAAAGGCATTATGATTTGTATTTTCTTTGATTTACTGATAAGAAGAATCTCAGTATTTGAATACCAATTGCTTGAAAATGCAGAAATTGTTGATTAATATTCAAATTTGATCCCAACTCTTGTATGCGCATCTTGCTGATTTTATTCTGTGGGATAGATCTTGTTCAAGTAAGGAATCAATTCGTAACCTAGAAAGATTTGCTGAGAGGTTCAGAGCTCGCTGATTGTGGCTAGTTTTATCATGTTTTCTTATTTTTTTATAAAGATTTTGGAGATGGCCCAGAGGTAAACTGTGTGGCATGCGAGCTCAGTTTTTATGATTGAATTAAGAAGGATCTTCTTTCTTTCCATATCTATTTATATAAGCAAAAATATATCAGCATTACATCATACTACATTTCCTCAATTATGACCATTTAATGCATTAATATCTAAGGCATCTCTTATGAAAGATCTAAAATCATTCGCTTTGCTGTAGGCTCATACTTCTGCAGTTGAAGATGTTGCTTGGCACTTGAAGAATGAAAACATATTTGGGTCAGTTGGAGATGACCATCTTTTGATGATATGGGACCTGCGGTCATCATCTTTGAAAAAGCCTCAACACTTGGTTACAGCTCATGAAGACGAGGTGAAGCAGCTTTCATGGGAATGTTATGGGGATTATTGTTGTCTAGTATTAGCATCTTGATTTCTTTCGCAATATATATAATGAAATCTATGCACCTGCAAGCGTCAATGTACATTTAACATGACCTTCAACATCCCATTTAATTAATTGCTTTGCAACTTGCAGAGACTTGCTTCTGTTGACCCATGGAGTTAAGGACACAACATGTGCAGGCATTTAGGAACTCTAGAAGATGTATCCATGGCATACCTGTAACTGTACAAACACAAAATTAATTTATTTTGTCTTGTTTCCTTAAACTATGTCACTTACAACTTTGAGAATACAGAAGACATTTTGGAAACCACTTGAGAGTTTTAAGATCAATGCAAAGAGCTATTAAACTATCTGACTGGGCTTCATTACTTTGATTGTATGGGATTCTTCAAATTAGCTGCTTCAGAATGTTCTGATCCTCCTTCATAATTATCATGTCAGACAGGCCTACTTAGGTGCCCACTATCAGTACCATACCTGCAATATGGTATGAGGCTTGGATTGTGCATCAACTTTGATTTGCATTTGTTAGCAGTTTTTCTCTTATACTATATTCAACACAAGTACAAGCACCGAGGTTGAGGTTGTTATGTTCTTAGCTTTTCAGATACCATCTCTCTGTTTCCAGCTGTTAGATTTTAAGCCGATAACAGAATCATCAAGAAAACATTTATTTTGGAAATACCTTTCTTAGATTTCTAGAAGCAAGATGTCATGATATTTTGCTTGCATATGTTGCACTGGAACTGTTTGAAGGAAAAGGCCTCATATTGTTAAATTCGAGTTCTAATACAAATTTATATAACTAGAAGTTCTGGAGCTTCTCTGCTTTGCTATTAATTACACGAAATCACTTTATATAAGTTAATATGGTCTGAGTTATTTGTCATTATACGTTTCTTTTGCATAAACACTTAGAATGTGATTATTTTTGTGTTGCTCCCCCAGGTCAATTCTCTATCATTTAATCCATTTAATGAGTGGGCTCTGGCGACAGCATCTTCAGACTCAACCATCAAACTATTTGATCTAAGAAAACTGACAACAAGCTTGCATACCTTCTCCAGTCACACGTATGTATATGACCTTTACCTTCACCAATATTGAACTCATTAGCCAATGGTTAAAGCTTAATCTGCCATCTAAATCTCTACTAACATATCTATCTTATCTTTGAAATGTTATTTGTTTTTTTTAATTAAAATGAATCTTAATTTTAGAAGCCTACTTACCTGATGTGTAAAATTATCATGTATTCAATACACATGCTCCTGGATTATGTTTGGCTGAAGATTATGTTTCATTCACTATGTTCCTGGATTTAGGACACATTGATTTGCTAAAGTCTCTCATATTCAAGGATTTCCCTTTCGTTGACCATGCTAGTGTCGTTTTTAGAACCAAAAGATAAAATAAAAAAGACAATATCAGTATTGGCCCTATCAGAGTGGAAGGAAAAAACAGTCTGAACTTGAGAAACATAAGAGGAAACTTATGATAGATTTTAGATTAGATGAAACTGATATTGCACTCATGTAAAATAGGACTCAACAAAATGTCTTAGAAGGATGCTGAAAAGAGCAAAGGAAAAGTATGCTAAATTCACTATCAAGCAAAGAAGCAACATAGACATTGTGAGTTAATAACCTTGCTGGATAGCTATTATATTGGGTGCCTTTGTTTGCCAAAGACCCAAATAATGTCAGTAAAAAGTGTAGCTTATTTCCAGACAATTATAAGCCTTTTGGTTTATTATGTTTTATCCACTACACACCTGGTTTTGATAACATATATGCATGCAGAATTCCCAGGCTCAAGGATTTTCCATTTCACCAATGAAGAATGGACAAACATGACACCATATGGACATTGGAATGTAGGAGATGGCACATGGACACAGAAATACATAAATGAATATATTTTTGTATATCATTGCATATTAGGATATTTTAAGTTTAACTTGGGTAATAAATGATCGAATGTAACTTATTATATGCATTACAGTCATTCACAAAATCAACATTCATTCAGCAAAATGCTTCAACCATGTACAGAACTTTTGAAAAAATTATAAATTTCTAATGTTGAAGTAAGTCAGAAGTCTTAAATACATACATGTTGTGTTTTTTGATATATGTAGAATCCTTGTGCATGAAACAAGTCAACTGAAGTGTATGTAATATATGTGCTATAATATGTTCAAAGCATTTGACTTCTGTTGCTGTTTGACACAGTCAAGGCAAGAGTTCATATGTATAAAGTATGAATAAAAAATAAAGAAAAAGGGGAAAACATATTTCTTCCTATATAAATTATAAAGTACACTCCTCAATATACGAGAAAAAGAAATCATATCCATTCATGATTTTTAATAACTTTGGCTGATATATCTGTTCTCCCTTCTGTCAGTTGTCGATAGTGGTTGCCATTTTGGTCCATAGTTATACAACTTATTGTCACGAACGGTCGTCGCGCACTCGCAACAACTCCGTTCAACGAATCGTTCGTCGCTCACACCCACATGTACAGTTGCTTAACAGCCTGTTTTCTCTTGGTTTTGAGTCATTTTGCTTGTAAAAATGTAAGTTCGAACAAGCTGCAGCGTTACAAAGCGATCGCTCACCGAACCAAGCAAAACAGCCCCAAAATAGCTCAAAACAGCTTTTGTTTTTTTGGCGTCTTGTGGCTGATTTCTGAAATCTGCTTCCGGCCGACCAAAACGTCACCATCTCAAATTTTGAACCCCCCCGGTGTACAGGGCTGGATGGGGCTTCGATATATACCGGGCGTTGAACACTCTTTTCGCAAGTTGCCTTGACGACGGGAACTTGTTGTCGCGCCCGGACCAGTGAGTATTTGTTTGTGGGCTTGCGGTTGTTCGCTCAACCTTCTAAAGCCCTTGTTTTTCCCCTCTCCCTTTTTCTCTTGTGCACGCAAGGTGTCGTCTTCAATTGCTTGTAAAGCTTCCCCTTTTCACGAGACGCCGGGACTTGTCCGGCTTCGTTCTTTCGAACTAATCAACTTTCTTTTTCGTCCTTTGAGACCCGCGAGAGGTTACAAGTGGGCTGATCCTTTATGGAGCAATATCGCATAGGGCTTAAGCGCGACTTAGGCAACGCAAAGCTAAGTTCGCGTCTTTGCCGCAAGCGGGGTGACCCGCGACTTAGGCAACGCGTTTAAGTTCGTCTTTCGTCGCAGGGGGGCCTCACGCCTTTAGGCAATTCCAAAAAAAGGTCGTGACATCAGTGGTATCGAGCGGGCAAGCACTTCGAGCGAAAGCAATAACCATCTTCGCAACTTCGCCACGGCAAAGCATCGTGGGCGAATCAAGCAAGACGGGCAAGCCGGGACCCTTGCCCCTGGCAACCGCAGGGGGCTGCATGTACACGCCGCTCATCGTCTTTGTTGGAGCCGCTCAAGAGGAGCGGAGCGCAAAGAACAAACACGATGAGCGTGAAGGTGGCTACTCTCCGCGAAGCGAGGAAGCGAAGCTAACTGAGCGCTTAACCGGGAAAAAAAGTCACGAGAGACTCACAACGGCGGAAACCCGCCTGAATGTTCTTGAACCGAGCATGAAGGAACTCTACCATGGCCAACAAAGGCTTGTTGGGGTAGAGAGTTCGCAAGAGGAAGCAGAGTCTAGGATCGACAAGGTCGAGGCCCTAGTCGATCGACTGTCTGATGACACTAAAGACTCCGTGCAACACTTACAGGATGTTGTGGCGGAACTCACTTCAAAGGTGGCCATGCTCACAAGAACACTAAATGCGGGAGGAAGCAACACCCGCGTTGCACCGCCATTAAAATTTTGAGGGCACCGAGCCTCATGGATATGGAGGGGCCGAGATGCCAAAGAGCTCGAGAACTTTCGCTCGACATGGAATAATACTTTCGAAAGCTACGAGGCTCGATTCTCAAGATACCAAAGTTTCTATAGCAACAATGTATCCGAACGGAGATGCGAAAACTTCGGGCGAACCCATTGGGAGGAGATCCAACAAGGCCGGTGTCGAAGTCGACACAATGGGAGGACTCAAGCGGGAGTTGAGAACTCGGCTCCCTACCGGAGAACACAAAGTTCGTCGCGAAGAAGGAAGTTGAGACAACTCCGCCAGAGTACCACCATCCGGAGACTATGTGAAACAATTTTCTGCACTAATGTCGACATACGTGACATGTCCGAGAAGGACAAGTTGTTCACTTCCTCGATGGTTTGAAGCTATAGGCTCAACAGAGCTAAATCGGAGGAATGTTACCGATGCGTCGGGCAATTGTTCTTTGAAAAGACTCACCGACTTTTGTTTCCTCCAAGACCCGGGAGAAGGAAATAATCTTGTGCAATCGCCCTCCAAAACATTCTCGAGGGAAGGAGCTCTCAGCTTAACAAAAGAAGAAGAGTTCTCACAAAGAGCCAAACCCGAAAGGCAAAGCCTCAAAACCCTGAGGATTTTTCTTGTCAGGAGGACCGCATATGGGTGAGGGAGTGCCCACAAAAACAAGCACTCAATGCTTTGACGGCTTCCATCCACCCCCGACGGACAAGGGCAAAGTCGCTCTTAGTTCGAAAGCATTCAATCCAACAAATGACGACGAGGAGTCGCAAAGACCCCGAATGGGAGCAATGCGTTTGTTGAACTCCATGCGGGGTCAAGTGGGGGAGAACATCAAGACAAAGCTACAAAAAGCAAGAAGTAGTGAGCTAATGTATGTGGACATCAAGCTAAATGGCCAAACGACCCGTCAATGGTGGACACGGGCGCTACCCATAACTTCATAGCCGATCGAGAAGCACGGCGACTTGGGTTGATCTTGGAGAAGAGCCCAAGCCGAATGAAGGCGGTGAACTCGGAGGCCAGACGAATCTCCGGGTTGGCGAAGGGTGTTCCCATCAAAATCGGGACATGGAACGGGAACACCAACATGATGGTCGTGCCATTGGATGACTTCCAAGTGATTCTTGGAATAGAGTTTATGCACGCGGTAAAGTTGGTGTCAATGCCATTCTTGAACTCCCTATGTATGATGGGAGGCGATGACCCCTGCGTGGTTCCCGTCTCTCGGAGAGGAACCAAGGAGCCCCAACACATATCGGCATTACAACTCAAGAAAGGGGTGCGAAAAGGCGACTGACATTCGTGGGTCGCTATGGCTAGAGCCACTCAACGAAAGGTCATTCAAGAACCTACTACGGTGGCGAACGCCCCGAAAAGAGTTCAAGGACGCATGCCACCCGAAGTTACCAAAGACTCTTTCACCACGCAGAGGCGCGGATCACAACATCGAAATGAGTCATGAGTGAAGCCTCCAAATGAGACCACCCTACCGCATGCCCCCACCGAGTTGTTGGTAACTCAAGAAGCGCTTAGGTGAACTGCTAAGCGGTGGTCTCATCCGCGACCCCTAAAAGCACCTTTTGAGCTTCGGTTCTTTTCGGAAGAAACAAGATGGGAGCCTTCGACATATCGATCACTACCGAGCCTCAAACAACAAAGTGATGAAGAACAAGTATCCCATCCCGCTTCATCGCGGACTTGTTCGACCAATTGGGCAAAGCTAAGTATTTCCCAAACTCGACCTTCGGGGTATTGGTAGGTGCGCATTCTTTGAAGGCGACTTTGAAGCGAAGACTACCCGCGCGACCGTGTATGGAGTGTTTGAGTTCTTGGTGATGCCTTTCGCTTAACCAATGCTTCTTGCCACATTCTCGCACTCTCACGAACCAACTATTCAAGGAGTATTTGGATAAATTCGTAGTCGCCTACTTGGGCGATATCGTCGCCTACAAACGCGCCGAGGAGCACGCCAAGCACCTTCTGACGATTTTCAAGGTTCTCGGGAAGACACTTTGTTCGTGAAAAGGAGAAATGTTACTTTGCTTCAAACCGAGATATTATTCTTGGGACATCGAATCGGTGATGGCTCCATTTGATGGATAAATCGAAGGTGCAAGCGTTTCCGGAATGGCGAACTCCAAAGAAGGTGCCGAGTTGAGATCCTTCCTTGGTTTTCAATAATTATTATCGACGCTTCATACGGATATTCGCCGCTGAAACCCCAATCGACGGAGTTCTTTGAAGAAGGAGCGACCTTGGAAGTGGTATGACAAAACGTGAAATAAAGATTCCAAGATCCGGCGTCAGCATGAAAAAACCAAAGGCTCAAATCGCCGGACTATAGGGAGCCTTTTTGAAGTCCATACGATGCTTCGTGACTTCGCTATTGGGGAGTACTCATGCGAGGAGGGTCATCCGGTGGCCCTACGAGAGCCGCAAACTCAACGAGACCAAGCGGCGGTATCCGGTCGACGAGAAGGAGATGACAAGAGTAATCCACCGTCACGAAGTTTGGCGACACTATCTCCTCGAATCGCGATTTGTGATGAGGATTGGACAACATCGCCTCGAAGCTATTTCCAAACTTCGAAGCTCTCCCCAAAGCAAAGCGATTGACAGACTTCTGGGTCAATTTGATATGGCGATGAAGTATAAGCCCGGGAAGGCAAATGTCGTGGCCGATGATTGAAGCCTGGAAGGTGGAGCGTGTGAATGCCGCACAATCGAGGGGGCGAAAACCAAGCAAGTCGGTTGACTCAACTTCCTTTCCGAATCGTGGATAGATCAGATAGTGACCCCGTGCGCTTATCCCGATGCAGCCATCAAAGAAGGCAAGGCACGACGATTTTGGGTCCGGGAGGGACTCGTTTACACAAAAAAGGAATAGGGTTTATGTTCCCCGAGTGGACATTTGGCGTGAACTCTTAAAAGAGTGTCACGATTCCCTTTGGGTTGACACCCGTGCATTCACGTAACATTAGCTCGTGGAGAGGGCCTTCACCGGCCGGAAGACGGGGACCGATGTGGAGGAATATGTTCAACACGCCTTACTTGCCAACAAGACAAGGTGGAGCGCCAGGTTTCGGTGGGACTTTTGAAGCCGCCTGCATCCGTAAAGGCGGGGAGAACATTTCCTTGGATTTCATATCTAGCTTGCCACTTGTAGGGGAGACTTCGGATCGATACCGTGGTGGTCGATCGCCAAAGTATCTTAACTTTCATTCTTTGCTCCCCTACACCGCTCAAATAAAGAGGCGGCCAAGTGATGATGAAGGATGTAGTGAAGTATTGGGGAGTCCCACACAATATCATTAGTGATCGAGATGCTCGATTCTCGACAATTTCGACCGAAATATTCAAATTGTTGGGGTCGGTTATACTTTTCTACAAGCCTCCACCCCCAGATCGGATGGCCGATCGAAAAGAATAAACTCGCCATAGAGCAATATCTCCCAAGACTACGTGAGTGCCAACCAACGAGATTGGGTGAAGCCGCTGGACATTGCCCAATCTCCCTACTACTTGCGGTGGAGCTCGATCCAACAAAGAGCCCTTTCGAGATCATCACAGATAACAACCATCGACTCCAACACCCATGGTAATTGGGTATACCGGGAGTAGTCCGTCGACTATCATTTCAAAAAGGAGTGGCATCAAATGCGATATATTGCGCGGGCTTACTTGGAGAAGGCGGCAGAGGGATGAAGAAGTGGGCACACTTAGGAAGGCGACCGCAAGAGTTCAAAGTTGGCGATTTGGTGTTGGTAAAGCTCAACCCAAGATCACTCCAATTCTTTAGAACAAAGTCCACAAAGGATTGGTGCGCAAGTACGAAGGGTCCTTCCCAATTATCGCCAGGATAGGCAACGCCTCTTACAGTTGCAACCGCCGGGCGTGGTTCAAAATTCACAACGTTCTTCACGCCAAAGAACCTAAAAGCCTACCACCGGATCCGCGAAGATGCTTCCCGGTGTTCCAACTCGGCTACCTCCCATCACGACCTCCCACGAAGCGAAGTTGAAACCATTCTCATGGACCTGAAGATAAAGCTACCCAACGGAGTCGAAAGGCATTGAGTTCTTGGTGAAGTGGCGAAAACTTCCCCGAACTAAAGCCGGGTTGGGAGCTTGAAGACTCCCTACAACATGAAGAAGAAATCATCAACAACTACCAACAAGTCATCACGGACTTAGTTTGGTTTTTGCTTGTCGTCGCGGCACCTTAGCGGTGTCCGTCCAGGGTCGACCTCCCCCGAAGCCTCCCACGGCCCCATAGGTCCCACAAAAGAGAGAACATGATGAAAAAAGGCCTCACCGGGATCTACAAGCAAACATCTCCGAAAAAACACTTTATAGACAATCGCAAATTACAAAAATGACTTTCTGCTCCGAACAATTGCAGACAACAAAGGGTAAAATGGTCCATTCTGGATCGAAAATCTCACACGTGTCCACATGACAACCTTTATTTATAAGCCTAAAGCGCCACCGACCCAACTAAAATGGGACTATCGAAGCCTTCGCCGTCCCCATATCTTTGTCTAATGCATGAACATACCAAAAGACACGACATACATAAGCATTATATCAAACACCCCGTTTAGAAGTTTGTCCGCGACATTCTCCCCACTTATTCCTTCGACGCCCTCGTCGAAGCCTTTTCTGTCGACACCGCAACTCCTTGCCTCTACCGAAGTCTTCAATCTTCGCCCACCGTTGCAATCGTCCCCTTGGCTCCCAACCGCTCTCCATCATTGTTTTCGAAGAGTCGAACCTTTTGATCCGCCGTCTTTGCTTCAACTCACCATCGACTCGACTCGGTGTGGGGTTGGTTGAAGTTGTGTTGATCTTTGTTGATTCTCATCCTTCAATGAAGGAAAAGACCATCCCATCTTGCCAAATCTCAAATGCCTCATCTTTGCTTGAAACGGGTGGATGCTTGTTGAAGCTTTTAACGAGCATCGCCTCTCAAAACTTCAAGATTTGGGTCCTTCCTCCACAAAATTTGCTTCATTGACTCTTCTTTCACTTAGTTGTCACATCCAAGTAGGTTCGCATCACTTCCGCTTTCGATTGGCATTTAGTTTGGGAAATAAAGTTTTACAATCTACTCTCAATAACATTGATCACCATTGGTGAGGATTTGACAACTATTGTCTTCCATTATCTTGAAGGGGTTTTGAACTTTTGCAGAGCTCCTCTGCCGGATAGATAAGAGATTTGGGGTACTCGGTTTAGCCCGTTCTCTTAAGGGTTGAGAAGGCAAAGGTTACTTGACTTCCTCCTCCTCCTCGAGGTTGTACTCCATGCATCGAAGGTCTTCGGCCTTCCTTTGCTCTTTGCTTCACACCGAAGCACTTGAAGTGTTTGCACTCCTTACGTTGAGTTAGCTATCGTGATTCACCTTCTCAATGCCGTTGAACTTCGGAATCAGGGAAGTTTTCACCCCAACTTGAGTAATTCTCTAATAGATTTGGTCGCCTCTCGGGATTGTGCCGTCTTCTCCATCAACCACATGCCTACTCCCCCGAGTAGCGAAGGTACAAAGACCACGTCTTGACTACTTTTGTTCCTTGGTCGTGCACTCTTGCGTGACCCAAGTCCTTCACTTTCGACTATCTTGATGAAAACTCATTGACACCGGTCTTACTGAAGTTCCTTGGCCTCGCCCTTGACCTTGTCTCGTCATTGCCTTTGGTTTGCCTCTGCGTGTTCCACCTCCTCGGCCCTTTTATGACGACCAAGCTCTCTCCATCCAGAGCGAGGGATCAATGACTTTCACGGAAGTCCCACCTCTGGCGGATTACCGTGGCGTTGCCGTGCCATGGCACTACTATCCGTCGCCTCGCGTCTGCGTCCCTTTTTTTTCACGATCGGTAGAAATGTCTCGTGGCACTCCTCCGAGTCCACCTCCATTCTAACTCGATGCTTGATTTTTGGGTAGCTAAGTCCCTCTGGACTCGTCGTCGCTTCCTCGCCCCTTTCGACCCCGCTTCAACACCTCGTGTTCTCCAAGCGATCCGTCTGCGGTCGATTGAGAGACGACCGCAACTCCCATACGACGGCCTCTCGCCTTCACGTTGTAGGGTTTCAGACGATTCTCGTTCTCCTTAGCTTCCCTTGGTAGTAACGTTATTGCTTTCGACCTTGTCCACCGACTTGTCGGGCTCCCTTAAGTGAATATAAGCTGCAGTAGTCCAACTCTCCACCGCTTCGATCATCTGCATTGTATGATCAAGTCCCTCCCATGGGACTCACATCGGTACTATTAGATTCGAACTTTTCCTTGGTGGAACACGACCCCCGTATCTTTGATGACCAAGGCTTTCATCCGATCTGAAAATTTCGACGCATTTAAAGACCCACCTCTGGCGGTACCATGGCTTTCACTCCTTGAATCCATAGCCCTTCTTGTCGTCGTGTTGTTCGGCTCAAGTGGAGCTTCCAAGTAGCTCCCAATCATACCTCCGTATGATCTAGTCCCTCACGGGCAAAGTCGTGTGTATCGCGTTGCCCTGAATCGTTTCCACCACGATCCGGCCGCACCATGTCGCCTCCTGGTGATTTCTCCATTCGTTTTGATCCTTGTGGAAAAACTTGAATTGTGAACCCTCCATGTGTGGCCTCTCGCCAATACATCGCGGGTCTCCTCTACCTTCGATTTTGTTCGCTCCTCTAGCAATCGACCTTCATCCACCCTCTTGGGGGTCACACCACGATGAAGCACCGCTCTAGGATACCCCATCGCTTAGTAGCTCCCAAAGTCCCCGACTTCGGCCGCATTAGTGCACCATTATGCGGATCCCGGGTCTCTACCCTACCCAAGCCAATCTTCCATTTGCGCACCACCTCCTTTATAGCAACTTGAATGACAACACCGTGGCGTATTCTTCAAGAGTACCCGCCTCTACATCCTCTTGCCCCGTCTTGAGGCCTTCGATCCCAACTTCGCCTCCCATGAAATTGAGTCGCCTTAGTTCCTCCATCAAATGCTCCTCCGAGATAAAGTCGTGTGCCCGGAAGCTCCCTTCATCTTTGGCACCATACAAGATGAGTCCGCCCGACGAATGAATGACCCACGGAACAACATGATCCTCGCTCTGCCTCTGCGCAGAGTTCATGTCCTGACCTTTGTCCAAGGAAAGCACTATGCCTCGGTCCATGTTCCATCTTCTATCTTTGGCTCCCTTCATGCGGCTTGGGTACCAGCGCCAGTTACACCCAAGTTGCTCTGCTCCTCCCTCTTTTGCATTGAGTCGATGGTGGCCCTCACGCCCACCATTCCACGGTCGACCCTCCCTTGAGTCCGATCTCCATATCGACTCCAAGTGTGCCTTCATTTGTGTTGCTTTGGGTCACTCCCCCCGACTTGATCTCGCAATGCATCCACCAATGAATTCTCTCGGCGAGATCATGCGACGACTCCTCGCCCGCTTGCTTAGTCCATTGAGCTTAAGTAGAGTTGTTATTTGTTGAGGTACTCTCAACTTGTGGTCCGTCGTCGCATGATTCTCCCTCTGAGAGCCGAGACTTATCCTCCCGACAATCGTCCCATTGGAGCAACATCTTTCTTCGTTTTTTGAGACCACCATCCCCTTGGACTACTCCGTCTGCTGAACAAACTGTGCATTGTTCGCCTCTTGCAAACACACTTGCTGATTTGCGACTCCAGCGTCCAATCTGGTCCCCCATTGCACCCCTCAAGGCCTAGCAACATCTTTGAACTAGTTGCACCATTCGACCTCCCTACGGATGTATCCTTTACATCTTGAAGAGAAAGTTTCAATGCTCCATGGCGTCGAAGTTTTTGGCGCCTTGGGATGGCTATTCCGCCGTCGTCGTGATACAAGCCCATGTATGAGTACCAAATTCTTCGAGCTAGCAATTCCCCTCACCTCGTGAGCTTTGCGATAACTCTTTTGGTCGCCGAGCAACTTCATTCCACCTTGTATGGTCTCATCCTTTACCAAGCCTCGCTTGCCTTGAGCACCATCAAGTATAGTTGTCAACGTTGAGTAAGAGCTTCAAACTCAACCATCCCAACCTTTGTGCGTTCACATTCTTCCAAGCTTGTCGTTTCTCGTGGTGCCTCTTTGCGAAAGGGTTGGCAATTCCTCAATGCCATCTCGGGATGCCCGCTCCTCTGAAATACTCCTCTTCCCAACATCTCCACGCCGTTTTTCCCCAAATTATTGGCGTGTCTTGACGCCCTCAACCTTGATCTGCTTCGTCCCCACGTTTGCATCTTTAAGTGTTTCTATGAGTACTTGTCCCGCCTCGATACCATCTCATCGTGGACTTAGGCGGTTTTGCTTTAAGTCGTCGCGGCACCCTTACGTGTCCCGTCACTTGGGTCGACCTCCCCCTCCCTCCCATGGCCCCATAGGTCCCACAAAAAGAGAGAACGGGGGGGCGGAGAAAAGGCCTCACTCGGGATCCACAAGCAAACATCTCCGAAAAAACACTTTATAGACAATGCAAATTACAAAACGGACTTTAAAGCTCACGAAACGGTTGCACAACAAAGGGTAAAATGGTCCATTACAGACCCGAAAAATCTCTCACACGTGTCCACCATGACACAACCTTTATTTATAAGCCTAAAGCGGCCACCGACCCAACTAAAATGGGACTATCAAGCCTTCGGCCGTCCCCCTACATGCTGTACAATGCATGAACATACCAAAAGACACGGACATACATAAGCATTATATCAAACACCCTGTTTAGAAGTTTGTCCGTGACAAAACGTCGACGAGGGCATCGACAGTTTAAGTGGGCGAGAATGTCACGAACAGTCGTCGCGCACTCGCAACAACTCCGTTCAACGAACCGTTCATCGCTCACACCCACATGTACAGCTGCTTAACAGCCTGTTTTCTCTTGGTTTTGGGTCATTTTGCTTGTAAAAATGTAAGTTCAAACAAGCTGCAGTGTTACAAAGCGACCGCTCACCGAACCGAGCAAAACAGCCCTAAAACAGCCCAAAACAGCTCCGTTTTCGCGTGTCGCGGGCTGATTTCTGAAATATGCCTCCTCTCACCAAAACGTCAGTCATCTCAGCCCCTTTGAACCCCCCGGGTGGCACAGGGCTGGATGGGGCTTCGGATATATACCGGGCGTTGAACACTCTTTCGCAAGTTCGCACGTTGCCTTGACGGGAACTTGTTGTCGCCCCCGGGACCAGGTGAGCGGCTGTTTGTGGGCTTGCAGCTGTTCGTTCAACCTTCTAAAGCCCTTGTTTTCCCCCTCTCCCTCTTTTCTCTTGTGCACGCAAGGTGCTCGCTGAATTGCTTGTAAAGCTTCCCCTTTTCGCGAGATGTTGGGACTTGTCCGCCGCTCGTTCTTTCGAACTAATCAACTTTTTCCTTTTACAGGTCCTTCGGGACTTGCGAGAGGTTACAAGTGGGCTGATCCTTGCGGTGCAATATCGCAAGGGCGAAGCGCGACTTAGGCAATGCAAGCTAAGTTCGCATCTTTGGCCGCAAGGGTGCCTCACACCTTAGGTAATTCCAGCTAAGGCCGTGACATTATGGTACTTGATAGAAATGAACAAGGGGTGAAGGATGAAAATGAGGCTGTTTATTTCTCTTTTATAGGTCTCACTATATAATTCAGGTAGCTGGATTTGGGCTTGGGATTGGTTTGAGTAGCTACAGGAAGGAAGCCACTAACGCTTTTTGGAACTTGGGCTATTGTTTATTAAAAGAAATTCTAGAATGATATGTATCCTTCTCGATAGACTGACAGGTTTACAACGTCAGCACCTGTATTATTGTTTGTCTTCAAAAACACTACGAGCAATGAAGTATATTTTGATTTTAAGATTGTGGCCTGAGTTCTAATATACTTGGATAACTAGGATAACTCCAAATCTGTCTGATTTTGCATTTTTCCTGTATCTTAAGATCTTTAGATCTTTTCCAGGAATTATTGTCTACAGCAATTGTGTTCAGGCAGTGGGGCACAGGGGTGCAGCAAATATGTTTCCCTTGTTCTTGTCACCTCTAGCAGATAGCCAGCCTCCTACCTCTTTATATTGTTGTTAGCATTGTACTTCTGTTAACCGAGCAGTTTGTCATTTGTTTTTGTTGTATACTCTAAATTCATGGTCTAAAATCATATAGGTACATGGAATTGTCCTTGTCTAGTTTCTTACAGGGGTCCCATTTGAAGATCATAGAGCTTACTGGGTATGATTTTACAGGGGAGCAGTGCTTCAAGTAGAATGGAGCCCAAGACATGAAACTGTTTTTGCTTCATCTGCTGCTGACAAAAGGCTGATGATTTGGGACGTTTGCAGGTATATATAACTTTGAACCAAATGCATGCAGCATTTCTACCTTGGGTTCCTTGTATTTTTTCTTCTATTCTGTACATATTTAAGTTAATACCTTCTGTTAGGCTAGCCTGTGTCAACATGATACAGGCATGGGACATGCTGCCTTGCGTGGGCATGTTGATAAACTCTGGCTCATGTTGACCTGTGATAGTTGATATGCAGCTGATGAGCTTCTTAATGGCAGGACATGCTAGGCATTGTAGAAACAGAAGAAAGGCAAAAAAATGGCCATACTGAAGCAAAACTCATATCTAGTATCTAAGCTTGTACTGCCAAAAGGGTGGAATTTGTCAATTTGCCAGGCAACATAAGATTATACAGTTAGGAATTGCTTAAGTAGTAGATTAAGTGCATAACTAAAGATGGGAGATTTATAACTACGAAAGCAAGGGGCATCTACAGTGACAAAAATATGAAACTGGTGGGGGATGAACTTGCATTTGGCTCTTGTATTAAGCATCGTTTGATTTCCTTGAAATTTTGAGAACTGACTGTTTGTGTTAGGTAAATGAACAACTCCAAGATTAAATTCAAATACATATTAGATGGAGGATGGCTGAACAAACAAAAACTAAGCACATTGGACGCTAACACCCATTTCTGACTTCTACTCTGCATATTTGTATGTTTTGTGTCAAATTTTGCAATTCTTCTCATAATTCTGTAAATCATAGGACTTGGTTGAACAACCAAGAGAAGCGAATACTTGCTCTTCAAACTAAATTAATGATCCAACAACTCCATTAGCTGAATGAAGTTTTCTCCAGCAAATTTTTTTATATTTGTACAAATTGTATCAGTGCACTTTCATAATGCTTGCTGAATTGAGTCTTTGAAGCAACTCTAAGCCTTCACTAATTCTTGTACACTATATAAGTTATATAAATGCATTTACAAGAGCTTGCATGTTAACAGCTACAGTAAATAGTGTATATATTGGCAACAATAAAAAGTTTATGAAATCAAAGATATACAATGTGGTGAGAGCAGTGATTTAAAAAGGCGCTCGGGCGCTCGCCTAGGCGCTCAGGCGAGGCGAGGCGAGGCTCGAGTGCCTCGCTAATCTCCTAGGCGGCGGGCTTCAAACAGGCGCTGGGCGCTTCGGGCGAGCGCCTGGGTTAACCAAGACGACCGAACCAGGATTTTAGGTCTAGTTCGGTCCTGGTTCGGTCTATGATGGTTAGTTGGTTCAATCGAACCAACTAAAACTGATATAAGTGACAATCGAACCCTAACCCTCGCCGCTGCCGATCCCGATCCCGATCCCGATCTCGCTGCTCGCAAACGCTGCCACTGTCGCCGCTCGCGCCTCCCGCTGCTCGCCGCTCCTGCTCCCGCTGCTCGCCGTTGTCGCTACTCGCAAACGCTGTCGCTAGTCGCAAACGCTGCTGTTGTTGTTGCTCCCGTTGCTCGCCGCTCGCCGCTCCCGCTCCCGCTCCCGTTGCTCGCCGCTCGCCGTTGCCACTGCCGCCACTCATCGCTTCCTCTTTTCTCAGTCAGCAGGCTTAGCACCCCTTTACACTTCCTTTTAACAGTATACGTATACTGTATACTGTATATTGTTAATATTATTAAGTTTATTTGAAATGATTAATTTTCAATACTGTTAATAGATTAATAATATATTACTTTGATTTTAATATTATTAATTTTTATTTATTTGAAACTTTTTGTTAATATGACATTGTGATTTTGTATCATAGATTTTCTTAATTTAATAGTATATTTTTATTTAAAATTATAAATAATTATATTTATTGATTATATTATATATTTTTATATTTTAGCACTTCGTTTTGCTCGGGCGAGTGCTTAGCGCCTCAAGCGTTTTTGGACCTTGGCGTCTTTTGACGCCTAACGCTTTTTAAATCACTGGGTGAGAGCACTTCATAGGATCCTGAAGTTTGTGGTCATGTATCAGAAATTGCTGGTTGGATTGTATCTGTGAATAAATCATATGTGATATCTGATGCTTGCATATGCCTAATTTGGTTTGATGAGAGATGATGTAAGTTCCAATCATGGTATGTACATCCAATCAGCAAATCATGTATTACGTAGCTTTTATTATAAACTTCATCATCCTCCCGTCTATTCCATCTTATTACAATTAGCTCTGTTATTCTTTGGGCTAATGTTTCAGCATATTATTATTATCTTGGTGGATTCATAATCTGGCATCATTTGCATTTAAATGTTCCAGATAATAGACTTTACCTGGGCTTTTTGTGATCCCTAGCTTTGATTTCTCATCCAGCTCAATTGTATTTCATTTTTGTAAATAAATGAACAGGATTGGAGATGAACAAACTGTTGAAGATGCTGATGATGGACCACCCGAGCTTCTTTTTGTCCATGGAGGTCACACCGCAAAGATATCAGAATTCTCATGGAACCCTGAGCTGCCCTGGGTCATTGCCAGTGCGGCAGAAGATAACATTCTTCAAGTCTGGAAGATGGCCGAGAGCATTTATCGAGATGATTATGAGACACAAGATGACAATGATCATTAAGCAATATGCTACCTCAATCGTCTAATAGCTTTCTTCTTTTTCTGAAGTTTGAGTGGGGTGAAGCGAAACACATAACTTGATCTTTTTCAATCGTGATTTGGATAGTCAGGCTCTGATCCTGCAAGTTAAACTTCTGAGCTAGTTTTATTCGACTTCTTGGTAGGTGGGTGCATAGACAGAGCAGCAGTGGAATTGGCATTGGCAAAGTTGGTTTCCAAGAATGACCCAAATGGAACTCTTGTTGAGCCTTTTGGCAACTGTTTTTAGTCTGTTGAGACAAGCTTTGAACTATAACTTAGTTGCTGGTGTGTTTCCAAATTATATGTGCCTATCGATGCATTATTATTGTTGCAGTATGTAATCTGTTGACACAAGCTGGTTTATGATTTTTTTAATAAAATTAAAATTCATAAAGATATTATTCATAGAATAAAAATAGGATGATTAAAATGATAAGAAGGAATAAGAGTTATGTGATGCTATGTTTATGAGAGAATTTTGTTGGGTATCTTTGATGCTTTTATATATGAATATATCTCTTAAGAAAGAAAAAATTATATATATTTTTATTCTTAAATAAGTAAGTATCACTTGGAAAGGAAATAAAATAAGTAGAAATCATTTAAAATGATTATTACCAATAGTCTGAGAGATAATAATTTTTAAAAAAAAAATATCAATAAAGATTAAAATATTCTTAATTAAAGATATGGCTGATCCTAATAATGGCTAAAAATTTCCCAAAGAGTAAACAAAGCATACGATGGGCGAACCATGTCTTTGCCCGACCAACATGTCATGTTGTGTACCTGTGACTACTTTTTGTGTAGAGTGACAAGACTCTCTCTCTCTCTCTTTAACGATTCCAAGAATATATTGTTTTCCTCACCCAAGCGAGCTCGTGTGCCATCGACCTCAGGTGTTTGAGACAGACAGTATCTCATGAGTTATTCCGAGGATTTTTCAGGCACGTCTGACAAAGTTCACAGAAAAGAATAGAACAAATCAAAAAGGAGTTCCGGCGACAGATGTAGTAGCACTTTAATCCATCAGCTTTTACACGTCCGCTCTCGAGCCTCCGTTTCCTCCCCCATTTCCTTTGGGCAATATCCCAAAACGAAGTCCCAGATTCTTTTTTTTCCTGGATATTACACATACATAAAGAATTGAGAGATTTTCTTAGAAAATATTTATATTTTAAGTTTTTTTTAAAAAATATCTTTTCTTTTTTATTGTTTAATAATATTTTTAATTTTAAAAATACTTAAAATATTCCATAAAATTTTCTCATCAAAATTTTCATCTATTTTAAATTATTTTTTACTCAAAAAATATTTTTATTTAATTCATCTATAATATTTTCCTACAATATTAATATACTAAAATACTATAGATATTATTAAAAAATATTATAAATGAGATCATACCATACATCTTTGATTGTCATTGCTTATATATCATTATATTATTTTATTTTTTAAATAATATCTTTAAATTTAAAAATACTTAAATTTTTCTCATAAAAAAATTGTATCTATTTTTTATCAACTAAATTTTTTTTATTTTATTATTTTTATAAATATTTATAATATTTTATTAATGTATTGAATATATTATAAGTAACATCATATCATGTCTCTTTTAGTGTCATTATTTATAAAAATATTTTAAACCTGTAATTAATGTTATTAAAGTTATTAATGTATTTAAATTTGTTGCTGCCTTAATATCGTCGACCAAAGGCGCAAAGTTGTCTTGGTGATCCTCGTGGCGATCGAGTGAGGTGGTTGCTATAGGGAACGAGGTGATCGAGATAGATTTGAGGTAGTCTTCTTATGTTCGATGTGGGTTTCGATTATCTTAGAGATCCTATACAAAGGTCGATGTCGATAGGGATTTTTCTACGTAACTCCTCCGATGATCAAATTCGCTCGTTCTGAAGTAACGGGGATGAGAGGGTTCTAAGTGAGGGTCGTCTAATCCTTATGTAGACATCGAGGACTAGCTTTTAGACTTGGGCAATCGGGGGAATCACCCATAATTTTTTTAGAAAATATTTATATTTTTAAATACTTTAAAAATAATATATTCTTTTTTTAACAATATTTTAAATTTAAAAAATACTTAAAATATTCCTTAAAAAATTCTCATATTTTTATTAATTTTTAAGTCGTAAAATGGTTTCATTTAATTCATGATTGAAGCTAAAAAATATTTAAATTATTTATTATGTTTGATTTTAAGTAGACTTTTCTAATGATCAAAGCCCTATAACAGGTCAAATAAATTATAATAAACTAAAATATAAAAAAGTAAATAAAAATACTATTTAAGAAAAAAAAATAAAATGAGATACCAATTGAAAAATACCCTGTTTATAAAAAAATGTCCCATAAAGAAAGAATCACATGTATATAATATCCGAACCGAAGTACTCTTTAGTCCATCTTATCCACAGATAAGGCACGTCGAGTCACGCTTCTAAACACCCTGCATGCTTGCTAGATTGTCTTGAAGTGGTATCACATATAGGCCAAAAAATATCACTCTGATCCCAACAAAATCCCTCTTAGAGAGAGTCGAGATTAGAATCCCTAAGCTGAGCCATCCACAATACTCGCACACGCGATTTTGATCGGAGCGTCAAAGAACGATTGAAGGGGTGAAAGCAGCGTTTACTACTATTATTCTCTGGAAAGATAGTTTTAGATCATGTACAGCGAGTGTGGAAAGAAGCAAAAGGAAGCAATTAGGGTGGTGGGCTTGCTGACCCCGCCGGAAATCACCATCTGATCTTGTCAACTTGGAAAAGACCGTGGAGTAGACCTCACCATCACAGCAATGGTGACGGTAAGATCTTATCGCGTGATCAACTTATCTACAAGCACGACATATTTCACCCTTTCTGTCATGGCAGCTGGATTGCACTCGAAGGCGTAAAGAAGAGGGAAGAAGATAGGACAGGAGGTGAAGGTTGCTGGTCTTACTTGTCGTAAAGATCATCCGAGATGCACTGTTATTGATGAAACGAAAGGAGAAGAAGACGCAGGGAGACAGCTAGGATACTACAAGTAGACAAGTTGATCCAATGCAAGAAACTCAACTAGCGTGAAGCGGTACCTGCTGTCAAAAGAACAAACACGAAGCATCCATGTCGCAGAAGACCATATGAGAGAAGATAGGTCCATATGTGTACACCGAGAGGGAGGGAGGGAGAGAGAGAGAGAGAGACTTGTTTATTTTGTAGGATTAGATGCATCAGCTTAGGACTGTCTTGTTCCTCTGCAAGGAGCTTGCCATGCCTTGCAGAAGCAAAACCTGTGACAAGCTCAACTCACTGTCCTGTAAGAAGAGAGCGAGAGAGGGTTGCATCTGCCGCAGCCGCTGAGGTTGAAGCTCCTAGGCTCCCCTCTTTCCTCAAAACGGAGCAGTTGAGGTTCTTTGGAGCTTCCGCTTCTTGGCGGCAGGTGGCTGAGCCGCCATCGTCTGCTTAAGCAACTGCGCAAGCAAAAGGAGGACAATGAGCGGGCGAGAAAGTACAGTAGGATCCTGCACATAGGAGACTAAGGTAGCCTTCTCTTGCGGACGCAGACTCATGGAAGGTCCCTGTTGTTGGGTCTATGGATTACCTCCTCGTACATGAGCTTTAGCTTCCTGTTCTCTTCCAAAAGATGCTCTACTGCCATCTCCAGCTCGCTCGTATAAGCCTGTTTAGGAACTCTTAAGAGACTGCAGAATTCAGAGAAGAGCCAAGAGAGAAAGAGAGACGAGGATCATGCCTGTTTCCTGGCTCTGGACCGAGCAGCTGACTCCCGGTTCTTGATCATTCGCTTCTTCCGCCCGTCGACGACGGTGCCGTCGCTGTTCTCGAAGGCCCCGTTCCTGATCATCGCGGACGCAGCGGAGCAGCTGGAGAAGCAGCCGTCGCTGTTGCTGCAGTTGGAATTTGGGCTGAGGCAGTCGAGGAACTGGCCGGACCCGAGGCTGAGGGTGGCGGGGCGGCGAACGCAGCATGTGGGAGGGATCGGATCCGCCACCCTGAAGGCCCCGGAGAGGAAGTCCTGCAGGGTGAGGCCGGCGACGTAGGTGGAGGTGGACGTGGGATTGGAGTCGTGATGGTAGTGGAGCGAGAGGGGAGGCGTGGAGGGCATGTCTTGGTTGAGGCTGCTGAGGCTGATGTCCTTCCACACCTCCACCTCCTCCATCGCCTTCCCTGGGGTCTGGGACGGCGCCATAGACGAGGAGGAGGAAGAGGTCATCGGAGAGGAGACTACTCCACCACTCATGGCAACAAACACAGAGATTGGCTTTGATATATATATATATATATATATATATATATATAGAGATAGAGAGAGAGAGAGAGAGAGAGAGAGAGGCGTAATAGTAAGCAAGCTTCTGGCTTCTTCTTGTGCTTATTTGTTGTTCCGTCTTGCACAAAGTGGAGCCCTGCGAGGGCAATTAACGTATCGGGGATCACGTGGAGAAGGCGTCCTGCGGCCTCCAGCCTCATGATTTTGCTACGGCCATCGCCTGCCACGGACAGGGAAGCAGCATCCTAAAAATGAGTATGGCCTGGTTAACTTCTTTTGGGTTGGCCGAGGGGGCAGCCGGAGTACGTGGGGTATGACACGTCCGTAGCTCTGCGTGGGGCCGTGGCATGCTTTATCCACAGAGCGGGAAGGAGATGAGGACCGTCAAAGGCAAAGACAGGGGAGACAGAGGGAATCTGAGGTCGCCGTAGGGTGGCACTCACTACGGGATGTTTGATATCTGATGCAGCGGCATGTGTGTCAAAGACAAAAAGCTCAAACAAACATATTAATTAAAATGGTATCACGGAAATCTGATACAGTAAAGAGTAGCATGCGTGTCTGACAAAAATGGTAATCCTTTTTTTTTTTATTACTGTTTTCTTTAAGATTAAAATATGAGAGATGAAATCTTCTAGCGTTCACCGGATTAGAATTTTGATACAGTACAATAATTGAGGAGGTTCTCATTCCCAAATCGAATACCGGTATGTGCAAGGACGCAAATTACACTCTCCCCTTTGGGTGGTGAGATGACAGTACTAAGGACCACTAAAGGGTCACTGTGGGATTATATTGATAAATCCAGCAATTTACCTCATGCTTATTTACATCTCATGGCCTCCGAAGCCTGACATGTGATAAGATGTGACAAGCAAGCTTCACATGACCCATTATCACAGGAGGTCTGCTAGCTGTCGAGCATGCTTGTAACAAATCATCTACGGAAAGATATCCGGAAGGGTCTATTTGCAAGAGGAATAACTATTATGCGTTGATTTGGACTCGATTTACCCGCTCATTCTATTTAAAGTTGCATTCAAATGGTCTAAACTTGCCCCTGAAAGAGTGGTTACCTGTCTCATGAGTGTGATCTTCCATTGCCGGTTTGTCTGCTAGGCTTGCTCAGGTTTCTTCCATCAGCGAAAACAAACCCACACGTTTCCAGCAAATCATCTTTGAAGACAAATATTATGCAACTCCATGGATGATTACACAAACGGTATTATGTATAAGATATACGACAGATCTAAGCCTGTGTTGTGGATAATCTATCTATTCAATCCATCAAATAATTTGAGGCGATTATTTGCAGCTGCAATTAAAGAATAATAGGTATATGTAACATAACCATGACAGTATTGGAAACTATAACCATGCCCGCAGATTCAGCTCTGGGGAGACGAGAACCGCTATGCGCCGCTGCTTAAATCCATTTCTTACCCCCCAACAACGGTGGTATGTGACAGCAAAAGGCTGGGGATTCAGAAAGCCCATCCCAAGGAGCCATGCCAATGAGTACCGCCAATCCGAAACCTCCTTTCCACTATATGGTAGTAGCAGTTCAACCTAGAGACAATTGACTGGAAGTTAAATCTCTCAAATTCTTTCTTCGTTTCTGTCATTTTTTTCTCCTTCTTGGTTGATGCCCATTTGCAGCCAAGGCGAAGACCTCAACTAATGGCTCTCAACAATCGATCCTTTTCACATTCTCCGGTTCTGACTCATGCATTCGAATTTCAACGAGTCTCTCCTGGCTAATCTTTCCATAGTTCTGACTGATTGGGATGACTGACCGGTCTCCATCTTCGGTAAGAGAATCCTGCATCTAGTTGAAACTTCCAGATGCTGATCTACTTCAAAGTACCTCATTATGAATCTGACAAGTACTATTGGAGGGTTCCCACAAGTCTAACTCATACTATGATGGGAAGAACCCTCGTCTAGTCCAAAAGTATGCATGTGAGCAATGACTGAATCATAGCCTGGTGTTAGTGGAGATTGGGAACCAGAAGCAAGATCATACTGATTTGGGGTTGGTGGCATCATCCATTTCATCCAATCACCGCGTTTCCTTATTCTCTCACCCTGCATCAGATTGCATCAACAACTGCAGAAGTTAGCATATGGCCCAAATAAATTTACGCAAGTGCAAAACAAATTACTTATTAGCAAGGTATGCAATTTCGAATAATACCGTCCGGTACGGGCGGTACGTACTGATCCGTCAGTTTACTGGTACACGGACGGAACAAAAAAAAAAATATATATATATATATATATATATATATATATATATATATATATGAGGCGACGTCGTGTTGCCTCGACAACGTCGCCCCGCGTGGGAGAAGGAAAAGGCGACATCGCCTTATATATATATATATATATATATATATATATATACCGAACGGTATACTGCTCAGTATACAGTTTCGTCTCGTACCGAGCAAACGTTGAAACTCCATTACGATACGAAATTTCATACCTTGCTTTTTAGTATCCTTCTATTTTGCAGCTGCATAAGAATAATCACAATGGCAGTAACATATTGGAAATTGGCATTGATCAAGACTTGGCAAAGGCTCCTACTTATCGACTATCCTATGTACAGGAATATAAAGCATATACAAATAAGAAGAAATAAAATGAAAAGTTGTAAGCTGTACCTGCACTTCTACCACTGTTGAACCTCGTACTGCATCCAATATATGTGGCTTGTCCCTTGTCAACTGTTTGACCTGCAGGAAACGAAACAAAAACAATTCCATTTGTGATTAAAATATGGACGAAATGGAAGAAGATCCAGCAAATGACCAAAGCATATTAACAAAACTATCCAGATCCTATAAATAATGGTTTTCTCCAGCCATCCATAAAACACAACTAGCACAGCTAGTCAACATAATATGTTGATCATGCCTAATAAGAATCCTGCCCAATATAAATTCATTTATATAAAGTCAAACCAAAACTTCAGTAGATAGCTATCACAGATGAGGACGGTTAGATACCCAAAAGTCAATTTGCGCTATTGTCAAAACTAACAGACTGCTAAAACCAGTTCAAAACTTGGTAATAGTCTCACTAAAATAAGAAAATATTCAATGACAGAGTAAGACAAAATTATCCTTCCATAACCCAGGAAAGAATAATATGGACATGAACAAGCAGAAAGTTAAAAGAACATAGAAAGCTTCAACATAATCCAGGTATTAAATTTTGTAAAGAGCTGTGCGATCCTTCTTGCAGCTGAACAAGACAGGCGGCACCCACATCCCTTTTGTCAGTATAGACACCGGCCTCACAGCCAAACTTTATGACAGATCAAATCCAAAATGTAATGAATATCAAAAAGCCTTGATATAATGTGACCCATGATAGGACCTGCACTGCAATTTTTCCCAAGTGTCATAAAAATCCTCCGTCCCATAGTTGTTTGAACCAAACTAGATTAGATGGTCGGACCAGAAAAATTGAGAAATGAACCATTGGTTAGTCTCATCCACTTATTGATAAAAACTCAAAATAAGCCAGCTATCTGACCAGTTTTTAATTTTTTAATATAGCTAAAATTACTTACAAACCCTTCCCTTAAACCTTCTTACCATTTATTTTAGAGGGAAGTTATGCTAATTTTAAATTAGGATTAAAATGAGAAAGAAAATACCCTTGCTTATCTGAACATTCCTCTCCTACCTCCTCTTCCTTCGATCCCCTCCACCTCCTCGTCTTCATTTGACCACCCTTCTCTCTCCACCGTTTCTATCTCGTTTGTCTCGTCTCCCTTTGGCCATCCATCTCCTTACATCTTCCCTCATACATTGTCTATTTCTCTTTACTCAGCAACTCCTTTACTACGAGCCACTCTCTTTCTTCAACAAGGTCTTTCTATCAACCACTCCTCTTTCTTCAATAATGTCATTCTTCAGCCGCTCACATTTCCATGGCCATCTACTTTGTTGCTATAGCTTCTTGTTGTATTTCACCATATTAGAGGTTTTTAAAACTTGAATATGATATGGAATGGAATTCTGTGGGGTAGAACTACGTGACAGTTTGATAACTAGAAACTATAATTTTGTCTTTAAGTTCATATGTATTTGATATTTGAGTCATGATAATTATGCTGCATGTATTTATTTCATATTGCTGAACAATTTATTTTTGTTTGGACTACTGTAATTATTTTTTAAAAAAATTATCATGCTTTTTTTTTTGTTAAGATTTATGCTTATAATATTAGTTGATGTTATTTTTTATTATTCGCATTTATGTTTAAGATTGTTCTATTTTTTTATTAAAATAGATACTTTTAGGTTTTTAAAATAATTTCTAATACTATAAATAATTTCATATATTTTTAAATAGACATATAGTTTGACCCATTGACCTACTGATGCAACTAGTGACCCAAGGCTTGACTAGAACACTTTGTAGTTTGGTTACGATAACTATGTTCCATATTGTAATCAAAGCTAGCTAATAGACAAGAGAGAGAAAATGCAAATAGGCTTACCACCTATACAACTCAGTATTGACAGCAATACCAGGTGACACAGGTGACATGATAATTATGCTGCATGTATTTATTTCATATTGCTGAACAATTTATTTTCGTTTGGACTACTGTAATTATTTTTTAAAAAAATTATCACGCTTTTTTTTTGTTAAGATTTATGTTTATAATATTAGTTGATGTTATTTTTTATTATTTGCATTTATGTTTAAGATTGTTCTATTTTTTTTATTAAAATAGATACTTTTAGGTTTTTAAAATAATTTCTAATACTATAAATAATTTTATATATTTTTAAATAATTTTTTAAATAGACATATAGTTTGACCCGTTGACGTACTGATGCAACTAGTGACCCAAGGCTTGACTATAATATTTTGTAGTTTGGTTATGATAACTATGTCACATATTGTAATCAAAGCTAGCTGATAGACAAGAGAGAGAAAGTGCGAATAGGCTTACCACCGATACAACTCAGTATTGACAACAATACCAGGTGACACAGTGTGGAACTAGACCAAGCAAAACTATTCAGTGTGGTCAAACAAGCATATAACAGTCGATACAGACCAATCTAACTAAAATTATAATCCTTAGTCCTAGGAATGTCTAGGTTCAATATATTTGTAGTCAATGCTTATATATCTATGTTTATCAATTAGACATGAATTTTGATAAATGAAACAATGCTTCATTAGGTTAGATGTTACTTAGTAATATTTCTAATCTCTGTCATGAATAATTTTCCACCACCTAGTCTATTATTTCTTCATTTCATAGTTTCTACCTCTCACCTTATCATTACCCTTATCCTATTTGTACCTATTTTTCTTACATTAACAGCAATCTCCTTTGCCCCTCTTACACCACTCTCTTTAATAAGCATGTTTTACATCCAAAACCAAACCACAAAACCTTAAACCCTTGCATCTAATATTATTACAAAACTTTGAATTCAAATTGCCACCTAAAAAGGACCTGATGACAATCTCAAAACTCTCTCAAACAAGCAATGGAGGGTAAGAGAGAAGTTTAAGTAGGAGTTGGCTGCACGACAAGAAAAAACACTAGCCCCATGTGTTGTCTTGGTTTTGAGTCACAACTTAGATAGTTTAGTAGCTAGGAATAAAGAGAATTTTGGTTCCTTAGGATAGGTTAAATAATCTTTAGTAAGAGAAAACTAAATTAGGGACTACCGTGTAAAATAAAGCAAAAATAGAGGGGATATGGTATTAGACTATGTGACTTTGGGCAATGAGCAGCAAGTGTTTCCTATAGTTGCATCAGATGATTTTACTTGGACAATATTGTAAATTATCGTATGTTTCTAAAATTATGCAAGAGAAAATTTACCATACAATTTTTTTGTTATAATTATATGAATACTTACAATATAACAATATGCTTAGCATGAATTACCACACCGGCACTCTGAGGATGGTATCCCACTTTGTCAGCAAAGGACTGCGCTCTTCTTTAGCGTTAAATGTGTTACTTAAAGTTATACCAGAACAAAGAATAGAAAATTGAGTCAAAGCATCTGTTCTTTATTTTCTATATAATGCAAAACAGAAATGACGAAAAGGAATGTTTTAGTCTTTCAAATTACTTATCAGCAATAGGGACAAGTGAAAAGTGGTAAGCAAAAACAAACAAGAAAAAGATATCGAAGTAGTTTAAAACAACTCACCCGATTAAAGCTAGCAATTAAGGAGATAGGAACCCAACCTTGATCATCCATATTCCTTCGCAGGAAAAGGTCCTTGCAAAGATTATCAGGACTATAAACGCAAACAAGTTAATACATAGATATTGAATTGCACTAGAAAATCTTAGTTAGCCATAGAGACTCTTGTAACACCTGAAATAGTATTCTATCTGTTTGACCAACATGAAGCGCTGATGATCTGCTGGAGGAAGAAACATTGCTGGGGGATTCATATGGGGCAGTTGATGGGCAATGAAAGGCATGCTTCTAAGTGTGTCAGTAGGTGGAGGTGGCGGCAGATAATAAAGAGCAGAATGAAATTCTGGTATCATGAAGATTATCAAAACTACAAAACCCACATGACAAAGTAAAGAACCTATATCAGAGGCACTGCATACCAGGGTAGCCCACGGGGCTCACGAAAGGCCGAAAATATGGTGGCATGCCAACAAAAGGTGCCGTGGTGGGCGGTGGAGGTGCTCGAATGAATGGTTGTGACTGTCCCCGCTGTTGAGGCAGTGGCATCAACATGTGTGAATCTCTACCACTAAAACTTCGAGGACCACTCCAGTCATAGCCACCCTGCTCCTGATCGCGCCGGCTACCGTGGCGCCTATGGTGGGCATTTCCCCTTTTGTTGCCACCATAACCGCTTCTCTGGTTATTGCTGCCGCTTTGCAGCTGCGGCAAGAACTCACCTCTCCTATGCCGACCCAAATTGCTATTACCGTGGTCAGCAAGACCCTGCGGAGAAGATCCCTGAAATGTGTCTACACTGACTGGAGGCATCTCCGAAATAAAATGAGGTTCTTGAGATGCTCCAGGACCATGATTAGCTGCTGAACTGCTGCCAGTGCCACCACGTCTCTTCATTAAATTAGGGCTCGAATTAGGCCCCTGGCGACCAAGAGCATCATGATCCTGGGAAGAAATTGGGTTTGTGCTCTTAGCATTTAGCTTCATATGGGAAGAAGCGATCATAGATCCCTAATAACACGCGCAAAAGGGTCACTCTACATTAATATTTAATACACAAAAAGAACTTCTCATCTAAGAAATAACAACGATTTGTTCAAAGAGCACGGGATCGCACCAGGGCAGCAGCGGCCGATGGTCCATCCGAGAGAGCCATCAACGAGTCCAAAGAGGAGGATCTGATAGACACCCTCGACGCGGACTCTGGGAGCGAGGGCCAACAGTCCGCCCCCATCACCGGACCCGCCTCGCTAGCTCCATTGGCCGGCACGCTCCAAGCCGGCGTCCACCCGCGGTCTCCGGCCGCATTGCCGCCGTTCCTGTGCTCCTCGCTCTCCGCCGTCCTCCAGCCGACGGCGGCATCGCAGGTCTCCCCCGGCGGCGAGGACCGCTCGGGGGGTTCCGGGGGAGGGTTCCACGCCGCGTCGGCAGAGAAAGCGGAGGGATGAGATGCCTGCGACATGATCGGGGACGCCTAGGTTGCACCGGGCGACGCGAGGTGAGGAACGGCGAAGAGAGAGAGAGAGAGAGAGAGATGAGGGTTTAAAGGAGGACGGAGGAAACTTCGGAGGGCTTTACTGCGAAAGCCACCGGCAATGCTCGTGCCCTCTCTTTTCTCAAAGATTCTGGAGAGAGAGAGAGAGAGAGAGAGAGACGAAGGGAAGAAGAATCTCGCCGCGCTTCTCTCTCCTCGATTCCTTCGTTTCGTTTGGGAGAAAGGCGAGGGGTTGTTACGCAAGGTACAGAGCGGTGGCAGGAAAGGCACGGGGAAACGCCTCCTGGGGCGTTTCACTTATTTACCTTCTGCCCCCGTTCTTTTTCGCACATGGTTTGGTTTGGACGGGTTCGGTCGGACTGGGTCGAGCCGATTCGGTCAACATCAGGTTCTACAAGTCCAATTAGTGGATTCAAATTTGGGTCCGAGTGTGGGATCAAATTCGTCAAAATTCATGGTTTTACTGCATCCTATAATTCTACCAAAAGTATTTGAGATCGCTCGGATAGCAAAAATAAGATTGGATTATTCAACAAACTCAACTCGATCCACTTGTACTCAAGTTTGAATTTTAATTAGGTTTGTCCGATTGGGCTATCGAGTTTCCTCTATTTCAAACTGGTCAATCATAGTTATCATCCACTGAAACAAAAAATGAGAACATATTTAAAACATGCATTTCATATATAAATTAGTGATTGATAATTTTTTTAAATTATATTTGGTTTATATGTTGTATTATCAATACTCAAATGTTAATGTTATCTTATGATCATATTAATATTTTAACATTTATGTGATGTTAATATATATTAATATTCTTAGAATATCCTATGATATTTAAAATAACGAGATTGTCCAACATGATTTATATTTTCTATAAGTTTTAAATTTTTTTTTTAAAAAAAATTATATTTATTTTTTATAAGTCTAGGCAATATGAAAGTTTTTATAAGATTATTTATTTATTTATTTATTTATTTGCTAATTAATTTAAATAAAAATATATATTTATTTTTGAATAAATATTATAAGGTAAATTTATCACATAATATCTAAGGGACTCTTGAAATATAATCTTACCAAATAATACTTATGTCAATATATTTAAAATATAGTTTTCATCTATCGTTTACCAAATATCATTTCATAGCTGTACATTCACTCACTCAAGCTCCCTCCTTCAAGGAATGCATATTAAAAATAAAAATATGTTTATCTAAGATAATATTTTAGTTTCATTAAATTTCACATTATATATAAGGTAAGGAGGCTGACAATATGTAATTATTGGAAAGTTTTTCAAATACTGAATCACTTTGTGAATGATTCGATCATTAAACATTCGATAACGTGTGAATTCAAGTGGTAGGCTTGTGAGGTATAGCTCATGCCAAATATAATTTGAATGTTTGATTAAAATTTGCTAACCATCAAGCAAATCATATACTCTTAATGATGTTACGTTTGTTCCCGTTATCTCTAACAAGAAATTGAGGTCAGCAATTTTTTTATCATTTATGGAAAATGTGCAAAAAAAATTTCTAAAACCATATTAAAACATCAAGCAAAAAAGAAAATTCTAAATTAGCACGTGTTGTATGCATTGTATTGCTCAAAAATACATTTGAAGAAAAAGGTGAAAGGTAAGATTGGACATAACGTTGTAGAAATTTATCTTTTAATTATGCGAGAATAAGTTAAATTAGCCATGACATGGCATCATATTAGACACCATGTAATCTATTCAGATATTTAATGCTTATCCAATGACCTTAGTCATCGATTAATTTGTTATAATTTAAATTTTCTTTTTTTTTTGTTTTAAGATAATAAAAAATTTATTCTCGTTAAATCTCATATTTTGATGATGAAATCAATTGTAATTTGTTTGATCTAGTTGAGAAAAGTATTCAGGATTAATTACGATAGCAGTAAGACATAAAGCACGTATTGTATCGGAGTCGAGATCGAGTTCACGTTGGGAGTTCGAGAGTTTGTTGGAAGTCCGAACATTCCTCGAAAGTTCTATCGGAACCAACCGAGAAGTCCAGGAACTTGTCAAAGAAGCTCGTCGGAACTTACTAAGAAGATCATCATAAAGTCCAAGAGCTTGCCGGAAGTCCGTCGGAGCATTGTCGAGAGTTTGTCGAATGTTCCCCAAAAGTACGTCGGAAGCTCGCTAAAAGAGCAATTGATACACCGGAACAAGAAATGTTGTGATCATGTCTTAATTATCATAGTTAGAGCTTAAATTAAGTTAAGATTGAGAGATAATCCCACTAACTTAATACGGGACAATTGGGCCCTTAACAAAAAATAATTTGGGCCGGATTGAACAGCCCAATCAACCCCTGAAAATATGGCTGGTGGTGGCACCGCCTAGAAGACCCAGTCTCCTAGGTGGTCTGGGTGGTGGTATTGAATCTCATATTTTGATGATGAAATCAATTGATAAGTATTTATGATCTGATCTGCGTTTTGAGTGACGTATGATGCTTCGATTAGGATGAGACAAGAATATTGAGCCAAGAATATCAGAGTTGCGGAGTCAATTGGTTGGTTGGGCAATAGGCCGCAAGTGAGGATGATGCGCCGAAGAATCAGACGAAGCGTCGATGGACCAATGATATACCGGACAACATGATTCATGCTTAGTATTAATTGTCTAGATCGAAGTATGTTTTTACATGTACAGGATTAACTACGATAGTAAGGCATAAAACAAAATAAAGTTCCAGAGTTAAGAACGTAATTTTGTTGGGAGTTCGAGAGTTTGTCGGAAGTTTGAACGTTTGTCGGAAATTCTATAGGAACTAGTCGAGAAGTCTCGAAGTTTGCTAGAGAAGCTCATCAGAACTCACCAAGAAGATCGTCGTGAAGTCCAAGAGTTTGCTGGGAGTCCGCTGGAACATTGCCGAGAGATCGTCGGAAGTTCATTGGAAGATCATCAGAAACTCGCTGGAAGAAACTAGACTTGCGAACTTGTTTAACTTAAGTATACCTTATATTTCGATCGAGAGTATATCTTCTTTGTGACGACCTAATGCATCACACTAAGAAGTATATTCAAGATTTATTATTATAGATGAGCATATAGAATGTCAAAAAGTCATCATCTCACTCTTTTCCACTTAGTTACTCAAATTATATGATAGTAACTCTACTATGGATCATACATAGTACCGATAAGTACATTGTTCGTTGTAGTATTTATCTCTTACATATTCAAATATTTAATTTATAATCAATAAATTATCACAATTCATGTATTGACCCTCCACTATATATTAGTCTGCTCTAAAATGATAGGCAATACTTATAATAAAACATATATATTTGTGTATACTATTTTGCTTGGAGCCAAGATTAATTGGAGTTTCAAAAAATAAAAATATTACAAAATTTACTATTGAAGCCGAATATTGAGCCATCACCACCACTATTACAAAAATTAACTTGGTCACTGATTCGGTATACAAACTTGATATTACCTTCCAATCCACTCATATATTGTGATAATATTGCTACCACCAACTTATGCTTTAACTAGATATTACTCTCGTATGAAATATATCATCAATGATTTTTTATTTTTTTAAGGAGCTGCGGTCATTTTCAATCAGCACAAGCCGTGGCATGATCACGTCAGTATCTTCATATTAACTTGGTTTCGTTTTGATCTCGGGATTTAGAGGAACATGATCTGGTTTTTTCCTTCCTCTCTGCAGTGGATCTTCTGGGTGGGTCCTTTCGGCGGAGCTCTGGCGGCGGCGGTGTATTACCAGTACGTGTTGAGGGCGTCGACTATTAAGGATTTGGTCTCCTTCAGGAGCAGCCGCAGCAACTAAAATAGCAGCATATCTTTCTTTCTGTGTTCTGTCGTGAATGTGCTAAGGTGGTCTGAAGACTGAAACATCGATTGCTTAATCGCCTCTCTCTCTCTCTCGTTTGTTGTGCTGTGAACTCTTTAATATATTGTGATGGGTTACAAGATGTTACTTTGCATGATTCATATCTGTGTAGGAGACTGTTTATAGATTTAGATGAGAACTGTGCCTTTTAGCTTTGGTTGTGCGCAATTATGGGACAGAACATTCCCCCAACGAGGACAATCGACTACAATCTTATCCACCCTTGTCTTCATCGTTGTTGCTGGTAGGGACACAACAGTCAAGCACACTGCTATCTTTCGAGATTGTAGAATGGGACGGAGAGAGGAGAAGAAGAAGAAGAAGACGACGACATGGTTGTAGCGGCGAGCTTTAGGCAACGAGATCACAAGCTTCCTCATTGCTGATGTTTAGCAGGTACATGACATGGAGCCTTTAGGGGATGAAATGATGGAAGGAGATAAAGATGGATCGTCCGCCACCAGACCGGAGACTGTGACATGATCGTGATGGTCTGGTGCTGCTGTGCCTCCGCCATGTCTGTCTCAGAAAGAGAACCTCCATCTGATCTGCTCTTTCCAAGTAACAGGACCTGCTTCGCTTCCCTGTGGGCGACACTTGGCCAAGGAAACAAAATGGTGTGTGGTCATCACGGCCATTCGCAAACGTTTCTGCATCCTTAGGGAAAGAAGCCAACCTCCCATCCACTGTCGTCGTCCTCTCCGCCTTCGCTCGGCTCCTTTTCTCCATCATTATCGTCGATCCCACATGTAGCTTACCCCGCTCTTCCGCTGTTGCCTCTCGTCACTCCCTGCGTTCTGCCACACTCTATGAGTGGTTGAAGTTTGAGGTACAATCGATAAGTATTCTAAATTACATTAAAAATGGATGAATGTGATTACATTGGTTCAGAAAATAAACCTGAAAGCGTGTCAAGTTCAATTTAGAAATGCATAGAATCACTATAAATAAATCAAAAAAATTATGGATTCACTGTTGCCCATTTTGGTGAAAGTTTGAGGTTCGATGAATGCCTACTCCGAAGTCATTGCGAATTGTGCCTAATAGGGCTAAACAAGAATATAAAATCACCAAGCACAGAAAATGCATGAATTTATTGTTGATTTACTGTTGGAAAATTTTGATTGAGACTAAAAGTCTATTTAGATCAATCATTTATGATATTTCTTTGGTGGCCAAAAATACTATAACAGGCGAAAAAATTATAATTGAGGAATAATCTGAATATTTTTTAAATTAGAAATACTATTCGAAAAATAAAATAAAATAAAATGGGAGATATTAACCGAGAAATATCCAAAATGTGGGTTATTTTTTAAGGGAGATCGCCCTTGTTATTTATTACCTACCTATCCATGGTGAAAGTTTGAGGTGCAATCCATTACCTATTTCTAAGTGTTGTACCAAATACTATACTTATTCACATGATCAACCTAAAGACATGCCATATTGGACTTAAAAAGTCCCTAAAATCATCAAATATATAGAAAAATCTATTTATTCATTATTGAGACATCTTTGCTTGTTTGTGGTAAAAGTTTGAGGTTCAATGGATGAGCATTTCAAAGTTATCATATTTGACTTAAAAATTTCTAAGATTATTAAGAATACAGAAATCTATTAATTCCCTATTGATCTTTGTTGCTCATCTATGGTGAAATTCTAAATTAATTTGTAAACATGCTAATATTAACTAAATCAGTCTCTAAAATTATTGAAAAAAAAAATCCTATGAACTTGCTATTAAGTTATTGTAAGTCATTTGTGGTGAAAGTCTAAAGTGCAAATGATATTACTCACCTGAAGTCACAGTGATCCATACACAAACACTGTTACACTTATGAAATTATTAGTCCCTAAAATCAAGTAAAAGCTAGAAAAACTAATTTGCTCACTATTTAGATATCATTGTTAATTTGTAGTGAAAGTTTGAGATACTTATTAGAACGCGATTATACTCGTTTATATAATCAACCTAAAAACATACCAAATTAATCTTTTAAAAAATCATAAAATCATCAAAAAAAATAGAAGAACCTCTGTCCATTTGTGTGGGAAGTCTAAAGTGCAATTTGCACCAATTTCAAACTTACTTTTTTTTTTTCTTCTCATTATGGCGAATCATATTTTCTAATCAAAATTCTTTAATTTGTATAATAATAATAATAATAACAATAATAATAATAATAATAAATTGAATTATTTTCCTATTCTCTCTTGAACTCTTGTTTTTGAATATTTGATTTATCAATGAGTGTTTCCATGAGAATAATCATTTAGGTTGTTTCAATAAAAAAATATTATTTTAATTGTTTATGGTCGGACATAATATTAAAAAAATAATCAACATAATTTTAGGAGTGACAACATCAACTACAGTTGATCATATTTCCTCGTTTAAAAATCTTAGAAACATGGAGGACAATGATTAATTGAATTATTTTCTTGAGTGTCATCAAACAACTATAACACCATAAAGAGACGAAGCAATATTGTTGAGAATGATGATTCATTCAGGGTTGTGTGTATATTTAGAATGTAAGGGCATAACATGCAAAACCATCAACCTAACAATATTCGAATTATTTCTTTAAGGATTCTTATTTTGAATTATTTTCATGAGAATAATCATTCGAGATATTTCCTTAGAAATCTTCATTTTAATAGTTTCCTCGACATTAGATCAATTATTTATTGCACAACAATGCTAAGAAGAAAAAACAATTAATCAATTTTTTTATAGTGAATCGTATTTTCTAATCAAAAATCCAAAAAAAAATATATGACAATAATTAATTAAATTGGAAATTTCTCGGTTAAATTTACTTGTACGCCATCACCAAAGAAGACACTCTTCTCATGCACTATAAATCTCTATGATCTTCTCCTTCTCTTTCTTCTCACAGAAACCCGTTTCTCCTGCGAGATACGAGAGATGACGGACGAAGTACGGGTAGTGACGGAGCACCCACCAGCGCCACTCTTCGACGTGGGGGAGCTCAAGCTCTGGTCCTTCTATCGTGCTCTCATCGCTGAGTTCGTTGCCACCCTCCTGTTCCTCTATGTCCTCGTGGCTACCGTCATCGGCCACAAGGCCGCGTCTCTAGACAACCAGTGCGGCGGCGTCGGCCTCCTTGGGATCGCTTGGGCTGTCGGCGGCATGATCTTTCTTCTCGTCTACTGCACCGCCGGCATCTCTGGTCGGTCCTCTCGCTGCACTAATCTTGGCTTCATCTCTCTCTCTCTCTCTCTTCGCATTTGACGCGTTGCTATTGGCATGATTACGATCAGGTGGACACATCAACCCGGCCGTCACATTTGGTCTTCTCGTAGGTCGAAAGGTGTCGGTGTTGCGGGCGGTGTCGTACATGGTGGCGCAGTGTGCGGGCGCCATATGCGGCGTCGGAATCGCGAGGGCTATAATGAAACACCAGTTCGATGCTTTCGGCGGCGGGACTAACGTGGTGGCCTTATGCTACTCCAACGGTGCTGCGCTTGGCGCTGAGATCATCGGCACCTTCGTGCTCGTCTACACCGTCTTCACTGCCACCGACCCCAAGCGCAACGCCCGTGACTCCCACGTTCCGGTACGTGTCCTCCGATCCCACGTGCAGGAACCCCTCCCTTCGCGACCATGCAGAGAGTAATTTCTTGAGCTTCGATGTAGGTGTTGGCGCCTCTATCGATTGGCTTTGCGGTGTTTTTGGTGCACTTGGCGACGATTCCGATCACAGGCACAGGTATCAACCCGGCAAGGAGCCTCGGAGCTGCTGTCATTTACAACAGACGGAAAGCATGGAATGATCAGGTAAGTTCGTCTTGGACAAATTTCATACAGTATAAATGATAACTAAAAGCTCTTCCTCCATATCATAATCTCTCCATCTATCAAATCGGACATCTTTTGGCTCAACCTTATTTCTCCTAGTCAACTCTTTTTTTATGAGGGGTCAAACCAAGAGTTTGACTTTATCTATGAAATATCAAACTTCCTAAATATGAAATGTTATAAAATTTTCAAAACTCAGTGAGTCGGTCTATCTAATTTACCTCAAATTAATTTTGAACCAATCTCCAAAAAGTAAAATAAATGATCGAAATAATAATAATATAGAATCTTTTTACTTCAAAATTAATGAGACATTTTTTACTTTGAAATAAATATCCAAGAGTAGTATTATTATTTTTGTCAACATCAGCTATATCTTCCACATCTTTAAATACCGAAAACATGCTATATCTTTTAGATCTTCAAACACCAAGAACTTGTCTCGCTTTGCAATGTCTTTTGTATAAGGAGGTAAAAATATTTTATGATACCAACAAAATTAAAATCATCTACTATAAGAAAATTCATGTTGGAAACTACTTAATCTGAATTTTATTTTTGCCTTCAAACTCAACAAGAATATTATTGAAAAATCTATCTCTTTTTTCATTCTCATCTTTTTTTTATTTGTTACAATTTTTTTTATGTTTCGCTTGATTATGAATCATGTTCTTCTTTTGGTTTATTTTCTATTAGTGTAGGAGGATATACACTTTTCATATATATGTTCTAAAATTAATCAGACTTCTCTAGAGATCCACAGAAACAATACATTCGCTTGCTTAAGAGATTAATCGTAGTGCTCTCTTCTTCTCTATTAGATATCAATGAATATTTCTTTCAATCCTTAAGAAAAAGAGTTCACTGTAATTTTTCATCTTAAACAATCGATTCCATCATTTCTACATAATAAGATTATACCAAAAGATTAAAAAAAAATATTATCCATGCATTCAATATAATTTTTTTGAATGCGAGTTTGCCTCTCAATTATCACATCATTATGTCCATCATCTATTTGTTACTATAATCCAATATTTCTATTACCTTGTTGATTATGATATCTCCTCCTTCGAGGGTTAAAAGGATTAAATTATCGTTTTCACCGTTGATGCTCGATCTCTATCTCTATTGATGTTGAAGATCGATCAAGCTAGCCCTGATTCCATGATGGTGAATTTCTAAGGAGATATGATAAAATTTAACAAAATATAGAGAAGAAATGATCTAACAATATATTAGAGATAGTGTTGATAAAAAACTCTTATCCATATCAATAATAATTTATAGTCTTTCTTTCTTCTTGGTTTTACCCTATATCTCTCTTGAACACTCCATGCATTTATATTAGTCATTTGATTTTGACTAAGACTGTGAGTCCTAATTTAATTAAGATACGTAAATAAATTTTAATCGAATCATAAAACCTAATTTATGATTCCAACCGCTACTTGTGTATCTCAAAAGTCTTAAAACTTGCATTGGTTTTAATCTCAAGAGTTCAAAGGTACCACCTTATCTGGCTTCTCCATTCCCTTGCTGCAGTGGATCTTCTGGGTGGGTCCCTTCATCGGAGCCGCGGCCGCCGCGCTGTACCACGAGTACGTGTTGAAGTCAGCGGCTATCAAGGCCTTCCGCAGGAGCACCGCAACACCTGAAGCATCAGCTCCTCCTCCTCCGTGAACACAAACACTAATGATAGCTTAACTTTAAGCATTTTAATTAGTATTGATATGTCTTTTTTCTCTTTATATTCTCATAAACAAACACCGAAGAAACAGAAAATTGCTGTCACCGATGTGCGTCTCTTTTCATATATACCGTACGATATCATGGACTTTTACCTGTAGCCATCATCGGATCATTATTCTCTCTTCCCCGTCTCTGCTCCTCGACCCAATCCAGGGAGAGGATCGAGGGTGCTGTGGCCTCTCATGGACCTCACACAGGCGGACCCCATCAATGGGTCCGACGGATGACTCACCTCTGAGAAGAGATTCATCACCCCGATCTCTTAAAGACCGGTCCGGCCCGGCCGGTTGTTGTTCTCGAACGTTCTCCCGTGCGACGCTCTTGGTCGGATAACTTATCCCCTCGAGCACAACAACAGATGCACACTCGGCGCTCTCCTTGTTCCTCCTACCCAGTATTGCCCTCTGACTTGTCCGCTAGATTACGGCCCCTCGCGAGACAGCGCACCGCGATCCCCGAGTCGGTTCCCTATCACCAACTACAACACCAGGGGGGGCTCATCTCAACAATTGCGCACCGTAGGAAGCGAAACGATATAACCCGGCTTCCCCCAATGGAAGAGCGGCACGCGAAACTCCGTTGGAAGGAAGCACCCGAGAGCGGAGCGACATGGAGGAAACCCTCGACCTCCACCCGACGCGACCGTCCTCCTCATGCTCCACCACCGCCTGCCGCGGCCTCTTCACCGCCACCGAGCTCGCCGCGGCCGAGCTGCTCGTCCAACTCAGCGGCAGCAGCGCCTCCTTCTCCGCCGCCGCGACAGCGGAGGATCGCGCCTCGTCGTCGTCCCCCCGGTCCGTGAACGCGCGGCCGCCGCCCGAAACAACGATCCTTCCTGAGAACGAGGAAGAAGAGGAGACGGGGCCGTGGAGGAGGAATCGGCGGTCCCGCCCGATCGCCGAGCTCTACGCGGTCACGCTCCCCGCCGTGAAGAGGTGCGGCGAGCAGCGGCGTGAAAGGAAGAGAAGGATGAGGGAGAATTAAGTCCGTGATGATCGTTACTTTTGGTGGTGTGCAATAGAGGAGAGGGCGTCGAAGAGTTGATGCCGTCTCAGCCCCCAGCGAGTTTGTGGTTTAATCGGCTTTGAATTGGGTTGCTATGTGTATCAGAGACGGACTAATATGTAAATACATGTTGTGGAATGAAGGCAAAAACACCAGCCTTTGGTGATCCGTGGAGCACACGCAGTTTGCAGTGGATGTCAACACACACGTCTCTGTGCTTCCGAAAGAAGAAAACTATTTCGTTCTATTCTCTAACCATAAGGAGGCAGAGAGAGAGAGAGAGAGAGAGGAGAAAGTCTTAAGTGGTTATTAAGAACTTACGATCAGGATTAGACGTTGAGTGTTCTTAACCCTAAAAAAGATTGTTTTGGTAAGTCGAGACTTAATTATCTAGATGAGAAGAGAATAATCTCTGTAAAAGAAATATAATCTATTACAATGATAATATCCTCGATCATTTAACTATATTGATATATCATGATATGCCTCGTCAGAGATGAAATGAAGTTAATGGGATGGATTACGGTTGAACATGACTTTACCTAATTTTTAGATACAACTGTTTGGACGTACCCTTCATAGTGGCCATCCCCTTTCTCTATGACGTGCACGCAGCCAGACTCGACACGGTTGACTTCTCTGTGTGGAATGTCACTTGTAAGTAAACTTCCGTAAATAAAATTAAAAATTAAGACGGGCGATAATTCGACGTAAATGAAGTCCGGTTAGGATAAATCTGTGTCGGTTTAGCCGGAGAGTCGGTCACACCAAGTAGATTTCACGGGAGACTAATAGTTATTCGAGTCCTTCGGAAGGGGATGCCTCTCCATTGAGAAAACGGATGAAGAAGAAGACTTCCCTCCGGTGGAAACCTCACGGCTGACAACTCTCAGCCCACTTTTCTCCTCGCTTAAGTCCACCCGCGGGACACCACACCGGATCTAAGTCGGTTCGCTATTACCAACGCCGAGCGAATTATTCCCCGACCATAGAAAAAATAATAAAGCATGGAAACCCGTTTGATCCAATAAAACAGACGGCACGCGAAACCCCCCCGTCGCAATGAAGCCGGGAGCCATGGAAGGAACCCTCCACCTGGCCCCGGTGTACCCGCCCTCCTCTGCCACCGAGGTCGCCGCAGCGGAGCTGCTCGTCCAGCTCAGCGGCAGCAGCGCCTCCTTCTCCGCCGCCGCGGCGGACCGTGCCTCGTCCTCCTCTTCCTCGTCTCCCGGGTCCGGGAACGCGAAACGGCAGCCCCCCGAGATAAAGATCTTCCCGGAGAAGGAGGAGGAGGAGGAGACGGGTCCCTGGCGGAGGACGCGGCGGTACCGCCCGATCGCCCTCCTCTACGCGTCCACGCGGCCCCTCCACGGCCGGGATCGCGACAACAAGAGGCGGACGAAGGATAGCTAACTCCATGCCCTAGGATTTCCGCACCATAGGACTTCCTTTCGGGGGAGCCGATTACGGCTTGGGGTTTAGACAAAAGTAGTGTGTAAGCTTTTACATGATCCGTAAAGCATTGTCATGTAAACAAACCAACCACAATAACATTACGGTTTGAGCTGCTCGGTCTAACCTTACTCGACAGACTCGAGTGCACCAAGTTGACGAATGCGATGGAATCGGATCGAGCGTGAGTTCACGACTCCTTTCTCCATGACTCGGAAATCTCACACGGTTGACCTTCTCCGTTTCCTATATGTCATTTCGAACGAATCTTAGGATAATATTAGTTTGGCTCGAATCCAATCAAATGCTACAACCTTTGTGCTCGCGCGCGACAGATCACGATGTCCTTACCAAACAAAAAGTTCTGTTGTTCTTCAATTCACTTTTAAAATTTTGAGTTCATGGTTTTTCATTTCTTTCATATAAAATTATTTCATATTAGATTTACCAAAGAGAAAGTTCTGTTGTTTCATACATTAGGTTTATTTTATACTAGATTTACCAAAATAGAAAATTGTTTGGCCTGACGGTCACCCGCGGGACACCGGAAACACGACACATCTTGAAAGTAACCCTATTCCGTGTCGGAAATAGAAAATTGAAAATGGCTTGGCGTTACGCTCACCCGCGGGACACCGGAAACACGACGCATCATGGAAGTAATCCATCCGATTCCGAGTCGGTTTCCGTTTCCTAAGCCCAGTCGGATTTCCAGTAACGCTTTATAAGTACTTCCACGAAAAAGGAGGGGAACGAAACCATTGTCCGACCTCCCACCCCCCTCGAGCGCAGAGAAGAAAGCCGCGTCCGAGCGACATGGTGATGAACGCGCTAGTCGAAGCCAATCTCGCATCTCCTCCTTCTTCCTTCCTCGGCCATCGCTTCACCCCGGCCGAGCTAGCCGCCGCGGAGCAGCTCGTCCAGCTCAGCGGGAACCTGACCTCGTCGCCCTCCTCCTCCTCCTCCCTTGGATCCGTCGGCACTAAGCGGAAGACCCCGTCGGCGGCGGAGATGGAAGACGAGGTGGAGGAGATGGGTAGACGGCGGAGGACGAAGTGGCGGTACCGCCTCGTCGCCGATCTCTACGCCGCCACGGAACAGATGGATGGCGGCGGAAAGCGGAACAATTGCCTGCAGCGACGGTAAAAGAGGAGGAGATGGACTTGTAATCGTTCCTAGTTAGCTACCTGAGTAGATTTAGATCATGAGACGCGGTGGCGCTCTGATTCGTCCGCCCTTCTCCCTGCGGCATTAGGCCATGCATGCATGCACTTGGCTAGATGTATGATTCTTCCTGTAACTTGTTCTGCACCTTCCCCATGTGTGCTTGTTAATGTCCTTGCTTAATACAAAAGAAAGCTCACTTCATCTCATCCAAGCACGAACGGCAGCGGCCAAGAAGCCGTGGAAGAAGAAAGGGTGGACGAGGCCGAACCGTTTCCGGTGGCGTGATACTGACGATCACTGCTTTCAGGAAACAGTTTTAGGTGTCTGAAAACAAAAACTGTTTCACCCCCAACAACTACCTTTGCTTTTGCTTTTAGAAACAGAATAAACATTCAGGCAAAGGCTTCCGTCTCTGCTGATTCAAACCACCCCCCTTTTAATGTGCTGAGATCTAGTCCATCTCAGCAGAGCTGTACAGAGACAAATTGATTGGACTTGGCATGGTAGGAAATGATGGCCAGTTCAAGATTTGCCCAGGTCAAATTAATAGCGGCGTACATCCACAATCCTCAAGTTCATGTCTTGACTCCTTATGTCTGTTTCGGAAACTACACGCCAATAGGTTTTCTCAAGTGGAGAACAGCCAAACCGTGGTCGAGTTGTTCGTAATCGGCTTTAATACATAAAACGACCACGATTCAAAATCAAACGCCATCACCCACCATTGCAAGCAGGACGGCATGCGATCCTTCTTAACCACCTTAAATAGAAGACGGAGCTGGGTATCCGGATCTATCCGATCAACTTTAATCGGATTGGAACACTATGATTAAGTTCACAAGGGACATAGGCAGAAAATTAGATTCACAGGTTGGGTATGGATTTGTACAAAATTCACGGGCGGGTGCTCTTTATCTATAGCCAATTTGATGAAAAAGATTTAAATTCAATATATACATAATTTAGTAAATGAATTGGTCTTATGAGTCCAGTTTGCAATGAAATCCATGACACATACTTATGTGTGTGTTTGGGTACATATTTATATTTTTAATATATATTTAAAAAACACTTGAGTGAATATATAATTATTAAATACTTTCAGTGTTTGATAAACAATAAATAAAAATTATATTTTAAATATATATTGATGTAAAGAATTTCTATCATGTAGTGATGATCTTATGATTCTAAAGAATGTCATCAGGTACTTTCAGAATACTACTCTAAGGTAATATCATAGTATTTACAATACAATATCAAAATCAAATATAATTTTAAAAATATCAAATAATATTTGATATTTAAAATATTACATGACGCCTTCAGGACACGTTGGGCCCTTAGCAACAGATTGTGCCCAGTGGCTTGTATTTGTTCGTTGCCACGCCATCCGGCCCAATAGCTATCAAACCCGGCTTCGGACGCGCATCTCGGCTGACCGCCCATAGGAAACATTCATACCTATACGACTCTTGTGGGGACAAAGGTGTCGATTGCAACGGCTGTTGCCATCATCACGGCCGTCAACGGGATCCCTGAGACGCCGTAACCCCCACACCACTCCCCGTTGCCTGAGTCGGTTCCTTTCGGGCCTTTGAATCCCACGACTTATATAACACACGCTACCGCAACACCACCACCACAAGGAATCCAACGGAGAGCGGAGAGGAACGCGATGGAAACCCTTACCCGATCCAGTCGCCTCCTGTTGCCGCCGCTGCCCGATCTCTTCTTCACCACCACCGAGTTGGCGGCCGCGGAGCAGCTCGTGCAGCTCAGCGGGAGCAGCGCCGAAACCTCCTCCTCCTCCCCTCGATCCGTCAATAAACGGCCACCGCACGGGGGGTTCTTATTGGAGGCCGAGGAAGAGGAAGGGACGGGCCCCTGGCGGCGGACGCAGCGGTACCGTCCGATCGCTGATCTCTACGCTGCGACGGAATCCATCAGCAGCCGCGGCGGAGGAAAGCAGGGCTAGAGAAGAGATGGAGGAAGAAGGAGATGACTTAATTGTTGTAGCTCTCGCCGCGACCGGAGCAGAGACGGAGGAAGGAGATGTAGCTCTTGGTGTGTTTGTGTTGTCGAGGGCAATCCTGGAGTAAGTCTACCCGTGTCTATAAGCCGTATGGGAGTCGGTATAACTCGACGGCAAGCTACGACCAGTACTTCTACCAGTGGCGACGCATCGAGGTTTGTTGCTGATGTCGTTGTAAGAAGTTTTAACCGCTTTCTTTTATCCTTCGAACGTCTCCGCTTTGCATTATTCCCTGTAAATGATAATGGAATGCCTAATAACTCGATGTTTCTTGCTGCATCAATTCATGCTCAAAATGCTGTTATAATTGTGAAAGATGATGATGTGACGAAGATTCTAGAAACGAAATCAATCAATACGTTTATTACTTTGCAGACAGGTGTGGTTCTTAATCTTCTCGGAAATAAAATCACCCACATAGGCATGCAAGTTGAGAGCATGAACAGTTCCCCTTCTTTCACATAGATTATATGATCATTTATAATATGAACAGTTCCCCTTCTTTCACATAGATTATATGATCATTTATAATAGGATACTGATGGTGGAGGATATAAAGAGAAATAATCTTTGTATATGAACAAATACTAGAAGACCATAATACGCAGCGGAATAAAATGAAAACACAATCAAACAAAACACCAAGATATACGTGGAAAACCCCTTCAATGTGAAGGGTAAAAACGACGGGACAAACTAGAGATAATCCACTATGAGAATATGAATATACAAATCTCAATCTCTTGTCCAAAACCCTATCAACAACCACAAGAGAATAACTGAGATATAAGGATTACGTCACTGCCCACAATATCTAAAACCTCCCCAAGTAATCACAGTAAGAGTCTACTGTAGATTTGATCTAACCTGAGATGAGAACACTACTAGATGATTGAGAATAGTCTCTCTGCGTTGTCCTTGTCTTCTTCCTTTTCTTTCTCTTGTTTTTCTGCCTTGTTCTTCTCTCTTTGTTGCTACGAGGATGTCAATGTTGCTGCCCACGTTGTTGCCTTTTTCTGCCTCTTTTCTGCTTCTAAAACGCAGCCCCCACACCCCCCTTATATTGATCTAGGGTTAGGTCAAAAGGGTGTGGGTTGTGGGCTGATAAAGCCCACCATGGACTGAACCCACTTTGGGCTGCCAGCCCAACAACCTCCCCCTTCAGCCCATAAGAGAGGCTGTCCCATGACTCCTCAATGTGAAGCCATACCGACCAACTGTCGGTATATCTCCTGTCTTTCTTTTGGTAAGGTCTTCGTCAACATGTCTGCTCCGTTGTCATCTATATGAATTTTTCTCAAGTCGCAAATTGCTTCTCTTCAAATACATTTCAATCCAGTTGGTATCGACATCTATATGCTTTGGCTTGGAATGAAACATTGGGTTTTACACAAAAATGGATGGCACTCGCTATCACAATGCACCACATAATTTTTCTGTTTTTTTTGATTCTTGTAAGAATTCTTTCATCCATAACATTTCTTTGCATACCTACCTCCTAGAATATATATATTCTGCTTTTGTGGTGGAGAGAGCAATACACCTTTGTAACATGGATTGCCATGACCACGACTCCCCAAAAAAAGTAAGTACATAACCCGGGTGGACTTCCTCAGTATCTATATCTCTTCTATATCTCAGATCTGTGTAACTTTGTCAACATATGTGGTCCACCTCCAAAGCTTAAACAAACCTTAGAGCTCCTCTCGAGATATCTAAAAATCCACTTCACTGTTGCCCGATTTCTTTTGCTGGATTTGCAAGAAATCGCTAGTAACACCCCATCGCGTATCGCGATGTCCGCCTCAGATATACCATTGTATACATTAAACTTCCAATCACTTTGAAGCATAAGGAACCTTTTGCATTTTCTCCTTCTCCTCATCACTTGACGGACTCGCTTCGAAAGCACAACTTGAAGTGACCTGCAAGAGGAGAACCAACTGGTTTTGCATTGCTCATACTTTGAATCTTTCCAATACCTTCTCGATGTATTTCTTCTCAGGACAACCAAATCTTCTTGTTTTTCCCCGTCACGAAAATCTGCATGCCTAGTATTTGCTTTCTTTGGCCCCATGTCCTTCATTGCAAAAAGACTCACTCGGTTTCTTCTTCAACCTCACAATTTTAGACATATCTTTCCCAAGAATAAGCATGTCATCAACATAAAGTAAGAGAATAATAAAATCCTCACCAAACCATTTGATGTACACACAATGATATAAAGCCGTTTTTTTTTGTATCCATTTTCCTGTATAAATGAATCAAACTTTCTGTACTGTGTCTTTGGAGCTTGCTTTTAGCCCATACAAGCTCTTCTTCAACTTGCAGACAAAATTATCTTTACCTTTGACTTTGAAGCCTTCGTTGCTCCATATAAATTTCCTCCTCCAAATCACCATGAAGGAAAGTCATCTTTACATCTAACTGCTCAACCTCCAAGTCCCGGCTAGCAACAATACCAAGAGCAACACGAATAGAAGACATTTTAATAACAGGAGAAAATATCTCTTCAAAGTCAATACCTTTCTTTTGACCAAAGCCTTTCACAACCAATCTAGCTTTGTACTTTAGTTGAGAACAATATTCTTGAGTCTTCAACCTAAAACCCACTTGTTCTTCAAGGCCTTAATTCCATTTGGTAGCAAAGACCAAATCATAAGTGTGGTTCTTCCAAGAGCATCCATCTCTTCCCCGCATAGCAACTAACCACTTCTCTTTCTTCTCACTCTCAACCGCTTCCCGGTAACTCTCTGGTTCACCCTGCATCGTTAAGCATCACATACTCATATGTAGAGTATCTTTTGGAAGGTTGACGTTGTCTAGAAGATCTTCTCAACTGAGGTTCTACGGGAACTTGCTCTCCTACTTCTTCTTGCTCAACATGTCCCGCAGTAAATCAACATCGACTCTACACTATTTTCCTGCACATCTCCCCATCACCCCTGATATCTTGGAGGAATAACTAGGTCACAATCGCTAATCCTTCTGCGAAGTCTTGGCTGGTGCCTTTTTCTTCAAATCCTCAAAGGTTTGATCCTCAAAGAAGACCACATCTCTACTCCTCAACACCTTCTCGCTTTTGGGATCCCAAAGCCTCAGAACCAAACCGATCATGTGAGTAACCAAGAAAAAATACATTCTTTAGACTTACCATCCAAATTTTGGACCTCTCATTATTCGGAACATGTGCAAATGCACGACAACCAAACACTCTCAAATGCCTCAGGGAAATATCTTTCCCCGACTATACATGCTTTCGCAACATCACCATCTAGGGTCAGTACATGGTGATAAGTTGATCACATCAACTGCGCAGTCCTCAAAGCCTCATCCCAAAACCTTTTTGGGTAGCTTGGCCTGTGGAAAGCATACATCCGATCTTTTCCATGATGGTGCGGTTCATCCTCCTCTCTATTGCATTATCTTTGAGGTGTACCAAGAACTGCCATCTCATGTTGGATCCCATGTGACCTGCAATAGTAATTAAACAATCCCGTATACTCACCACCATTATCCGATCTTATGCATTTCAATTTCCTTTCATCTCCCTTTCAACCCCCGTACATGAAACTCTTTGAAGACATTAATAACCTGATCTTTGGTCTTCAAAGCATAAGCCCAAACTTTCCTGGAAAAATCATCTATAAAAGTGACAAAATAAAGTGCACCACTTATACCAAGAACATCAACAGATCCACCAGGAGTTTTTGTCCTCAAAGGACCACATACATCTGTATAAACACGGTCTAAGGCATGCATTTTTTTAGACAAAGCAGCACTAGCAAATGAAACTCTATATTGTTTACCAGCCAAACAATCAATACAAGGGTTCAGATGTATATCTTTGAGATCTGGCAATACCTCTCTATTGGAAAGAGCTTGCAGCCCCTTCTCGCTCATGTGTCACAATCGCCTATGCCACAACTCCATACTAAAGTCTTTCTCTATAGCATTTAACTGCTCACCATAAGCTTTAGCCTGCAACCTGTACAAAGTATGACATTTCTTTCCACTAGCTATAACAAGAGAACCCTTACTGAGCTTCCATTGCCATTTGTTGAAATCTGCTTTCATACTCTTCATCATCTAGTCTTCCAACTGAAATTAAATTCAGCCTCAAGTCAACCACATGCCTCACATCCTTAAGTACCAACTTGCAGCCAAGGTTGGTCTTTAAATGGATATCACCCATGCCAATGATGTCTGCTGTGCCATAGTTGCCCATCTTGACAACACCAAAGTTTTCAGACATGTATATAGCAAAAAACTCCCTCCGTGGTGTAGCATGATAAGAAGCACCTGTGTCAATCACCCACTCAAGATCCTGACACACACAAGAAAAAATATCATCAGAAGGAGACAAAATCAAATAATCACCACCATGCACTATAGCTATAGTTTTATCCTTTGACTCTGTAGACTCCACTTCTTTTCCCTTTTTCTTGTTCTTCTTAGGTTGCTTACATTGGTTCTTGTAATGTCCTTTCTCACCACAGTTATAGCAAACAATATCTTTTCTTGATCTTGACTTGCTCCTACCCATATGTGAACTGCTTCTAGACTTTGACCTTCCTCTGTTCTCTGAGATAAGTGCTTGTGAATCATTCTGAGATGTTGTCGAACTCTTTCTTCTCAACTCCTCATTCAACAAACTGCTTGTTACTTGACTCATAGTGACAATACCATCTGGCGCATAATTACTAAGGGAAACCACCAGTGTCTCCCAACTTTCTGGTAATGAACTGAGAAGTAACAATGCCCGCAACTCATCATCAAGAGATATTTTCATAGAGGATAACCTGTTAGTAATACTCTGCATTTCATTCAAATGCTCAAAGAATAGAAGCACCCTCTCTATATTTTAGGTTCACAAGTTTTCTCGATCAAAAAAAGCTTTGTTGCCAAATTGTTTTTCTTTTATAGAGACTTTCCAATTTTTTCCAAAGAGAATATGCAGAAATTTCAGTAGAAACATGGTGAAAGACACTATCATCAAGCCACTGCCTAATAAACCCAATTGTTTTTTGATCTAACCTCTTCCACTCATCATCATCATTATAGTTGTAGGTTTTGCACTATCCCCTGCAAAGGTCCATACAAATCTTTGCAATACAAGAGATCTTCCATTCTTGGTTTCCATATCATCCAATTGTTTCCATTCAAACTAATCATGCGAAAACATTATTGGCCTCCATGTTCAAATACAAAAATTAAATCACCAAAACCCCTTTCGATACCAGTTGATGGGGATATAAAGAGGAATAACCTTTGTATATGAACAAATACTAAAGACCATAATACGCAAATGAATAAAATGGAAACACAATCAAACAAAACACCAAGATATATCGTGGAAAACCCTTCAATGTGAAGGGTAAAAAAACGCGACGAGCAAACTAGAGATAATCCACTATGAGAATAATGAATATACAAATCTCAATCTCTTGCCCAAAACCCTAGTAACAACCATAAGAGAATAACGGGATATAAGTATTACGTCACCGCCCACAATATCTAAAACCTCCCCCAAGTAATCACAAAGAAGAGTCTCTCAGTAGATTTGATCTAACTTTGAGATGAGAACAACTGCTAGATGATTGAGAACATTCTCTCGCGTTGTCCTTGTCTTCTTCCCTTTCTTTCTCTTGTTTTTCGCCTTTGTTCTTCTCTATTTGTTGCTACGAGGATGTCAACGTTGCTGCCCATGTTGTTGCCTTTTTCTGCCTCTTTTCTGCTTCTAAAACGCAGCCCCCACACACCCCTTATATTGATATAGGGTTAGGTCAAAAGGGTGTGGGTTGTGGGCTGATAAAGCCCACCATGGGCTGAACCCACTTTGGGCTGCCAGCCCAACAGATACGATATATAATAGAATTTTGATGATAGATATTAGTTAATAGAAAAAAAAGTCTATATTATAGTAGGATTCTTTATAAGATTTCTTAGGGGATATCTTCTAATAACTTATCATAGAACCTCTGCTCTCATCTATAAATAAACATGACCTCTATGAGACTAAATGATGCATGTTATAAATGATGCAGTTCAGAAATTACGATTTCTCTCTTAATCTCCCTAAACCATCAATAATAACGGTCCTGTGAAAAGATAGAAAGAGAGGAGGAGTGTCTAGTTCTCCTTGCAGATCGACGTCATCGTAATATTCAGATCAGGAGGGACAGTGCCATTGCAGATCACACAAAGATCTTTTTCAGATGGCATCGAAAGGTATGCATCGTAAATTCGATCTAATATTATTTGATTTCAATCCTGACATAAATGTATTTCTATATTACATATAGCATATCACAAATTTTATGCTTATAATTAGTATCATAACCTAGGTTTTTGAGATCAAATACGTTAGATTTGTTATTTTTATTTATAATGCTTAAATGATCCGTATATTTTATCGATCTAAATTCTTATCTATTTTGTCTTTATTGCTTACTTGCAGGCGATGTTAAATTCTTTGTAACGCGATCTTTGATGATCGCAAAGTCGATCGCTATGCAACTTCGTTATCGCATCGCTGTCGATAGTAGTCGTAGCAACCTTGCTGCATACATCTACTACAGCAGATCTGTTGGTGGCAGCAATTATGTCGGGCAGCTCATGCGCACCGCAACAGTAACAGCGGCCACCAGGCAATGAGTCGTACGCTGCGATTGACCATGCATCCCAGCAGCCACGCTGACGACGACTGTAGGTCATGGACCGGGCTGGACGCGCATCACGGTAATCGTACGCACACGCGACAACTACATAGCGGTGGCCACGCGCGGGCAAAGGCCGCGTCTAAGCAACAATCTCGCATGGGCAAAGGCTGCGCCCAAGCGATAATCACATAGGCGGTAACTGCCCGTAGGTAATGACCACACTGGAAGCGCTCGCCCATGGGTAGAGGTTGTGGCCGTGCGTAATTTTGACTAGTTATTAATTGAATTTAGTTTCAATCAAATTTAAAAATGATTAAATTTTGGTCAATTTTTGGTTTTGATTGACCTGCATAATTGGGCTGATATTTTGCTCAATTCTCGGCTTGCCCAAATTAAATAAAATCGATTAGTTTAATTTAATATTTTATGTTAAAAATATAAATTATTATTTCTTTTATAGTTTTTTCATATAATTTATTGATTACATGTGGTAAATAAAATTTGATTATTATTTTTAGATATTTATTTAGTTATTCACATGTATATATTTAAAATTATGAAATAATATTTATCTAAAGGCCCATCATGATTTATATTTCATTATGATTGCAATTATCATATGAGATTTTCCTTTTGTTGATTAATGTTCAATAATTATTATGGTTATTATTTTTATTATTAAACTATTTCAGCATAAATTAGATTAAAAATTTTTGATGAATATTATTTGTAGCTAATCTCCATAAGTTTTATTTGACCGGGAGCTTCAGGGGTGTTCCCCTGAAGCTCCAATCGGATAAGACCTCTAAGCCGCAGGTTCGTCCGGGCCAATCGGGTGATCCCTCGACATTCCGGCCCTCCTTCTAGCACCAAAATGTTAGTGTAAAAACCTTAAGCCGTGGCCTCGGGACCGACGCGGCTTGGTTCGGGTCCGAATGACGGGGATCTCCTTGGGACGTTCCTCAAGACTATTGAGGTGGCTGATTACGGTGGTCCGATCGGGACGGGGTCGCCGTTTCCTCCGGGCAAGAACTCCTCGCCTGCGCATCCAGTGGGGACCTTCGGCTTCGCACCTGCACAAAGGTCGGGTTGGGGAGCTCGGCCCGACCCCTCCGACGATCAAGTCAGTGGATGGTAAAGGGGGTTTCTTTAGCTAAGTTGTCTCCTCTCACCTCTCCCCGTTTAGAATGCGAGGGTATTTATAAGGAAGCTTACCGTTTCCTGATGTGCCCGCTTGCAGGGGATAGGCTTGTACTCCTGGTAGCGTTTGACATTGGTGTTGGCGTGGCGTGAAGGATCGAGCCTGAGCAGGAGGTTTAATGTGCCTCGGTCGACGTCCCGATCCATTTGACCAGGTGGTGTTAGGTCAACCGAGGCATCATCTGGAACAGCTAACATCAACCCGAGTCTTATCGCCATTATTGCCCTCATCACAAATGAATGATTGGATTTGAAAATGGATGTCATGCCTTGACATCATTTTCATTGATAAATATGTGGCATCGTATTATGAGAAGTTATGTTGATAAATTTAAATGAACTTAACTTATCAGTTTGATACTTGAATTCAAAGGCATATAGATAGGGGGAGTTAAGGTTAACTCCATCATAAAAAAAGGGGGAGATTGTTGAATCTTGAATTTTGATGATGAAATCAATTGTCGATTGTTTGATCTAATCTATATGTTGAGAAAAGCATACAGGATTAACTACGATAGCAGTAAGACATAAAGCAGGTGTTGTGCCGAAGTTAAGATCAAGATCTCGTTGGGAGTTCAAGAGTTCATCGAAAGTCCGGATGTTCATCAAAAGTTTTACCGGAACCAACAGAGATGTCCAAGAACTTGCCAAAGAAGCTCATCAAAACTTGCCAAGAAGATCATCGTAAAGCCCAAGAGCTTGCCGAAAGTTCGTCGGAAGATCGTTGGAAGCTCGTCGGAAGAGCAATTGACATAATAGGATAAGAATGTTTGTCAATTATCTTAATTATTATAGTTAGTCCGTAAATTGAGTTAGGATTGGGAGGTAATCCCACTAACATAACTAGGGGCCAACTGAGCCCTTAATAGGGCTGAATTGGGTTAGATTGAATAGCCCATTCAGCCTCTGAAAACATGGTCGGCTGTGGCACCGCTTGGGAGACCTAGTCTCCCAAGTGGTCTGGGTGATGGTACCATTGGCAATCAATGCTGCCAGCAGTGGTACTGCCCTTGTCAGGCAATGTACTACCAGAGCTCGATCTCCGAGCTCTGTTAGGCGATGGTACCACCCATTAATGGCGATGGTACCGCCAACATCCCGAAATCCAAGGATTTTAAGTTTTTTTTGCTCCAACTTTTGAAGCCATTGGGGCTTATAAATATCCCACCCTTTTCTACATGAAAGGGCAACAAAGTACTATTATATGTGTAAAAAATTCTAAGTGTTTAGGGTGTGAAAAGTGTTGTGAAAGTGAGAAGAGTTATCCTCCTCCCTCTCTTAGCCTTGTAACCATCCAAGAAAGAGGAGTGAGATTTATAAAGGTTGTCTCCTAAACCCGATAAAAGGAGAAAGCACCGTAAAAAATGATTAGTCTTCGCCTATTGAAGAAAGGTCTTTTGTGGACGCTAGTGATTTTGACGGAAAAGAAATTCGAAGTGGACGTAGATCTCATCGACCGAACCACTCTAAATTTTGGTTTGCTTTTCTTATTGTGCAATTTACTTTACTGTAAATCTCCTTGAGCTTCTCCTTACATTCTTATAAAAGTTTTAAGTTCAACATCTTTCCGAAACAATTTGAATCGAGATGAACTTTATACGAAATCGAAGAATTTTCCACTGCACTAATTTACCTCCCCCCCCTCTTAGTATCGCTCTTGATCCTAACACCTTTAACTCGACATTCAATTTTTGGCATGACAATCTTCTAGCATAACATCCCATCTTTAGCTTGATATTTGGCTATTTAATAGTCTAAGTCTCTGATCAAATTATTTCTTGCATCATCTATCTCAAAATGATATTAACTTATAAAATTAATCAATTGATTTTATCAACAAAATTTAGGACTCAACAAAGTTAGCATATCTCAATGCTCTCATATGTGTCATGCATCTAACCCCACTTACATGCACAATTCAAGTAAGTACTTCCTAATGTCATCACACATTTCATGCATCTAATACCCCTTTACACGAGCAGTTCAAGTCAGTACATCATAATGCTCTCATTTTATATATTTGACACCATATACAAAGGCATTTCAAGCTAGCACACCATAATGCACTCATGTGTTTCATCCATATAACATTGGCTTCATGTGTAATACAAGTCAACATGCTCGTAATGCCCTCAACATCCTTAGAGCTAGCGGTTTGAATTAACAAACTTAAACGCTTCACTTGTCTCATGTATTCAATGGTCCTAATCATGCAGGCAATTCAAGTTAGCATGCTCCAACTCTCTCATATGTCTCATGCATTAAGCACCCTCTACATAGGTAGTTTAAGTCGACAATCCTGATGTTCTTCATGTGTCTCATGCATCCAATACTTTTTATATGAATAGTTTAAATTCAGCATGCTCTAGTACTCTCATAAGTTTATTATATTTATTACCCTCTATATGAATAGTTCAAATCGACACACTCTAACACTCTCACATGTCTCATGCGTCTATTATCCCTATGCATATGGTTCGATTTTACATTTCTTTATGCCGTTTTATATCTCTCCGGTCTTAGACCTCATACGCACAGTTAGTTCAAGTTGGCACATTGCGATGCTCGAAAGAGCATCTATACATCTCATACAAATATTATTAATTACTTTTAATATATGTAATAACTATCGAGTTCCCATATCAAATATTACGTTTAATAGAGACAAGCCCTTTTCCTAAGGTCCGTAGGAGACAAGTGATACGACTAAATTTTATAGCTAATTTTGTTCCTTGGTATTTAATCAAATTATAAGTGACCAATTATGGTTTGGCACATGGCACTTAGTCAGCAATTGGGACCCTTGTTATTAGGTGATGATGTAACACCACCTAAGCCCACATGACACAATGTACGTACCTCAAATTTGTAGCAGAGTCTCTCTAAACTTTCATCACCTTGAGCTCCCAGTTGACTTAAGTATCAGATGACCTTATCGAATATTTCCTGAAATATTTTTATAGGATCCTTTGGTCCAGAAGAAGTCCATAAGGAGACTTAACGAAGAAGGGGACCACCTTAGACATATCAGGAGGCATCCAATTTTCAAAATTAGAAAAACGAGTTAGATCGACTCAGAGTTAGTGATCATTTTTGACACCAATCATCATCAATCCAAATTTATTAAAATGACGCTAATGGAAGTGGCATATACAAAGAATTTAAATATTTGATGTGACATATTTCGTTTGTATATTTATTATAATAAATTCTTAAGTGACCAATATATTATTATAAAAAATTAAAATAAATTGCACCTGTTCATGGAAGATGAACCGATCCAATTCATCTAATGTGATGATTCAATGTACCGATTCAGCGTTCTTTAGGAACTTATCATGTTTAGTATGTCGTCAAGTAATTTTTGGAAATTGCGATGCTTCTATTAAAAAATTCATAAAGTCAAGCTTTTATAGCCAAATTATTATAAAATAATAATATAAATATATAAAAAAAAAGAAATGAAACCTAAAATCATACAAAATATTTTAAGATTTTGTGAAAAATAAAGTAATATTAGATCTTATCAAAACATGGTTTGATGAAGCGTACCGGCACTTGGAAAACAACAGCCGTTCGTTTCCAGAGACGAACCCTAAGCGGAAAGACCGATTTGCCCCCGTCTGTGTCGTATATAATGGAGTCTCTCTCTCTCTCTCTCTTCCTCCGGTGCGGAAAGGAAAGCAAACGAGACGTGGAAGTGGGCGAAAAGCGGCGAGAACAAGGTAAATGGATAGGAACGAGGAGAAATCCGTGGAGTTGATCCTGCTCGCTGTCTTTCATCTTTACTTCTTAGTCTCACGGTCTGAATCCGTTTTATCTACACTCCAAGGCCGCAAAAGACTTGATTTCCCCCCCTTTTTTCAATTGAAAATCTGGTTTCTGTTCCGTTCATTCTTCAATCGAGCTCTTGTTTACTGTTCTCTGGTTTCCTTTGATTCGCTTTAGATCCGATTTGGCCAGCCCCTTTTTAGTGTTGATCATTTTTGTGCTTGTAGGGGGTATATTGAACTTAATTGGTGTCCAATATCTAATCTTTTTTGTTGCATTTGTCTTTATGGTTGTTTTTGTTTGGTTGTGGATGGGAAGATGGATCGGTACAAGAAGGTGGAGAAACCAAGGGAGCAGACCCCCATTAACGAGAATGAGATTCGTATCACATCTCAGGGGAGGGTGCACAGCTACATTACCTACGCCACTAGTCTGCTTCAGGTATTCACCGATACAAAAGTCTCATCTTGATCATTGACCACTGGTATATAAAACTTAGGGTCAATTTTTGTAGGTCTAATGATAGTTTTATAGACCGTGTATATATATCTTATGCACGGCAAGTGCTACGGAGATATTGCTGTTGAAATATATAATGGTCAGACAAATACAAGAATTTGAAGTCTTTTTATTAATCTTTTCCTCCCCATTCTCCATCCTATGTCACTATAATGACATCATACAATGATGCTTTCATATGTCTCTTATTTGTCACTAGTTCCACATTCAATTTCACTGTAACGGCATCATATACTGATGCTTTCATATGTTTCTGCTTTGTCATTGGTTCCACATTCAATTATGTTACATGCTCGAGAAGTTGATAGTTGACATATATGCTGAGGCTCATGCAAATAGTAAGCTATACTTGGTGAAGATGCTAGTGACATCCATTAGATAGTGAGCTATACTTGTTCCCTTTGGTTTGTATGAACCTTGTAAATAGTAAGACATGCTATTGAAGTTGTAGGTGCTAGAGTTTTTTTAACTGGCAAACAACAATACTCACAGGAAATATGGTAGATAAAAATATCACAAATCTGTTTGGCAAGATTTAGGAGGGAAAATGAGCCTGCTTGAATTGCTACAATGGTTTCAGGCTGCTCTGATAGCCACATTTTGATATCTAATGACACCTAGATCAATGAAAGTTATAAAGAATGAGCCCAAGCAGCTAGCAATAAGTTCAATGTAACAAAAAATATATATCATATAATAAAATCAAGCCAAACTGTAGCTCAGTGTATTTTGCTATGGAAAAATTGCACTAACATACAACATCCTTTACAATAAACATTTATTGTGAGTGCATAAACTAGAAGCTGTTTGAGAATGCCAAAATCATGAAAACCATGGGCAAAATGTTGTCCCATTATAGTGTTTGTTTGCAACTGTAGTTATTTGCATTCTTCTATTTGGTGTTATAGACTAGTGGAATGTTGATGACTTCAACGGTTTTATTGAAATGACCCAAGCCTGTTATCGGTGAGGTTCATTATCATGTTGTTTTGCTATGAGTAGATCCTGGTGGGGTTTTTCCTTCTGATGTGGTTTCTTTTGATTTGTGGGTTATGAACAGTCATACACAAACGTATAAGCATTAGACAATTTTCTGACTGTCAATGTTACCTTTTTTTCATGTGAGTCCTCAGTGCACATTAGTTCTTGCTGTTAAAATGTTGATTGATCTTTAAGCAATTTGATTTTTCAGTTAGCTGCTTCAATTTCATTAGTTTTTAGTGACCATAATAGATCTACAAATTTGGTTATATTATTATTTCCTCACACTTGCATGGATAATTGATATAGTAGCATCAAGGTGGTTGCCCTGCTACTTGTTTAATTCTGATAATCTATTTGTGTTGACTTCTGAAGGAGAAAGGTTCAAGTGAGATTGTTTTCAAGGCAATGGGTAAAGCTATTAATAAAACTATAACGGTTGTGGAATTGATGAAGGTACTAATCTTTTATTTCTCTTGGCCTTTTAGTAGTTTGGATCTTTTGTGGCATTGTGGTATCATTGCTAATTAGCATAAAAGAATATTACAATTTGTGTTAATTCTTTCCTAATTGAAGCTAGTAGTAAATGGAGTTGATATTTGTTTTTTATGAACTTTTCTGCAAATATGCTGGTGAAACAGAGGAGGATTGTTGGTCTTCATCAGATTACTGCTACTGGAAGTACTGATATAACTGATACATGGGAACCATTGGAGGAAGGACTACGTCCGTAAGATAACAAAAAAATTTCCCTTATATATCTAGTTTATTCTGCATTGACAACATCATCGGAGAGTGGAGATGAATACTTCTATTGAATATTTGCATCTCATAAGTTTTTCTTCCTTATTTTCATTTGCATTTCTTTTCAGGCTTGAGACTACTAGGCATCTGTCAATAATCACTATAACATTATCAAAGAAGGAGCTGGATACATCTGCAGTTGGGTATGTATGAAAAATCATGTTTGTAATTTTTGCTGCATATGTTCATACAATTGATAGTTAAAATTGGCCTACAATCTAATTACTTTTGCATACTGAATTTGCATGAACGACTCTTCTTACTGGTTTCTATGGGTATTTGCATTATCTTGTGATTTTCATTAACAATATCTTATTTAAGAAATATGAAAGTTAGAGAGAAAGTGGGACTATCCTTCTGTTGACATTAAATTGCAATTTCTATTGTTGTATCCTTGTATTTTTTATGGAGTACAAAGCTTTTGTGTTGGGCTCGTTTGTCTTACCCCATTCATGCAAATTGTGTTCTTCAATCTCTTAAAAAATTAATTTTATAATTGATAAGTTCAGCATGGAAAATGTGGTAATGCTCATAAAAATTGGCCTTACCATTCACTATATGTGATTCCCACAATAGCTATGTGAGTGCCGTATTTGGAAATGTAGCAAAATCTGTATTTAATTTTTAAGTTATCTTGTATTTGTTTATAATATAATTAAGTTTGTGATTATGCCGTCAGTTCTTTTTTGTTTTTTTTTTCATATCATGACAAGGTAAAGTCTAAAATGTATGAGACCTCTGGCTCTTAGGTAACAGAACTATTCTGGTAGACCACCATATTTAGTCCTTAAAATCAATTGGAATATTTAATTTATAACACTCAGTACAGTTGATGCAAATGCTCATTACCAGGTTTATGCTATGAATTTAATGTGAGGACTCTTTGTGATCTATTTTCTTGCTAAACTCAGCAACTCCATTGGATTAACTGCATTGTTAAAAGTTGTTTGTAAGTTTGGTTTAGCAGGTTTAAATGTTTTGGATTAATAACTTAAAAACATCTCTAAATCAGATACCTTCTATGGAACATTATGTGGTCAATATGTGTGATCTTGCTATTCTCTGGCAAATTTTCTTGTCACTTGTGTTGAATTATAGATTCAATTTCTACATTCAGTGATAATATAAGCATTGAGAAGAATCTGGAGATAGATTTGCAGTTAACCATAATATTTTCTGTTAAGTATTGTTTAGTGCTTTAGCCCACTATCCCTTTTTGTCATAGGATCGTTGGAGAAAGATTTGCACTTGACCATAAGATTTTCTGTAGGTATTGTTTAGTGCTTTAGCCTACTATCCCTTTTGGTCGTAGAATTGTTTTCATCGCTTTTGTTGGCCATTAGACATGTAGTTGGAAGATGCCCTGAGAATACAAATCCTATGGACTGCCATACTAATTTTATTCATTCTCTTCATTTGTCCGCCATTGTTTTCTCTTCTTTAATAAACTCTTTGGTGTTAAATACATTGAGGTTGTTTGATCATGCCTCTTGGTGTTACCATTTTTTGGTCAATATAGTATCTTAGCTGAACTATTTCCTGATGATTGCAAATGGCTTTGGATAAACTTGTTACCTCCATACTTTGATTCGGGTCAATATTTTATTATTTATTTTTTCTTCCATTAGTGGCCCCAGTTGTAGTAGCTCTTGACCCTGATATAATCGTGCCAGTTTAGCTCAAGGCCACTGGTGACTAGTCCTTGACAAGGCCACTGGTGCATAGGATAATGGATAATGTGTGGAGAGATTACTTGAGGTGATTGTAGAGAACCAGTGGGGCTTCATCCATTGGGCCTAGAAAAATGTTGAACAGAGTGAAAAAAGGATATCAGAGATTGGATAAAGATGAGAGTGAATTTTAAGTTTAGGGTGAAAATGAGAAAAGGAATAAAAAAGTGGAGAGAATGGATGCAAAAGATTTGGGAATGTAAGAAGCACAAATTGATAAAGATATTACATGCATGTGAGCCTTTAAATTCCTGATATCTTATATTATAATTATTAAAGTGTTATGCTCCTTTGAAAATATTATTATCTATTTCATTCTTCCTACCTCCCATATTTTAGCTTTTCCCTTAGATATCTACAAACAATTGAAATAACAATATTTTTTTCTATAGATACCAATCTCCTTTACCTGCAGATCAGGTGAAGCCAATGCAAGAGTTTAAGAATGGAGGAGGTATTGAAATTATATACATTATCTATCTGTGTTAGATATCCTCGTATTTATATTTGATATATTATCGACAGATATAGAAGTTTCACCTACTGGTCATGGTAGAGGTCGTGGTGGTCGTGGCATGGGAAGGGCTCCTAGTAAGCATGCTTGGGTCTTTCTTGGTAGTTCAATTATTAATAGCTGGACTATCTAAGATTTGATGTTGATCGATCCTTATGCTCCATGTTCAGGAAATGGTATGATCGAGGATAATGGTGATGGAGGATCAGACAATCAGGTTCGTGGTTATGGTAGAGGTGGCTATGTTCGTGGCAGAGGTCGCAATTATGGGCGTCGAGGTGGCTATGGTGGCCAACTTAATAATTTGCATGAGACAGGCTACAATGAACAAACACTTATGCCTCCCAGAGGCAGAGGTAAGTCGATCACCTTCCCCTCCCTCCCCTTTCTTTGTTGGTTTTTTCCTTTCTCTTCTAACACCTTTTCCATAAAAGAAAATAACTGCCAAAAAAAAATCAGAAAAGCGACCCAACCATGCCTACTCCCTAGAGAGAGTCAGACCACCACTACCAAAAAGTAATAGAAGAAAATAATAAAAAAAAATTCCTTATGTAAGATGATCAAAGCTCGTACCTTGCTTCGATGTGTAAATAATCGAAAGATCATTTTGTATCCCATATGAAAACTCGAGCAACGGCTAAGTCCTATAAAGAGGGGTGGCAACGCAAGTTAGAGAGAGAAATAAAAGGATCTTTCCTGTGAAAAATCATAAAACCCTAGAGCTTGCTTAAAGGGTATACCCAATGCATGAGGCTCTCGCCAATGCAAGGTTTTCGAAGGGTTGATGTAAGCTCGAGCTATAAATGATCGAATGATCTTTTTGTATTCTGTGTAAGCTCGAGCTATAGCCAAGTCCACAACTCAAGTTGGTATAGATTATTCATTGCGACACAATCCATGTATAAAAGATTGATAGAATTAAATGGGTTAATCCAACTTGTATATGCTACCGTGTTAAAATTGATGTTACTCTAAGCAGGTTTTAATGATTAATTCTCTTTCAATTTTATTTCAGGTCGTGGTCGTGGTTGGGGCCAAACCAGAGGAAGAGGCCTTGATTCCAGATCAAAAGAACCGGTCCAGGCAGTTAACAGTGGAGCATGACCTTTGATAGATCTGATTAGCCCAAAAGATTCCGCTTTGTGTAGTTGGATGCCTGCTCTGTGCAAAAATATTCTTCTTTTCTTTGTAGATTAGCTGTATCTGCAGAATAGGATGGCCTGACACTACGGCATGATCCATTTTTAAGAGAATTGTAGATTTCAACTAATAGAGCAGCACATTCTTTTGATTCTTTTAGTCTTCTTGTTACTCAACTCTGTTCCGCCCTTTGATATGAGAAATTTGCTCTTTGTAAGAACCGTGATCATAATAACAATTTCATTTATTGCAGTCGGAAGTGTGATCGTTAGCACTCCTCTCCATAAATATAAATCAAATAAGCACTTGTAATAAGCATGAAATCTCAATGGGAAGCTGTCATAAAGGAGAGGAAGGACAAATACCTTACACAACCATTTGTGCTGGCTGGCAACATTAAGCTCTTGTTTTGCAAGGATGCCTGTGTTGTGTTCTAGGAAACATGCCGACAGTAGTGTCTGTCTTTTAGCGTCGAGGTTGGATCATGGAGTTGCTTAGTAGCACAACCACGTGTACCATTTGGAGTTCTCGTCGCTGCTGCAGATTCCCTGCTCAGCTTTCTTTCCTCTTCATCTTCTCCTCGGCATTCTCATCTCCCACCAACCCTTCTTCCACAGCTTCAGTTTTGTCTCGTCGCTGTCAAGATTCAATGGAGGCCGTGGAGGATGGCACAATTAGGTTCTCATCGAAGCTGGCCTCCAACGAAGAGTTGGGCAACTGGAAGCTCCTACGCCTGGAGGATGGATCCACACTCGAAGCCAAGGTTGCTGTAACGGCGATCAGTAATGGAGATTGATTGGCTAAACTCTCTATTGTAATGGCTTCCGGTGTGCTTCCTCTGCAGGTGATGATAGGGTGCGACGGCGTCCACTCTGTGGTAGCAGGATGGATGGGAACTCCAAAAGCCGACATGCTCGGGGCGCCACGCCCTGAGAGGCCTCGCCACGGTTGCAGATGGCCACGATCGATTGTTATAAATTGTTCAAATTAAATTTTTTTTTTTCAAAAGATTTATTTAAAAATATGATTTCGTTTATAGTTATTGATAGTTATTTTTTATCATTTATAAAAAAAATTATATAAATAGGTATTTAGAGTAAATTATGATGACATCTCTTTAATACTCTTTTTCTTTACTTTCCAAGTGATTAAATTAGATATTTTTTAATTCCTTTTTAAAGATTCTTTGCTAGATCTTGTAAAGGTTTGTTATATCCACTAAATTAACAATCTTATTGAGAAAAGGGTACAAATATTATTTTTAAGAAAGTGTTTATACACGTTTCAAGCATAAATATATTTCCTAAAGTATTCTTCATCTTGTGTTTGTTATTTGTTTTCAAAGTATTTTCATCATCTTCTTTGTTGTATTTTTTCAACAATCTAAAAATGATATTTTTTCAGTTTATACAAATTCACCATAGAAGCCATAAATACCATCAAATTATTGAATCAAGATTTTGTTCGTTTGGATCGTTTTGATGAAATGAATTTTATCCGTTGGCAAGACAAGATGAAGTTCATATTGACTGCTTTGAGGATCTTCTATGTGCTTTATCCAAATCTTCAACCAATTCATGATCTAACCGACGATGACACCGATGAAGTTAAGGCTGAACAAAAGAAAAGAAACGAAGATGAAATCATACGTAGAGGACACATTCTCAATGCTCTTTCGGATCGGCTTTATGAGCTTTATACGGTGGAACCATCTGCAAAAGTAATTTGGAATGCTTTGGAATTCAAGTATCGTGCCGAGGAAGAAGGTACAAAAATATTTTAATTTTTAAATATTTTGATTACAAGTTTGTGGATGACAAGCCAATCTTGGCACAAGTGCATGAGTTGCAGGTCATTGTTAATCAATTAAAGACTGAAAAAATCAAACTTCCTGAACATTTTCAAATAGGGGCTATAATAGTCAAGTTGCCTACATCTTGGAAAGAGTATAGGAAGAAGATTTTGCATGACTCCAAAGATATCACTTTGAAGCAAATTTAAAAACATCTTCAAATCGAGGAGGAATCGAGGATGAGAGACAAGAGTGATAACTCTTTTGGCAATATAAAAAGCAAATGTTGTGAATCAATCTAAGAATTCTAACAAAGACAAGCAAAACAAGGGGAATCATTTTGGCCTCAAAAAAGATAAAATTGTTTTAAGAAGCCAAAGAGTAGAGGTTGTTTTGTTCGTGGAAAACCTGATCATTTTGCTAGGGATTGCAGATTTAAAAATGGCCAGAACCCGAAAGTCAACTCCGTTGAGAGAGATGATTATATAATCGCTATGATGAGCAAAGTGAATGCTATATTTAGCAAAGTTTCTGGTTGGTGGTATGATACTTGTGTTATCGTCCATGTTTGCTATGATAAGACACTCTTTAAGACTTACAAAGTAGTCACAGAAGGGCAAGAGATTCAAATGGGAAATGAAGTTCATTCTAAGGTGATTAGCAAGGGAAATGTGAAACTCACTTTCACTTCGAGAAAAAAAGTCACTCTTACTAATATTCTTCATGTACCAGATATGAGTAAAAAATTAGTGAGTAGGAATCTCCTTGGCAAACCTGTAATTAAATCTGTATATGAATCCGAGAAGTTAATTCTATCATGTAATTAAACTTTTGTTGGAAAAGGCTATTCTGCTGATGGAATGGTTAAATTATCTATTGTTGACAATGATTCTAAATTTAATAAAGATATTACTTCTATCTATATTGTTGATTCTTATTCATTATGACATGATAGATTAGCACATATTGGAACTAGAGAATGGTTAAGTGTGGCTTAATAAATTATCATTTTGATGATCTTAATAAATATGAAATTTATGTTAAATCAAAGATTATTAAAAAATCATTCAAAAGTGTTGAAAGATATACTAATTTGTTAAACTTAATACATTATGATATATGTGAATTAAATGACATATTAACAAGAGAAGGTAATAGATATTTCAAGAGAAGGTAATAGATATTTCATTACTTTTATATATGATATGTCTATATTCATACTTATTGAAACATAAAAATGATGCTTTTAATGTTTTTAAGGCATATAAAGCAAAAGTTGAAAATCAATTGGGAAGAAAATTAAAGTTTTAAAAAATGGTAGAGAAGGAGAATACTTTCCTAATGAATTTAACTTGTTTTATAAACAACATGACATAATTCATGAATGTTCAACACCTAGAACACTTGAGCAAAATGGATTAGCAGAAAAAAAAAATAGAACTTATCCAGAGATGATTAATGTTATGTTTTTGCAAGCTAAATTATTTTATAATTTATGGAGAGAAACTTTATTGGCTGCATATCATATTTTAAATAAAATTCTCTTTAAAAAGAATAAGATCTCTTCATATAAGTTATGGAAAGGAAGATAACCTAACATTGGTTATTTTAAAGTGTAGGGGTGTCTTGCATATTGTAAGAATAATGATCTTCAAAGGATAAAGTTGGGACTTAGAGGAATCAAATATGCATTTATAGGCTATGCTTCAAATAGCAAAGCTTATAGACTTCTTAATTTGAAGTCTAATATCATAATAGAATCTCGAGATGTGGAGTTCTTTGAACATTTAATGACTTCAAGTAATAATGTTCATCCTTCAACTAGTGAAGAGTCCAGTGGAGACATTTCAAACGGTTTGTGAGCAACCTAATGGAGAACAATCTCATGAATTAAGGAGAAGCACTCGTGTATGAAAAGCAAAAACATTAAGATCGAATGAGATTGATTCTCAAAGTATTTCTTTTTACCTTATAGAAAGAACTAATGAGAGAGTCTTAAAAATAATTCCTCTTGTTTTAGGAGTGAAAGATGATCCTAAAATGTTTAAAGAAGCTATGGCATCTTATGAAGTTGCTTTTTGGAAAGATGCTATTAATGATGAGATGGATTTTATTATGTCAAACCACACTTGGAAACTTGTCGATTTACCTTTTGCCTCTAAACCTATTAGTTGTAGATGGGTATTTTGTAGGAAGCATCATACAAATGGTACTCTCCAAACGTTCAAAGTAAGATTAGTTGCTAAAGGATTTCGACAAAAAAAAGGAATAGATTATTTTGACACATATGCTCCTATGGCTAGGATCACATCTATTAGAATTATTTTTGCTTTAGCATCAATTTTTTATCTTTATGTCCATCAAATGGATGTCAAAACGGAATTTCTAAATAGAGACCTCGATGAGGAGGTATATATGAAACAACCCGAAGGATTTGTTATACTAGGAAATGAACATAAAGTGTGTAAACTTATTAAGTCATTGTATGGTTTAAATCAGGCTCCAAAATAGTAGCATGAGAAATTTGATACAATAATTCTTTCTAATGGATTTGTTCATAATATTGTAGATAAATGTGTTTATCTCAAAACTTGTGATGACTATATAGTGATAGTTTGACTTTATGTTGATGATGTGCTAATAATGAGCAACAACATATAAGGTATTGTAAAAACAAAGAGGTTTCTATCTTCTATTGAATCTCGTATTTTGATGATGAAACCAATTGATAATTGTGTTTATGTTTTAATCTGCGTTTTGAGTGATGTAGGATGCTTCGATCAGGATAAGACAATTAAAGCAAGAAAAATCATGTTGTACCGAAGGAACATGTCAGAAGATTGGACGTCGGGCCGGTGGATCGGTCGACGTATCGACAGAAGGCTTCGGGACGTGGACTTAGGCATCGGGCCAAGAAGAGTGGGTATTGTGCCAAGGATATCAGAGTTGCGGAGTCAATTGGCCAATTGGGCAATAGACCGCAGGAGAGGATGATGCGCCGAAGAATCGGACGAAGCGTCGAGGGGCCAATGACATCCTGGACAACTTGGTTAATTGCTTAGGATTAATTATCTCGATCGAAGTTTTGTTTTACATGTGCAGGATTAACTACGATGGAAGTAAGACATGCAGTAGGAATTGCACCGGAGTCAAGACTATGATCACATTGGGAGTTCGAGAGTTCGACGAAAGTCCGGAAGGTTGTCGGAGGTTTTGTGGGAACAAATCCGAGGAGTCCATGAGCTTACCAAAGAAGCTCGTCGGAACTCACCAAGTGGATCATCGCAAGTCCAGGAGTTTGCCGGAAGTCCGCAGGAGCATCATTGAGGGTTCATCGAATGATCGACGGAAGTTCGCCGGAAGCTCGCCGGAAGAAGCGATTGATGCACCGGAGCAACTTGTAGTGAATGTCTTAAGAAATATCATAATTAGCATGATGATTAAGTTAGAAATGGGAGATGATCCCATTAACTTAATCTTGGGGCAATTGGGCCCTTGACAAACCCAAATTGGGCCGAATGGATCAGCCCATTTGGACCCAAATTTCTTGGCCAACGGTGGCACCTCTTAGGGCTCAGTCTCGGAGCTAGGCTGGGCGGTGCAACCGCCCCTGACAGGCGGTGGAACCACTTGAGCTCGATCTCCGAGCTCTACCAAGCGGTGCAACCGCCCTAGTCAAGCGGTGGCACCGCTTGGGCTCAGTCTCCGAGTGAGACTGGGCGGTGCAACCGCCCCTGTCAAGTAGTGGCACCGCCCAGAGGCTTAGTCTCCGAGCTCTGCCAAGCTGTGCAACTACCCTTGATAGGAGGTGGCATCGCCCAAAGGCTCAGTCTCCGAGCTCTGCCAGGCGGTGTAACCGCCAGACCCTGGAATTCCGGGAGATGACAATTTTGAGCTCGGAATTCAAATTGGTTTGGGGCCTATAAATACTCCACCCTTTCAGCAATGAAAGGGCAACCAAAGAAACCGAAAGCTTGATCTTACTTTGTGATTTTAGAGCTCAAAAGTGTTGTAAAGTCTAGAAGTTCTCCTCCCTCTTTTCTTCCAAGTTTTGATCTTTCAAGAGATGAGAGAAAATTCTGTAAGGGTTGTCTCCTAAGCCCGTCAAAAGGAGTGAAACTGTAAAAGGGTAGTTGTCCTTCGCCTAGTGAAGGAAGGCCTCTAGTGGACGTTGATGACCTCGTTAGAGGAGGAAGCCAAAAGTGGATGTAGGCCAAGATTTACCGAACCACTCTAAAATTGCGGTGCTCTCTGGTTTGCATTTATTCTTGCTGCTTACCTTACTGCAAACCTCCATATGTGTTTTACTTTCTCTTTACTTTTGCTGCACTCCTTTACGAACTCGCTTTCAAGTTAAGTTTCCGAAAACGGTTTTACGTCGGAAACAATTTCAGTGCTCTCAGGTTTGCATTTATTCTTGCTGCTTACCTTACTGCAAACCTCCATATGTGCTTTACTTCCTCTTTACTTTTGCTGCACTCCTTTACGAACTCGCTTTCAAGTTAAGTTTCCAAAAATGGTTTTACGTCGGAAATAATTTCATCGTACGAACACAGTTTTAAACGTCGAAAGTTTTCTGCTGCACTCCTCTTAGTGCTCTTGATTCTAACAATTGGTATCGGAGCCCGGTATTTCTCGTTTCGGATTTACACCCGAGATAAATGGCTCTTCATGGCTTTCAAGAGGGTTTATCGGTTGTTCGTCCACCGTTGTTTAACGGATTGGACTACACTTATTGGAAAACTCGAATGAGAGTTTTCTTAATTTCTATGAATTTGGATTTATGGAATATTATTGAAAATAGTTTTCAACTTCCCTCTAAACCGATGAACGAATGGTTGGATTTGGAGAAGTATTTTTCTTTAAACGCAAAGGCTATGAATGCCTTATTTTGTGCTTTGGACAAAAATGAGTTCAATGAGATTTCTTTGTGCGAAATGACTTTTGATATTTGGTGCACTCTTGAAATCACACACGAAGGCACAAGTAGTGTAAAAGATTCTAAAATAAATTTTTTGATGCATGATTTCGAGCTATTTCGAATGAAGCCGAGCGAAATTATTGTTGACATGTACACCCGTTTTATGGATACCATCAATGGTTTAAAAGCAATTGGCAAATGTTTCTCGAATTTTAAACTTATTAGTAAAGTTTTACGATCACTTTCTAAAGCTTGGGAATCAAAAGTAACGGCAATACAAGAAACAAAATATTTAAATATTTTTCCACTTGAAGAATTTATCGGTTCATTGATGACATATGAAATGATGCGCAATGCACATGATGAACAAAACAACCTTCCAAAGAACATAAAGGATTTGGGACATAGAACATTTGAAGACCACTCGAGCATAAGCTCAAGTGATGGTGAACTTAAACTACAAATGAAACAAAAATTAAAAAGCAAAAAGAATGGAACTACTTGCTTTGAACGTAAGAAGAAGAACAAAAATTAGGATGAATCGAGCTCTTCCGAAGATGAGGAGAAAATCAAGAATGGCGAGGTGGCAAACTACGCCTTAACGACATTCAACGATAAGTTAATCAAAATGACTTTAATTTATTTCGAAATTACATGATATTTTTCATGATGCATTTTCCTTTTTTATTTAGTTTAGAATTAATTTTCTTGAAAATTACATATTTAAAAATAAATATATAAAAATTATGATCATGCTAGTAATTTTGAAAATGATAATGAAAATTACATGTTTAATGAAAATACAAAAATAAAATTGGATCATGCTTACCTTTCTAATGATTTTAAAAATAATCATGAAAATTGCATGTCTTATGAAAATACAACAAAATGTAATGATGATCATATGTATATTTTTCTTAAGAAGAAAAAATGTGTATCTTGATTATTTCCGATTTTGATTAAAACCATGCTTGATGTCTTAATGAAAATATTAAGAAGTTTAATATCATGCTAAGAAGTAATAATGTGTATCAAGTTGATTTCCATTGTTATTTCTCGATTTTGATTAAATAAAATCATGTTTGATTTGAAGAAATGCATAATGATGTAATATTAAATATTTTGATTAACAATTTTATGCATGAGATTTTAAGTTATACATGATGATAAGCATGTGTTATTTTCATGAGTGTATTTGAAAAACTATGGCAAAAATGTGCCCTGAATGCATGAACTTTTTAAGATTATTTTTTGGACTTTCTTGATTCAATGATCAAATCACTTAATTGCCATGATGATTTTACACTATTACATGCCTTAATAATATGTTGGAAATTATGTGTTTTGGATACAAAAATTTTCATGATCATGAGCATGTTTTATCTTCATGATTGAACTTGAAAATCTATAGCAAAACCTTGTCCAAATGCATGAAAGTATTAAATTTCATTTTCAAATCTTCTTGATCCTAACAATCGGATTTTCTCGATACATTATTCTCTTTCGGACTTAATAAACAAATGTCATATCAAGTTTGATTCATATCATTGATTTTTGAAATACGAAATCAACTAGCAAATGCATCTCTCATTGACTTATCATGTGAAAAATATCTTTCAAGAAATGGATTTGATAATTCCTTCTTATATCTTTAGAGAAATAGTTTTATGTGCAAGGATTTTATTCACACACATATCTTGATCCTTGTAAAAATGAAGTGTGCTTTAATATCTTATCAATTCTAACTTCATCCGAGTAAGCTCACAAGTGACTTTTCTCCATGCAAAAAGATAATAACAAATAAAGAGGAAGAAGTAATAAAAGCTATCTTCATGTCATGTTTTCCTTGAGATGTTTGTATAATTGATATCCTATCACTCATTATTGAAAATTGACATAAACCTAGTTATGACATGAATCATTACCACACATACGTTTAAAATTTATTTATATCGTTCTCCTTTTTGTTGATGACAAAGGGGGAGAAATATATGAATTGATACTATTAGTGCCATATTTGAATTTGAATTATGTTAAAACATCAAAAGAAGCTTGCATCGAAATATATGGTAAATTGATGATAGAAATGCTATGATTGCCATATGCCATGTTAAGATATCAAGAACTTGCATTATAATTTTACTTGCTGATATCTTGCCATGTGATGAAATGCTATGATTTATTGCTAAAATGATGCATGCAATACTTATACCTTTTATTATGATGTATGTGATGTATTGCATATGATGTGAATCATGATTAAAATTGCCTTAATTTGAATTCAAGGTTTATCTCAATTATGAAATTTTGAAATAAGAATGGTTACTCACTTTTGTCATAATCTGAAAATTGATATAAGAGTCTTCCCTTCTTTTTGACAATGACAAAGGGGGAGCAAGAATTTCTAGGCGTGGATATCATGAAAAGAGGCAAACTAGCTAGCTTGCATGATTCAAGACGAAAGCAAAAATTTCACTTCTCAAAATAGAAGAAATTGCTATCTTGAACATCACCGATAATTGCTAGCTTGAAATATCAAAAAAATGCAAAAATGTTCTATCTTGCCTATCTCAAGATGCTAAACATGCTAAACTTGCACTTTGCAACGAAAGCAAAATTGCGAGCTCAAATATTGCAAAGGAAGCAAGAATCATGAGCTTACACAAGAAAGCTATCTTGCATTAGCTTTCAAAATATGTGCTAGCTTGTATTTAGTAAAACTTGCATATCGTAAAAATTGCTAGCTTATAGTCTAAAGAGAAGCAAACAGTTGCTATCTCATGAAAAGCAAACATGCTAAACTTGCACATCTTTAATTGCTAGATTGCATGATGATAAAATTTGATATTATGTTTTTCATGCAATGAGTTGAACCTATATTCCAAACACAAGAATAGTTGGACTTCTCCTTTTTGTTGATGACAAAGGGGGAGAAGTGTGATGTTATGCATAAGTTCATGATGACGTATTACAAGTATTCATGATGAATATTACAATGACTTGAATTTAGTTTAAATTCAAGGTTCTATCAATATAGTATATTGATAGGGGGAGTTTGTTTAAACTCCGGGAGTTAAGTTTAATTCTGTCATCAATTGGTTGTCATTATCAAAAAGGGGGAGATTGTTGAATCTCGTATTTTGATGATGAAACCAATTGATAATTGTGTTTATGTTTTAATATGCGTTTTGAGTGACGTAGGATGCTTCGATCAGGATAAGACAATTAAAGCAGGAAAAATCATGTTGTGCCGGAGGAACATGTCAGAAGATTGGACGTCGGGCCGGTGGATCGGTCGACGTATCGACAGAAGGCTTCGGGCCGTGGACTCGGGCATCGGGCCAGGAAGAGCGGGTATTATGCTAAGGATATCAGAGTTGCGGAGTCAACTAACCAATTGGGCAATAGGCCGCAGGAGAGGATGATGCGCCGAAGAATCGGACGAAGCGTCGAGGGACCAATGACATGCCGGACAACTTGGTTAATTGCTTAGGATTAATTGTCTCGATCGAAGTTTTATTTTACATGTGCAGGATTAACTACGATAGAAGTAAGACATGCAGCAAGAGTTGCACCGGAGTCAAGACTATGATCACGTTGGGATTTCGAGAGTTCGATGAAAGTCCGGACGATTGTCGGAGGTTCTGCGGGAACAAATCTGAGAAGTCTAGGAGCTTGCTAAAGAAGTTCATCGGAACTCGCCAAGTGGATCGTCGCAAGTCCAGGAGTTTGCCGGAAGTCCGCAGGAGCATCACCAAGGGTTCATCGGATGATCGACGAAAGTTTGCCGGAAGAAGAGATTGACGCACCGGAGCAAGTTGCAGTAAATGTCTTAAGAAATATTATAGTTAGCACGATGATTAAGTTATAAATGGGAGGTGATCCCATTAACTTAATCTTGGGGCAATTGGGCCCTTGATAGACCCAAATTGGGCCGAATGGATCAGCCCATTCGAACCTAGATTTCTTGGCCAACGGTGGCACCGCCCAGGGCTCAATCTCCGAGCTAAGCTGGGCGGTGCAACCGCTCCTGACAGGCGGTGGAACCGCCTAAGCTCAGTCTTCGAACTCTGCCAAGCGGTGCAACCGCCCCAGTCAGGCGATGGCACTGCTTGGGCTTAGTCTCCTAGCGAGACTGGGCGGTGCAACCGCCCCTGTCAGGCAGTGGCACCACCTAGAGGCTCAGTCTTCGAGCTCTGCCAAGTGGTGCAACTGCCCCTGACAGTAGGTGGCATCGCCCAAAGGCTCAGTCTCTGAGCTCTACCAGGTGGTGCAACCGCCCCAGTCAGGCAGTGCAACCGCCAGACCCCGGAATTATGGGAGATGACAGTTTTGAGCTCGGAATTCAAACTAGTTTGGGGCCTATAAATACCCCACCCTTTCAGTAATGAAAGGACAACCAAAGAAACTGAAAGCTTGATCTTACTCTGTGATTTTAGAGCTCAAAAGTATTGTAAAGTCTAGAAGTTCTCCTCCCTCTTTTCTTCCAAGTTATGATCTTTCAAGAGAGGAGAGAAAATTCTGTAAGGGTTGTCTCCTAAGCCCGTCAAAAGGAGTGAAACTGTAAAAGGGTGGTTGGCCTTCACCTAGTGAAGGAAGGCCTCTAGTGGACGTCGGTGACCTCGTCAGAGGAGGAAGCCAAAAGTGGATGTATGTCAAGATTGACCGAACCACTCTAAAATTACGGTGCTCTCTAGTTTGCATTTATTCTTGCTGCTTACCTTACTGCAAACCTCCATATATGCTTTACTTCCTCTTTACTTTTGCTACACTCCTTTACGAACTCGCTTTCAAGTTAAGTTTCCGAAAACGGTTTTACGTCGAAAACGATTTCATCGTACGAACACAGTTTTAAACGTCGAAAGTTTTCCGCTACACTAATTCACATCCCCGCCCCCTCTTAGTGTTATTGATCCTAACATCTTCAACATTTAAGATGAAAGATCTTGGGCAAGTTGATACTATACTAGGTATCATGGTAAAAAGAAATAGTGAGGGATATCTTTTGAGTCAAACTCATTACGTAGAGAAAGTACTAGAGAAATTCAGTCACTTAAAAATCAAAGAAGCAAATACCTCGTTTGACCCAAGTATCAAATTAGTCAAGAATGTTGGAAGAACAGTAACTCAATTAGAATATTCAAGTGCTATAGGAAATCTTATGTATGCAACGTAATGCACAAGACCTAATATAGCATTTGCAGTTAGTAAATTAAGTAGATTTACTAGCAATCCAAATATAGAGCATTGGAAGGCTATTAAAAGAATTCTTGGGTACCTTAAACAAACCAAAGATTATGACCTACAATAGTCAAAATTTTCTATTATTTTAGAAGGATATATTGATGCAAGTTGGATATCGAGTTTTAGAGATAACAAATCTACTACTGGTTGGGTGTTCATCTTGGGAGATGGCGTCGTTTCTTAGAAGAGCAAGAAACAAATGTGTATAACTCACTCAACTATGGAATCAGAATTTGTTGCTCTAGCAAATGCAGGAAAGGAGGCTGAATGGTTGAGGGACTTTCTATTAGAAATTTCATTGACTTTTAAGAGTATGAATTCAATTTCTATACTTTGTGATAGTCAAGCCACTTTATCACGTGCGTATAGTGAAATATATAATGGAAAGTCAAGACATATAAGTCTTAGACATGATTATGTGAGAAAATTAATCAAGAGTGGGATTATTTCACTCACATTTGTAAAAACAAGTGAGAATTTGGCTGATCCATTTACCAAACCTCTTACAAGAGAAGTTGTAAAATTAACATCAAAATGGATAGGGCTAAAACTCCTTGAATAAAAGATCTACCAATGATAGCAACCCTACTCAATATTATGAAATGAGTAATGAAAAGTTCAATGGGTAAGAACAAGTCATTGATATGTGGAGTGGTTCAACACTTCGAAATATTTTACGAGTCCCATTTAAAGATGTTAAAGTGCCGGTTGTCACTGAATGAGGGTTGAGTTAATTATACTCTTACTGAAGTTCAGTCAAGATAGTACAAGTATCTCAAAGAGTGACAAAGATACTATAAGAACTTAGAAGTGGTGCCGCTTCGATTGAGAGTTGGAGTATCTCTCATAAAAGTTTATGAACTTGGATGAGCCCAAGACCATATTAGAGCTGAGCGAGATTTTATGAGGAATACAAGGATATTGTATTTATATGTGTGGTATCACTGGTGTTGTCATTAGGAATAACAAATTCAAAGCTTTTATGCTATTTGAGATTTTGACTTCATTTTGTGATGTTTATACAAAGGTAATATTCAAATCAAAGATATATTACTTTATTCATAAATACTATTTAATCATTTGGAGAAAATTTTAAATTTGAACAAATGGGGGATTGTTATAAATTATTCAAATTAAAAATAAAAATCTTTTCAAAAGATTTATTTGAAAAGATGGTTTCATAGTTCTTTTGGTAGTTATTTTTTAAAGATGGTGTCTTTTGTGAAAAATATCTATAAATAGGTATTTGAGAGTAAATTATAATGACATCTTTTTTATACTCTTCTTCTTTACTCTCCATGTGATTGAAATTAAACATTCTCTAATTCCTCTTTTAATATTCTTTATTGTTTGTTATCTTTAATCTTATCGAGAAGAGAAGAGGATGCAAATATCATTTTTAGGAAAGTGTTTATACATGTTTCAAGCCTAAATATATTTTCTATAGTATTCTTGATCTTGTGTTTGTTATTTGTTTCCAAAATGTTTTCATTTTCTTTTGTGTCGTATTTTTCCAACATCGATAGCCTCTCCCGAAGTAGAATGCAAACTCTGGGTTGAAGCTGCCTTGTTATTTGTTTCCAAAGTATTTTCATCTTTTTTTTTGTCGTATTTTTCCAACATCGATAGCCTCCCCCGAAGTAGAATGCCAACTCTGGGTTGAGGCTGCCGCTGGTTCTACTACACTTGGACTTGAGCGGCCACTGGTTCGCTTCCACCTGGCTCTTCTAAGTTCCTGGAATGGACACATGACGTTTCGTCAACCTCTACCTGTTGTTTCGGAGGAAGAAGAGCGCAGAGAAGGGATGGAACTAAGAAGGTGTGCTGAGGAAGATGAAGAGTGGAGTACATACAAGCCATCGAAAGGAGCGAGGCGGCTGCGCGGCGTTAGAAGACGTAGTGGTTCTGGCCAAGTGCCTCGGCGAGGAGACGAACACGAAGTAAGCTCATGAGACGAAGTGGAGAAGCTTCAAGTTGGCTGCCACTTGTAATTTGATGGGATTTGTACAAGGAAGAAAGCCATCGCCCCCTTCATGGGCTTTCTGAGAGAGACCAAGCAGGGGTTTCATGGCGAAGAGGATGTTGGATGCAGCTCATTTCGAATGTGGGCAGCTCTGATGCCAGGATCAGATCACTTTCATCACACGACATGAAGCCATTGGCAATATGAGATAAAAAGATGTATTCTACATGAGGCTGGCTCTGTGTAGGAGAAAAAAAATGATGATAAGAGAATATTAGGCACAAAAGGGTTCCACAATGAATACTGACCACATCTAGGAATTGTTTCCTACATGCTTTATGAAACAAGTGAGCCTCTCTCAGGTGGGTGCCAATCAATTTACACATGAAACAAACCAATGCCCAGAATACACTTGTTGAAGCATACCAGGAAAAACTTTGGGACTGTTCAACTTTCTGAAAGGTTTTCAACCTTGAGCAGATAATTTAATTGGTGGCAATCAGCTCCTACTTCTTTTAATGCAGGAATCAGCCGAGGCAAAATTTTTGCCAGTGTTAACTTGAAACCAACAGAACAAGAGTGCTTGCGGCTCGTCTCAGTTAGGCAGGCATCCTTTGTAAGCGAACCGATCAGGCAGCCGTCCATGTAGGCCTCGCAGGCTTTAAGAATGTAATGACCTCTTCTGCGGAAGTGGTCCTTGACGAAGACCTCAAAATGCTACATCAACAACATATAAATCAGACAAACAACATCGAATATCATTAAAAAATAATAAAAACCAACATTGTTGCAAGATATTTGTTCCAAAACCATATAAGGAATTTGTTCAGCAGATTTGACAAGATTTTGACTCTCCAGCAAACAAACACAGTGGAAGGGATGTGAAGTTGAGAACATTCTGGTACTAATGTAAGTTGTCAACGACGGCAATAAATCTAAGGTGAGTAAAAAAAAAGTGCAAGCTCTGCAAATATTAAACTTGCTGTTGAAGGAGCCAATAACAGTCAAAGTGCAATATAATAAGTATAATGTTTTATCAGCAAGAAAAATTATCACTTCACATAAACACAGTAAAATCTAGTTGTGAAGGGATCCGGTTTCTTTTGCAGAATGACAAATCTAAATCTTAAAAAAAGAAACACCATAACAGTCACAGTTATGATTGTGTACCCATTTCTCTTCATTATATATATATATATATATATATATATGAAGAGAAACAGAACTTGTAACGGGCTTTTTGCACTTACCACTGGGGGCCTTCTCAAAAGATACAGCATGGATTTCAAGTTAAGTAGGTATGTATTCTCATTATATGGTAAAGCATTCTTCTCGCCTTCAACTGTACCAATCTGTTTTTCATAGCCAGCTTCATTGAAATATGGCTTATCATTGAGAACCAATCCCTGTAGTGAAACTAGGACTTGGAGGATGCTGGAAGACGAAGGATCCCAGACTTCATTTCCCTTGCCTGTCCATGTATTTAGCAGGCTTAAGCAAACCTTCCCATCCACATACAAATTGGGGTTTACTCGCAGGCCACCCGAATGATAATATACTGACTGCAAAAACAAGAAGAATCAATAATAAAGTCGAAGTAAATTGAAGACTGGATTAACAGATTCACTCGTCCGTAGATTCAAGATGAATGATCAAAGCAAACAGGCGTGGATCATAAACTGAGGTTAGTCTTTTGACAAAATGTGGGGGACTTAACTAGCAAATTTTAATATCACAATTACCGGTGGAACTTGAGGGTACTCTGGAGGAAGTTGAAAATCGAAGAAGAAGAGGCCATCTTGATACGGGGTTCCACAGGCTCCAATTATTACAGCTCTTATGAGATCCATGCGGTCCTCAAACACTCGAACATAAATAGCATCTGTAGTCAGGATCAAAACTAGAGCTCATTTATTCACATCAACTATATAAATTGTTTATTCAGCCAGTAATATTTCCTTACCAGGTAGGTTCTTCTCAAGAATGGTCCATTCTTGCTGAACCTTTTTGACCCACTTCCTTCCACCATTACTCTGCATTTTAATTATTATATCTTTTCTGTGTTAAGACAGCTATACAACTTACATACGAAGCATAAGCATCAACACATATAAGAAAATCATGTATCTAGATACGGCAATGAATCAGGTAACAGCAGAATTCAAGTGCAGCATAAATATCATATGCATTGTATGTATAATGAGTTCTATGAAAATTTGTCGAGTTGCAAGAAAATGAAAGATAAATTTATCAATTACCATCTCAGCATCACCATGAAAATGATGATCCAAAGGATTTTCAGTAACATCAAAGTGACTGAAATTACATAGATCATCCATACTATAATCTCTTTGATTGCCATCATATAGTCCCATCAATGTTGGTTTCACTATGCTGTCCTCAATTTTCAGTTCGGCCTCTTCTGTTGCTGCCACCTGATTCTCCACTTCAACAGTCTCATCCATGCTTTCTGCAATAAGACCATCTGATACATCAAAACCTCTATTCTCATATGCCTCATCTAATGTACTTCCAGAAAGGTCAATATCTGCTTTATGACCATCTTCATTTGCAATTATCTGATCTGAACCTGATGAGTCAGACTGTTTTCTAGTCCGAGAAAACAATCCAGTGGCTAACTTAGTAACAAAATCAAGAGCTGCAAGTGGTACTGCAAGTGGTCCACTTCGTCCACCGGTACCATCTTCTACTGAAGTTGTAGCACTCTTTTCCCTTTGGACAGTGTTGTCAGTAGGATTTTGTGGATCAACTTCCTAAAAATGGAAGACTTACAGATCACAAATGTGAAGGGGAAAAAGAGAATACAAAAAGAATGGTTTTAGTTGACTATGAATCAGTTATAATAGATGTTTACCTTTTCAGTGCCATCAAATATATCCATTTCGTTTTCGTCGACTGTTTCCCAACTAGCACCATCATCACTAAGTCCATCATCATCATCATCTCGACCAACAACATAAATTTCCTGAGGTCCAACCTGAAACAACAGTTGTGTCAGAGACAATTTCAAAAAAAAGGAATGGAAGGATCAATTATAATAACATCGTTAGGCAAATACTCGGGTTATAATAAGTTATAGCATTGTCGTCCATTTAAAATATGTGGTGGCATAAATATCAGTCGTAGTTCCTGTTCTCAGTAAGAGATACCTTTGATACCATCCCATCAGCCCATGTAACTTCGATGTCACCATCTTGGAGACCAACTATGTTTCCAACCCATGATAAACTTGTAAAGTTCCCACAAATTTCATCATTTTGGGTCTGATTCTCTTCACTATTGTCTTTGTGTTCCCTGCTTGAATCATCTGCTGTGTCTTGAGTACGACGCTGATATTCTTGTGTCTCAGTAGGAACTTCAGATTTTGTTGTATCATCAGAAACAGGGGGCAAGCGAACAACAACATCACCATAGCAGTAATCATAATCTGGATGCCCATCAAGCTCATATGCACTAACAACTTCCTCATGATCAAATTCCTTTAAGTCTTCCGGCCTGGACACAGGTTTAAGCCACCTCACACACACAGTTTGCTCTTGGGAGTTCACACTTCTTACAACTCCCAGGCGATTTGTTTCAGAAGCACCATCTCCTTCGTTGGATGCCTTATCAATCACATACTGTTCTGGGAAAAATTCATGATCATTTGGAGTATGAATTGGAATTAGAGATGTTGATTGTAGCCCAAATTCTTTCTCTCCATTTTGCCAGGCTACATTAACCTTGGTAACAGTGTTGACAATGAGAAGAGCTTTTTCAAAGTTCTCATCTCTTCTTCGAGCTTTCTTATCTCTCTTAAAAAAGACTTTTCGAAGTTTCTTACGATAAGCTGGCCAGCTTTCATGAGCAGGCTCCTTTGAAACTGAAGATGAACTACTGCACGAACAATTTTCAGGCAAGTCATTTGATTCAGCTCCAATAGTCTCACCTAATTTAGCTGTTTTATCATGATTCGGGTAATCATCGGCTTGGGACTGACAATTCCCATCCAACAAAATACCTTCAGATAATCCATCAGTAACTTGCTCAGATGTGCGTTGAGCATCATGGGCATCAGAGCTGATTGCATGACTAGACTTGACATGAAAGCAGTCAACAGTATCCTCTGTTTCAGGGGCATCTGTGGATGATCCTTCACCAGTAATGCAAGAGCTTGTATGATTATTCTGAACATGAGAAATGTAGTGGCTCCCGGGCTCCTTCAACTTACTGTTTCCTGGAATGCTATCAACAAGGGTTGATGGTTGTGGATAAGATGAAAGGAGACACCAATCAGCTAATTGCCAATTTGTATGTGAAAAACAAGACAACAGAGTCAAGTTCTTTGGATTCTGTTCCTCAGAAGGAACAGTTGCTGAATTAGTACCGACACCAAGGTAAGCTGAAGCTATCCAATAGACAACCACCGAGCCAGCCTGAACTTTGATGACAGCACCTTCAAGACGGTTAGCTTTCCACAAGCCAGAAAGCCACCTGGAACTTTTGAAAACAGAAGAAGAAACAGCCCTAACCCTTTGACCAGGGTAGTATGGACAATCTGCATCATCAACAATTGGCTTCAAAACTGGTTTCAGTCTCATAGGATCAGCCTTCACAACTTTACACACAGATCCATCATCAAACAGCACAGTAACATTATCTAAAACTTCATCCACTCGGCCAAGCCAAGGTCCAAGAACTACAAAATCACCAACACTGAATTCCCTTATGCGTTTAAGATCTTTAGAGGAAACGTTTCTTATCACCTCACCATTTGGAGAAAGTAAATCAACTGTTATATCGACATCAACAATAAGCCCTAACTGTCCAGTTGGATCAGTAGCAGAAGCAACAATATCACCATGCAGGAAGCTCCTATCTACAACCATGATATCACTAGTATTTTCCATTGTCTCAGAACCATCACTCCATGTTACTCTCACTTGTCCATCTTGAAGAGAACCAATATTGTCACCACCTTCAATATTATTGTTAATAACACCATTATCACCTCCATTACTTTCGTCAACCTTATTCCCATCTTCCTCACTGCCATCGTCATCTGATATGCTGCCTTCAGAATCTGAGTCACCAGCTACTTGCACAACAATTCCAAGCAAGCCGTCACGCTTACAGCATTTGACAACATCTTGTCTATAAACAAATACATCCTTAGCCTGGGCATCATTCAGTTCCCCAGTTTGCACTGGTTTCCCAGCTTTAGATCGACTTGCAACATCAAAACAAGAAGCATTTGGTGCAGAATCTATCGCATCTGGCCCATTATTCACTTCCATTGTAGTATATCTAAAATTTATAAAGCTGTAAAAAAATAATGCAGTTTAGTCGATAAATGAACCATAAAGAAATATATGCAGATACACAGTCAAATTGGAATTTTTTGGGATTTGTTTAATTGCACACTGAGTTCCTATTTTGTGTAAATTATTAAAGTTAGTGAGAAATCCCCAAATGATGAGTCAGAACAACATATGATAGAACATATAAGCAACTAAGAATGGTGGATCAAAATGCAGAATGTAACAATTAAATAGTTATGGCTATAGCACTCACCATCCAAGAAATGCTATACAGCCATATGAAAAGATGAGAGGAGGAAAAAATTCCTCTTTTTTTGACCAACTGATCTATTCCTTAGTTTACAATTACAAATGACAAGCTAATAGGCAACACAACCAGAGAAAATAACGTAGGTGCTCTATGAAGAGATATGCACGTTTAAAAGGAGGAGCTCGTGCATTTGCAGAATGCAAACACCAAAGCAGTTTACCAAATTACCAAACTAAATCCCAGAAATGCTTTATGGCTATATTACAAGACTGTTATGTGGAGCATATCAGACACAAATTGAATTCCAATCAAGCTGAGGTACAACCAGCCAGGTTGAAAGCCTGTTCAGATGGAGCCTGCAGGTTGCACCTGGTCCCAGCACCAGCCAGGCCGACCAGAAGACAAGTACAGAAAGCCTATGTCAAACCTTTAAGATGCACGTATGAGGTCCAAGTATGATGAAGATAGAATCTGACACAATGGCTTGAATACTGGACAGCCTGCTTCATACCAAGTAACCAAATAGTATTTATCGGACTAAGGACTGGTATCAAATCAGATAAGGTGGAATGGCCAACAAGGTGTGAATACCAATTGGTGACCAGATTGGTACAGTGTAGCATACCAATACAGTACATGTCGGCAGTGTCCAGACCAGAGAGAAAAAGGAAGAGAGTAGGGGAAGAGGAGGAGAACTAGTGAAGAAGGAGAAGGCGGAGGAGGCATTGATGTAACAGGGTGAAGGAGGAGACAGTGATGTGACAGAAAAGAGGAGGAGAAGGAGGAGGAGAGTAGAAAGGAAAAATGCCTAAGAGGAGAAAGAAGGAAAACTGAGTGATACGCTTGGTAAGATATCAATCCCAAACGATAAACACCATATGACCCAAAACTGGACGAGAACTAGTATCTAACTTACCAGTTCGATGTCCATGGTTAGACAAGTAAATATCAGCTTAAACTGATCAACATGTCTGATCATTTAGACCTTCCCAGTCAGTATCTAATTATTTATTATTTCTTCCTAGTGATACCTACCATTCAAGTTGGCATACTGCATGAAAACTGGGATTTAAATCTTTACGAAGTGCGTAAAGGAGATATATAACCACAAGTGAGATTCCTAAATGCAGGAGACGGCGAACAGGCAACTTTAGGGCAATGCACTGGACAGGAGAGAATCCTTACATTACCAGGTTAAGCTGCCGTAGAGTAGAAATTAGAACCAAGTATCTCAATGGCCATGGACATTTTCATTCAAGTTAAAATTTGTTTCTGACCAGCCCAACGCCTTGAAAAGGCAACACTAGCCAATCTAGGAGTTGGCACTCCAGATACAATTAAGGTCCTAAGCTCCTCTTCACCAGAAAAAAGAGCTAACTGGTATATTGACAACAGGTCAACATTATTTAGCTAGTTTATGATCACTTTGGGCCTTTAGCTTGTATTTTTGGTGGAAGGGTCTAGAATGATATAGAGAGTCTATTCAAGGGGCCCTATGTGACAATTAAAAGCCCCCAAGGCAATGGCTGGACATTATCTTCTCTCTAATGCAATAAATTTAGTTTAATTTAGTAGAAAAATCTCTAGTGTTGATTTGAGAGGTTTTTTCCATACCACAAAACCCTAGTTAGGAGGGGTAGTTCTCGATAAATGCCAAGAAAATATGTAATATGATATATCAATATGTTCAAATTCAATCATCAATGTAGTGATTTAAAAAGCGCTAGTCACAAAAAAACGCCAAGATCCCAAAATGTCCGAGGCGCTAGGCACTCCTGACAATGGAACTTTCCGACGACGAGAAAAGAACTGTTAAGAGGGGAAGAAAAAGTCACCGATAGTGGAACTTTCAGATGACAACGATAGCGATAGCAGTAGCAGCGAAAGAAACTACAGACGCCAATAGCGACAACGGTAGTGATGAAAGCTATGGACGGCAGCAGCAACAATGACAGACGACAGCGACAGAACTACGGACGACGACGTCATGGGCAAAGGAAGCTTCAAAGGTGTCCGTTGGTGGCGAAGGAAACTGCGGTCCTCTCCCTCTACGGTGGGAGTTGCACACGAAAGCAACGACGACAGAAGGAAGCTGCGGACGAAAGCTAGGTCATCGGACCCGTCCATCGACAACAAAGAAAGCCTCAATTCACTATGTCTGTGGCAAAAAGCATCAATGGCAGAGGCAAAAGCTGCGCTAGGGTTGATGGCTTAGGGTTGCGCGGGGGTGTGAAGGGTGGCTTTTGCGGGTAAGAAAGTGGCTAGTTGGTTCAATCGAACCACCTAGCCACTATTGAACCAAACCAGACTTAAAAGTCTGGTTCGATTGCTTCATTTGAACTAGGTACTCGCTCGAGACGCCCGACGCCTGGGTTTAGAAGAGTACCCAAGCAGCGCCTTACTGAAGCACGTCACCTAGTCCACCCTTGAGGTGCTCGAGCCTCGCCTAGCTTGAGGGCCTATTTAAACCGCTGCACCAATGTTCTATTTTCTTAATATGTTGACCAACTAATCCATTTCCAAGTGAAGAACTAAAAATTCTCATTTAATAGCTAATGTAACGACAGAAAGAATATGACCTATGAAGGGAAATGCAGCTCTCAAGAACAAGATCTTGGCTTATAAAATAAGTAATATCAAACTCTGGTTTTGGGAGAATTCAGAACCTGATACACGAGTAGTAAAATGAAGCAAGCCTTCAAATAGAAGTAATGCTTTCTACAATCTAACTAATTGTTCTGGATTAAACCCATATGGGCTGCTGTTGCCTTCTTGAAACTATGACCATTACTCTAGTCAAGTAGAAATAAATAAAGAGCAAGAAATTTCAGGTTCGTTCATACAACTGCTTAGCAATAAAAAGCATTAACAAACCAATAATTCAGAATGGAGAAACAACAATCCTAGATTATTCGACAGTCTCCAATAAAACAACATACAAACTTTTCTTGCATGCTTGAGAGAATAAATTTGAGTTGTCATTTTTAGACTCAGTTGTCAGGATTGGATAAACACAATACTAAAGCATTTAAAGGCTTTCACTAACTACATGAGAAAATTCTTCATGCCACTTTTTTAGTATATCATAGACAGTATACATTAGAAGCCTTGCTTCCAGCCCTAACCAAGCTTAAATGCTGACTCAAATTCAAGGTTACAAGTTGCGCCATTGGTCAACAGTTAAAAAACACAATATAATAAGAAAAAAGACAACAATTTCATCTATTCAACACAAATAAATTGTGTGTTGAAAGAAATTTTAGCCATGAAGCCCCAACTAAGGTTAGGTGACAGTTGAAACTTTGTGATTACACGACACAAAGAACAGACACTTCAAAGCAATTTGTACCTATGCCATGTCCATACTGAATGCACACTGCAATACATGGACCCTTCCAAATGATCCTTGTACCTATGTCATGTCTGTATCGGATATTGTAATTATCAAATACTTCCCAACATGTATAAAATACACCTATTTATGATAAGGTATGGTATATATGTAACAAAATTAGAACACTATATAAGGCTTCACAACATGTTCATATTCAAAAATTGCATATAGTGTGGACTTTTCAGGTTCCAATGAATGTGAATGGTGTCCTTTATTTTGCACATTCACATGAACACTCAAACGTTCACTATATATTTGAATTTAAATGGCTGTCACATAATGATCATACATTGCTTATAATATACAAAGTATGACGACTTTATAATATTGGAAATACACATGCAATAATTGTTGCGCCACACCATGGGATGTCCTGTTTTTATAAGATTTGTTGTGTTGAAGGCCCATATTACACTCATTTAATAGGATTTATTTAAGATAAGAAAGCAAAAAGACATTTTGGGGCTTGTTCAAACCATGCAGAAGGTTGTAGAAATATGGTTCACAAACAATATTAACCAGACAACCAGCAGATGTGATCATGTGGTAACTTATGAAATCTGCAAAAGACATCCTAAAATAGCTAATGTTATTTAAGAGAAATAAATCAAAATGGTCCCACGTTAAAAAGCCTAGCTAAAGATAACCTAATCAAACTCAAACACCAATAGCCATGTTGAGATGGTAAGACAATAGTTTTGCCTCTTTCATATCTAACAATTGCCCAACTGATAAGCCAATGGTAGACCCCACTTTGCCTCTCTGGACACTGACCTCACCAATAGCAAAACAAAAGATTAAAACTCTGAACTACAGCTGATTGTTTAGTATTGAAATGAAACAAAAAGAACCAATAACAGCAGTACTTCCATCTAAATATCACCAGTAATTCATTGGACAAGCAAAGCCTTCTTATGCTGACCAACTGCAGAATGCTTGGCACCAGCTATGAGTGGAAATAGTTACTAATTGAATTTAACCAGATGTAAGGTCATATAGCACTTTTGATGTCAAACCGATTAAATGTGGCAGAAAAAAAGTAGCTTTCACGAAAAAACTTTAAATGATTTAACTCAAACATAGTGCAATTCAGAAAATGTAAAAAAAATGTCTTGCTGTGACGAAATATGAATACAATTCCTATCATATAAAAATCTCATTAGAACGGTTTAATCATCCCTCTCATACGATGGTCTGAAAAAGCGACTGAAACTACAAGTCCAAGTATTGACTCAATTACAACTCGGTAATCTCAGCAATTAAAACTCGCAGTAGACAAAGAATATATATATATATAAGGGAAAATGGCAAAGCAGAAGGTTCTAGTAATGAGGTTGAACATGAATCATATGACGAAGGGCTTCCTGATCAATAACCCTACCATAAACTAATAAAAAACTAATTTGAACCATCTACAATGACGGTAAACTAAACGCCAATAGTCTGACGTAACTGAGTTCGTCCCGAATCTAAGAAGCAGAAAGATCAGTACCAACAAACCGCATGTCTTGTGCAAGAATCATCCCGAAGGCAGAAGCCCCAAACAAAAAACAAAAGGCGGAAGGATGAAGCCATCAAAGATCTTACCCTTTCCCCCTTCTCAGGAAGTTCACAAACATTTGGTTTGGCACCATAGACATACATATACATTGTTATTACTATTAGGGCTCGATGCCGATTGATGAGCTAAAGATCCGGGCAAACAGGAATGATCCACAGATTAGGGATTAAAGAAGGAAGTAATCACCAAAGGCAAACGGGTGGACCAAGGATAAAAGAGGGGGGAGAGAAGGGGTTCGAACCTTGACGGGTATCGAGGAGGCGGCTATCGCCCGATGACCAAGAGGCGGCGGCAACAACTGCGGTGGCGGCGGGAGGATCCCGTGCTTGGGGTCGACGGCGACACCTCTCGAGACAAGGGAGGCGATTAGATGCTATCGGAGGTGGGGAGGAGACGAAACAAGGCAGGAATAAAATGAGAATGAGAGAGAGAGAGAGATGCTGAGAGAAGGGCTGGGTTTGGGTTGTTTCACCGCCTGTCCCTCTGTACGTATATACAGCTCAATTTGATTCAATGGTTAGGATTTGGTTCGAGCTGGGATGAGCTCACAGTGCCATGAACCGGGCCGGGCTGTAAGGGCCCGGTCAAAGCTATTACTCTAAGCAAATTGTCCAATATACCGAATCATGGTTAATTTAACCATGATTGGGATGAGCTCAAACGACGTCGGGCTCGGATTGGGTCTCAAGCCAAGCCAATTTTTTGTTGGGACGAGAAGCATAGGCTGAGCTCAAACGAACTCGGGCTCGGATTGGGTCTCAAGCCAAGCCAATTTTTTATTGGGAGGAGAAGCATAGGCTGAGCTCGAATGAACTCGGGCTCGGATTCGGTCTCAAGCCAAGCCATTTTTTTTTGTTGGGAGGAGAAGCATAGGCTGAGCTCAAACGAACTCAGGCTCGGATTGGGTCTCAAGCCAAGCCAATTTTTTGTTGGGAGGAGAAGCATAAGCTGAGCTCAAACGAAGTCGGGCTCGGATGGGTCTCAAGCTAAGCCAAAAATTTTTTGTTGGGTGGAGAAGACGTGCAAACTAAAAGTGAAATCTCACAGCGGAAAACCGAAAGGATAATTATGTGGTTTGGGCCCGAAGCAAATAATACCATCTCAAAGAAGCTTTTTTACCTTCTCTAAATATACCAAAAGATAATTAAATAATACTTTTAAAGTATTGTCTTTATTTTACTTTCCTATCAAAAGTTAGACATTTCATTTCTTCACAAATGGAAGGACTATACAAATTTAAACATCCTTGTCAACATAACACCTCTCTCTCTCTCTCTCTCTCTCTCTCTTCATGCCTCGCTCTTCCTTCTTGCTGCTGTGTGACGGTGGGGGAAGATGATTATTTGTGTCGCTGACGTCGGCCACCAAGGAACCTCTTTCTCTTGGAATTTATCTTTACGAATTTGATTCATCGAAGATCCGCAGAACAATCCGGTGTAACCATGCAGCTTCGAGGAGGCTGGCGATGAAGTTAAATTTACGCCATATTGCGCACTGCTCCTTCAAAAGAGGTTCCACGTTTACTCTTTTTCTTCTTTTTTTTCTCTTTTTCTTTATCATCAGTTGAAAGTTTTCTTTATCTGCCAATCTTTAGTCTCGGGATCAATGTGTGTTGATCTCTAGTCTTGGGACCTTAGGAGATTACCCATGCCAATAGGAAACCATATAATCCTATTGTCTAAGTTTTTAGACTTTATGAACTTATATATCAAAAAAATCAGTATAACAAAATCTGAGATAATTATTTTATTAGGAGAAAAAATTATTAACATCTTGGTAAGCTCAACATGGTCTAGACTCATATTGATAGGATTGTCTAACGTACATGAAAATATCGAATTCTCAATATGTCTTCTACCCAAAAATCAAGATTAAAAAAGATTTTTAGATCTAATTTCTCCGACATCTGACTTTATATATATGTGAGTACGGATGTAAATGGTCAAACAAGATCACTCAAAAAGATAAGTTTAACTCCTTTATGATTATTCATATTTGGTCATAAAGATAATGTTCAAGATAAATATTTATATCTAGTCATAAAAAATAAGAAAGAAGATTTCGATTTTTTTTCTGATCATAAAGGGTAAGAAGAAATCTTGCAATTGCTTGTTTTGGATCTTCGTCCATGTTGGCAGATGGGTAGAGGGGTGATCTTCATCTTCTCCTTTTTCTTTTTGGATATCACGTGATAGTTATTCCCTATCATATTATTATATGTTGGATGATAATTAATCGACAGTATATTTCCTATATTTGTATATTCTTTAATATAAATGAGGAATAATTCTCTTTCAAACAAAATGTTGAACTTTATTGAAAAGACCATAAGCAACTTGTGTGAAATCATAATTTAAAACTAGGGCATCCATGTTATGTTATTACTGGAGATGTTACTATTAGCATAAAATATGTGATATGCTATATGTAATACGAAATAAATTTTATGCTATGATTAAAATCAAATAATATTAGATTAAATTTATAATGCGTACCTTTTGATATCATCTGAAAAAAATCTCTATGTGATCTGCAAAGGTATTGTCCCTCGGAGCCGAATATCATAATGATTTTGATCTGCAAGAAGAACTAGACACTCTTCCTCTCTTCCTATCTTAGAACTACTATTATTAATTATTTAGGGAGGTTAAGAGAAAAACCATAATTTCTCAATTGCATCCTTTATAACATACATCATTTAGTCCTTATAAGTCATGTCTATTTATAGACGAGAGTATAAGGTCTAGAATATGTTATTACGAGAGTTCCTCCCATCAAAGACATCTTTAAGGAATCCTACTATAATATGAACTTATTTTCTATTTACTAATATCTATCATCAGAATCTAATTAGTTTTAATATATATTTTACCTAGGCCACATAATCTAACATTTTTTCACTTGACACATTAATTGATAAGATATAAAATATATTCAAAATCAAAATAAATAAAATAAAATTTGTTTAAAAATAATTTTACCTAATTGGGTTCTAAAAAAATTTGAAAAGCATTTTATATATGACCATGAATTTTAAAAACAAGCCAATAAGTCTAATAAGCACAATAATACTATATTCAGTCTAACTATTAATACGAGTCATAGCGGTTGTATAACATCAATTTCACACTTCATTCTATATACCACAATATTATTAGTCTTTTCTTATATAATCCACAATGACCCACGTAATTTGTCTAGTTAAGATAATCCTATTATTATATTCAACCATAATATGCATAAACATAAATATAAATAGAATAGTAGAAATAAATAACTTTAATTATATAAAAGAAATATCAATAATAGCATCTACCTAAACATGCATCACCATATCTTTTATGGTTTGCTCACAAGTCTCATTCTAAGAACATATTCTTTAAATCTTTTATACCGTAAAGCTTTGGTAAATAGATCAATAATCATTATAGTAGTGCTCAGGTTCTCAATTGACACTTGTTGTTTTGGACTATTTCTTTAACCACTAAGTACTTTAACTCGATGCGTTTGGAACCATTAAAGTACTTATCATTCTTACAGAAGAAAACTACTATAATGTTATCATAAAATATCTTCAGCGACTTGATAATTGAGTCGATAACACCAAGTCCCAAGATAAAATTTTACAACCATATAGCTTGATTTATAGCCTTAAAGCATGTCATAAATTCAGTTTCCATTATTGATGATATAATAAATAATTATTTTATACTTTTCTAAGAAATTGTCTCACCAACTAACATAATACAAATCATGAAGTAGACTTCTTACTATCGAGGTAATTTACAAAATCAGCATATGAATATCCTATCACTTCAAGTTGATCTGATCTCCTGTATGTGAGCATATAATCTTTCGTCCCCGATAGATATCTCATACTTTCTTTGCAGCTTTCCAATGTTTTATTCTTGTATTATTTTGATATCTACTCAACATTATAACTACAAAACTGATATATGGTCTTGTAAAGGTTTGAGCATATAATAGACTTCCAACTACGCACCTATAAGGAATATTCTTTATTTGATTTCTTTCTAAGTCATTTTTTGAACACTAATTTTGACTGAATTTTTCACCTATAGTAATAGGTGTATCATTAGTTGAGGAATGTTGCATATTAAATATCTCCAAGATATGATTAATATACCCTTTGTAAGATAATTCTAATAATCTTTGAGATCTATCCTCGAATATTTTAATGGCAATAACATAGGTTACCTCATTCATATCAACCATCTTAAAGTTTTTACCAAGAAATATTTTAGTTTCGTGTAATAAACTAAGATTACTACTAGCAAGTAAAATATCATCAATATACAAGACCAATATAATCAACTTGCTCCCACTTACCTTCAGATATATATATTGATCAACAATATTTTTCTTAAATCTGAAGGAAGTAATGGTATCATGAAACTTTATATATCATTGTCTAAAAGCTTGTTTAATGTTATAAATTAATTTCTTAAGTTTATAAGCTCAACTTTCTTTTTCCTTTTCTATGAATCCTTCATATCATAATCTTAGGCTTCATTTCTCATTTTTTATGATTGAAATAATGATTGGAATATTGATGTAATTATGAATGATGATTTGGTATTATGCATGTAATACTTAAACTTATGATAATGATGCATGCAATGATGAAATATTCATGATGAAAAATTGTTTTGACATTCATGACTTGATTTTTCATCTTTATTATTTATCCTTATCATGAATTGAAGATTATAGTAAAGGAAAATGAATTACACTATTGTATTGTTATTCTCCTCTTTTTGCTAATGACAAAAGGGGAGAAAGAATTGCTAGAGTGGACAGCACAAAAGGAGGCAAACTTGATAGCTTGCTCATCTCGAAAGAGAAGCAAGAAGTGCTATCTTGCAAATCTCAAGAGAAACAATGTTTGCTAAGTTACATATTTCAAGAAGATACAAAAATAGTCTATCTTGCACATCTCAAAAGATGTAAAATTTTACTAACTTTTATACGTGTAAAATTGCTAGCTTGCATACTCTATAATGATATAAATTTGCTAGCTTGCATGTTCTAAAATATTATAAAATTCACTAGATTACATGATGTAGAACTTGCTATCTTGAACATCATCAAGAAGTGCTATCTTGCCAATCTTAAGAAGCAAAACATGCTAACTTGCACATCTAGCAAAATTTACAAACTTGTAAAACTCAAAATTTTTGCTAGCTTATATGTAAAATGATGTAAAATTTTGCTAGCTTGTACTTTGCCAAGGAAACAAAAAAATTACACTTCTCAAAAGAGAAGAAAGAAAATTACTTGATGATAAAACTTGAGATTATATTTATAATGCAATGATTTGAAACTTGCTAAATGCACTTCTCCTTTTTATTGATGACAAATGGGGAGAAGTTATGATAATGATCATGCATGGAATGATGTATTGGATGATTTGATTATGCATGATTTTATGATGGTGTGCTACAAATACTCTTGATTAAATTTGCTTTGACATGAATTCAACTTGAATTCAAGGTTCTATCAATATGATACATTGATATGGGGAGTTAAAGTTAACTCTGTTATCAATTGATTGTCATCATCAAAAGGGGGAGATTGTTTATCTGATTTGCGTTTTGAGTAACGTAGGAAGCTTCAATCAGGGAGAGACATTTAAAGTAAGAAGAATCATATTGGGCCGGAGAGAAACATGTCAGAAGATTGGATATCGAGCCGGAGGACCAGTCGACGTATCGATAGAAGGGTTTGAGCCATGGGTTCATGTATCAGGCCAAGAAGAGCAAATATTGTGCCAAGGATATCGGAGTTGCGGAGGTCAACTAGCCGATTGGGCAATATACTGCAAGAGAGGATGATGTGCCAAAGATTCGAACGAAGCACCGATGAACCAATGACATGCTAGACAACATGATTCAAGCTTTGTAATAATTGTTTAGATCGAAGTAGGTTTTATTTGTGGAGGATTACCTACGATAGTGATCAAGGCATAAATCAAAATAAAGTCCCGAGGTAAAGAATGAGACTTCATTGGAAGTTCGAGAGTTCGTCGGAAGTCTGGACATTCGTCAGAAGTTATATCGGAATTTACCGAGAAGTCAAGGAGATTGCTAGAGAAGCTCGTCGAAACTCACCAAGAAGATCGTCGTGAAGTCCAGGAGCTTTCCGGGAGTCTGCTGGAATATTATCGAGAGATTGTTGGAAGTTCACCGGAAGCTTGCTCGAAGAAACTAAGACTAACTAGAATGGATTTGCTTAATGTATTCTTAAGAATTCGTAGTTAGCACATAATTGAGATTAAAATTGGGCCAACCCAATTAGGGGTTAGTTGGGCCCAATGAAAGACCTAAACAGTAACCTAACAGGTGAAACCATCGTGGCATAGTCTCCGAGACTGTGTTAGGCGATGGTACCGCCTAGACACAGTCTCCGAGAGACTGTCAAGTGATGTTACCACCCAGTGACAAGGTGCCAGGCGATGGTACCACCCCTGTCAAGTAGTGGTACCGCCCCTGTCAAGTAGTGGTACTGCCCAGTGTCAAAAAGCACAGGCGGTGGTACCGCCAAGACTTGGGAAACCGAGGATGAGACCTTTTTAGGCTCCAAGTTTAAATCAACTTGAGACCTATAAATACTCCTCTTATCCCTGGTTAACACACACAAGCACAGAGAGTTTAAAAGTGAGAAAACGCTGTAGTAATCACTTGAGAAATCTCCTTCTCTAAGTTCTAAGTTTAGAATTCTATTTAGAGAGGAGTGTGTACTTGTAAAGGTTGTCTCCTAAACCTGTAAAAAGGAGAAGAGGGGTGTAAAAGGGTAGTTGGTCTTCACCCATTGAAGGAATACCATTAGTGGATGCCGGTGGCCTCGATGGAAGAGTAATCGACAGTGGATGTAGGTCACGACGACCGAACCACTATAAACTCGGTTTGCATTTCTTTTGAGCAATTTACTTTTAACTACAAGCTGCCTTCTTATTGCTTTCACTAAGCTTACTTACGCTTGTAAGTTAATATCTTCCAAGATTGATTTTCAACATATGAAAGATTTTTCGAACCGATAACTTTTATTCGCTACACTAATTCACCCCCCCTCTTAGTGCCGACTCATTCCTAATAGAAACTTCATCATCAATTAGTTGTCATCATCAAAAAGTGAGAGATTGTTGAATCTTAGATTTTGATGATGAAATTAATTGATGAGTTTATGATCTAATCTGTGATTTGAGTGACATAAAACTAACTTCGATCAGAAAAGGTAAATCAATTAAAGCAGGATGAATCAGACGTTAGGCCGAAGTATAACATATCAGAAGATTGGACATCGGGCCGGAGGATCGGTCAAAGTTGTTAGGATCAAGAGCACTAAGAGGGGGGAATTAGTGCAGCGGAAAACTTTCAACGTTTTAAAACTGTGTTCGTACGATAAAGGTGATTTCAGTAGAAAAGCCGATTCGTAAATCACTTTAACTTGAGATCAAGTAAGAAGCAGTTAAAACAAATATGTTAAGGCAGTTTGCAGTTGTGATGGAAATCAGAATGTAAGCACAAACTGAAATACGATGTTCGTACGAGAAAAGTGATTTTAGTAGAAAAGCCGATTCGTAAATAACTTTAACTTGTGATTAGGCAAGAAGCAGTTAAAATGAATCTATTAAGGCAGTTTACTGTTGTGATGGAAATCAAAATGTAAGTGCAAAATGAAATACGATGTTCGTACGAGAAAAGTGATTTACGTCTAAACACGATTTAGAAAGTATTGAGCTTGGAAACGCAATCATAAAAGCGCAGAAGGCAGTAAGCTATGAAGGAGGTTTGCAGCAAGGATAATTAGCTCAAAGTAAATGCAAACCAGAGAAGACGGGAGTTTACAGTGGTTCGGTCAATCGTGACCTACATCCACTCCTCCGATTCCTCTTCCGTCGAGGCCACCGGCATCCACTAACGATCTTCCTTTACTAGGCGAAGATCAACCTCCTTCTTACACCCCTCTTCTCCTTTTACTGGGTTTAGGAGACAACCCTTACAAGCACTCACTCTCCTCTCTTAAACAGAATTCTAACACTTAAGCTAGAGGAGGGAAATTCTAGAGATTGCAGCAGTGTTTTCTCTCTTTTAATCTCTTTGTGCTTGTGTCTTTTACCCAGGGATTGGAGGGGTATTTATAGGCTCCAAACTAGTTTGAATTTGGAGCTCAAATCTGTCATCTCCCGGAATTCCGGGGTCTGGTGGTTACACCGCCTGACTAGGGTGGTTGCACCGCCTGGCGGAGCTCGGAGACTGAGCCTCTAGGCGGTGCCACCACTTGTCAGGGGCGGTTGCACCGCCTGGCAGAGCTCGGAGACCGAGCTCAGGCGGTGCCACCGCCTGACTAGGGCGGTTACACTTCCCTGCTAGAGCTCGGAGACCGAGCTCAGGCAGTTGCACCGCCCAGTCTCGCTCGGATACTGAGCCCTGGCGGTGCCACCGCCTGCCTAGGGTGGTTGCACCGCCCAGCTTCGCTGGGAGATCCTCTCCTGGGCGGTGCCACCGCCGACCCTGGTGATGCCACCTCCTACACTATTTCAGCTCACTTGATTGGGCTCCAAACTTGGCCTAAACCAGTCCAAACTTGGGCCAAATTGGCCCCTACTTGGGTTATAGGATTAACACCTAATCCTAATCCTAATTAATATGCTAACTATGAATTTAAAGACATTTTCTAAGCTATTTACAAAGTCCACAAGTCAAGACTTCTTCTGGCGAGCTTTCGGCAAACTTCCGGCGGTCTTCCGATGAACTCTCGGAAACCATTCTACGGACTCCCAGCAAGCTCCTAGACTTCACGATTTGATCTTAGCGAGTTCCAACGAGCTTCTTCGGCAAGCTCCGATCTTTCTTGGTGAGCTCCGCGAACTTCCAATGAACCTTCCGGCGAGCTTCCGAAAAACCCTTCGGCAAGCTCCCAACTCATTCTCGGCTAGTTCCGGTAGCATTCCCGACGAACCTTCGGACTTCCATCGAACTCTCGAACTCGCAACGAATCCTTCGCGCTTGACTCCGACACTTTGTTTCGCTTTATGTCTTCATCGTTATCATAGTTAATCCATCACAATTAAAACAAAACTTTGATCGAGACAATTAATCCTAAGCAATTAACCAAGTTGTCCGGTATGTCATTGGTCCCTCGACGCTTCGTCTGATTCTTTGGCGCATCGTCCTCTCCTGCGGCCTATTGCCCAATCGCCCAGTTGACTCCGCAACTCCGATATCCTTGGCGCAATACCCGCTCTTCTTGGCCCGATGCCCAAGTCCACGGCCCGAAGCCTTCTGTCGATACGTCGACCGATCCATCGGCCCGACGTCCAATCTTCTAACATGTTTCTCCGGCACAACATGATATTTCCTGCTTTAATTGTCTCATCCTGATCGAAGCATCCTGCGTCACTCAAAACGCAGGCTAAAACATAAACACAATTATCAATTGGTTTCATCATCAAAATACGCGATTCAACAATCTCCCCCTTTTTTATGATGATAACCAATTGATGACGGAGTTAAACTTAACTCCCGGAGCTTTAACAAACTCCCCCTATCAATATGCCATATTGATAGAATTTTGAATTCAAACTAAATTCAAGTCATTGCAATATTCATCATGAATACTTGCAACACTACATCATGAACTTATGCATAAACTTATGCATAATGTCATACCATCATCAACATACTTTCATCAACATACTTCTCCCCCTTTGTCATCAACAAAAAGGAGAAGTACCACAATCAAGTGTTTGGAAAATAAGTTCAACTCATTGCATGAAATACATAATATCAAGTTTTATTATCATGCAGTTTTGAAGCCAGATAATTTAGCAAGTATTACATTAGGCTTAGAACATTTAAGCTATCAAGTTTCAGATATGCAAGTTTTACAGCATACAAGATAGCACTTTTGGTAATGTTCAAGATAGCAAGTTCTACATCATGCAAGCTTGTAATATTATAACATTTTAGAACATGCAAGCTAGCAGTTTTGAGATGTTCAAGAAAGCAACTCTTGCTTCTTGAGATATGCAAATTTGTCAAGTTTTGCTAGATGTGCAAGTTAGCATTTTTTGCCTCTTGAGATAGGCAAGATAGCACATTTGCTTCTTTTGAGATAGCAACTTTTTGCTTCTCTTTAGACTACAAGCTAGCAATTTTTAGGATATACAAATTTCACAATATACAAGCTAGCAAAAACTTCTAAAGCAAATGCAAGATAACTTTCTTGTGTAGGCTAATGATTCTTGCTTCCTATTGTAATGTGCAGGTTGCAAGTCTTGCTTCTTGAGATATTCAAGATAGTGATGTTTAAGAAGATAACTTTTGCTTCTTGAAATAAGCAAGTTAGCAATCTTTGCTACTTAAGATAGGCAAGCTAGCAATCAAGTTTTTGCATCTTCTTGACTTGTGCAAGCTAGCTATCTCCCCCTTTGTCATTGTCAAAAAGAAAGGAAGAATACAGTTTTGTAGTTCTTTTTCCTTTTACAACGATTTCAAAATCATGATAAAGGATGAATAATCAAGTTATGAATGTCAAGACAATTTTTCATTATGAATATTTTATCATTGCATGCATCATTATCATAAGTTGAAGTATTACATGTATAATATCATATCATCATTCATAATTACATTAATGTTTCAATATAGCAATTTCTTCTCAAAATGTGTAACTTAGCACTCATAGCATTTTAAATCATGATTTATATCATATGCAATACATCACATCATAATTAGAAAGTACAAGTATTGCATGCATAATTGCACATCATAAATGTTTCATATCATCATGGTATCAATTTTGTCAAATTATATCCTACCATGCATGATCAAAACTTCTCCCCGTTTTATCATTGAAAACAAGAAAGAAGTAGGGAAGAGCATAAAAGTGTAAAATATTTCAATCATTTCAAGGCATTTATATCATAGATACAAAGAAATCATATCATCAAAGATAAGACCATTTGAATGCCAAAAGATATGATTCATTTTATCAAATCTCTTCCTTAAATAACATATCAAGAAAAATCATAGGAGTACAAAGAAGAGATCTTGTTTTAAAAGAAAATCAAGTAATAACTCCAAGAACTCACAAGGAAAAATCATGATTCATTTAGAAAATCTACTCTCAAGAGAATATCAAGTAAAATCATAAAAGATCGATTAATGAGAAATTTTGATTTATAATAAAATCTCATGTATCGAATGTCGAGAAATCAAAATAATGATTTATATAAAAAATATCACAAGTTATATTTAAGAGAAAAATCATCATTCATTTTCAATTCATTCAATTTGTCACATTAATATTTCTTAGATATGCATGATACAAATCTTCAACATATAACATGCATAAATTCAAAAAATTAAAAGGAGAAGGGAAGAATTCAAAGATACGAAGATTTCAACCATCTCATAAACAAATGTAAGACCAAGTCATGAATCCAAAATCCCATGAAACAAAATGATCATCAAAGGTAATCTCATGTTATTCCAAGAAATCAATATCATGATTTTGATAAAACTCATTTCAAATTTAAATCATCAAAATCACTTTTATGGTTCACAAAATTCATAACATAGGTAGATTCATGATTTCATCGATAATATATTTTTCGCCTTTTTTAAGTATTTGATTTCATGTTAGCATGCCTTTTCATTTATGTTAAATAAAAATATGCATCAACATTTAGGATTGAAAAATGAATTTCATCATAGAACCATCAAGATCAATAGATTTTCAAAAATGAATTGTTATGGTCAAGAAAATCCGAAAATAAAATTTAACACTTTCATGCATTCGGACATGGTTTTGCCATATACACTCATGAGAATAACACATGCTTATCATCATGTATAACTTAAAATCTCATGCATAAAATTATCAATCATTGTATCAAAAACATTTAATATTTTCATTACATCATTATGCATTAGTTCAAATCAAACATGATTTCATTCAACAATGTTAATCAAACATGATACACATTATGATTTCATATTTTCAATCAAAATCATTTTGTTTATTTATCATAAAATATGCAATGTTATCATTTTCAAAATTACTAGCATGATCATAATTTTTGTATTTTTATTTTTAAACATGTAATTTTCAAGAAAATTAATTCTAAACTAAAAAAAAAATACATCATGAAAGCATCAAGTAATTTCAAAATAAATCAAGGGGATTTCGATTACCTTTTCATTGAAGGTGGTTAAGGCGTAGTTTGCCACCTCGCCTTTCTTGATTTTCTCCTCGTCTTCGGAGAAGCTCGATTCATCCCACTTTGTGTTCTTCTTCTTTGGCCTCTTCCTCCGTTCAAATTCATTGTTTATTTTAGATTTTTGTTTAATAAACTTATTAAGATTTAGTGTTCGAAGTTCAAGTTCATCATTGTCCTCATCACTAGAGTCATCGCTCAAGTGGTATTCATTTGTCCGGAGTTCCAAATCCTTCCTGTTCTTTGGAAGGTTGTCTTGTTCATCATGTTCATCATGTGCATTGTGCACCATTTCATATGTCATCAATGAACCAATTAGTTCTTCAAGTGGTAAGTTGTTTAGGTTTTTAGCTTCTTGTATTGCAGTTACTTTTGAATCCCACTTCTTAGAAAGAGAACGTAAAATCTTGTTTACGAGTTCAAAATCCGAAAATCATTTGCCAAGAGCTCTTAAACCATTGACGACATTTGTGAAACGGGTGTACATGTCAACAATGGTTTCGCTCGGCTTCATTCGAAAAAGTTCATAAGAATGCACGAGAATGTTGATTTTGGACTCTTTCACTCGGCTAGTGCCTTCATGAGTGACCTCAAGATTCTCCAAATATCAAAAGCCGAATCACACATCGAAACGCGATTAAATTCATTTTTGTCAAGTGCACAAAACAAGACATTCATAGCCTTTGCGTTTAAAGAAAAATACTTCTTCTCCAAATCCGACCATTCGTTCATCGGTTTAGAGGGAAGTTGAAAATCGTTTTCAATAATATTCCATAAATCCAAATTCATAGAAATCAAGAAAACTCTCATTCGAGTTTTCTAATAAGTGAAGTCCAATCCGTTAAACAACGGTGGACGAACAACCGAAAAACCCTCTTTAAAGCCATGAAGAGCCATTTCTCTCGGGTGTAAATCCAAAATGAGAAATACCGAGCTATGATACCAATTGTTAGGATCAAGAGCACTAAGAGAGGGAGGGGGGGTGAATTAGTGCAGTGGAAAACTTTTAACGTTTTAAATCTGCGTTCGTACGACAAAGGTGATTTCAATAAAAAAGTCGATTCGTAAATCACTTTAACTTGAGATTAAGTAAGAAGCAGTTAAAACAAATCTGATAAGGCAGTTTGCAGTTGTGATGGAAATCAGAATGTAAGCGCAAACTAAAATACGATGTTCGTACGAGAAAAGCGATTTCAGAAGAAAAGCCGATTTATAAATCACTTTAACTTGTGATTAGGCAAGAAGCAGTTAAAATGAATCTGTTAAGGCAGTTTGCTGTTGTGATGGAAATCAGAATGTAAGCGCAAACTGAAATACGATGTTCGTACGAGAAAAGTGATTTACGTCTAAACACGATTTAGAAAGTATTGAGCTTGGAAACGCAATCGAAAAAGCGCAGAAGGCAATAAGATATGAAGGAGGTTTGCAGTAAGGATAATTAGCTCAAAGTAAATGTAAACCAGAGAAGACGAGAGTTTACAGTGGTTCGGTCAATCGTGACCTACATCTACTCCTCCGATTCCTCTTCCGTCGAGGCCACTGGCATCCACTAACGATCTTCCTTTACTAGGCGAAGATCAACCTCCTTCTTACACCCCTCTTTTCCTTTTACTGGGTTTAGGAGACAACCCTTACAAGCACTCACTCTCCTCTCTTAAACAGAATTCTAACACTTAAGCTAGAGGAGGGAAATTCTAGATACTGCAGTAGTGTTTTCTCTCTTTTAATCTCTCTGTGCTGGTGTCTTTTACCCAGGGATTGGAGGGGTATTTATAGGCTCCAAACCAGTTTGAATTTGGAGCTCAAATCTGTCATCTCCCGGAATTTCGAGCTCTGGCGGTTGTACCGCCTGACTAGGGCGGTTGCACCGCCTGGCAGAGCTCGGAGACTGAGCCTCTAGGCGGTGCCACCGCTTGTCAGGGGTGGTTGCACCGCCTGGCAGAGCTCAGAGACCGAGCTCAGATGGTTGCACTGCCCAGTCTCGCTCGGAGACTGAGCCCTGGCGGTGCCATCGCCTGCCTGGGGCGGTTGCACCACCCAGCTTCGCTGGGAGATCCTCTCTTGGGCGGTGCCACTGCCGACCCTGGCAGTGCCACCTCCTACACTATTTCAGCTCACTTGGTTGGGCTCCAAACTTGGCCCAAATCAGTCCGAACTTGAGCCCAATTGGCCCCTACTTGGGTTATAGGATTAACACCTAATCCTAACCCTAATTAACGTGCTAACTACGAATTTAAAGACATTTTCTAAGCTATTTACAAAGTCTGCAAGTCAAGACTTCTTCTGGCGAGCTTCCGGCAAACTTCCGGCGGTCTTCCGATGAACTCTCGGAAACCATTCTGCGGACTCCCGGCAAGCTCCTAGACTTCACGATTTATTCTTAGCGAGTTCCAACGAGCTTCTTCGGCAAGCTCCGATCTTTCTTGGCGATCTCCGTGAACTTTCAATGAACCTTCCGGCGAGCTTCCGAAAAACCCTTCGGCAAGCTCCCAACTCATTCTCGGCTAGTTCCGATAGCATTCCCGACGAACCTTCGGACTTCCATCGAACTCTCGAACTCGCAACGAATCCTTCGCGCTTGACTCTGTCACTTTGTATCGCTTTATGTCTTCATCGTTATCATAGCTAATCCTGCACAATTAAAACAAAACTTCGATCGAGATAATTAATCCTAAGCAATTAACCAAGTTGTCCGGCATGTCATTGGTCCCTCGACGCTTCGTCCGATTCTTCGGCGCATCGTCCTCTCCTGCGGCCTATTGCCCAATCGGCCAATTGACTCCGCAACTCCGATATCCTTGGCGTAATACCCGCTCTTCTTGGCCCGATGCCCAAGTCCACGGCCCGAAGCCTTCTGTCGATACGTCGACCGATCCATCGGCCCGACGTCCAATCTTCTGACATGTTTCTCCGGCCAACATGATTTTTCCTGCTTTAATTGTCTCATCCTGATCGAAGCATCATGCGTAACTCAAAACGCAGATTAAAACATAAACAAAATTATCAATTGGTTTCATCATCAAAATACGAGATTCAACAAACGTATCGATAGAAGGCTTCGTGCCATGAGTTCGGGCATCGGGTCGAAGAATTAGACATTGCGCTAAGGAGATCGGAAGTTACGAGAGTCAACATACCGATTGGGCAATATGCCGAAGGAGAGGACGATGTGCCGAAGGATCGAACAAAGCACCAGATGAACAAATTGCTAGTCATAGGTGCCCAGCAAGCCAATCACGTGAGTGATGGCACGTGTGACTTGATACAGAATCTTTTTTCTTATTATATTTTGGCGTATATCACTTTATAAAAATTGCATAAATGCATATATATATTGTGATGTCCTTGGATTTGTGCAATGGGAATCAGATCGTGATGAGATCACGATAATGAGATCGATTCACCTTTAAACACATATCCTAAATAATCCCTACCATAGGTTACCGAGAGGGACATCGTGATAACCGGATAGATTGGTGTGTCAGTATACCCGTCCATATGATGGATGCAAATTGGTCTCATAGCTGCTCATGTAGGGACACTAGGGATACAATGATGTGCTCATTGGAGAATGAGTTCATTTGATTGATCCGCTTACGGAATCTTTGGATGGTTGATGATGCCTTATTGTCGACAAATGATTCCGTAGTCCTAGTGGTGTATCTGGTCCTTTGACTTGAGACACCAAGGATGTCCTGTATGAGTGCTCCACTCTTTGATACCGGACTTATAGATTTGGTTGTCCCGGATCTAGTACAAATGGGTCATTGGGAGTGGTAGTCGACTTTATGAGGGCTATTGAGTGTCGACAGAGGATCATCCACTCTCGGCGTCATGAGAGGAATATCCCATATGTTCTTGCTCGACAAAATCCCAGCCGGGGTCATTCGGGTTGAGAGAGAAAAGAGTTCTCCGGAGAATCCGATTAGAGCGAGACTTCGAGTAGAAACCGTATGGGTCCGACAACACCATGCTCGATATATACCGGTCTTTGGGATATTAGATGGATGAGGGACTATAGGTACATGGTAATCGAGGACAAACAGGTCCAATGGATTGGATTCCCCAGATCAGATGGGGACTACGCATGTAGTGGCCTAGTACGTCCGTGAATCGATGAGTCAGTGAATTATTACAGAGATAATAATTCACCGAAGTTAGAAGGAGTTCGACAGGTATGACTCACTGGCTAGCTTCGATATTGGGCCTAGAGGGTCACACACATATGGTAGGCATTGCGATGAGTAGAGGTTCGGATATAAGATATCCCACGGAGCCCTTGTCTTATTGGATGTAGATCCAATACCCACTAGGGAAGGACCCATTAGGGTTTGACACGGGATCTCTATAAATAGGAGGGATTCACGACCTAATAGGCTAGAGTCTTTGCTTGCCCTTCCTATTCTCCTCTCCCTCTCCCCCCAGAGAGGCCCTGGAGTTTTGAGGAGGGTCGTCGCAACCCCGGCCGTGTGGATCACCGCTAGAGAGGAGGACGCTTGACCTCCTTCACCCTCTCCTAAGGATCTGCAAGGAAACAGGGGATATACTATCTCCCTAGGTAACACAATCTCTATCACGCCAGTTTTGTGTATTCGGATTTTTTTCCAATCTTCGCATCGACGACGAACATCTTTTTTGGGAATCGGGATTTTTGTTTTCTTGTTCTTCCGCTTCAAGATATGATGTCGCACCCATGATTTCCCAACAAAGGTATCGAGCCGGGTTGTTCGTGCGAATGATTGATTTTGAACTACGTGTGTTGTGTTTAGGAAGAATATTGACGTGAAAATCGTTGACGCGAAAAAGCGAGGAAGGACAGCAACAGATTCTGCTGCCCCTCGATCTGCATGCACTTAGCGAAAGCCGTATGGCCATGATCCAGCACCACAACGCCGATCTTGCTGCCAGTACCCTCTACGCCGTGCCGACGGTCCCGCTTTGCGAGGGTTTGCGGCCGGGCTGGGGGCAGCCCGCGGTAGAGAAAACGCTGGCGCGCTAACCCCGTGGGAAGAGGCGCCATGGGCGGCAGCCACGGGGTCGAGGTAGAGGGCGGGCTGCGCTGTGGGTCGGCGCTCCCACTAGCAAAAACCCCGCAAGGGCGGGTCGCCAACGAGGCAGCTCCGCCTCGGGCGCTGCCTCATAGGTAGAACCGCCAGCGGAGGGCGCGCGACGCCTGGGCACTGCGACGGCGCAATGATGGTCTTGCTTCTTTCTTGCCGAACGGCGAGGGTAATCGCCCCCTCCAAGACAAAGCCCATGATGGGTGGCGGCGGGCAAAGCAGCAGAGGGAATTAGGGTTTTGGGAAAAAGGACAGTTTTGCCCCCGTGAATTTGAGAAATTCTAGTTTCTGTCTTTTGTCCAAATTACGAAAATACCCTTAGGAATTGAGAAATTCCCTACATGTCCCCGATTTTCAAAAAATATTAATTAATTAAAAGGTTTAGTTGATTATTATTTTTATTATTATCTAGTAGTCCTACATGATGATGATTATTTATACATGTGATGTATGATGTGTGGACGGATGATCATGGACCGTGTGATGTGTGTACTTGTGATTATTATTATTGAGGTCTGCGAACCTCCATTATATTTCTCGTTTATTATCGGGCCTGCGTGCCTATGATTAAGTTGTAATCACATGAGGAGGCGCAGCGGGAGCGTGGATGCGATAGCGGGACCCACGAGACGGACGATCGTGATGCATGGAGATGCATCAAGATGTCGACGGAACCGACGAGGACGAGATGGATGATCACAGGGCATGGAGATGCACCGTTGCACACATAGATCTTGATGTGAGTGATTAGGCCTACTGGCTCGGGCCTAATCATATTAGGTTGTGGTCCATGATCATCTGATGTGATTACTTATACACATACTAGATATGTATATATATATTTACATGCGATGTAGATATATATTAAATATGTATATGTGTGCATGTCATATTAGGAGACCAAATTATAGAAACATCTCTCGATAATATTAAGTCGGTAAACGTGAGGCAATTAGATTGACCCACGTGGCCTTCCATCGTTATGAGTAGGAACCGATTCCCGGTGTAGGTTGAGTTGGTCGAGTCCCTCGAGACTCACCTATATCGCGATTCGTTATCTTGCTTACGACATAGAGATGTCACCGTGACCCGAGGACATGGTATGCTTGGTCGAGTCCCTCGAGGGTATATCATCAAATCGGACTCATCTTGTAACGAAAGGTGTTGACTTAACCGAGCATCATGGTTGGTCGAGTCCCTCGAGGCCATGGTGATTCGAGGTCGAAAACAGAGACGGGAATCACAAGGAGTTGTGATCGGCAAGAGTTGCCTACCTTTTAGGCTTAGTGTGATTGGTCAAGTCCCCGAGGTTACACTAAGACGCCGATTGATCCCGATCCCCACTAGAAGTCTGCCATTGAGACTTCCGTTTCACGTCTTTGAGGGTGTCGCGTGACTCGTTAGTAAAATAGTGGGAGCATATTAAGATAGAAGTCCATATCTTGATAATTTATTTCTTGCAAAATCTACATGTTAGTCATTTCTACTACATCTTTATTTTCAAAAATGTCGCTTTCAAATCCCTTTACGTGGCATACTTGATGTCAACCGCCTTCATCGTCCAAATTATACGGATTGGCTCCAGAACTTGAGAATTGTTCTCACAGCAGAAAAATCGTGTACGTCCTTGATACGATGATGCCTACGCCCGAAGAAGGGGGCAAGCGAGGATGAGATCGCCGCCACGTGAAGTACATTGATGACTCCACTTTGCTCGATGCTATATGTTGGGCTCTATGACTCCGTGAGTTATAGAGACAACATGAAAAGATGGATGCCGATCCATTCTCCTACATGTCCTAAAATTGTTTGAGGAACAAGGAAGGACTCAACGATATGAGATATCCAAGAGCCTTTTCCGCTAGGATGACCGAGGGGACACCGGTTCGAACCATGTCCCAAAGATGATTGAGTGCATAGAGAAACTCACGTGTCTAGGAATGGTCCTAGAGGATAACTTGTGTGTGGACATTGTGCTTCATCCCTACCGATTCCTTTTCACAGTTGATAATGAATTTTAATATGAACAAGCTTGAGGTGACTCTCCCAGAGCTCCTCAATATGTTGAGGGAGGCAGAGAGTACTATTAAGAAAGAGAAGCCAGTTCTCTACACCGGGTGAGACCCGTAAGAAAAAAGGAAAGCGAAAGGTCCCTTAAGAAGGAAAAGGGCAAGGGCAAACAAGGTAAAGCAAAGGTTGCTAAGAAAGACCCAGCAAATGACAAAGGCCAGTGCTTCCATTGTGGTAAAGATGGGCATTGAAGAGAAACTGCAAAGAGTACCTTGCAGAAAGGGCTAAAACAAAAAGCTTGATGAAGCTTTAGGTACATTCATGATCAGTCTCCATTTGTCGGACTCTTATGATAACACATGGGTATTGGATACCGGTAGTGCTTATCATATATGCAATTCGTTGCGTGGTTCGCAAGGCCTAGGAGACTACAAAGAGGCGAGATGGACCTCAAGATGGGTAATGGAGCAAAAGTTGTCAGATTAGTTGTTGGCGATGTCACAGCATCATCCCGCCTAGTGGAGCTTTTATTGCATTAGATGCATGTTATTTTGTTACTTCTATTATCAAAAACATTATCTCCATTTCATGTTTAACAGTTAGTGGATATAAATTTGTTTTTGAGAACAATGGTTGTTCGATATTATTAGATGATAAGATCATCATGAAAGGAACATTGCATAATGGTTTATTTATGTTAGACACCACTCCACATATCATGAATGTAAATATGTCCAAAAGGAAAACGAGATGAGTTGAACAAAGGCATACCGTGGCATTGTAGGCTAGGTCACATCCATGAAAAGAAGGATTCAATAGTTGCTAAATGATGGATATCTAGATCCATTCGACTATGTGTCATATGCTTCTTGTGAGCCTTGCATTCGTGGGAAAACTCGACCAAATCTCCATTTAGTAGAACTGGGAGAGAGCCAATGAGTTGTTGGAACTCATACATAGTGATGTATGTGGACCCATGTCAACTCATGCCATTGGAGGTTACTCCTACTTCATTACATTTACTTGATGATTTCTCAAGGTATGGATATGTGTACTTAATGAAGTACAAGTCCGAGGCCTTTGAGAAATTCAGAGAGTATAAGAATGAGGTGGAGAACCGGACCGAAAGAGTATCAAAACTCTTCGATCAGATCGAGGAGGTGAATACTTAAGTACAATGTTTACTCAGTTCCTCAAGGACCATGGGATATTATCCCAATGGACACCTCCTTATACACCTCACTCAATGGTGTCTCCGAAAGGAGAAATCGTACATTATTAGATATGGTACGGTCCATGATGAGTTTCACGACCTACCCATCTCATTCTGGGGATATGCCCTAGAAACCCAACTTACCTTCTAAAACAGAGTTCCAACTAAGTCGGTAGTGTCTACACCATATGAGATATGGAAAGGGAAGAAGCCCGATCTTAAGGTTGTTAAGATCTGGGGCTGCCCCCGCCCATGTTAGAAGACACAACCCCGATAAGTTAGAATCAAGGACGAGGCGATGCAAATTTGTGGGATACCCCAAGGAAACTTGTGGGTATTATTTCTATCATCTCGAGGACCAAAAGGTCTTTGTAGCTAAGAGAGCAGTGTTCCTTGAGAAGGAACACATTCTTGACGGAGACAGTGGGAGAATGATAGAATTGAGCGAGGTTGGAGAACCAAGCTCAAGCACCACTCTGACCCGAGTCCTTCGGTACCTAATACACAAGTATCAACTTTACGCAGGTCCGATAGAGTATCCCATCCTCCCCGAGATATGTGGGACATATTAGGGCAGAGGATGTAGAGGATATTGATCCTCGGACCTACGAGGAGGCTATTATGAGTATAGACTCCTGAAGTGGAAAGAAGCCATGAATTCGAGATGGATTCTATGTACTCCAATAAGGTTTGGAACCTAATTGATGCGCCCGAAGGTATTGTACCCATCGGTTGCAAGTGGATCTTTAAGAAAAAGATCGGAGTAGATGGGAAGGTAGAGACCTATAAAGCAAGGCTAGTGGCTAAGGGGTATCGTCAAAGGCAAGGTGTTGACTACGACGAAACTTTCTCACCCGTAGCAATGCTAAAATCCATCAGAATTCTATTGGCTATTGCAGCACACTATGATTATGAGATCTGGCAGATGGATGTGAAAACCGCATTCCTCAACGGGAATCTCGAGGAGGAGGTGTATATGATGCAACCTGAGGGATTCGTGTCCAAGAACTGCCCAAATAAGGTGTGTAGGTTGCTTAGATCAATTTATGGACTAAAGCAAGCTTCCCGAAGTTGGAACATAAGATTTGATGAGGCAATCAGATCTTATGACTTCGTTAAGAACGAAGATGAGCCTTGTGTATACAGAAAGGTAAGTGGGAGCGCTATCACCTTTTTGGTGTTATATGTGGATGACATCCTCATCATTGGGAATTACATAGGAATGCTATCCACAGTAAAGGCTTGGTTATCTAGACACTTCTCCATGAAGGACTTAGGGGAAGCATCTTATATCTTGGGGATTAGAATCTATAGAGATAGATCCAAGAGGATGCTTGGCTTATCCCAGTCCAGGTACATAGAAACTATTGTCAAAAGGTTTGGCATGGAAAATTCCAAGAGAGGTCTCATACCGATGAGACATGGGATATCGCTTTCTACGAATATGTCCCCAAAGACTCCAGAAGAAAGGGCGAACATGGATATGATACCTTATGCCTTAGTAATAGGGTCTATCATGTATGCCATGCTATGTACTAGGCCTAATATAGCGCATGCTCTGAGTGTCACGAGCAGGTATTAGGCGGATCCAGGCTTGGAGCACTGGAAAGCAGTAAAGTGTATCCTTAAGTACTTGAGAAGGACTAAGGATCTTTGAGGGGGATTAATCCTTGGAACACTATAGGGGTTCTACCCTCCTAGAAGTCGGTCATATAGCTGCAATTATAGATAGATCTGTGTGAGGGTTAACTTGAGGGGTGTAAAAGTTATCTCCTGAACTTGTGAAAGGGAGAAAGAGTTGTGAGGGTAGTTGATCTTTGCCCGTTGAAAAAAGATCGGTAGTGGAAGCTGGTAGCCTTGAGTGAATAAGAATCGAGAGTGGATGTAGGTCACAACGACTGAATTATTATAAATCTAGTTTGCATTTACTTTGAGCTTTTTATTTTCATTACAAACTGATTTCTTACTTTCAATATGCTTAAGAACGTGTTTTCAAGTCAAGCACATTTCCAATATCGATTTTAATTATACAAAGTTTAAAACACTAATTCACCCCCCCCCCCTCTTAGTACTGACTCGATCCTAATAATATCCACTAGAGACCCTATCTTAATGTATATCTAAGAAACCCCTGAATTATTGTATCCTATGGATGTGATCCAATAAGAGCCAATGAGAGATTATTGAATAGAGATCCACTAATCTAACAGCTTGAATAGTTGGATGGAGATCTAATAACCAATAGGGCATAATCTATTAGGGTTAAGTTGACAAGGGACCTCTATAAATAGGGTGGAACCAAAGGCTCATAGGTTAGAGGCCTTTTTGGTTACCACATCATATTCTTCTCTCCCTTCTCCTCCTCAGACAACAAGTGTTGAGATTTGGGTAGCGATTCGAGGAGCATCCTCTTAGCAACTACTGTGTGGATCACAACTAGAGATGAGGACAGTTGGCCTCCTTCATCCTCTCCCATAGATCTATAGGGATTCAGGGATATACGATCTCTTTAGATAACACATCTATCCCACACATGGCTTTCATATTCGTGGGTTTTGTGTATCAATCTTCGCACGACGATGAACACCTTTTGGAAAATTTAGAGCTTTTGTTTTATGTTCTTCCACTACACATGTGATGTTTCCCTAAATTTCCCTACAGTGGTATCAAAGCTAGGTTGTTCGTGCAAAAGATTGATTTTGAACTACATGTGTTGTATTTTAGAAAGATTTTTTGTTGAATCTCAAATTTTGATGATGAAACCAATTGATAGTGTTTATGATTTGATATACGTTTTGAGTGATGTATGAAGCTTCGATCAGGGAGATACAATTAAAAGGCAGGAAGAATCATGTTGGGCCGGAATAGAACATGTTAGAAGATTGGACGTCTAGCCAAATGATCGGTCGACGTATCGATAGAAGGCTTCGGGCTATGGGTTTGGGTATCGGGCTAAGAAGAGTAAAAATTACACTGAGAAAATCAGAGTTGCAGAGGTCAATTGGCCGATTGGGCAATAGGCCACAAGAGAGGACGAAGCGTCGATGAACCAATGACATGCCAGACAACATGATTCAAGCTTTATAATAATTATCTAGATTGAAGTATGTTTTATTTATGCAGGATTAACTATGATAGTGATCAAGGCATAAAGCAAAATGAAGTCTTGGAGTCAAGAATGAGATTTTGTTGGGTGTTCGAGAGTTCGTCGGAAGTACAAACTGTTGGGAAATCAAGGGGGGCGACATCATATGCGCAGCGGAAGAACAAGAAAACAAAAATCCCCGATTCCCAAAAGATGTTAAGATGTTCGTTCGCGAAGATTGATTGGTGTAAAAATCCATAAAAACACAAAACTGCATTATAGAGATTGTGTTACCTAGGGAGATCGTGATATCCTCTGTTTCCTTGCAGATCCTTAGGAGAGGGTGAAGGAGGTCAAGCGTCCTCCTCTCTGGCGGTGATCCACACAAAGAGGGTTGCATGACCCCCTCCTCAAAACTCCGTGCCTCCGAGGTGGAGAGGGAGAGGAGAATAGGAAGGGCAAGCAAAGACTTTAGCCTATGAGGTCAGTGAATCCCTCCTATTTATAGAGATCCCGTGTCAAACCCTAATGGGTCCTTCCCTAGTGGGTATTGGATCTGGATCCAATAAGACAAGGGCTCCGTCCGGATATCTCATATCCAACCTCTACTCATCGCAATGCCTACCATATGTGTGTGACCCTCTAGGCTCAATATCGAAATGGCCGTGAGTCATACACATCCGAACTCCTTCTAACTTCAGTGAATTATTATCTCTGTAATAATTCACTTTCGACTCATCGACTACTGACGTACTAGGCCACTACTGCCAGTAGTCCCCGACGATCTGAGGGAATCCAATCCATTGGACCTGTCATCCCTAGTTACCATGTACCTATAGTCCCTCATCCATCTAATATCCCGAGACCGATATCGAAAGCATGGTGTTGTCGGACCCATAACGGTTTCTACTGAAGTCTCGCTCTAATCGGATTCTCCCGGAGAACTCTTTCTCTCTCAACCCGAATGACCCCGGCCAGGATTTGTCTGAGCAAGAACACATGGGATATTCCTCTCATGACGCCGAGAGTGGATGATCCTCTATCGACACTCAATAGCCCTCGTAAGGTCGACTACCACTCCCAATGACCGGTATTTAGATCTGGGACAACCAAACCTATAAGTCCGTGTATCAAAGAGTGGAGCACTCATACAGGACATCCTTGGTGTCTTAAGTCTAAGGACCAGATACACCACTAGGACTACGGAATCGCTGTCCGACAATAAGGCATCATCAACCATCCAAAGCATTCCGTAAATCGGATCAATCAATGAACTCATTCTCCAATGAGCACACATCTGTATCCCTAGTGTCCCTACACGAGCAGCTATGAGACTAGCTGCATCCATCATATGGACGGGTATACAGCACACCTGTCTATCTGGTTATCACGATGTCCCTCTCGAGTAACCTATGACCGGGATTATTTAGGATATGTGTTTAAAGGTGAATCGATCTCATTATCATGATCTCATCACGATCCGATTCCCATTGCACAAATCCAAGGACATCACAATATATATATATATATATATATGCATTTATGCAATAGTTATAAAGTGATATACGCCAAAATATAATAAGCAAAAAGATTCTGTATCAAGTCACACGTGCCATCACTCACGTGATTGGCTTGCTGGGCACTTATGACTAGCACAAACGTCCATCGGAAGTTCTGCCAGAATTAACTAAGAAGTTCAGGAGCTTGTCGAAGAAGCTCGTTGAAACTCGCCAAGAAGATCGTCGTGAAGTCCAGGGGTTTGCTAGGAGTCCACTGGAACAATGTTGAGAGATCGTTGAAAGTTCGTCAGAAGATCGTCGAAAGCTCACCGAAAGAAACCAAGACTAACCAGATCGGATTTGCTTAGTGTATGCCTTAGAATTTATAGTTAGCACATAATTAGGATTGAAACTAGGCCAACCAAATTACGAGCCAGTTAGGCCCATGTATAGACTATGTTGGGCTAAGTGAAAGGCCCAAATAGTGACCCAATAGGTGGCACCGTCGTGGCATAGTCTTCGAGACTATGTTAGGCCGTGGTACCGCCAGACTGGGCGGTGGTACCACCTAGTGTCAGTGTCAGGCGGTGGTACTGCCACCACCCAAACATAGTCACCCAAGCAGTGGTACTACCTAGTGTCAGTCCTGTAGACGGTGGTACCGCCCAGCACAAGCGGTGGTACCGCCAAGACCCAGGAAACCCTGGATGAGATCTTTTTAGGCTCAAAGTTTGAATTAACTTGAGGCCTATAAATACCCCTCTCATCCTTGGTTATCATACACACAATTGAGTATACAAATTGAGAAAAATGCTATTGTAATCTTGAGAGTTCTCCTGAACTTGTCAAAAGGAGAATCGAGTTGTAAGGGTGGTTGATCTTCGCCATTAATGGATGCCAATGGCCTCGATGGAAGAGGAATTGATGGAGTGGATGTAGGTCACGACAACCGAACCACTATAAAATAGTTTGCATTTCTATTTGAGCAATTTACCTTCACTGCAAACTAAATTTTTACTTGCCCACTGCTTTCAATACAGTAGGTCAATCGTAACCTTGCTATCCACAAGATTATTGGTTCTACTAGTATCCATCAAAATAATAACATACTAATGTTTGAAAAGCCTTTCAACTTTCATAGTTTGAGGATTAGAGTAGCCAACTAATGCATGACTAATATGTGTGATAGGTTCAACAATCTCATCGTTATTAGTACCTTCATGATCAGTCTACAGTCTTAATCTTTGGTTCCTCCTCAATTAGTTCAATTATCAAAAGTTTTCTTTGCTTGCATTGATACTCCCTACTGCTAGTCATAGGTGCCCTGTAAGCCAATCACATGAGTGATAGCACGTGTGACATAACATGCATTCTTTTTTTCTTATTATATCATTATGATATTTTTTCACTTTATATTACTTGTCGCATATATATATTGTGATGTCCATGGATCTATGCAATGGGAATAAGATCATGATAATGAGACCATTTGCCTTTAAACATAAACCATAAATAATCCTGATCATAGGGTACTCGAGAGGGGCATCGAGATAACTGGATAGACTAGTGTATTATATACCCATTTATATGATGGAGGCGGCTAGTTTCATAACTACTCGTGTGGGGACACTAGGGATATAGTATAGGTGCTCATTGGAAAATGAGTTCACTAATAGATCCACTCACAGAATGTTGGATGGTTAATGATGCCTTATTTATAGATAACGATTCTATCATCCCAATGGTGTATCTAGTCTTTAGACTTGAGACACCAAGAATATCATGTATGAGTACTCTACTCTTTGATACCAGACTTAAAGATCTGGAACTTTTAGATCTAGCATAGCTGGTAATCGAGAGTAGTAGCCAACCTTACGAAGGCTATTGAGTATCAATAAAGGATCATCAACTCTTAGTGTCATGAGAAGAATATCTCATGTGTTCTTGCTCAAGAAAATCCCTAGCTAGGGTCATTCATGTTGAATCTCGGATTTTAATGATGAAATCAATTAATAAATTAATGATCTAATCTATGTGTTAAGAAAAGTGATACATGACTAACGACGTTCGTGAAAAGGCAAAACAATTAAAGAAGAATCGAATGTTGAGCATGAATCAAAGATCAGGCATCGGGTATGAAGAATCAAGGGATACGCCGAAGGTTCGAATGATGCATCGGAAGCTCGATGGGAGTTCGCTGAAAGGTTGTCGGGAGTGCACCGGATGTTTCGCTAGTAGTTCGGATAAACAATTGACGTGCCAGATAACTAGGATTGCTTATATTATAATTATTTAGCCTTAATTATCATAGTTAAGGTTTTAATTTGAGTTAGTTTTAGAAAAAAATCTACTAACTTAATTAGGGGCCAACTAGGCCCAAATAGGGTTAAATTGCTAGTCATAGGTGTCCTACAAGCCAATCACGTTAGTTATGACACATGTAACATGATACACATTCTTTTTGCTTATTATATTATGGTGTTTTATCACTTTATATTGCTTGTTGCATATATGCATATATATTGTGATGTCCATGGATCTGTGCAATAAGAATCAGATCATGATGAGATCACGATAATGAGACCAATTCACCTTTAAACACAGACTCTAAATAATCCTAGTCATAGGTTACTCGAGAGGGACATCGAGATAATCAGATAGACTGGTGTGTTGTATACCAATCCATATGATGGAGGCAGCTGGTCTTATAGCTGCTCATATGGAGACACTAAGGATACAGTATAGGTGCCCATTGGAGAATGAGTTCATTGATTGATCCGCTCATGGAATACTGGATGGTTGATGATGTCTTATTCTAATGCACTAGTACTTCAATAAAGGGATGTTGGTGACGTATCACGATTCTGTGGTCGAGGATAGCTTATGGTTGGGCTTGAATATCTCCATCATCAGTGGTGTTGGGCAGTTGAATCTAGGGTGACGTGTTCTCCCAACTTGAGCTTCAGACATGACACGTAGAAGACAGGGTGAGTTTTGGTATCCTCAAGCAATTTAAATCTGTACGCTATGGCTCCAACACGTTCTATGATATGATAGGGCCTATAAAAACATAGGGATAGCTTCATGGAGGCTCGTGTATTGATGGAGAGTTGCTTGTATGGTTGTAGGCGAAGATAAACCCAATCTCCTATTGAAAACTCTCTTTCACTTCGTTGTGTGTCGACTTGCTACTTCATTCTAGCTTGAGCGGTAGAAAGATTATCCTTTAGTAGCTGTAGGAGTTTGTCTCTATCATAGGGTCGGCTGAAATTTGGTAGCGCTAGCACCGACGTCATCGTCATGGCTGCCTTAAGTTTGTCAAAGGCGACAGAGGCTTTGTTCGACCATTGGAAGACATCTTTTTTTAGTAGAGAAGTGAGGGGTGCATTGATCTTCCCATAGTCCTTCACAAATTTTCGGTAGTAGCCCATTAGTCCAAAGAACCCGCATAGTAATTTCACATTTGTAGGTTTCGGCTAGCCCTGCATTGCTTCAATTTTTGTTGGGTCTACCGCCACTCCTTCTTTTGATATTATATACCTAAAGTACTCTACTTTTTACTGGAGAAAGCTACACTTTGGTTGCTTTATAAAACGAGGATTTTCCCGAAGGATTGTCAAAACAACCCATAAATTCTGAAAGTGAGTCTCAAGAGAGAGACTGTAAATGAGAACATCATCGAAAAATACCAGCATAAATTTATGAAGAAAGCTTCAAAAAATATCATTCATGAGACTTTGGAAGGTTGAAGGAGTATTAGTGAGTCAAAAAGGCATTACCAAGAATTCATAATGGTCGTTATTATGAGGAATGCAGTTTTTGGAATGTTGTCTTCACATACCCGATTTTGGTGGTAACCGGATCGGAGGTCCAACTTCATGAAGACTCGAGCACCTTTTAACTCATCAAGAAGTTCATCCACCACTGGTATTGAGTACTTGTCCTTGATGGTGATTCCATTTAAAGCTCGGTAGTTGATGCACATTGGCCAAGTTTCATCCTTCTTGCGCACAAGTAGCACCGGTGAGGAATAGGGGCTGCAACTTGGCCGAATCATCCCCGTTTCAAGCATCTCCTTTACAATCTTTCAATTTCATCCTTCTGGAGGTGAGGATAATAGAACGGCTGAGTGTTCACTGGTGGTTTGCTTGGAAGATTTACAATCTGATGGTCATGTTGCTGAGTAGGAGGAAGACTGCATGGTTCAGCAAATTCAGCAAGCAATTGGGCGAGATTTTCACCATCAATTTCTATTTTCTTTCCCTCTGGTTGCTATTGGAGATGCATAAAAAAGTTACCATTTACCTTGTGTAAAACTTTCTCCATTCATTGGGTCCAAACGGTGGTTATGTTGTTTCCGTGCTTCCCGCGTAGGATGATCTATTTGCCTTTGCAATAGAATTTCATAATTAATTTGAAAAAGTTCCAAGAGACATCACCTAGCATCGTTAGCCATTTTATGCCAAGCACAGCCTCATAATCATCAATTGGTAGGAGGAAAAAGTCAACGATAATTTCTTGGTCTTGCAGTAATAGTTTCACCTGAGGGCATCTTTGGTCGCACTTTAGGATTCTACCATCGGCGACCTTTACGTCAAGCTTGTTGTAACCTTCGATGTAGAGCACCATCCAAGTAGCAACCTTACTATCTAGGAAGTTATTAGTGCTACCCGTGTCGATGAGAACAGTGATCGGTTGTTATTTGAGAAGGCATCCAATTTTCATCGTTTGTGGGTTTGAGTAGCCGGCTAGCGTCTGTACCATTAAGTTGATCGGTTATGGCTCTTCTTTCGTATCTTCTTCTACATATTCAAGGCTCTCTTTTGGATTTTCAATTACCTCTTCTTCTACTAGTTTAATCACAAGAAGTCTCCAATTTTTACAGCGATGCTTGTGGCTCCACGGCTCGTCGCAATGCCAACTTAACCCCTTCGCTGAGGGCTTCAGTATTACTAGTTGAGGAGTGACCCTAGTCTTCTGGGCTTCATGGTTCAATCGCTCCTCTTGAAGTCATGCGAGAGATGGCTGTCATAAGCATGTACAGTTGTCACGCTTTAACTTCTCCCCGGATCTCTGGCTTCAAGCCCTTAATAAAGGTCCCCAATAGCTATTTTTCAGACCAATCATGAGTTTGATTAGATATCCTTTCAAACCTGGTTTGGTACTCCTGAATGGTGGAGGTTTGTCGAATCTTTGCTAGTTGTCCATCAATGTTCTCGTAATCGGTTGGTCCGAAACGGATCATCAATCCTTCTTTGAATTGTCGCCATGAGAGGACTCTATGAGTGTGTTCAAACTAGTCAAACTATTGTATGACATCCCCTTCAAGATGTATAGCCATAATTTCCACCATAGATACGTCCGTGGTTTTGTGGTACCGAAAATATCACTCCATACGTAAGATCCAACCAATCGGGTCTCCTTCTTCCTATCTAGGGAAGTCCACCCTCATGCATGAATAGTAGGGATCGATCATAGAGCCTTCCCTCTCCTAGAAGTCATCTCTTCGGTTAGAGTTATCTCCTTGATATGATTTCTTCAGGCTGAGTGGTCGGCCCAAACTGAGTTCGATAAAGAGAGTCTGAATCTTATCCTTCATTTGCATCTCGAAGGCTTCGAATTTAGTATTGATTGTCTCCTCAGACGTCATAGTATATGCTTCCAAATCTGTAATGTTAAGATTTCTCTTTTGTTATTGGGTTAAAGGCATGTATTGGTTAAGAGAAGTGGTGGCCGAAAGGGTTGATGGATTGGTGTATGTACGTTGCGATTTAGGCTTGTTTTGTGACTGTTTTGTAAGAGCAAAATTGTCATCGAAGAAATAGCAGTTTCATGACAAAATTTTCAACAAAAATCGAGAGATTTGAGGGAATTTAATAGCAAAATCTCAGTTTAGATAACAACAATGATGACAAATTTGATCAAGAAGATTTCAGCAGTATAACAGCAAGGAAATCAGTGCAAGTTACAATAGCAGAATTCTCATCAAAAAATTTCAACGGTTTGCAATGAAAATTTCAGTAACACAAGAATGTTTTAGAGATGAATTCCTCAATATATCAATCTAATATGGAAACCAAGACGATCTATGAAGTGTATAATAAATTTCGTTCAAAAAGGATAGCAAATAGATTGGTTAAAGGCAACGCGGTTGAAATTTTCTACAGCAATCCTTCATTTGCAATGATTATAACTTTTATGGCAAAAGGAATTTACAGCTCGGGATAGATAAAAAAACTTCTTCTTGATATTTTGATTGGAAAATTATAGCAGCAAAATATATTGGTGATAGGAGAATACTATATCTCTGATGCAATTGGAGGTGATGACAGTAGATTGATTTGATCTACGACAAAAGATGACGGTGGAGATGGCGACATCAAGAGCAATTGTGAGAATTGCTTGGTTGGTGGTGGGCGGTAGGGGTGGCAGCAAAAGCAGTAAGATCGCTGCTTTAATATTAGATGATAGAACCCCGTAAGAATTCTATATAGATTGATCTTTGAGGGGGATTAATCCTTGGAACGCTATAGGGGTTCTACCCTCCTAGAAGTCGGTCATATAGCTGCAATTATAGATAGATCTTGTTTTTATAGGGCTATATGCTTATATAGGGCTCCAAACCTTAGCCCTAGGGGCTACTTCCTAAGTGAGTTACCCCTTTTGCCCTCAACCCTAGCCGACCAGCCCAGTAAAAAGGGGGGGGCGACGGCTAAGAAGCCTAAAAGCCCAAATATAAATCGTATCCACTCTTCTTTATAAGATAGAGGTGGCTAGGTGGGTTTATTACAATATCACAAGGTTTTTATTAGTTGCTTCTTAGTTAAGTAGAACCCAACCCTGTAGGGTCCTTTCACGACACTCCTCAAATCCCCATGCTTGCTATCTAAGGAGAAGGGGAGAGGAGAATATGAGGTGGCAACCAAGAAGCCCCCAGCCTCTCGGCCTTTACTACGGACGTACTATGCTACTACGTCGTAGTCCCCGGACGATACAAGAGAATCCAATCCATTTGGACCTGTCTGTCTTTAGTTACCATATACCTATAGTCCTCATCCATCTAATACCCCAGAGACCATATACCGGGCATGGTACTGTCAGGCCCATATAATTTCTCCTCGAGTCTCGCTCTAATCAGATTCATGAGATATTCCTCTCATGACACCAAGAGTGGATGATCCTCTATTGACACTCAATAGCCTTTATAAGATTGGCTATAACTCCCGATGATTGGTTGTGCTAGATCTGGAACTTCTAAACCTATAAGCCCGGTATCAAAGAGTGGAGTACTAATACGGGACATTCTTAGTATCTCAAGTCTAAAGACTAGATACACCACTAGGACAACAGAATCAATGTCTAACAATGAGGTATTATTAACCATCTAGCATTCCGTGAGCAAATCAATCAGTGAACTCATTCTCCATTAAGCACATGCACTATAGCTCTAGTATCCCCACATGAGCAGCTATGAGACTAGCCGCCTCCATCATATACATAGGTATACAATACACTAGTCTGTCCAATTATCTCAATGTCCCTCTTGAGCAACCTATGATTAGGATTATTTAGGATTTGTGTTTAAAGATAAATCGGTCTCATTATCGTGATCTCATCACGATCTGATTCTCATTGCATAGATCCATGGACATCATAATATATTCATGCAACAAGTAATTTAAAGTGATAAAATGTCAAATAATATAATAAGTAGAAAAAATGCATATCATGTTACACGTTCCATCACTCATGTAATTAGCTTGCAAGGCACCTATGACCTGCACTTGTCTATCGCCACACAAGCAGCTATGAGCATCATATGGATGGGTATATAGTGCATCGGTCTATCTAGCTATATCGATGTCCCTCTCGAGTAACCTATGACCGAAAATATTTAGGGTTTGTGTTTATAGGTGAATTGATTTCATTATCATGATCTCATCATGATCCACTTTTCATTGCACAGATCCAATGATATTATAATATATGCAACAAGCAACATAAAGCGAGAAAATATCAATAATAATAATAATAATAATAATAAGCAAAAAAACTATGCAGCATGTCATGTGTGTCATCACTCACGTGATTAGCTTGCAGGGCACCTGTAACTAGCAATCTCCCACTTTACCTAAAAGCAATTACTTATGTGCCTCATCCCTATCAGACCCTAGTGATGCTCAAAGACAATATGAGACAACTTTGTTAGTAGATCTACGATGTTATCTTCAAATGGAACTCTTTCCACTACTACATCTCCATGAGCTACGATCTCTCTGATCAAGTAGAACCTCCTCAGAATGTGTTTGGACTTCTGATAAGACCTAAGTTCTTTCATTTGAGCAATCGCCTCATTGTTGTTAGAATATAAGGGAATCAGCTCCTCGCTGCTCTATATGACTCCTAGATCTGTGATAAACTTCTTCATCCAGACTCCCTTTATTGTCGCTTCTATTGCAGTAATATACTCTGCCTTTATGGTCAAGTCAGTAGTAGTATCTTACTTGGAACTCTTCTAGCTTATTGCTCCTCTATTCAAGGTGTACGCATACCCTGAGTTAGACTTGCTATCATCGATATATGACTGGAAACTCGAGTCTATATAACCCTTAACCTTGATGCTACTTCCTCTATATACTAGTAAAAGATCCTTAGTCTTTTTCAAGTACTTAAGGATACACTTTACTGCCTTCTAGTGTTCCAAAATAAGATCCACCTAATATCTGCTCGTAACACTTAGAGCATGCACTATATCAGGCCTGGTACATAGCATAGCATATATAATATACCCTATTGCTAAGGCATAGGGTATCTTATTCATGTCTGCCCTTTCTTCAGAAGTCTTTGAGGACATATTCCTAGAAAGTGATATTCCATGTTGTTGAATCTCAGATTTGGATGATAAAATCAATTGATGAATTTATGAACTAATATGCTTTTAAGATAAGTAATGCAGGAAAACTTCGATCATGAACCCGAACCATCCAAGTAGGAGAATCAGAAGTTGGGCAGGAAAGCATCATGTCAGATATTGGACATTGAGCCAAAGAATTAGTCAACATGCCAAAGGATGGACTTTGTGCTATGAGTTCGGGCATCGGGCCGAAAGGATCGGGTATTGTGCCAAGAAGATCGGATGTTGCGAGAGGTCAACATGCCGAAAAAAAAGATGATGCATCGGAGGTTTGAACAATAAGACTAGCTGCCTCCATCATATGGACGGGTATACATCACACTAGTCTATCCGGTTATCTCGATGTCCCTTCTTGAGTAACCTATGACCAGGATTATTTAGGGTTTGGGTTTAAAGGTGAATTGGTCTCATTATCGTAATCTCATCACGATCTGATTCCCATTACATAAATCCATGGACATCACAATATATTCATGCAACAAGCAATATAAAGTAATTAAATACCAAATCATAATAATAAGCAAAAAGACTATATGTCAAGTCACATGTGTCATCACTCACGTGATTAGCTTGCAGGGCACATATGACTAGCACACACCAGATAAAGCAAAGGTTGCTAAGAAAGGCCCAGCAAAGGACAAAGGTCAGTGCTTCTATTACAGCAAAGATGGGCACTGGAAGAGGAATTGCAAAGAGTACCTTGCAAAGAAGGCGAAATAGAAGCTTGGAGAAGCTTTAGGTACATTCATGATCAGTCTCCATTTGTTAGACTCTTATGATAACACATGGGTATTAGATACCGATAGTGCTTATCATATTTACATTTTGTTACCGGTTCTGGCAAGACCTAGGAGATTAGCGAGAGGTGAGATAGACCTCAAGATGGGCAATGGAGAAAAAGTTGTTGTAGTAGCTATTGGCGGGTTCCTTCAATTGAGCAATCGTCCCATTGTTGTCGCAATATATGGGAATCGATACCTCGTTGCCCGACATGACTCCTAGATCTATGATGAACTTCTTTATCTAGACTTCCTCCTTTGTTGCCTCTATGGTCAAGTCAGCAGTAGTATCTTGCTTGTAACTCTTCCAACATACTACTCCTCCATTCAGGGTGAACACATACCCCGAATTAGTCTTACTATCATCGATATCGGATTGGTAATGAATGTACCTGAAGCTTCTCCAAGCTTCTATTTCGCCCTCTCTACAAGATACTCTTTGCAGTTTCTCTTCCAATGCCCATCTTTGCCGTAGTGGAAGAACTGGCCTTTGTCCTTTGTCGGATCCTTTTTAGCAACCTTAGCTTTACCCAGTCTGCCCTTGCCTTTGCTCTTTTTAAGGGAATTTTCTACTTTCTTTTTCTTTCTGGTCTCACTAGTATAGATAACTGACTTCTTTTTCTTGATAGTGCTCTCTGCCTCCGTTAACATATTGAGGAGCTAAGGGAGAGTCATCTCAAGCTTGTTCATATTAAAATTTATTATGAACTATGAAAAGGAATATAAAAGGGACTAAAGCACAAGATCTACACATAGGTTATCTATCCTCTAGGACCATTCCTAGACCTATGAGGTTCTCTATCCACTCAATCATCTTTAAGATATGGTTCTGAACCATTGTCCCCTTAGTCATCCGAGCACAGAAGAGGCTCTTAGATATCTCATATCGTTGAGTCCTTTCCTGTTCCTCAAATAGATTGTGCACATGTATGAGAATGGATCTAGCATCCATCTTTTCATGATGTCTCTATAACTCAGGAGTCATTGAGCCCAACATGTAACACTGAGCAAGTGTGGAGTCATCTATGTACTTCATGTAGCGAGTGATCTCATCCTCGCTTGCCCCTTCCTTGGGCATAAGCATTAGTGTATCAAGGACGTATGCAATTTTCTCCACTATGAGAATAATTCTCAGGTTGCAGAGCCAATCCGTATAATTCAGACCAGTGAGATGGTTGACATTAAGTATGCCATGTAAGGGATTTAAAAGCAACATTTTCTAAAAATAAAGATGTAGCATAAATAAATAACATGCAGATTTTATAAAAAATAAACAATCAAGATATGGACTTCTATCTTAATATGCTCCAACTATTTTTCTAGCGAGTCACGCAACACTCTCAGCGCGTGAAACAGAAGTCTCCAATAGACTTCTAGTGGGGATCGGGATCTAATTAGCATCTTAGTATAACCTCGAGAGACTCAACCAATCACACTAAGCCTAAAAGGTAGGCAACTTTTACCGATCACAACTCCTTGTGATTCCCGTCCTTTTTGGCCTCCGAACCACCATGATCTCGAGAGACTCGACCAACCATGATGTTCAATTAAGTTAACACCATAATTACAAGATGAGTCTGATTTGATGATATACCCTCGAGGGTCGAGGGACTCGACTAAGTATACCATGTCCTCAGATCACCGGTGACATCTCTGTCATAGGCAAGATAACGATTCGTGATATAGGTGAGCCTCGAGGGACTCGACCAACTCAACATACGTCGAGAATCGATCCCTACCTATAACAATGGAAGGCCATGTGGGTCAATCTAATTGTCTCATGTTTACCGACATAATATTATCGAGAGAGAGAATTTTGATTTGGTCTCCTAATATGACATATCATACACATACATATTTAATATATATCTACATCATATGCAAATATATATACATATCTAGTAGATATATAAGCAATCATACATCACATGAGCAATGACACTAAATGATCATATACCATAGCCTAATATGATTAGGCCCAAAACAATGGGCCTAATATGATTAGGCCCAAAACAATGGGCCTAATATGATTAGGCCTAAACCAGTGGGCCTAGTCACTCACATCAAGATCTTTGTGTGTGCAGCGGTGCATCTTCATGCCCTATGATCGTCCATCTCGTCCTTGTTGGTTCCGTCGGTATCTTAACGCATCTCCATATATCATGATCGTCGGTCTCGGTCTCATCGGTCCTGCTATCACTTCCATGCTCCCGCTCCACCTCCTTATGTGATTACAACTTAATCATAAGCACATAAGCCCGACAATAAACAAGAAATAAAGTGGTGGCTCGTAGACCCCAATAATAATAATAATTACATCACATATACACACATCACACGGTCCATGATCATCCATTCACATCATACATTACATTGATACATCATCATCATGTAGGATTAATAGATAATAATAATAGTTAATTAAATTATTTAATTAACTATTTATTTTTGAAATTAGGGATATACAGGAAATTTTTTGAATTATGAGAGGTATTTTTATAATTTGGATAAAAGGATAAAACTTAGAATTTCTCAAATTTTAAGGGGTAAAATTGTCATTTTTCCCAAAATGCACTAACCTCATCCTTTGTTGCGTTGTGGCCACCGCCCCTACCTGTGAGTGGCTCGACTCGCTCGCGGGCGGTGTCGCCCCTATAGGTGGGCGCCCCCACAGGCGGCTCTACTTGCAGGTGTAGCACCTACAAGCGTCGCTGCCCCCTGCGATTGCCTGTGCTCGTGGGCGTAGCACCCGTAGGCGCCGCTGCCCCCGTGGTTGCCTTTGCTCACGGTCGCAGCACCCCGCAAGCGCCGCTGCCCCCGTAATTGCCTGCCTACGGCCCACATGCTACTAGCCATAGGTGGCCAGGCCTCGGCCAAGGCTGCAAGCAACCATTGGCCAACCTATTAGAGCAACAACAATTACTGCCCTCTCTCACCTTTTCTGTCAATGATTTTGATGACAAAAGTCTTCCTAAAACATAACACACGTAATACAAAACCAATATTTCGCACGAACAACTTGGCTCTGATACCACTGTAGGAAAATCTAGGGGCGACATCACATACGCAGCGGAAGAAAAGAAAACAAAAATCTCCAAATTTCCCATAAATTGTGTTTGTCGTTGTACAAAGATTTGTGCATAAAATTTATAAAACCGAAAACTATGTATATGAAAGATTATGTTTTACCTAGGGAGATCGCATATCCTTGAATCCCTATAGATCTATATAAGAGGATGAAGGAAGTCAAACGCCCTCCTCTCTTACAGTGATCCACACAACAGGGCTACGACAATGCTCCTTAAATCTCTAGGTCTGCTATCTGAGGAGGAGAAAGGGAGAGAAGAATAGGAGATGGCAACCAAAGAAAGCTTTAGCTTATGAACCTTTGGTTCCCTCCTATTTATAGAGGCCCTCTATCAACTTAACCCTAATGGATCCTACCCTATTGGGTGCTGGATCTTCATCCAACTACCCAAGCCTCTTAGATTAGTGGATCTCTATCCAATAATATCTTATTAGCTCTTATTGGATCTCATCTATATGATCTAATAATTTATGGGCTTATTGGATATCCTATAAGATAGGTGCTAGTCATAGGTGCCCAGCAAGCCAATCACGTGAGTGATGGCACGTGTGACTTGATACAGAATCTTTTTGCTTATTATATTTTGGCGTATATCACTTTATAACTATTGCATAAATGCATATATATATTGTGATGTCCTTAGATTTGTGCAATGGGAATCGGATCGTGATGAGATCACGATAATGAGATCGATTCACCTTTAAACACATATCCTAAATAATCCTTGGTCATAGGTTACTCGAGAGGACATCGTGATAACCGGATAGACTGGTGTCTTTGTATACCCGTCCATATGATGGATGCAGCTGGTCTCATAGCTGCTCGTGTAGAAACACTAGGGATACAAGATGCAGTGCTCATTGGAGAATGAGTTCATGATTGATCCGCTTACGGAATCTTTGGATGGTTGATGATGCTTTATTGTCGGGCAAATGATTCCGAGTCCTAGTGGTGTATCTGGTCCTTAGACTTGAGACACCAAGGATGTCTGTCATGAGTGCTCCACTCTTTGATACGGACTTATAGGTTTGGTCTGTCCCGGATCTAGTACAACCGGTCATTGGGAGTGGTAGTCGACCTTACGAGGGCTATTGAGTGTCGATAGAGGATCATCCACTCTCGGCGTCATGAGAGGAATATCCCATGTGTTCTTGCTCGAGACAAATCCCTGGCCGTGGTCATTCGGGTTGAGAGAAAAGAGTTCTCCTCCGGAGAATCAGATTAGAAACAAGACTTCGAGTAGAAACCGTATGGGTCGACAATACCATGCTTTCGATATACGGTCTCTGGGATATTAGATGGATGAGGACTATAGGTACATGGTAATGGCGAGGATGACGAGTCCAATGGATTGGATTCCCCTGTATCGTCTGGGGACTACTGGCGTAGTGGCCCTGTAAAGTCGATGATGAGTCGAGTGAATTATTACGAGATAATAATTCACCGAGTTAGAAGGAGTTACGAGTAGTATGACTCACGGCCAGCTTTCGATATTGGGCCTAGAGGGTCACACACACATATGGTAGGCATTGCGATGAGTAGAGGTTCTGGATATGAGATATCCGGCGGAGAGCCCTGTCTTATTGGATGCAGATCCAATACCCACTAGGGAAGGACCCATTAGGGTTTGACAGGATCTCTATAAATAGGAGGGATTCACAACCTCATAGGCTAGAGCCTTTGCTTGCCTTTCCTATTCTCCTCTCCCTCTCCACCTCGGAGGCACTGGAGTTTTGAGGAGGAGGTCGCATAACCCTGCTTTGTGTGGATCACCGCTAGAGAGGAGGACACTTGACCTCCTTCACCCTCTCTTAAGGATCTGCAAGGAAACAGGGATATCGATCTCCCTAGGTAACACAATCTCTATATCGCAGTTTTGTGTTTTTTTTGGATTTTTTTTTTCAATCTTCGCATACGACGATGATGAAATCTTTTTTTTTGGGAATCGGGGATTTTTGTTTTCTTGTTCTTCCGCTGCGCATATGATGTCGCCCCCCATGATTTCCCAACAATAGGGGCTCTAGCGGATATCTCATATCTGAACCTCTACTTGTCGCAATGTCTGTCATATGTGTATGACCCTCTATGCCCAATATCGAGCTGGCATGAGTCACACTTGTCATAACTCCTTCTGGCTCAGTGAATTATAATCTCTATAATAATTTATTCGACTCATCGACTACAGACGTACTAGGCCACTACGTCGTAGTCCCTTGACGATGCAAGGGAATCTAATCTATTGGACATGTCTATCCTTAGTTATCGTGTATCTATAGTCTCTTATTCATCTAATATCCTAAAGACTATATACCGGGCATGGTACTGTTAGGCCCATACAATTTCTACTCGAGTCTCGCTCTGATCAGATTCTCTTGGAGAACTCTTTCTCTCTCAATGTGAATGACCCGACTAGGGATTTTTTTTAACAAGAACACGAGATATTCCTCTCATGACACCGAGAGTGGATGATCCTCTATCGACACTTAATAGTATTAGGATCAAGAGCACTAAGAGGGGGGAGGGTGAATTAGTGCAGCGGAAAACTTTCGTTGGTTCAAATCTGATTTCGTCGAAAAACCATTTCAGAAAGAACTTTAACTTAAGATCGAAACCGAAGTATACTTGATGTAAAGTAATGGAGGTAGTTTGCAATTAAGATAAAGAGCAGAATATAAATGCAAATCTAGATTTAGAGTGGTTCGGTCAATCTTAACCTACATCCACTTTTGGCTTCCTCCTCTGACGAGGTCACCGATGTCCACTAGAGGCCTTCCTTCAATAGGCGAAGGCCAACTACTCTTTTACAGCTTTTCTCTTTTTGACGGGCTTAGGAGACAACCCTTACATATTTTCACTCCTCTCTTGAATGAGCAATACTTAGAAAGAAAGAGGAAGAAGAACTTCTAGCCTTTTACAACACTTTTAAGCTCTTAAATACTCAGAATAAAAGCAAGCTTTCAATGCCCTTTCAAGCAGGAAAAAGTGGGGTTTATATAGGCCATAATCAGTTTGAATTCGGAGCTCAAAAGTATCATCTCTCGGATTTTCGGGGTCCTGACGGTACCATCGCTATAACTGGGCGATACTACTGCTTGGCATTTGACACTAGGTGATACTATCGCTCAGTCTGGGTAGTACCACCGCCTGATTGGGGTGGTACCACTGCTTGGCAGTAATAACTATCGGCGGTACCACCGCCTAACAAAGGCGGTACTACCGCCCAGAATTCATGGGAGACCAAGTCTCCTGGGCGATGCCACTGTTGGCCCCGGCGGTTTTTGGTCTGAATGGACTGATCCATTCGGCCCAATTTGGGTCTATTCAGGGCCTAGTTGGTCCCAAATTAAGTTAATGGGATCGCCTCCCAATTCTAACTTAATTTACCTATTAACTATGACACTTAAGACATTAATGCTGCAAATCATGTTCCGATGTGTCAATCGTTTCTTCCGGCGAACATCCGATGAACCCTCGGTGATGCTCCGACGGACTCCCGGCAAACTCCTAGACTTGCGATGATCCTCTTGGTGAGTTCCGACGAGCTTCTTTGGTAAGCTCCTGGACTTCTCGGATTGTTCCCGCAGAACCTCCGATGACCGTCCGGACTTCCGACGAACTCTCAAACCCCCAATGTGATCTTGGTTTTGACTCTGGCTCAACATCTACTGTATGTTGTACTACCATCGTAGTTAATCATGCACACTTATCTCAACATACAGATTAGATAACCAAATGACAATTGACTTCATCATCAAAATTTGAGATTTAATAATCTCCCCCTTTTTTATGATGACAATCAATTGATGATGGAGTTAACCTTAACTCTCCCTATCTATATGTCATACTTGAGATAGGTCATTCCTGAATTCAAAGCCTTTGAATTCAAGAGACATATTGATAAGTTAAGTTCATTTAAACTTATCAATACCCCCATCATAATTCCTTTCATGATATATCTCTCTGAAAATGATGTCAAGGCATGACATCCACTTTCAAGTTTCATATTTCAAATGTGAAAGATAGAAATCATAGTAATTCATCACATGGTAAGATATCAACATTGTAAAATTGCAATGCAAGCTCTTGATATCTTAACATAATACAAATATTTCAAATGTAAGCTCTATGGATAGCAATTCATTCTATCATATGGCAAGATATCAATTTATAAATTACGATGTAAGCTTTTGAAATCTTAACATAATGCAAATATGGTAATCATAGCAATTCTATCATTAATTTACCACATATTTTATCATCAATTTACTACATATTTCTCCCCCTTTGTCATCAACAAAAAGGAGAACGATTCAAGTGTATTTCATAATAAGTGTGGTAAAGATTCATGTCATAGAAAGATTCATATCATTTTTCAATAAGTGATAAGATACCATTCATACAAATTATTTTTTAAGTAATCATGGAGATAGCTTTCATTACTTCTTCCTTCTTTTTTTTTTTTATTGACGTTTTGCATGGAGGAAAGCCATTGTGAACTATCATGAATGAAGTTAAAAACAATAAGAGATTAAATCATACTTCATTTTTACAAGGATCAAGATATACATGTGAATTAAATCCTTGCAATTGTTCATCTCAAAAGGAAATCTTCCTTCATCAAGAAGGAATTCATATGAAAGAATCATTTCATCAAATCCCTTTCTCGATTAAAAATTCAAAGATAAATCCATGAGAGATGCATTTTCATATGTAAAAAATCATGGAGCATTGATATGAAATAAACTTAATATATTGATATAAAATTATTTAGGCTCATGAAAGTTCCATTAAGTCCGGAAGAGAAATACAAAATCACGTATTTGGACAGTATTGTTAGGATCAAGAGAGTCCGAAAATGAAATTCATACATTCGAATAAAGTTTTACCATAGCTTTTCAAACACAATCATGAAGGTAAAGCATGCTCATCATCATAAAAAATTTTGCATCCAAAATACATAATTTCCAACATGTTATTAAAGTATGTAATTATGTAAAATTAGTATCATAAGATTTTCAGTATTGAGTTTCTAAGTGATTGATCATAGAATCAAGGAAGTTCAAAAAATGAATTTAATAAGTTCATGTATTCGGACAAATCAACATTCCTAATTCTCTTCTAATGAAATCAAATTGTTCTTCACTTAAAGGCTTTGTAAAAATATCAGCTAGTTGATGTTTAGTTTCAATGAACTCTATAATTACATCATGATTAGTGATATGATCTCGTATAAAGTGATGTCTAATATCAATATGTTTTGTTCTTGAGTGTTGAATGAGATTCTTTGTTAAACATATTGCACTTATATTATCACATCTAATGGGAATATTTTTAAGATGAACTTTATAATCTTCTAAAGTATTTTTCATCCACACAACTTGTGCACAACATGCACTAGCTGCAATATACTCAGCTTTGGTTGTTGATAGTGCAACCGAGTTTTATTTCTTGGATGATCAGGAAACAAGGGCATGTCCCAAAAATTGATATATTCCTGATGTGTTTTTTCTATCTAGTCTACACCTAGCAAAATCCGCATCAACATAAGCAATTAACTCAAAATTCTCGAATTTTGGATACCATAATCCTAGATTTGTGGTACATTTAAGATATCTAAGTATTCTTTTAACTGCTTTGAGATGAGATATCTTAGGGTTCAATTAAAACCTAGCACAAAGTCCTACACTGAACATGATATCCGATCTAGTTACAGTGAGGCAAAGTAAACTTCCTATCATACCCCTATAAGTTTTTTGATCAAAGCTTTCTCCACTTTTATCATTTTCTAACTTAGTGGAGGTGCTCATAGGAGTGTTGATAGCTTTTGAGCTTTCCATGTTAAATCTTTTTAGGAAATTTAAATCGTATTTATTTTGACTAATAAAGATACTATTGCTTAAATATTTAATTTGTAAGCCTAAAAAGAAGGTTAATTCTCCCATCAAACTCATTTCAAATTCAAGGCTCATAGTTTTAGCAAAAGGTTCACAAGAGATTCGTTCGTAGAACCGAAGATAATATCATCAATATAGATCTGAACAATGAGAAAATTATTTTCAAATTTTTTTATAAACAGTGTAGTATCGACCTTGCCTTTAGAGAAATTATTTTCAATAAGAAAAGAACTAAGTCTCTCAAACTAAGTCCTTGGAGCTTGTTTTAAACTACAGAGATCTTTAGTTAATTTAAACATATGATTAGGGAGGTTATTATTTTTAAATCTGGGAGGTTGTTCAACATAAACTTCTTCGGAAATAAAGCCATTAAGAAAAGCGTTTTTGACATCCATTTGAAACAACTTAAAATTATTGCTACTAGCATAGGCAAGGAATATCTTTATGGCTTCTAATCAAGCCACAAGAGCAAAGGTTTCTTCGTAATCGATACATTCTTCTTGGTTGAACCTTTGGCCACTAATCTAGCCTTGTTTCTAATCACGATACCATATTCATCTTGCTTGTTTCTAAAGATCCATTTACTACCAATAACTAAATGGTCATTTGGCCTAGGAACAAGCTTCCACATCTCATTTCTCTCAAATTGATTTAACTCATCTTGCATTTCGATAATCCATGAATTATCTTTCATGGCTTCGTTAATACATTTAGGTTCAATTTGGGAGAGAAAAGCGGTGTTGGCACAAAAATTTTTAAGAGAATAACGTGTTTGAACCCCCTTAGATATATCTCCTAAGATTAGCTCCTTACGATGAGCATCTATATACTTCCAATCCTTGGATAAGGATGTTTTGGAAGTGGATGCATTCAAGTTGCTAGTTGGAGAAAGGGTTTCATTTAAATTCAAAGAATCAAAATTAATATCATCATCAAAATCATTTTTCTTGATTTCTAAAATCTTATTGAAAACAACATGAATGGATCCTTCTATAATTAAAGTTCTTTTATTGAATATACAAAATGCTTTAGAAATCGAAGAATAACTAAGAAAAATTCCTTCATCGGATTTAGCATCAAATTTTCCTAAGGCATCTTTTTCATTCAAGATAAAACACTTATACCCAAAAACTTTAAAATATGAAACATTGGGTTTTTTGTTATTCTACAACTCATATGGAGTTTTGATGAGTAAGGGTCTTACTAGAACTCTATTCAAAATATAGCATGTAGTGTTTACGGCTTCGGCCCAAAAATATTTAGGTAGGCTATGTTCATTCAACATGGTTCTTACCATTTCTTATAAATTTTTATTCTTTCTTTTTACTACTCCATTTTGTTGAGGATTTCTTGGAGTAGAGAAGTTGTGCTTGTATCCATTAAATTCATAAAATTCTTGAAACTCACGGTTTTGAAATTTACCACCGTAATCACTTCGAATTGATGAAATCATAGAACCCTTTTCATTTTGAACAAGTTTACAAAACTTGGTGAAATATCTAAAGCATTCACTTTTGTGTTTCAAGAAATAATTCCATGTATATCTACTATAATCATCTACAATAACAAAAGTGTATTTGCTACCTCCTAGGCTGTAGAGATTGGTTCGAACAAGTCCACATGGATCAATTGCAAGGGTCTAGAGGTGCTTATTTGATTCTTAGATTTGAAGCTACCCTTTATTTGTTTTCCTAATTGACAAGCATCACACACATTATCTTTGATTAATTTGATATGAGGAATTCCTCTTACAAGTTCTTTAGATGAAATTTGGGTGATTAGTTTTATGCTAGCATGACCTAATCTCCTATGCCAAAGCCAAGCACCGTCATTCAAAACTGAGAAACACATTTCATTACAAAGATCATTAATGTCAATGGTGTATACATTATTTTGTTTTAATGCAATCATAGATATGTTTTTGTGTGGTTTTTCAATGATACAAGCATTAGATTCGAATTTGACAATATATCCTTTATCACACAATTGACTAATGCTCAAGAGGTTATGTTTTAAACCATCAACTAACAAAATATCTTCAATAAAGAAGTTAGATTTGTTACCTATGGTTTCTTTGCCAATGATTTTACTCTTGTTGTTGTCTCCAAAGTTGATATAGCCTTCGTCTATGCTAGTGAGCTTAGAGAATTGAGATGGATCTCCGGTCATATGCCTTGAGTATCCACTATCAAGGTACCATCTCTTGCTCCTAGCTTGTGATGGTATATGTTTCTACAAAAAAAGATAATCTTTAGGTACCCATTTAATCTTGGGTGCCTCAAAAACCAATCTAAATTGTTTGTCATGTTGCATGAAATTTATTACGGTTCCTTTTGGAACCCAAATCAATTTGTTAAGACTAATCTTCTTGAATGGATAATGATAAGTTCTATGTCCATGTTAGCAACAAAAGTTGCATTTGTTTTGGTGCAAAACATGCAAGATATGCAAGATAGAACCTTTAATGAAGGTGGTTGGATTTTGGTGATGACTTCTCACAAATCCGATTCCACTTCGTTTAGGAACGTGACCCTTATTTGTAAGGATCATATTCAAAGACTTGCTACCAACCTCGAATTTCTTTAAGGTGTCCTTGAGTAGTAAGTTCTCCTTTTTTGAGTTTTTCTAAGTCATGGCATTTCATACATGGAACTAAACTATCATTATGTTCAATTTTTAATTTATCAAAATTACTAACAAGAATATTATGCTCTTTTTTTAATAATTTATATTTTCTACTAATTATTTTGTATTCATCAAATAAATCATGGAAAGCATTTAACAATTTATCAAAAGATAAATCTGCATCAATTAAATTTGATACCTCCTCTCCGATTACCATAAGTGCATAATGAGCAACTTGCTCGGTGTTGGACTCCTCTTCTTCGGATGCGCTTGAGTTATCCCACGTTGCTTTGAGTGACTTCTTCTTTGGTGTTCTCTTCTTGGCTTAGGGACAATCACTTTTATAGTGTCCCAACTTCTTGCATTCGTAGCAAATAATTTGGTCCTTTTTGGGTTCAAATTTATTTTAATATCATTTTTAAATTTATTTCTTTTAATAAATTTTTTAAATTTCCTTGTTAGAAGTGTCAAGTCATCGTCAAAGTCCTCATAACTTGAGTTTTCTCTCAAGTGGTCTTCTTGAGTTCTAAGTGTCATATTCTTCTTATTCTTTGGAAGGGTTTCCTCATGCTCTTTATGAGCTTTGCAAGTCATTTCGTAGGTCATTAATGACCCAATTAATTCTTCAAGAGGGAAGTTGTTTAAATCTTTAGCCTCTTGAATAGCAGTGACTTTAGGGTCCCAACTCTTTGGAAGAGATCTTAGAATTTTATTAATAAGCTTGAAATCTGAAAAACTTTTACCGAGTCCTTTTAGACCATTGACGACATCCGTGAAACGGGTGTACATGTCACTTATGGTCTCGCTCAGTTTCATTCAAAAAAGTTTATAAAAATGTACTAAAAGATTAATTTTTGACTCTTTCACTCTATTTGTGCCTTCGTGAGTCACTTCAAGAGTATGCCAAATATCAAACATAGTTTCACAAATCGAAACATGATTGAACTCATTTTTAACAAGTGCACAAAATAAGGCATTCATAACCTTTGCATTAAGAGCGAAAGTCTTCTTCTCCAATTCATTCCAATTGATAATTGGAAGAGAAGACTTTGAAAATCCATTTTCAATAATATTCCAAAGTTCAAAATCTATGGAAATAAGGAAGATCCTCATTCGGGTCTTCCAATAGGTGTAGTCCGTCCCATTGAACATGGGCGGACATATAATAGAGTGACTCTCTTGGTTTCCAGCATATGCCATCTCTCTTGGGTTTTAATCCAACTGAGAGTGAACCCACTCTGATACCAATTGTTAGGATCAAGAGTAATAAGAGGGGGGGGTGAATTAGTGCAGCGAAAAACTTTCATCGGTTCAAATCTGATTTCGTCGAAAAACCATTTCAAAAAGAACTTTAACTTAAGATCGAAACCGAAGTATACTTGATGTAAAGTAATGAAGGCGGTTTGTAGTTAAGATAAAGAGCAGAATGTAAATACAAACCGAGATTTAGAGTGGTTCAGTCAATCTTGACCTATATTCACTTTTGGCTTCCTCCTCTGACAAGATCACCGACGTCCACTAGAGGCCTTCCTTCAATAAGTGAAGGCTAACTACCCTTTTATAGCTTTTCTCCTTTTGACGGGTTTAGGAGACAATCCTTACAAATTTTTACTCCTCTCTTGAATGATCAACACTTAGAAAGAAAGAGAGAGAAGAACTTCTAGCCTTTTACAACACTTTTAAGCTCTCAAATACTCAGAATAAAAGCAAGCTTTCGGTGCCCTTTCATGAGGAAAGGGTGGGGTTTATATAAGCCCCAATCAGTTTGAATTCGGAGCTCAAAAGTGTCATTTCCTGAATTTTCGGGGTCCTGGCGGTATCACCACCATAACTAGGCGGTACTACCACTTGGCATCTGACACTGGGTGGTGCTACCGCTCAGTTGGGTGGTACCACTGCTTAACTGGGGCGGTACCATCGCCTAGTAGTAATAACTGCCGGTGATACCATCGCTTGACAAGGGCAGTACTACCGCCTAGAATTCTTGGGAGACCAAGTCTCCTAGGCAGTGCCACCGCCGGTCAGGAATTCTGGGTCCGAATGGGCTGATCCATTCGGCCCAATTTGGGTCTGTTCAGGGCCTAGTTGGTCTCAGATTAAATTAATGGGATCACCTCCCAATTCTAACTTAATATACCTGCTAACCACGACACTTAAGACATAATGCTACAAATCGTGTTCCGGTGCGTCAATCGCTTCTTCCGGCAAACTTCTGGTGAACATTCGATGAACCCTCGGTGATGCTCCGGTAGACTCCCGGCAAACTCTTGGACTTGCGATGATCCTCTTGGCGAGTTCTGACGAGCTTCCTTGGCAAGCTCCTGGACTTCTCGGATTATTCCTACAAAACCTCCGACGATCGTCCGGACTTCCGACGAACTCTCGAACCCCCAAAGTGATCTTGGTCTTGACTCCAGCTCAACACCTGCTGTATGTTTTACTGCCATTGTAGTTAATCCTGCACACTTATCTCAATATACGGATTAGATAATCAAATAATAATTGACTTCATCATCAAAATCCGAGATTCAACAAATAGCTCTCATAAGGTTGGCTACCACTCTCGATGATTGGTTATGCTAGATCTGGAACCTTTAAACCTATAAGTCTGATATCAAAGCGTGGAGTACTCATACAGGATATCTTTGGTGTCTCAAATCTAAAGACCAAATACACCACTGAGACTACGGAATCGTTATTTGACAATAAGGCATCATCAACCATCCAACATTCCATGAGCAGATCAATCAGTGAACTCATTCTCCAATGAGCACCTACACTGTATCCCTAGTATCCCCATATGGGTAGCTACGAGACCAGCTGCCTCCATTATATGTACGAGTGTACAGTACACCAGTTTATCATATTATCTTGATGTTCCTCTCCAGTAACCTATGATTGGGATTATTTAGGATCTGTGTTTAAAGATGAATCGATCTCATTATCGTGATCTCATCATGATTTGATTCCCATTGTACATATCCATGACATCACAATATATATATATATATATATATATATATATATATATATATATATATATATATATATATATATATATATATATATATATATATATATATATATATAAAGTGATAAATTACTAAATAATATAATGAGCAAAAAGAATGCATAGTATGTTACATGTGTCATCATTCATGTGATTAGCTTGTAGGGCACATATGACTAGCAGTAGGTATACATGAACTTACCTTATATGTCTGATATTAGGACTCTAGCTAAGAGAATCCTAATTGAGAGGGGCATTCAGGTTAACCTACCTAGCCGAACCCTATTAAATAGGTGAAAAGGTCGGCTAGGGTTAGGAGGTTATTTCTTAGAGAAGTATTAGGAGTTGTAAAAGAATAGGAGTCTTGAGTAGGAGTCCTATGAGGAGTTGTTCTTAGAGAAGTATTAAGAGTTGTAAAGGAATAGGAGTCTTGAGTATGAGTCCTATTATGAGTTAGGGTTTAGAAGCCCTATAAATAGCCTTATATTCATTCTCTTTTAATAAGCAATAGATGAATATTTTCTGCAGCCTTTAAACTGCAATTTAGAGGAAGGAACCCCTATAGAGTTCCAAGGAGGTCGATCCCTTAAAGAGATCAACCCCAAGCTTAGAATCTGCAAGGGTTCTAACATTTGATATCAGAGCAATGTTCTTGGCATCTCGTTGCCCTTCCACAGCCATCCATCAGCCCTTTATAACTGCCCAAAGCAATTCCCATAATTTCTTAAAAGATCGTTATCGAATTCCGTCATCATCTCTACCACCATGGATTATCCTTTGATCTCCCCGTAAATTGCAATAGGTTATGGTTTCCTACCTTACTACTACTGTAATTTAGTTATCCTTATTCAAAAATTCAAAAAAAATTGTTCCTATATTCCTGTGAATTCCTTTCATCGTAAAAGTTATCATCTTTGTGAACGAATGATTACTGTAGAAAATTTCAGCCGCATATTATTGCCTTTTAACCGATATATTTGCAACCCTTTTTAAATAGAATTTCTTATACACTTCATAGATCATCTTGCTTCCATCTAAGATTGATTTATTAAGGAATTCATCTCTAAAAATGTTCTGGTGTTGCTACAAATTTTCATCGTAAACCGTTGAAATTTTTCGACGAGAATTCTACTTGCACCAATTTCCTTGCAGTTATATTGTTGAAATTTTCTTGATTAAATTGGTCATCTTTGCTATTATATAAACAAGATTTTGCTATCAAATTCTCTCCTCAAATCTCTTGGGTTTTGTAGAAAATTCATCGAAAAATAAATATTTCTTCGATGACAATTCTGCTCTTACAAGACAACACATATCTGCAGCAACTTTTACTGATTTCTATCAAACTTTTGCTGCCATCTACTATAGATCTAAAAAATTTTTCCCTAACCTTCATCCACTACCATCACAGCCCTAAAACTCCACCAAACCACACCCTCAAACTGCATCCAAAACAGCCATAAAATAAGCCTAAATCGCAGCCTACATCCACCAATCCACCAACCCTTTCAACCACCACTTCTCTCAACCTATACATGTCTTTAACCCGACAACAAAATAGAGATTTTAACATTATAGATTTAGAGGCATATACTATGACATCTGAGGTGAGAATCAATGCTAAATTCAAAGCCTTCGAGGCATGAATGGGGGATAAGATTCGGACTCTCTTTACCGAACTCAGTTTGGGCCGACCACCAAGCCCGAAGAAATCACATCAAGGAGAGAGCTCTGACTAATCATACCAAGCCCAAAGAGATGACTTTCAAGAGAGGGGAGGATCTATGACCGATCCCAACTATCCACGCATGAGGATAGACTTCCCTAGATGGGAAGAAGAAGACCCGATTGGTTGGATCTCATGCGCGGAGATATATTTTCGGTACCACAAAATCATGGACGCATCTATGGTGGAAATTGCAGCTATACATCTTGAAGGAGATACCATACAATGGTTTGATTAGTTTGGACACACTCATGGAGTTCTCTTAAGGTGACAATTCAAAGAAGGACTGCTGATCCGCTTCGGACCAACCGATTACGAGAAAATTAACAGATAACTAGCAAAGATCCGACAAACCTCCACCATTCAAGAGTACCAAACCATGTTTAAAAGGATATCTAATCAAACTCATGATTGGTCTGAAAAATATCTATTAGGGACCTTCATTGAGGACTTGAAGCTAGAGATCTAAGGAGAAGTTAAAGCGCGACAATCGTACACGCTTATGGCAGCCATCTCTTTTGCACGACTTCAAGAGGAGCGATTGAACCATAAAGCCCGGAGGACTAGAGTCACTCCCTAACCAGCAATTTCGAAGCCCTCAGCCCCCCTACTATCAACCAAACCTCTACACCAAAAAGGTTGACAAGAGAAGAGCTTTGGGAGCGATCTGCGAAGGGGTTATGTTGGCACTATGACGAGCCGTGGAGCTGCAAGCATTGCTATAAAAAAGGGAGACTTCTTATGATTGAACTAGTAGAATAAGATGTCATTAAATATCCAAAAGAGAGCCATGAACATGAAGAAGAAGATGCAGAAGAAGAGCCACAATCGACCGACTTTACGGTACACGCACTAGTCGGCTACTCAAACCTGCAAATGATGAAAGTTTGAGGCCTTCTCAAACAACAACTGATCACTATTCTCATCGACATGGTCAGCACTAATAACTTCATAAATAGTAAGGTTGCTTCTCGGATGACACTCCACGTCGAAGGTTATAGCAAGTTCGATGTAAAGGTTGCCAACGGAAGAATCCTAAAATGCGACCGAAGATGTCCGCAGGTGAAACTATTACTACAAGACCAAAAAATTATCACCGGCTTCTTACTCCTATCAATTGATGACTATAAAGCCATGCTTAGCATAAAATGGCTAATAATGCTGGGTGATGTCTCTTGAAACTTCTTCAAATTAATTATGAAATTCTACTGCAAAGGCAAACAGATCATCCTACGCAGGAAGCGCGGAAGCAATGTAACCACTGTTTCGACCCAACGAATGAAGAAAGTTTTGCACAAGGTAAATTGTAGCTTTTTTATGCATCTCCAACAGCAACTAGAGGGGAAGAAAATATAAATTAAAGATCAAAATCTTGCCCAATTGCTTGCTGAATTTATCGACAATTTTGCTGAGCCACGTGGTCTTCCTCCTACTCGGCAACATGACCATCGGATTCCAATCCTTCCGGGCAAGCCACCTGTGAACAATCAGTCGTATCGATAACCTCACCTTCAGAAGGATGAAATTGAAAAGATCGTAAAGAAGATGCTTGAAACAGGAGTGATTCGACCAAGTTGCAGCCCCTATTCCTCATCGGTGCTACTTGTACGCAAGAAGGACAGAACTTGGAGGATGTGCATCGACTACTAAGCTTTAAATGACATCACCGTCAAGGATAAGCATCCAATACTAGTGGTGAATGAACTTCTTGATGAGTTAAAAGGAGCTCGAGTCTTCACGAAGTTGGACCTCCAATCCGATTACCACCAAATTCGAGTATGTGAAGACGACATTCCAAAAACTGCATTCGATACACATAACGGCCATTATGAATTCTTGGTAATGCTTTTTGGACTTACTAATGCTCCTTCAACCTTCCAAAGTCTAATAAACAATATTTTTCAGAGCTTTCTTCGTAAATTTATTTCGGTATTTTTTGGTGATATTTTTATTTACAGCCCTTCTCTTGAGACTCACATTCAGTATTTACGGGTTGTTTTGATAATCCTTCGGGAGAATACTCTTTTTTTTAAGCAGCGAAAGTGCAGTTTTCTCTAGCAAAAAGTTGAGAACCTTAGGCACATAATATCAGAAGGAGTGGTGGTAGACCTAACAAAAATTGAAGCAATGCAAGGTTGGCCGAAACATACAAACATGAAATTACTACATGGGTTCCTTGGACTAACAAGCTACTACCAAAAATTTGTTAAGGACTATAGGAAGATCAGTGCACCCCTCACTTCTCTATTGAAAAAAGATGTCTTCTAATAGTCGGACAAAGCCTCTACTGCCATCGACAAACTTAAGGTAGCCATGACAACGACGTCGGTGCTAGCGCTACCAGATTTCAGTCGACCCTTCATTATTGAGGTCAATGCATCTGGAGTCGGAATTGGAGTCGTTCTTGCTAGTCATAGGTGCCCAGCAAGCCAATCACGTGAGTGATGGCACGTGTGACTTAATATAGAATCTTTTTGCTTATTATATTTTGGCATATATCACTTTATAACTATTGCATAAATGCATACAAATATTGTGATGTCCTTGGATTTGTGCAATGGGAATCGGATCGTGATGAGATCACGATAGTGAGATCGATTTACTCGAGAGGGATATCGTGATAACCGGATAGACTAGTGTGTTGTATGCCCATCCATATGATGGATGCAGCTGGTCTCATAGCTGCTTGTGTAGGGACACTAGGGATACAGTACATGTGCCAATTGGAGAATGAGTTCACTAATTGATCCGCTTACGGAATGCTGGATGGTTGATGATGTCTTATTGTCAAACAGCGATTCCGTAGTCCTAGTGGTGTATCTGGTCCTTAGACTTGAGACACCAAGGATGTCCTGTATGAGTGCTCCACTCTTTGATACCGGACTTATAGGTTTGGCTGTCCCAGATCTAGTACAACTGGTCATTGGGAGTGGTAGTCGACCTTACGAGGGCTATTGAGTGTCGATAGAGAATCATCCACTCTCGACGTCATGAGAGAAATATCCCATGTGTTCTTGCTCAGACAAATCCCTCGCCAGGGTTATTCGGGTTGAGAGAGAAAGAGTTCTCCGGGAGAATCCGATTAGAGCGAGACTCGAGAAAAAACCGTGTGGGTCTGACAACACCATGCTCGATATACGGTCTCTGATATATTAGATGGATGAGGGACTATAGGTACACGGTAACTGAGGACAGACAGGTCCAATGGATTGGATTCCCATGTATCATTTGGGGACTACGGCGTAGTGGCATAGTACGTCCGTAGTCGATGAGTCGAGTGAATTATTACAAAGATAATAATTCAATGAGTTAGAAGGAGTTCTGATAGGTATGACTCACGACCAGCTCGAAATTGGGCCTAGAGGGTCACACACATATGGTAGGCATTGTGATAAATAGAGGTTCGGATATGAGATATCTGACGGAGCCCTTGTCTTATTGGATGCAGATCCAATACCCACTAGGGGAGGACCCATTAGGGTTTGACAGGGGACCTCTATAAATAGGAGGGATTCAGAGCCCCATGGGCTAGAGAGCTTTTGTTTGTCTTTTCCTATTCTCCTCTCCATCTCCACCTCAGAGTAGGTCTGGAGTTTTGAGGAGCGTCGTCGCAACCCTGCTGTGTGGATCACCGCTAGAGAGGAGGACGCTTGACCTCCTTCACCCTCTCCTAAGGATCTGCAAGGAAAGAGGGATATACGATCTCCCTAGGTAACACAATCTACTCTATACGCAGTTTCATGTTTCGCGAATTTTTACGTACCAATCTTCGCACGACGACGAACATCTCTTTGGGAATCAGGGATTTTGTTTTTCTTGTTCTTCCGCTGCGCATATGATGTCGCCCCCAAGGATTTCCCAACAGTTCTTATGCAAGATGGTCGACCACTCGTACACACCAGTAAGGCATTATCTCCCTCCTATCAAAATATGTTAATATATGATAAGGAGATGCTCACCATTGTGCACGCAGTAACGACATGAAGACCCTACTTGATTGGTCGGTGATTTCAAATTAAAACCGACCATAGAAGCCTCAAGTACTTTTTGGAGCAAAAGATATCATCCTTTAAGCAACAAAAATGGGTAACCAAACATCTTGGATTTGATTATGAAATTATTTACAAAAAGGGGAAAGAAAATATTGTTGCAGATGTACTCTCACGGCTACTTGAGCAAGCTAAGTTTTCAGCCATCTCCCTTCCTACCATCAGCTTCCTCGAGGACATTAGGGAAGAATGGAAGAAGGATCCAAAGATTAGCAATATCATAAAAAAAATTGGAGGAGGATCCAAGTGCAATAGCCTACTACACTTGGAATTCGAGGGATCTATGCTACAAAGGTCACATTGTGCTTATACCTGACTCTCCTTGCATCAATATCATCATGCATGAAATGCACTCTACATCTTCAATAGGGCACTCTGGATTCCTAAGAACCTACAAAAGAGTGAAGCAAAATTTTTATTAGAGAGGGATGAAAAAAATTATTGCTGAATCTGTGGCATAATGTTATGTATGTCAATAGTACAAGGGTGAAACAGTTGCAAGTCTAGGGAAGCTACAACCACTACTCATACCGGACTCGATGTGGACTGACATCTCCATGGACTTTATCGAAGGGCTGCCACCTTCCAAAGAGTTATTCAAGATGCAGGGCACTAAATTGAAAAGGAGTACGACATATCACCCACAAATCGATGGCCAGACGAAAGTGGTGAACAGGTGCTTAGAGACAGCCTAAAGTCATCCACCAAATATGACTATCCAAGAAGAACTCTAGACCCAACCGAGTGCTATTATTGATCGATGGATCGTGACTCGACGATGTTGACCCACTACTGAATTGCTAATACAGTGGACGAACTTACCAGCAGAAGGTGCCACTTGGGAGAACTATGATGATTTGAAGATCAACTTCCAAAAATTCATGAATCGTCAGCCTCGAGGACAAGGCTGATTTGAAGAGGACGGGTAGGTCTGTTAGGACTCTAGCTAGGAGAGTCCTAATTGAGAGGGGCATTCATGTTAACCTACCTAACCGACCCCTATTAAAGAGGTGAAGAGACCGGCTATGGTTAGGAGGTTATTTCTTAGAGAAGCATTAGGAGTTGTAAAGGAATAAGAGTCTTAAGTATGAGTCCTAATAAGAGTTAGGGTTTAGAAGCCCTATAAATAGCCATGTATTCATCCTCTTTTAACAAGTAATAGATGAATCTTTTCTACAGCCTTTGAGCAACAATTTGGAGGAAGGAACCCTTATAGAATTCTAAGGAGGCCGATCCCGTAAAGAGATCAACCCGAAGCTTAGAATCTGCATGGGTTAACATCTGACACCTAGTGGAATAATAGTTTGTGGAATTATAGGTCTTCTTTTGTCTTCTAAAATTCTTGTTTTTCCTTTCCTTTTTCTTTCTCTCTTTTACACTCTAAATGTTTGCTAAACGTGAAGACCTTATCTACCACACTTTTTGAAGCTAATCAATTTTCTTTTAGTAGGTCTTTCGGGACCTATATAAGGTTACTCTATGTTAACCTTTTATAGATGGATAAAATAAGGATGCCTTATGAATTAAGCAGTTTTGACTATGTTTGTAATACTATGGTTGGTAACTCAAAGTCACTGGTCGTTTTCTCAACATCATATGATTGATACCTCGGTACCATATGGTCAATATGTAACCAACACCTCATGAGGCCAAATTGATTAGACATTATTCTATCTCAGATTTAACATACCATAATCACCATTAAGTCTGCGAGAAGAATGCTACTCTCCACGTAATCGATATGGATTGCGGGAGTAATGATACTAAGAGCCCACTATAAAAAAAAAAAAAAACTCCCCACATATGTCTCTAGAGAGTTTCCCCAATACAACTTAAAGCATAAGCTGAACTATCTGACTCTAAAGCTAACTTAAACATCAAAATGACATTATCTGAGATGCTCTCGATGTAACTTTAGAAGGTTCAATACTACTTGAATCGATAAGTAAAAAGTCAACTGAAATCAACATGAGAGATTTCGATTGGTTCCGAATCTAACATCTAACTCCGATAACTAAATCTTGATTTAATTAATTTATAGTTATTTCATCTCACGTGCCAAATATTTACCACAGTTTAAGAAAAAAATTCTCCTTAATATCGTGTGGAGTTGACATTATCCCAAGTGCGACCACATGGTCGAATGCACAGAGGTCACTCGTCGTCTTTGTCTCGTAGATCTAAGTCTGGGGACATAATGCGCTTTGTCAGACTCCAGTGGACATAACAGCAGTAGTGATGTGGACACATTTGCTCATGACTTAGATCATGAAACCAGTCATATGGCTTGAATGCACCAACAAGTTTGAAAGATTCCACGAGTTATTTGGAAGGCATGCAAAGGAGCTAAGGAAGTACCACCATCACCTGCCAATACAGCTGTAAGAATAGTTCAGGAGAAAAGCTTCTGATGCCTTCTCTGTGGAGTGCAGTCCAAAAGACACGGCATGTTTATCTTGTTAAGATTATGCTAAGTATTTATCACAGTAAATCACCTGCTCAATGATTGGGTGAAGCTGGTTCACAGCTTGGCCTTTTTCACTGACCTGTGGTTGAATAGACGAGAGTGAGGAAGAAGAGCTGCATCCCTTGATGCAAAGGCTCCTCTTTTCCGTAGGCTGGTGGCTTTATCCATCCCCACCATGAGAGAGCGTTTGGAGGAGACAGAAAGGCTGTTAAAGGACATCAGAATGAGAAGGGTGACAGTGTGTGGAGCCCTTCCATTATTTAAGGGCTTTGAATACAGATGGGTCTCGTAGCAGCAGATGGATCACTGGAGCTAAGAGCAAACCAAGGGGAGACTGACCTCACATGGGAAGGCCACCATGGCCTCTCTTGCTTCCCTGATGTCTTCATCCACCCAGAAAGTGACATGAGCACTTGAAGGTGCCATTGAGGAGGGCAGTGAACGACCCTCTTTCTCTCTTTCTCTCTCTCTCTCTCTCTCTCTCTCTCTCTCTCTCCTTCGTCATCTGCCATTAACGAGTGAGAGGGCACGCTATCCTTTGCTGCTTGCTCATCACTGTCAGGACCACCGGGCTTGGCCGCATCGCTGCCACTCTCAGTAGGAAACGCTGGAGGAGGTTCTTATTCAAGTGCTTCAGAGCTGGTTTCTTGCTCCTGACACCAGCATTCCAAACGTTTTTGGTCAATGTCCATCAATTGCTACAAAGATCATAGTGTTCGATCTTAACAATAGATTGGTCCTCTGAACAATTATCTTAAGCTTAAATAGGTATTTGTGCAATGCTTGTTCTTTTTTTTTTTTACCTTACATCATGCACTTGTTTTCAAGAGTTTGAGTATATGTATTTGGATTTTTTTTTTTCTTGATAGCTTAAGTTTGTGGTAATTGTGATAATCCTATTAAAATATTTGTAATTGAATTATTCTCGATGTACATATTTGCTATATGATAATAATTATTTTTAATCATATGTTTCATACAAATTTGACCTGAGAGAGAGAGAGAGAGAGAGAGGAGCCGAAGTCATCCATTTGGTGTGGGAGCATGTACCTACCCTGCACCACTACTCTACTCCTTTCTGATAAGAGATTGACATGATTGATAGATAGGATCATGTGGTGGGCCATTCTCCCATATCACTTTTTTTTTCTTTTCTTTCTAACTAAAAATGTTACTAAGTAAATACCTCCCTTTAGACTGAATTTACCTAAGAAGATCGAAAGGATTATTCCCCTCCAGAAAAAATCAATATACCTATTAGTTCTAGCATAAATAATCAATCAATTTGTTAAATATTTATATTTAATCTTTATCTAGAAATTGATTTATAAAGATATAATATATATATATATATATATATATTGGATTACCAATTGAGATTTAAAGAAATTAATGAGTGAATTATCCTATTGACTCAGGTTGTAATTAATGATCCGAGAGCTGATATTAGCCTCGCATGTCACTTGGCTTTTCTCCTTTCGTATATTAGATTAATGGCCAGCCGACGCGGAGGGTATTGTTGCAAATTTTCATTTTACAGGGGTGCGAGTGTAATTTCGTATCCGTACCTATATGAATTTAAGAGGGGTATTTGTGCCAAATTCTCGAACTTCTTCTTGGGCTCCTCTTCGCCGAATACCTACGTTCCTACCTCTCTCTCTAGCGGGCGTGGCGGTGGTGAAGATGGTGGAGCCCATTCGCTCCCCCTGCGCCTCGCTCCCGTTGGGGTCTCCGTTGTTGGTTCTTAATGGGTTTTGTCCGCTAACGATCTTGGAGAGACAGAAAAGAAGCCTTCTTTTCCTCTAAATCCGCTGCTCGGAAGCCGAACCCAATAAGAAGAGTCGACTTCATCATCTCGTTCTCCAGATCTGAGGTCGCCGGACAACCGAACGCCCAAGGCTGGAGTGATCTGAAGGTCTCTTCTTTTCGTTATGTAATGCGTCGGGTTTGGCGTGATTCTGTGTGGCGCTCTCTTCTGGGATCCCTCCCGCTCCGGTGCGGACGCCTGATGAAAAGGCGTGCGTTTTAAGATTGGTGCGGCGATCGCGTGGTTGTTAGCTGGTTTCTTTTCTTCGATTTCGTGCTTGAAAGGGTGTTGGATTGTGATTCTGCGACCTTTTTCTTCGGCCGGGCGGTTGAGAGCTGAATTTGTCCAATAAGTGGCAGATCTTTTCCGAGTTTAGTTTCTTCCTTTGGGTTCGTCTCACCTACTTATCGCCCATCTTAATTGAAATGATTGAAGAAGTCAAAGCGTGATTTGTTTGCACCTTATTGGCAATTAAGTTTCTAAGCTTATTCAAGATGAGAAAGTTCGACTTTTGTTGGAGTCTTCCATGATTACTGTAGTTGCTGCTGTTTTGTGACTCTTTTTCTAGTAAATGACGTGATTTATGTGAATTCTTGTGATTCAGGGGAGGAAAAATTGCTTCTTTTGCTTGTTGGATACAAATTGATTTAGGATAGATGTCACGAACTCGGAGGCGAGCCTGGATCAGATGAGGGATGTTAGCGGCCTTGATGAACATACTGAAGGCCTGCTGGCAACCGGCGGTGGGTGGACATGTCCACACAGGCTCCGATGTTGTAGGCCGGCAGGATGGTCTTCTATGGTACAAGGACAGTGGCCAGCACATAAACGGGGAGTTCTCCATGGCTGTCATCCAAGCAAACAGCTTGCTTGAGGACCAGAGCCAGATCGAATCTGGACCACTGAGCTTGCTTGATTCAGGGCCTTATGGTACCTTTGTCGGTGTATATGATGGTCATGGGGGCCCTGAAACCTCCTGCTATATCAATAATCATCTTTTTCAGCATCTTAAGCGTAAGTGTTTAATTTGGAATGGCCATGCTTAGGACTTGCAACTTCCATTAACTTATGTTGTTTACAAACTTAATGGTTGGTACGACAAGTTCTCTAAGATAGAAATCTATTTTGTTCATTTGATAAATCAATTATCTTGATATTTTTGAGCTAACTAGCTCAATACAATTTGACTTGGATGGCGGTCGTAGTTTCGGAAAAAAATTTCACCAGTAGGATGGAAATTAGCAGCTTAGTGGACATGAGAACCTGTGTGATATAACATTAGTTTGTCCTATGCAACTTTGTGAAGCTTGTATGTTCTCCATGCAGTGCCTTGGTCGCCATTAGATATATCTGTTATATCGCTGAAGTCTAGGATATTAATTTATTAGTTGACCGTGAGAAAAAGTTATGTAAACACCAAACTTATATTTTTCTTCTTTCACTGTATATAAAACATAACACACATCACATCTCAAACCAAAGCATTTCTGCTCACTGAAAGAATATATAAGATTAAATTGTTCTTTTTGCAGGATTTGCAGCTGAACAGCAGTCCATGTCAGCTGAAGTAATACGGAAGGCATACCAAGCTACTGAAGAAGGTTTTCTCTCTCTGGTTACCAAGCAATGGCCTATAAAGCCTCAGATTGCAGCTGTAGGCTCATGCTGTCTTGTTGGTGTAATCAGTGGTGGTTTGATATATACAGCTAATCTCGGGGACTCCCGTGTTGTTCTTGGGAAACTTGTTAAAGCAACTGGCAAAGTTTTGGCTGTCCAGTTATCAGCAGAACACAATGCTGGAATTGAATCTGTGAGACAAGAGTTGCAGTCAATGCACCCAGAAGATAAACAAGTTGTTGTTTTGAAGCATAATGTTTGGAGGGTGAAGGGTCTAATCCAGGTGCTTAAAGCTTAAAACTTATCTATTGGTTCATTTACAAAAGAATGATAAACCAAGTTTCATAATACTTCGCAATTTACGCTTCTCCATATTTTCCATATATTCTTGTAAGTATATAAAAGGTCACCTTTCTTATGTTCTATTGGTGCTTCTAGCTTGCAAACAGCAAAGTACCATGCATTTTATTCATTCTTCTTTATACTTCTTCCATCATTTTCAGTCAATCTCCTGTCCAGTCACTATATTATACCAGTGGGTGTACTGGTTCTGCTTTCATAACCAACTAAATTTTTGCTAATCTGATTGTTCACTTGCATTTAAATTGAGACGGTCTTTTGTAAATGTATAATTAAGTGGATGACATAGAGTGGTAGGTTGGGCAGTAGCGGAGGAAGCAGTGGTCAAACCATTTGTTGTATCATTATTTAATTGTACAAGTGCAGGATTTTTTAGTAGTGACACTGCTCTGAAATGAACATTTTACATTCTGTACTAAAGATGCATTTACATTGTAGGTTTGCTTTTTATTTCACCTTAATCTATTTGACAATATTTGGACTGAAGATTTCAGGCACCATTTGAGTTAAAAACTTGCATATTCAGCAATGTTACACCAGTCATGAATTGCAACAACTACAAGAAAGCTTTTTCTCTGAAAAGCTTTTTTCAGTGGATCTGATTGTTATGAAGTCAAATGTACTTGGGGAAAAATAAAGAGCATCTGCATATACTTCATTTAGATAGTAGCTTTTCTCCTTCTTGATGATTTTATCTCGGTCAAATAAAGAGCATCCAAGTTGATACATTGCTAATTCAAGAGGGTTTAATTTTTTATTAAGTGAGAAATCAAAAGATGTAAATCACGATTTAGCCAGCATAGAGGAAATAGGAAATGACTTGGTAATCCAGTCTTAATTGAGGATGTGGCTCTCAAATGGGAACTGGCAGATGGGATAAATTTTTCATATTTTTATTTTTTTACATCTTTTTGTATGGTAAAATAAGACTTTTTTAGTGCCTCAATGCCCTATACAAATTATTTCTTTTTAATTCTGTAAATAACACTTTGTTGACTTGTTTGTGTTAGATGCATATGCCATCACATGGTTTTTGATATTTTAACTATTCGGTCCACATGACCTACTCAGGACTCGAGCCCTTTTTGGTTAGGTTGGTTTAACCGCAACTAACTAGCTACTTCATTCTTTGATGTTCTTATCCTGGATTTTCTGTCAATTTCTTTTTTACTTTTTGTTCTTTCTCTCAATTAGTTTGGTGGACTTGTTGCTCATGTCTTTGAGGACAAATCTTTTGTGTGATGATAAGTTTCTTTTTTGTTTCTTATGACCTAGGTAGCAATGATTCCAGTCACGGAAATGATATTTCGATTTGCAGGGTTAGGCCCGAGGACATTGACCTAGCCAAACAACATTGTTTTTCTTTTTTTTTCCCTCTAATGATCTACATGTAATGATTTTCCTGATACTAACAATACTTATTTTTTGAGTTCATTATGCACCAGACTTGGTTTATTTATGGGAAAGGAACTTTTCAGCTTGTCCTTGTCAAGTATTCAATCTGAACCTTGCTTGTTCTTGTTTGGTTCTTTGAAAGTACCTGACATATTCTTCCATCAAACCTTCGTAGTCTACAATGGTAACATACAAATGCAGGTAGTGTCATTAATTGGTACTATCTCTTTCATATGTACTGTAGTCATCATAAATAAGAATACTAATAATAATGTATGGCCTTTTAACAAGATATGTGAGATTTTCTATTGCTTTTGGATTTGCAATATGCTAAATGATGAATCTGAAAGTGTTCTAGCTTGCAGGATCTGGGTTTCTAGTAGCCTTAGTGATGAACTGTGATGTTACTCTTTTTTTGGCATTACTTTAGACAGTTTTTCTACCAAAACTTCACTTAATCAAACACACCCCACTGCTTATATCAGCTATATTAAGTAAATTTTCCAGCCATCTCCTGTTTTCCACTGATTTCATGCCACATCTTACAGGTTCATGTGCAATATACACTGTTTGATATCTAGATTTAGCTTTCCTTTTTTCTCTATGTTGGCTTTTATTCAGTGAGTACAGATATCTGCTACAGATCACTAGGTCGATTGGCGATGTATACCTAAAGAAGGCAGAATTTAACCGGGAGCCACTGTATGCAAAGTTTCGTCTTCGTGAGCCTTTCAAAAAGCCTATACTCAGTGCGGAACCATCGATTTCTGTGCAACCAATGCAACCACAGGATCTGTTTCTTATATTTGCATCTGATGGGCTCTGGGAGCATCTTAGCAACCAAGAAGCTGTGGATATTGTTCATAACAATCCTCACAGTGTACGTGTTTGATCTCATAGTAATTTCCAATTTCCTTATAAAGACATTTTTATCTAGTCATCTCATTCTGCATTAGTATGATATACTGCGTTGCTTCTTTTTTAATATCATTTGCCACAAGCCGCAGTCTTGCAAACCTGCTTGTCTTTGATGTGTGGCTCATCAGACCACAATTTGCTGCTCTTCTGCAGGGGATTGCTCGTCGGTTGATCAAAGCTGCACTCCGAGAAGCAGCAACGAAGCGGGAGATGAGATACTCCGATCTCAACAAGATCGATCGTGGGGTTCGCCGCCACTTCCATGACGACATAACGGTCATCGTAGTCTTCCTCAATGCTGACCTTGTAAGCGGGGCCAGCTCACTCAAGGGCCCCACTCTGTCGATGAGAGGGGGTGGGATCAACCTGCCTGCCCACTCTCTTGCCCCTTGTACAACACCCACAGGGCCCTGTGCCACCTGATGGAGCCACCCTACTTCTTGTTGCTGCTGAGGTTTTTGCCTCATCTTCAACAACACCTCCAATGTCATCGTGGCGACCGAGAGAAGAGCAGCGCAAGTCTTGTCTCAAAACGTCTCCTGGTTCAAATGGTTCCTTTTTGTAGTATCTTCAAGAGAATGATGACTCCGGGTTGGGAAATACCGGGAGAAACTGGCCGTATGTACCAAGTAAAAACTGAGGCCAAAACGTTGTCGATATCTCATCGTCCTATCAAATGCTCATTTACCTTGGTTGTGCTCCTGGTAAACATCCGAGAAAAATTCAATGGGATGAAGAACAAAAGATTGGAATATCAATAACTATTTTTATAGATGACAAATGAGTATTACTCGAAATCTGCAGCACAAACTAAGCAAAAATTACTATTGAGAACCTTTTTTCAGGTCAGGTAGTTTCTCCATGAATCCTGTGTCTCACGCAATTTAATGTAGTCATTTTCCTACTAGCACAGTGATCCTCAATTTAGTCACATGGTAAGAGGGGCAAAAGGTTGAATTGACTTATAAAGGATTTGGTAAGACTATTATAATTAGCTTGAACTTTAGCATTGAGAGTTATTGATTCAAGCTCAGTAAGTTATATTCTATTACGTAGGATCCGACAAATGTCCTGCAACGCCATCACTACTAGCTCGCCTTTTATCTCCTTCAATAAGCCTTGAAAGATCTCACTCAATATTGTTGGTAAGCTTTGGACCCACGTAACCTCACTAGCTCTCCTTTACCTCCTTCAGTAAGTCTGGAAAGATCTCACTCAATATTGTTGGTAAGCTTTGGCCCCATGTAACCTCTGCAACTAGTAACACAACAATTGCCAGCAACACGCCACAGAAAGGCTAAAACAAGAGGGAGGGAGAAAGAAAACAACAGCAGTAACATCCGATGGACTAATGGCAAGAATCAACCAAATTGACTCCTAAGTTTGAGAGAGGTTTCTCATGGTATTAAGATCAAGTAGGAAAACGCACACGGAAACCAAACAGTTTGCATCATGCAAAATAGAATTGTCGATCTGAAGAACAACCACAGAGTTATACTAACGTTAAAGGAAGAAATTACAACCTTCGATAGTCTATAATGTTTCCACCAGCTTCTTCCATCTTGTCCTCAAGTTCATAACACACCTACACATCAAATCAAGGTCAGTAAGCTCATTCATCATGTGGACCATGGAATGATTGAACAATTGAACCACGACTACAAAGAGGTTCCATGTTGGTCCAACTTCTTACACGATGTAACATGTTTTGAAGTATCATTTCTAACTCAGAAGTTCACCTCCATCTTAGAAGAAATAAAGATGAAAACTCCTTAGCCACTCCTCTAAAGTCAATGGGGATATTGAGATCTACTTGCAAGGCTTCTTGCATCTATTGGAATATGTCATCTCTGTAGTAAGATTGGGCAAACGAGAGCATTTCTGTTAATGACTGTCGATGGATCAGACTAAGTAGAAATGAAGCTATTCCAGAAAAGGCAGACGAGTCACCTGGGAAATGATCCAGAGTAATAAGGCCTCTTCACATCTTCCCTTGTAAACATGTCATGACCACAGATTTCACAGTGGTAACATCCATGAGCTACAAAGAGACATATATAATATGAATAATCAAAAGTTAGTTTGCAAACAGAAACTTCTGACTGATATTGTCATACAAAAATCAAACGCTGAAGGAAACATATTAAACACCAAGACCTGTGGAATTTTATTCGGCCTAGTAGTTTGCAAAGGATGCAGATATTTTCTTGAGTATAGCATTCAGACTTTCAACCCACCCCAGCAAGTTCTAAATTAATACTAGACACCTGTCTAAGAATATCTATGGAATCAGTACCATACATGAAAATATCCTGATAGCTAGAACAACAAGAAAAGAACTATTATGAGCAACAATATGACAAACCCTTAATTTCCTTTTTCTATTTTTATATCAAATAAAGCACTGGAAATTGATCTCATATTTGTTAAGCCATGGATACCACGACATCCTCTGCCATCCAAGCACTAGTCTTGACTCCAACACCATGATCTGGATAAAATAAAAACTAACTGATTAATACTTCGAACATGATTTGGTAAGCCTTGTAATATGAATTATCACCTTTGTTCTCGTGGTCTCATCTAATAACTGATGTGCAAATGTTAAAAATTCATAACGAGCAGCGCATACTGAGGATAATTGAAAACTCAAGGGAAAAATAGAGCATCCTGTAATAATTTCAAGTGGAAATAAAATGCTACAAACTAGTGGAAACCACCTAAGAATATAAGCAAAGAACTAAAGTAAAGAAGGAAAAAGGATGTAGCAAGTAACAGCTTCTTGGATAGTATGATGGTACCTTACATTGAAGGATAACCAAAAGCCAGATCTCCAGGCAAAAAACTAACTGGATAAACATAGATCAGGACTCATCAGCAATTCCTTGGCATACTTTTCTGGAGGAGGTAAATGCTTTAATTGTTGATGTTGAATGACTTACATTGAGAATAAAAACAGAAGGAATAGCTAACCACTTCAAGAAGAGTTTCCCCAATACAAAATAATACTAATAGAGAGATTCATCGCCATTAAATTTGACAAAAAGAAAAATAACAAGAACCCAGAAAGATAGTGCCACATCTTAAATGGTCAGGATCAACCAAGGATAATTTTGATTGTATGTTGGCCAATTATAGCAGATAGAGACATTGCAATCATTAAGAAAAATATGATGTATATGGAAAATGGAAAAGGCACATGACCATCCAGAATAGAAGGCACAAAGCAGATTTGATTATACAGGCAATTAAGCCATCCAAATAGAGAAATAGTTTCTTTTTATGAATAAAGAATGAAATAAAACACGAAGAAACACTGCCCTTCTTGCAAATAGATGCCCGGAAGGAAAGATTGCATAGAAAAATTTGCAAGTAATTAATAATAAAAATCAGGTTTCTATGAGACTCATGTTTGTCTAAGACTATATGACAAATCCTGGTGTCTTGCAAACAGACATCTTTTTCTACCTATAACAGCAATACAACACGTGGATACCATGTACAACAATCATGTTCCTCCAAGCTAAGACATGTGGTTCTATGCTAAAAAAATGAGTAGCTAATAGAACTCATCCGGATAGAACTAGCATCATCTCTCCATAACCAATCACTTAAAAGAAATATAGGATTGCAACCAAAGCTACATGGATCTGATCCCCACTTCACCAATTACTCGTTTAACTTCATACTTCAGCCAACTCAAACTCATATGAGCACTAATATCTTAAAAATATCCCAAAGCCATACTTAAATAACAAACAGAACTCAACTTACAGAAAGAGTGCAAACTGATAATAAACCCAATGTAGAATCTGAAGTAGAGCAATGCATATATCTATTGGCGTCCAAACATTAGCAGCAGTTGACAGGGACTGGAATGTTCGAGCACAGCATTCTGGCATTAGAAATACCATACTTTCCTTTTCCAAATAGAACATCCTAACTAGTGCTATGGTGGGTTGCAAGTTGCAACCACAACAATACTGGAAAACTTTATCTTTTGAACCAACCAATGTCGAGTTCACTTATTATGTATAAGCAACACAATTAGAATTTAAAAAATATTGAAAACTGAGAGAAATATTTCAACACAGCAGAAATTATTTGCAAAGCATATGACTTAGTGGTCATATACAAAATTGAACACCTGAACATAATAAAACCAAGGGAAGATGAGGGAAAAGGAAAAAAAGGGAAGGAATCTAAAATGAAGAATACAACACATATTGGATGTTAGATTACCCCTACCTACTCTTTATGTAGACCAGATATGGGCAGAGTCAAGACGGAGCTACAATAATCCAAACTGATTTTTTTTTTATTACTCACATTTAGCTAACAACTCTATCACTTTTTGCAGCTCTTAAAATTTAATAATAGTAAATCAAGAAGGAGCTATAATAACCCAAACTGATTCTTTTTTTATTGCTCACACTTAGCTAACAACCCTATCACATTTTGCAGCTCTTAAAATTTAATAATGGTAAATAACGAAAACATGACGTGCAAAACAAGAGGTCGCAGAGAACTACATCCTACCTGAAAAGACATAGTTACTCCAGAAGAAAACAAAGATCACAGGAATTATGAACTGAAGACTTACATGCACAACAACATAAGCAAAGAATCATCCCACAACAATATTGCTTGTATAACCAGAAAATAAAATTTAACTAAATGAGCAGTTGTGATGCACAAAGTATCACCTACACAACCTAGAGCTCCTCAAAAGCCGTAGTGAAGTTTGATGAACTCTTCCTACTTTTTTTTCCTTCTTGATATCAGATGTACATTTACATAATATCACAAGGTCTGTAAGGGTTCAACCAATATCTATTAACAAAAACTAAGTGCCATCAGGTACTACAAAATACAGTGCAGGTATTACATCTACAAGCAAGTCAATCTCTAGATATCGGTACACACATCAATTCACTTATTATTTGTCGTGCCAAAGAGACACATGAATATTTACAGATCACTTCTATACCGTCCAATTCTTTCACCTCATAAGAAGGGAAAGATGTCCTGATCATCATCTGCATCAATGTGATTGAACGGCATGTCTCCTTTGTAGCGGAAACTAGGGTTCACGTAACATTTCATCTCGTGGAACAGATTCAGATTGTCCACCAATTTATGGAACACATTGCAGCCGCAACACTGATGCAACCCAGGACCACTTTTAGAGTCAAATCAATAAAAACAGAAAAATAAAAAGTAGTGCTTTTGAGTTCCAATCATATGAAGCACCTGAACAAACACGGTGCCGTCCGTATACGCATGAGGATTGATGGCACGAGTGGTCCGCTGGCCACAGATGTTGCAGGTAAAGGCCACGCGCATTCGACGTCGCGGAGATCGGGTGTAGAGGGACCAGGGGAACGTGAGAACCGTCTGATCAGCGGAATCGGAGTCGGCGGGGATCGGAGGGCCTTCCATTCCCGATCCCGTCGTCCACCCTCTTCCAGCTGCCGCGCTTAAAACCAAGCCCATAGCCTTATCCTAAGGACGAATCACGAAGCGTCCATAAAAATAGATTAACCATCTTTTCCGATCCCTATATAAGACCAATAAAGACAGGAATCGGGTAATTTACCTTGGGAAGCGGGGAAATGGGAGCGCGATTGCCGAGGAAAGGAACGAAACTCGTGCTCTCGGAGTCCGAATTGAGATCAGCATCATCTCCCCAATCTAAAGATCGGAAGAAAAGAGAACTTTAGGTCACAAATCGAATCAAACACCACGGATAATAACGACGAAAATAGAAACGACTCTTGGAGGCGATCGGGACGAGCGATTGGCGTCTACGGGCGCTTCTCTTGCGAGAGAAGAAGGAGAAGGAAGACGGCGACGAGGCGATCGCAGGCGATGCCGCGGCGGACTCCATCGATAGGAGACAGGAGCGAGTGACGAGGCCAAACGCCGCCGGGTCGAGCGCTTAGTGGTCAAAATGGCGGTCCGAGAAAGGAGGATACGACAAATAGCCACGCAATCACGACCCAGACACGGTTCGCGGACGTGGCCCACGGCTAGGGCAATTGACATCGGTCCCATCTGTCACGCCACTGGATGTTCGCCACGAACGGAAAACGGGTAGATCGATTTACGTCAAGCTAAAACGGATCTTTTTCTTGGATGAGGGAAACCTTCTGTTTCCTTCTAGATGTCTTACCCCGATAGAGGTCGGGCTACTGTGAGGTTAAAAGATGCACCACGTCGGATGGTAACGTTGGGGTTTTCAACGCTTGGGATGTTCTGTTTAGTTTGATACAGTGCGTGACGTGACCGAGTTCGCTTCTCAATCTGGATTGCGAGTTCGCTTCCCGTTCCTTTAGGATGTTTTCATATAATTATATATTATCTCATTTATATATACTTTTATTTTAGGCTAATTATATATTATCTTATTTAATTAATATTAATTATATATTATCTCATATAATTAATTATTTTTAATATTTTGATCTTAATATAATTAATTAATTAGAAAAGTGAAACATATAAATCTATTTACCCAAGCATCGTCGGTTTCTTCGATGAAATATGAAAATAAAAGGTAAAAAAATAATTTTAATATTTCAGTTAGTGATGACGGACGATTTTAATAATGATGAATGTAGAGCGATGACGAAGCACTATGCGGCTTTATTACGGAGCAATATTCGCGGCATAAAGTTATTAGAGTTGATCTCAAAATCATCTAGACCCTACGGTTGGTTCCCTCGCCTACTCTCCAAAACCCTAAGTAGTGTCTCTGCCTTGCTCTTCCCTCTCATGCTCACCCTATTATCATCGTCGACTAGAGCCCTTACAATCGTCTTTGACCGATCCACCTCCCTGACGTCCCCCAATATCTTGTCTCCATAATTCTTTACTAGGTTCATTAGTACAACTGTAGCATTTTTCCTCGCCCTCCCGCTCTCCCCAACCACTAGATCCATCAGAACGCTGACATTGTCCACCCTTCGAAACACCTCCATGTTCTCATCGCATCCTACCACTTGGGCAATCACCACTATAGCATCCTCCACCACCCCCCCTATGCTTGTCCTTCACCACTTGCGTGAAGAGATCGAGTCGACACTAAGAGAGGGGGGTGAATTAGTGCAGCGAATAAAAACGACGTCGGTTTGAAAATATTTCATTCGATAAAAGCTCGTATCGAAAATATATTTAACTTTAAAGTATTCGTAAGTGTAATGAAAAAGTAAAACAAGTATAGCAGTTTGTAGTAAAGGTAAATGATAAGAAGTAAATGCAAACTGAGTTTTATAGTGGTTCGATCGTCGTGACCTATATTCACTCCTGATTCCTCTTCCGTCGAGGCCACCAGCATCCACTAACGATCTTCCTTCAATGGGCAAAGATCAACTACCCTTTTACACTCTTTCTCCTTTTCACAAGTTTAGGAGACAACCTTTACAAACCTCTCTTTTTTAGACCTCACTTCTCCCTTTAGACAAACTTCTAAATACTAGGAAGAAGTGATCCTAAATCCTAAGAGAGTTTCATATTTTTTTTCTCAAGTATTTTCCCCCCTTTTTAAACTCAATTTCGTGTTTAATTCTTGCTGCTCTATGTAGGAAGAGCTAGGGTATTTATAGACCTCAAATAGCTTCAAAATTAGAGCAAAAAAAAGTCTTATCTTGGGTATCCCGAGTCCTAGCAGTACCACCGCCTATGTTGGGCAGTACCATCGCCTGCAGCACTGATATTGAGTGGTACCACCGCTTGGGAGATTGTGTCTGGGTAGTACCATCGCCCAGATTGGCGGTACCACCACCCAGATTGGCGGTACCACCGCCTAGACTGGTGGTACCACTGCTTGAAAGTCTCAAAGACTGAGTTTGGATGGTACCACCGCCCAGACTGGCAGTACCACTAACGATTCTACTTGTTGGGTCACTATTTGGGCCTTTCACTTGGCCCAACATAGCCCAAACTTAGGCTCAATTAGCTCCTAATTGAGTTGGCTCAATTTCAACTATTATTACAAAGCTTTGATCTAGACTTTTATTAAAAAAAAAAAACCCAAATTTTGATCTAGACAATTATTACAAAGCTAAATCAAATGTTGTCTGTTGAATCTTATATTTTGATGATGAAACCACTTGATATGTGTTTATAATTTAAACTGCATTTTGAGTGATGCAGGTCTACTCGATCAGGATTATACAGTTGACGCAGGAGGAATTGACATTGCGCCGGAGGAGATCACGTCAGGATATTGGATGGCAGAAGGCATCGGACGTCGGGCATCAGGTCAAGGAGAGCGGAATTACGCCAAGGATATCGGGGTTGCGGAGGTCAACCGCCGATTAGGCAACAAGCCGCAAGAGAGGACGATGTGCTGAAGAATCAGACGAAGCGCCAACCAATGACGTGTCGGGCAACGGAATGTCGATTCGCGTTGTAATAATTCTCTAGATCATAGTAGAGTTTTAGTTTGTGTGTGCAGGAATAACTACGATAATGAGAAAGACATAAAGCGAAAAAAAATGCGGAGTCAAGTGCGAAAGATTCATTGGGAGTTCGAGAGTTCGGCCTGAAGTCCGGTTAAATCGGGAATCTTTAGGAACTAGCCGAAATGAGTAGGAGCTTGCGAAGGGTTTTTTGAAGCTCACCGAAAGGTTCGTGGGAAGTTCGCGAGCTCGCCGAGAAAGATCGGAGCTTGCCGAAAGAAGCTCGTTGGAACTTCGCCAAGATCAAATCGTGAAGTTTAAGAGCTTGCCGGGAGTCCGCATGAATGGTTTCCAGAGTTTATCTAAGAGACAGCAAAAAGTTCGCCGGAAGCTCACCGGAAGAAGTCTTGACTTATGGACTTTGTAATAGCTTATAAAATGTCTTTAAATTTGTAGTTAGTATGTTAATTAGGGTTAGGATTAGGTATTAATCCTATAACCCAAGTAGGGGCCAATTGGGCTCGAGTTCAGACTATTTTGGGCCAAGATTAAAGCCCAACTAGTGGGCTGAAACACTACAAAGGTGGCACCGCCCGCCAAAAGAGGTTTAAGGCTGGGCACCGCCCAAAGACCGTCGGTCGAAAACTAACATCAAGGTGGCACCGCCCAAAGATCGGAACTCCAAGAGAATTCAAATTTTGGAGCCCAAATTTGAATCCTCTTGAGGCCTATAAATACTCCTCAAATCTCAACCGAGATAACAACTTTTGAGCAGCAATTGTTTAAGAGAAAGGCCTTAGAAAAGTCTTAGCTAGTCTTGTTTTCAATTTGCTAGTGTTCACCTCCTTCTTTCTTCTTTGAAAATCTGTAAGAGAGTGAACCGCTTGTAAAAGAGTTGTAAGAGGGGTATTCACCTTCCCTTTCAAGAGATTTGCTAGTGGAAGGTGGGAGCCTCATCGAAGAGGGGCCTCGCAAGTGGATGTAGGTCACTTGACCGAACCACTTCAAAAACGGCGTAATCTCTAGTTTGCATTTCATTACTGCTATTTACATTACTACAAACCTTCTTACTTGCTTTATTTCATCATTACCTTTGCTGCACAACTTTACGAATACGCTTTCAAGTTAAGCACTTCCGATTCTGATTTTTATCGTACGAAAGATTTGTTGAAACCAATGTTTTAATCCGCTGCACTAATTCACCCCCCCCCTCTTATTGTTGCTCCGATCCTAACAATTGATATCAGAGCAAGGCTCACTCTTATATTTGGTTTAATACCCAAGAGAGATGGCTTACTCCGGCATACATGAGGGACACTCCATCACACGTCCACCTATGTTTAATGGGTCGGATTACACGTATTGGAAGACTCGGATGAGGATCTTCCTCATTTCTATGGATTTCGAGCTTTGGACTATTGTTGAAAACGGATTTCAAAAATCTTCTCTTCTGATGAGCGAATGGAATGAATTGGAGAAGAAGGTTTTTGCTTTAAATGCAAAGGCTATGAATGCCTTGTTTTGTGCACTAGACAAAAATGAATTTAATCGTGTTTCAATTTGTGATTTGGCTTTTGATATTTGGAGAACTCTTGAGGTCACTCATGAAGGCACTAGCCGAGTGAAAGAGTCCAAAATCAACATCCTTGTGCACTCTTACGAACTTTTCCGAATGAAACCAAGTGAGTCCATCGGAGACATGTACACCCGGTTTACGGATGTCATTAATGGACTCAAAGCTCTTGGTAAAGATTTTACCAACTTTGAACTAGTAACTAAAATCTAAAGATCCCTCCCTAAAAGTTGGGATCCAAAAGTTACGGTCATTCAAGAGGCCAAAAACCTTAAAACATTCCCTCTTGAAGAACTCATTGGGCCTCTAATGACCTACGAAATGACATGTCAAGCTCATGACGAGCTCGAGAACCCCCTTCCAAAGAACAGGAAGGATATGGCACTCAAATCACAAGAAGACCACTTGAAAGGAACATCAAGTGATGAGGACAGTGACAATGACATTGCACTTTTGACTCAAAAATTTAAAAAATATTTAAGGAAGAACAAATTTAAAAATAATACAAAAAATAAATTTGAACAAAAGAATGACCAAGTGATTTGCTATGAATGCAAAAAACTGGAACACTACAAGAACGATTGTCGTCAAGCCAAAAAGAGAACATCGAAGAAGAAGGCGCTCAAAGCAACGTGGGATGATTCAAGCGCGTCTGAAGAAGAGGAGTCCAACACCGAGCAAGTTGCTCATTACGCCCTAATGGCCATCGGAGAAGAGGTAACGTATTTAATTGATGCAGATTTATCTTATCATGAATTATTAAATGCTTTCTATGAGTTATTTGATGAATGTAAGACAATTAGTAGAAAATATAAATTGCTAAAAAAGGAGCATGATAGTCTCACTTGTGATATTGATAAATTAAAAACTGAATATCATGATAGTTTAGCTCCATGTATAAAATGCCATGATCTAGAATCTCTCCAAAAGGAGAACTTGCTACTTAAGGACACCTTGAAGAAATTCGAGGTTGGTAGCAAATCTTTGAACATGATCCTTACAAATAAGGGTCACGTTCCTAAAAGAAGTGGAATCAGATTTGTGAGAAGTCCTCACCAAAATCCAACCACCTTCATTAAAGGCCCCGTCTTACATGTTCGGCACCAAAGCCATTGCAACTTTTGTTACAAATATAGACATAAAACTTATAAATATCCATCAAGAAAATTAGTCCGAACAAACTAATTTGGGTTCCTAAAGGAACCATGATCAATTCTATGCAATATGATGAACAAGTTTTTAAGGCACCCAAAAGAAAATGGGTACCTAAAAATAATCCCTTCTTGTAGAAACATACACCATCACAAGCTAGGAGCAAGAGATGGTATCTAGATAGTGGATGCTCAAGACATATGACTGGAGATCCATCTCATTTCTCTATGCTCACTAGCAAAGAAGAAGGGTATGTCACCTTCGGAGACAACAACCAAGGCAAAATCATTGGCAAGGGAACCATAGGTAACAAATTAAAATTTTCTATTGATGATGTATTACTAGTTGATGGATTGAAACATAATCTCTTGAGTGTTAGTCAATTATGCGATAAAGGTTATATCATTAGATTTGAATCAAATGTGTGTATTATTGAAAAACCAAACCATAACATAACTATGATTGCATTGAAACAAAATAATGTCTACACCATCAACCTTGATGAACTAAGTAATGAAATGTGCTTCTCCACTTTAAATGATGATGCTTGGCTTTGGCATAGGAGACTAGGCCATGCAAGCATGAAACTAATATCTAAGATCTCATCTAGAGAATTAGTACAAGGAATTCCAAATATAAAGTTTATTAAGGACAAAGTATGTGATGCATGTCAACTAGGTAAACAAATAAAAACTAGTTTCAAACCAAAAACTCAAATTAGCACCACTAGACCATTACAATTGATTCATTTGGACTTATTTGGACCAATTGACATGACAAGTCTAGGGGGAAGCAAATATGCGTTTGTAAGTGTGAATGACTATACTAGATACACTTGGACCTATTTCTTAGCTCACAAAAGTGATTGCTTCAAATGTTTCTCTAAATTTTGTAAACTTACTCAAAACAAAAAAGGTTTCATGATTTCATCAATTCGGAGTGATCACGGTGGCGAATTTCAAAACCGTGACTTTCAAAATTTTTGTGTAGTTAATGGATACAACCACAACTTCTCCACTCCGAGGAATCCCCAACAAAATGGAGTAGTTGAAAGAAAAAATAGAAACCTACAAGAAATGACAAGAACTATGTTAAATGAATATAGTTTACCTAAGTATTTTTGGGCCAAAGCCGTAAATACGGCTTGCTACATCATGAATAGAGTCCTAATAAGACCCTCCTTATCAAAAACTCCCTATGAATTATGGAATAACAAAAAACCAAATATTTCCTATTTTAAAGTTTTCGGTTGTAAATGCTTTATTTTAAATGAAAGGGATGCCTTAGGAAAATTTGATGCTAAATCCGATGAAGATATCTTTCTTGGTTACTCTTCCGTTTCTAAAGCTTTTCGGGTTTTTAACAAAAGAACCTTAGTAATAGAAGAGTCTATTCATGTAGTTTTTAATGAAGTTTCAAATTTAAAGAAAAATGATTTTGATGATGATCTTGGTTTTGATAATTTGAATTTAAATGAACCCCCTCCTCAAAATAGCAACTTGGATGCACCTTCTTCTGAAATTTTCTTACCTAAGGAATGGAAGTATATAGATGCTCATCCAAAGGAGCTAATTATAGGGGATACATCAAAAGGGGTTCAAACTCGTTCCTCTTTTAAGAATTTTTGTGCCAACGCCGCCTTCCTTTCTCAAATCGAACCTAAATGCATTGACGAGGCCATAAAAGATGATTGTTGGGTTATCGCAATGCAAGAGGAATTGAATCAATTTGGGAGGAATAAGGTATGGAAGCTTGTTCCTAGACCTAGTGACCATTTAGTCATTGGTACTAAATGGGTCTTTAGAAACAAGCAAGACGAAAATGGTATCGTGGTTAGAAACAACGCTAGATTAGTGGCCAAAGGTTTCAACCAAGAAGAAGGTATCGATTACGAAGAAACCTTCGCTCCCGTGACTCGATTAGAAGCCATAAGGATACTCCTTGCCTATGCTAGTAGTAATAATTTTAAACTATTTCAAATGGATGTCAAAAGTGCCTTCTTGAATGGTTTTATTTCCGAAGAAGTATATGTCGAACAACCTCCCGGATTTGAAAATTCTCTTCTTCCTAATCATGTATTCAAATTGACTAAGGCTCTCTATGGCTTGAAATAAGCCCCTAGAGCTTGGTATGAAAGGCTTAGTTCCTTTCTTATTTTAAATAATTTTACCAAAGGCAAGGTTGATACTACATTGTTTATTAAACATTTTGAAAATAATTTTCTTATTGTGTAAATTTATGTTGACGATATTATTTTTGGCTCTTCGGATGAATCACTATGTGAATTATTTGCCAAATGTATGAGTCATGAATTTGAAATGAGCTTAATGGGTGAATTAACTTTCTTTTTATGATTACAAATCAAACAACTTAGTGATGGTATATTTCTTAACCAATCTAAATATATATTAGAACTGTTAAAACGATTTAACATGGATAATTCAAAAGCAATAAACACCCCTATGAGTATTGTGACTAAGTTAGATATGGATGAAAATAGTGAAAATTTCGATCAAAAAACATATAGGGGAATAATAGGTAGTATACTCTACCTCACCGCGACTAGACCGGATATTATGTTTAGTGTAGGACTTTGTGCTAGGTTTCAATCAAATCCTAAATTATCTTATCTTAAAAGTGTTAAAAGAATATTTAGGTATCTTAAAGGAACTCCAACTTTAGGATTGTGGTATCCAAAATCTAAAAAAATTGATTTAATAGCTTATGCAGATGCCGATTTTGGTGGATGCAGGATAGATAGAAAAAGTACATCCGGAACATGTCAATTTTTAGGACATGCACTTGTTTCTTGGACTTCCAAGAAACAAAATTCAGTTGCACTATCTATGGCGGAAGCCGAATACATTACTGCAAGTGCATGCTGTGCACAAGTTATTTGGATGAAAAATACATTAGAAGACTATGGAATTCACTTTAAAAACATTCTCATAAAATGTGATAATACTAGTGCCATATGTCTTACTAAAAATCCAATTCAGCACTCTAGAACTAAGCACATCGACGTGAGGCATCATTTCATGCGTGATCATGTCCTTAACAATGATGTTCTAGAATTCATTGACACAAAGCATCAATTAGCAGATATATTTACAAAAGCCTTGAATGAAGACCAATTTGAATTCATTAGGAGAGAATTAGGTATGTTAAATTGTCCCTAAATAATAAACTTGTTTGAATGGATTTTTCGTAAAGTTTTTCATTCTCTCTTCGTTCCTCGGTGAACTGATCCTTCTCTTTCAATTCTAATGACATGTTAAATTTTCTTATCCTATCTTGAGTCAAACACCGCTCCCATCTGATCAAGATTAATGATTTTATGATATTTTGAATCTCGAAATTGAATTTGATGGCTTGATTATGAGTTTCAAGTTGACGAATTGAATTTGAATGAATTCGAATTATAATCTTGACTTAGTGAAATTACTACTTGGAATTTTTTTTTTATCCCAATCTCTTTCTTGTACATCTACAATTTCTGTTATTTATAGAAAGAAGAGATTAGATAATATGGATGCATGCTGAATTTTCCTTTAAAATGAACTCTGCGTAAATATTTTTGCATACTTAATTTTCAATGATAAAATCTTTGTATGACAAAATATGTACTTCCAAGTCTCATTTCCCTTTTTGTTGATGACAAAGGGGGAGAAAAGTGATGACTTGTATCATTTTAATAGCATGACTAATATGAATTGCAAAAGCTTTTCAAAATCTTTGAGAAAAGTGATCGATCGATGAATGTCTAATATGCCGTGCAAATCTTTGAGAATATCGCAAGATCAATTGATCATATTAAAAGCATGTCTAACATGTATAATCATGAAATTCATGTTGAAAATCTTTATCTCCTGTCGTAGTAAAAATTGTCTCTTATCATTCGAGTTGAAAAGGATTTTCATCGAAGTTTCGCATTTACATATGCTTAATGATGATACTTAATGATGTATTTTTTGATTTGACATAAAAGTGGCTTTAAAAAATAATATATGTTTTGATTTAACATAAATGAAATAGGCATGCTTATAGGAAATAGTGAAGTGTCATGCTTGACAATTGTATACTTAACGATGCATAAAGTTGTAATGAAAATATTAATATTTTAATACTATGATTTGATGATTTTATGCATGACATTGTAAAGTTATATATAATGATGCATAATGATGAAATTGTGTAATAAAAATATTAAACATTTTGAAACCATGTTTTAGTATCATGTATATTGATCATGCTTAATAAATTTTGAAATGATGCATGATGAATCTTACGATTTATGGATTATTGATTTTTATCATAATGAAAGTACCATATTGATCTTTGTTGTAATAAATCTTACTCTTTTGGTTTTAAACATGATACATGTTTTTATTAGGCATAAATGAAACAAAATCATATGTTTTGAAACAATCGAAAAGAGGAAAACATTCTTGAAAATTATTTTGCTCAATCTTATTGATTTTGATGAATCCATTTGTATCATCTTTGTGAATCTCTTGGATTTTGTTAATGATTTTGATGATTTAAATTTGAATAATTTTTTATCGAAATCACAATCTTGATCTCTTGAAATTTATAATATGAAATTCTTTATGAATCAACATTGTTTTCTATTTAAAAGGAGATTTGTCGAAATGTTTCATAGTCTTTTAGTATTCATGATCTTGATAATTATGTTTTGAAACTTTATGTAAACCAAGAATGTTCATCATGATTTGAATATTTAAAGAGGAGAATTTTCTAGATGAATCATGATTTTGATGATTGAATATTTGATGTGCATGAATTGAGATCTTGCTCTCCTACTATTCTTTTTTTTTTATTCACCAAAAGGAAGACTAATTCTAATAAACCATGATATGCTATATGAATTTTATTGTATTCATGAAGTAATATCTCATCACTAATTTTTGTTTATATTTCTTCATGTGATGATATGAATGTATGAAACACTTATGATATTATGCATGTAATACTTCAACTTATGATAATGATGCATGCAATGATAAAATATTCATGATGAAAAATTGTCTTGACATTCATAACTTGATTATTCATCCTTTGTCATGATTTTGAAATCGTTGTAAAAGGAAAAAGAACTACAAAACTATATTCTTCTTTTCTTTTTGACAATGACAAAGGGGGAGAAATATTGCTCGCTCAAGATGTAAAATTTGAAAAATTGCACATTGCAATAGGAAGCAAGAATCGTGAGCTTACACAAGAAAGCTATCTTGTATTTGCTTTCGTAATTTTTTGCTGGCTTGTATGTAGTAAAACTTGCATATCGTAAAAATTGCTAGCTTATAGTCTAAAGAGAAGCAAATAGTTGCTATCTCAAAATGCAAAATATGCTAACTTGCTACAGAAGCAAAATTGCTAGCTCAAACATTGCAAAGGAAGCAAAAATTTGCTAGCTTGCAACCTGCATATCGTGAAAACTGCTAGCTAGTAGATTAAAGAGAACCAATCAATAGCTATCTTAAGAAGACCAAACATGCTAAACTTACACATCTTTAATTACTAGATTGCATGATGATAAAAATTTAACATTATGTTTTTCATGCAATGAGTTGAACCCATATAACAAATACTTGATTGTGGTACTTCTCCTTTTTGTTGATGACAAAGGGGGAGAAGTATGTTGATGACATGACATGTGATGCATAAGTTTTATGCATATGTTCATGATAATGTGTTGCAAGTATTCATGATGAATATTGCAATGACTTGAATTCTGCCTGAATTCAAGGTTCTATCAATATGGCATATTGATAGGGGGAGTTTGTTTAAACTCCGGGAGTTAAGGTTAACTCCGTCATCAAGTGGTTGTCATCATAAAAAAGGGGGAGATTGTTGAATCTCGTATTTTGATGATGAAACCACTTGATATGTGTTTATAATTTAAACTGCATTTTGAGTGATGCAGGTCTACTCGATCAGGATTAGACAGTTGACGCTGGAGGAATTGACATTGCGCCGGAGCAAATCACGTCAGGATATTGGATGGCAGAAGGCTCCGGACATCGGGCATCGGGCCAAGGAGAGCGGAATTGCGCCAAGGATATCGGGGTTGCGGAGGTCAATCGCCGATTGGGCAACAAGCCGCAAGAGAGGACGATGCGCTGAAGAATCGGACGAAGCACCAACCAATGACGTGCCGGGCAACGGAATGTCGATTCGCATTGTAATAATTCTCTAGATCAGAGTAGAGTTTTAGTTGTGTGTGCAGAAATAACTACGATAATGAGAAAGACATAAAGCGAAACAAAGTGCGGAGTCAAGCGCGAAGGATTCATTGGGAGTTCGAGAGTTCGACGGAAGTCCGAAGGTTCATCGGGAATCTTTGCCTAACTAGCCGAGAATGAGTAGGGAGCTTGCCGAAGGGTTTTTTGGAAGCTCACCGAAAGGTTCGTGGGAAGTTCGCGGAGCTCGCCGAGAAAGATCATAGCTTGCCGAAGAAGCTCGTTGGAACTCGCCAAGATCAAATCGTGAAGTTTAAGAGCTTGCTGGGAGTCCGCAGAATGGTTTCCGAGAGTTTATCGGAAGACCGCCAAAAGTTCGCTGGAAGAAGTCTTGACTTATGGACTTTGTAATAGCTTATAAAATGTCTTTAAATTCGTAGTTAGCATGTTAATTAGGGTTAGGATTATGTATTAATCCTATAACCCAAGTAGGGGCCAATTGGGCCCGAGTTCGGACTAGTTTGGGCCAAGATTGAAGCCCAACTAGTGGGCTGAAACACTGTAGGCGGTGGCATCGCCCAAAGACTGTCGTGGTCAGAAACCGACAAATGTCACCCGGGCCAAACATCGGAACTCCAAGAGAATTCAAATTTTGGAGCCCAAATTTGAATCCTCTTGAGGCCTATAAATACCCTCAAATCTCGGTTGAGATAACAACTTTTTTGAGCAAAGAATTGTTTAAGAGAAAGGTCTTAGAAAAGTCTTAACTAGTCTTGTTTTCAATTTGCTAGTGTTCACCTCCTTCTTTCTTCTTTGAAAATCTGTAAGAGAGTGAACCGCTTGTAAAAAGAGTTGTAAGAGGGTATTCACCCTTTCCTTTCAAGAGATTTGCTAGTGGAAGGTGAGAGCCTCATCATCAAGAGGGGCCTCATGAGTGGATGTAGGTCACTTGACCTAACCACTTCAAAAACGGCGTAATCTCTGGTTTGCATTTCATTACTGCTATTTACATTACTGCAAACCTTCTTACTTGCTTTATTTCATCATTACCTTTGCTGCACAACTTTGCGAATACGCTTTCAAGTTAAGCACTTCCGATTCTGATTTTTATCGTACGAAAGATTTGTTGAAACCAATGTTTTAATCCGCTGCACTAATTCACCCCCCCCTCTTAGTGCCGCTCCGTTCCTAACATTGTCTAGCATGTCATTGGTTCATCGACGCCGCATCTGATTATTTGGCGCATCGGTCTCTCTTACGACCTATTACTCCTTCAGTCAATTGTCCTTCGTAACTCCAATTTTCTTGACATAATTTTCACTCTTCTTAGCCCGATGTCTGAACCCATGGCCCGAAGCCTTCTGTCGATACGTCAACCGATCCTTTGGCTTGACATCTAATCTTCTGACATGTTCTACTCCGACCCAACATGATTCTTCCTGCTTTAATTGTCTTTCCTAATCGAAGCTTCCTACGTTACTCAAAATGCATATCATATCATAAATACTATCAATTGGTTTCATCATCAAAATTAAAGATTCAACAATCTCCCCTTTTTTGATGATGACAATTGATGATGGAGTTTAAACTAAACTCCCCCTATCAATATGTTATATTGATAGAACTCTTGAATTCAAAAATCCAAGTAATATGTCATCATAAAATCATGCATAATCAAATTTTCAATATATTATTCCATGCATAATTATCATTATACATTCTCCCCCTTTGTCATCAACAAAAAGGAGAAGTACAACTTTCAAGTTTTTGAGATATGCAAGTTTTACAATATACTAGATAGCAAATTTTTCATCACTTTACAACATGCATAATCACAAAATCATCATTAATTTTAAAAATGTGCAAGATTACAAATTTTGTAAGTTTTCACTTTTGTTTCTTAAGATAGGCAAGATAATACTTTTACTTCTCTTGAAATTGTAAGCTAGCAATTCTTGGTGATGTTCAAGATAGCAAGTTATTTCTTCTCTTTTGAGAAGTGCAATCTAGCAATTTTATTTCCTAGAAAGTTTTTTTTTTCTTTGCAATTTGTAAGCTAGCAAATTTAGTAAGTTTTACATTATTTTAGAACATACAAGCTAACAAATTTTAATCTCCTTTTGTCATTATCAAATAGAAGGGAAGAATATAATATTATAATTCTTTTTCCTTTATATCAATTTTCAAATCATGACAAAGATAAAGTATCATTCTTAATTCAATATGTTTATGCATTATTATAGTTTCAAATTAAAACATGTATAATTTTAAAACCTTACATTTCATCTTTACTTCATGCATGATACCAAATATAAATCAATCATCACTATGGGCATATATACTCACTATGATACATCATTTTGGACATAACATTCATGATGCTAAGACATTAAAACTTTTAAGCATTTATCACTTCATATATTAAATCAACATTTCGATCATGATACCAAGCATTCATCATTTCTCCCATGCATGATACTAAAGCATTAATGATACCAAACATTAAATCAATATTTTTAAGCATTTATCACTTCATGATTGTTGATACCAAACATTTATCGTTTATTTTCTCCCCCTTTGTCATAGGCAAAAAGAAAAATCATTCAACAATGCAAGTGTTTGAAAGCATGTTGTTGGAAACATTTAATCAACATTTTTAAGTATTTATCACTTCATGATTGTTGGTACCAAACATTCATCATTTATTTTCTCCCCCTTTGTCATAGACAAAAAGAAAAATCATTCAACAATGCAAGTGTTTGAAAGCATGTTAAGTAAGTTTTATACTAATTTATTCAAGCTAGCAAAACTATCTCTCTTAATGTGTAAGCTTGCCAGTTTTGCCTTCAATATGCTTTTCTTGAGACGTGCACACTAGTAATTCTTTCTCCCCTTTTGTCATAGACAAAAAAAAGGGGAATAGCATAAAGGTGTAAATATTCAAGTCATCACATATAAGATATCAAAAAAAATTTAGTGATGAGATATACTTCATGAATACACTGAATTATACAAAGAAAAATCATATAATAAAAGATGAGATCGTGTGAATACCAAAAGATATGATTCATTTTGACAAATCTCCTCTTAAATAATTAAAAAAACATCTTAGGAGATCAAATAGTAAAAGATCTTCAAAAGAAATTTCAAGTCATGAATTCAGAAAAAGATATTCTTTAGTAAATTACAAAAAGAAACATAGGAGAAAAATATTTCATAAAAAATCTTATAATTCATATAGAAAATCTCCTCTTTAGTAAATGGTAAGAAAAAATATAGAAGAATAAAAAAGAAATCTTGATTCACATAAAATAGAAGATATCTCAAGAGAAAGTTCATGATTCGATTAGAAAAATCTCATTTAGATTCAAATCATCAAAAAAAATTTCATAGTCCAAGAGATTTATACAAATAGATTCATCAATCTCTTTTCAACTCGATAAGAGAGGGATTGAGAAGTTTTCAAGAAAAATATATTCCCTTTTTTTTCATGCAAGTATATCTTTATCTTTTATGCCAAATAAAAACATGTATCATTGTTTAAAAGCAAAATTCATCACGACCAAGATTAATAATATAATAAAAAATTATTATTACTTTAAATTCTCATGCATAGTATAAAATCATCAAGCATGGTATCAAAACTCTTAATATTTTCATTACGTCTTGCATCATCAAATATGATTTCATTAAACATAAATTATTTTTAATCAAAATTATTTTATTTGTTATAGTAATGCATTTTTCTTTTTAAATGAATCTAACTTTTCATGCTTAGTGTTAGGAGTTAACTGTTAGGATCAAGAGCACTAAAAGGGGGGGTGAATTAGTGCAGTCGAAAACTTTCGACGACTAAAACTGTGTTCATACGATAAAAGTAATTTCGGTAAGAAAGCCAATTCGTAAATCACTTTAATTTGTGATCAAGCAAGATGTAATTAAAGAAAAGATATAAAGGCAGTTTGTAGTAATGATGGAAATCAGAATGTAAGAGCAAATTGAAATATGATGTTCGTACGATAAAACTGATTTCCGTCTAAACGTCGATTCGAAAAATACTTAACTATGAAACATGTTCGTAAATGAGCAGAAGGTAGTAAGCTATTGAGGAGGTTTGTAGTAAAGATAAGATGCTCAAAGTAAATGCAAACCGAGATTTAGAGTGGTTCGGTCAATCTTGACCTATATCCACTTTTGGCTTTCTCCACTAACGAGGTCACTTACGTCCACTAGAGGCCTTTCTTCAATAAGCGAAGGCTAACCACCCTTTTACAGTTTCACTCCTTTTGACGGGCTTAGGAGACAACCCTTACAAAATTTTCTCTCCTCTCTTAAAAGATCAGAACTTGGAAGAAAAGAGAAAGGAGAACTTTTAGCATTTACAATACTTTCGAGCTCTAAAAATCACAGAATAAGATCAAGATTTCGGTGCATTTAGGTGCCATTTCATTGCTGAAAGGGTAGGGTATTTACAGGCTTCAAACCAGTTTGAATTCCAAGCTCAAAATTATCATCTCCCGGAATTTTGAGGTTTGGCAGTTGCATCGCCTAACTGGGGCGGTTGCACTGCTTGGCAGAGCTCGGAGACTGAGCCTCTGGGCGGTGCCACCTCCTGTCAGGGGCGATTGCACTGCTTGGCAAAGCTCGGAGATTGAGCCTCTAGGCAGTGCCACCTCCTGTCAGGGGCGGTTGCACCACTTGGCAGAGCTCGGAGACTAAGCTCAGGTGGTTCCACCACCTGTCATGGGCGGTTGCATCGACCAGTCTCGCTCAGAGACTGAGCCCAAGCGGTGCCACCGCCTGACTGGGGCGGTTGCACCGCCCAGTCTCGCTCGGAGACTGAGCCCAAGCGGTGCCACCGCCTAACCTGGGCGGTTGCACCGCCTAGCTTTCCTGGGAGACTATCTCTTGGGTGGTGCCACCGCCTAGCAGGAATTCTGATCCGAATGGGTTGATTCATTCGGCCCAATTTGGGTCTATCAACGGCCCAATTGTCCCCAGATTAAGTTAATGGGATCACCTCTCATTCATAACTTAATCTACATGCTAACTACGATATTTCTTAAGACATTTACTGTAACTTATTCTGGTGCGTCAATCGCATCTTCCAGCGAGCTTCCGGCAAACTTCCGGCGAACATCCGACGAACCTTCGGTGATGCTCTGGTGGACTTCCGGCAAACTCCTAGACTTGTGCCGATCCACTTGGCGAGTTCCGATGAGCTTTTTTGGCAAGCTCCTAGACTTCCCATATTTATTCCCGTAGAACCTCCGACGACCGTCACGACTTCCGTCGAACTCTCGAACCCCTAACGTGATCATAGTCTTGATTCCGGCACAACTCCTGCTGCATGTCTTACTTCCATTGTAGTTAATCCTGCACATGTAAAATAAAACTTCAATCGAGACAATTAATCCTAAGTAATTAACCAAGTTGTCCGGCATGTCATTGGTGCCTCGATGCTTCGTCCGATTATTTGGCGCATCATTTTCTCTTGCGGCTTATTGCCCAATCAGCTAGTTGACTCCGCAACTCCGATATCCTTGGCACAATACTTGCTCTTCTTGGCCCGATACCCGAGTCCATGGCCCGAAGCCTTCTGTCGATACGTCGACCGATCCACTGGCCCGACGTTCAATCTTCTAACATGTTCCTCCGACCCAACATGATTTTTCTGCTTTAATTGTCTCATCCTGATCGAAGCATCCTACGTCACTCAAAATACAGATTAAATCATAAACATATATCAAGTGATTTCATCATCAAAATACGAGATTCAACAATCTCCCCCTTTTTTATGATGACAACCACTTGATAATGGAGTTAACCTTAACTCCTGGAGTTTAAACAAACTCTCCCTATCAATATGCCATATTGATAGAAACTCTTGGATTCAAAAATCAATGCAATATGTCATCATAAACTTATAAATAACATGTCATGTCATTAACATACTTCTCCCCCTTTGTCATCAACAAAAAGGAGAAGTACAATTATTCTTGTGTTTGTGATATAAGTTCAACTCCTTGCATGAAAAACATAATATCCATTTTTGCCATCATGCAAGTTTGCTATCATCAAATGGTAAGATATCAACATATAAAATTACGATGTAAGCTTTTGATATCGTAACTAAAACATTTCAAGTGTTTATCAATTGTAGCATTTCATCACATAGCAAGATATCAATAAGTAAAGTTGCGATGCTAGTTCTTGATATCTTATTATAATGCAACCATGGAATAGAGCAAATATGGCAATTATAGCATTAGTTCATATTTTTCTTGATATCTTAACATGATGCAACCATGGCATAGTACAAATATGGCAATCATAGGATCAATTCATATATTTCAAATATGGCACTCATAGCATCAATTCATATATTTCTCCCCTTTTGTCATCAATAAAAAGGAGAACGATATAAGCAAATTTTAAACATAGGTAATTATTCATACCATAACTAGTTTCATGTCATTTTTCAATAATGAGTGATAGGATACCAAATATACAAACATCTCAAGGAAAACATGACATGGAGATAGCTTTGAAAACTTCTTCCTTTTTATTTGTTATTATCTTTTTGCATGAAGGAGGAAAGCTATTTCTGAACTTACTCGAATGAAGTTAAAATCGATAAGATATTAAAGCACGCTTCATTTTTGCAAGGATCAAGATACGTATGTGAATCAAATCCTTATACGTAGAAATATCTTCCTTTTTCAAGAAGTGAATCTTATAACATTTTAGAACATGCATGATCATCAAAGCATCATAAATTTTAATGATGTGCAAAATTACAAATTTTGCATGTTTGCATTTGTGCGTCTTGAGATTTGCAAGATAGCACTTCTTGGTGATGTTTAAGATAGCAATTTCTTCTCTTTTGAGAAATATAATTTTTGTCTTTCCCTTTTTTGAATTGTGCAAGCTAGCAAATTAGCTTTCTAGCATGTTTTGCTCCCCCTTTGTCATTGTCAAAAAGAAGGAAAGACCTGTACGTTAATTTCTAAATTATGACAAAGGTAAATAGCATGGATGAAAATTCAAGTCTTGAATGTCAAAACAGTTATTTTATCATGAATACTTTATCATTGCATGCATCATTATCATCATATATATTTTCAAAACATATAAACTCATTATTATATGCATGATTCCAAATCATCATTCATATTATTTCAATCATTGTTTCAATCATCACTATAGCTTATCATACACAATATGTTAAACCATCTAACATGATACAAACATTTATTTTCAAAATATTTATCATTATTTTCATGTATGATAATGAAGTATTCATGATACATTATCATTTAAAGCATTCATGATACACATCATGCATTATCATAATAAAAAGCATATGTATCATTCCAAATCATAAATATTTCAAATCATCATGGTGTTAATTTGTCAAATTGCATCCTACTATGCATGATCACAACTTTTCCCTCTTTTATCATTGTAAACTAGAAAGAATGAGGGAAGAATAAAATAGTGTAAAATATTTCAATTATTTCAAGGCATATAAGCCATAAATCCAATGGCATCATGTCATGAAAGATAAGACCTCTAAAAGACATGATTCATTTTATCAAATATCTTTTTTTTTATAAATTAAAAAAATTATAGATGTACAAAGAAGAGATCGTAATTAAAACAATCTCAAGTAATAAATCCAAGAAATCAAGATCATGATTTGAATACAAACTCATTCAAACTCAAATCGTCAAATCAAAATTATTTTCAAGAGATCCATAAAAAGATGATCAAATAGTTTCATTAAAGTCAATAAGATAGAGAAAAAGAATTTTTAAAAAAAATGCTTTTCTCTTTTTAGTTTCAACTTATTGATTGACTTCATACATGCTTATTCTTTTCTTTTATGCCAAATCCATGCATCATTCATTAACACCGAAAAAGATCTTTCAAAAGATCACAAAGTTTGATAATCACAAAAATCATCATGCATCATTTCGAAAGAAAACTCATTAAACATGATCATTATGTATTATTTCAAATCAAACATGATTTTATTTATTTTCAAAATATTCATCATGACATGACATACAAGACAAAGTAATTATTAAGCATATTCATTAATCATGGCTTCATTGAGCATAAGGTATTTTTAACCAAAATTATTTTGTTATTTGTTGTAGTCATGCATTTTTCTTTTTAGGTGAATCTGCCTTTTCATGCTTAGTTTTTCATAAAATAGCCATGCATCATCATTAAGCACGATATTAAACTTCTTAATATTTTTATTAAGACATCAAGCATGGTTTCAATCAAAATCGGAAATCATCAAGATACATATTTTTCTTCTCAAGAAAAACATACATGTGATCATTAGATTTAAATCTAACATTTTATTCCATTAACATAAAACATGTAATTTTTAAGAAAAAATAATTATTAAAAAAAAAAGCATCATGGAAACCATCAAGTAATTTCAAAATAAATTAAAGGGGTTTCGATTACCTCATCGTTGAATGTCCTTAAGGTGTAGCTTGCCACCTTGACTTTCCTGATTTTCTCCTCGTCTTCGGAGGAGCTCGATTCATCCCAAGTTGTATTCTTTTTCTTACGTTCAAAGCAAGTAGTTTCATTCTTTATGCTTTTTAATTTTTGTTTCATTTGTAGTTTTAGTTCATTATCACTTGAGCTTATGCTCGAGTGGTCTTTAAATGTTCTGTGTCCCAAATCCTTCTTGTTCTTTGGAAGTTGTTTTGTTCATCATGTGCATTGTGCACCATTTCATATGTCATCAACGAACCAATTAGTTCTTCAAGTGGTAAGTTGTTTAGGTTTTTAGCTTCTTGTATTGCAGTTACTTTTGAATCCCACTTCTTAAAAAGAGAACGCAAAATCTTGTTTACGAGTTCAAAATCTGAAAAACATTTGCCAAGAGCTCTTAAACCATTGACGACATCCGTAAAACGGGTATACATATCACCAATGGTTTCGCTTGGCTTCATTTGAAAAAGCTCGAAATCATGCATCAAAAAATTGATTTTCGAATCTTTAACTCTAGAAGTGCCTTGGTGTGTGATTTCAAGAGTGTGCCATATGTCGAAAGCCATTTCGCACAAAGAAATTCGATTGAACTCATTTTTGTCCAAAGCGCAAAATAAGGCATTCATAGCCTTTGCGTTTAAAGAAAAATACTTTTTCTCCAAATCTGATCATTCGTTCATCGATTTAGAGGGAAGTTGAAAATCATTTTCAATAATGTTCTATAAATCTAAATTCATAGAAATCAAGAAAACTCTCGTTTAAGTTTTCAAATAAGTGTAGTCCAATCCGTTAAACAACGGTGGACGAACAACCGATAAACCCTCTTGAAAGCCATGAAGAGTCATTTCTCTCGGGTGTAAATTCGAAATGAGAAATACCTGGCTCTGATACCAATTGTTAGGATCAAGAGCACTAAGAGGGGGGGGGGGTGAATTAGTGCAGCGAAAATCTTTCGACGATTAAAACTACGTTCGTACGATAAAAGCAATTTCGATAAGAAAGCTGATTCGTAAATCACTTTAACTTGTGATCAAGCGAGATGCAATTAAAGCAAAGATATAGAGGTAGTTTGCAGTTATGATGGAAATCAGAATGTAAGCGCAAACTGAAATATGATTTTCATACGATAAAATCGATTTCTGTCTAAACACTGATTCGAAAAATACTTAACTATGAAATACGTTTATAAATGAGTAGAAAGCAGTAAGCTATTAAGGAGGTTTGCAGTAAAGATAAGATGCTCAAAGTAAATGCAAACCGAGATTTAGAGTGGTTCAGTCAATCTTGACCAACATCCACTTTTGGCTTCCTCCACCGACGAGGTCACTGACATCCACTAGAGGCCTTCCTTCAATAGGCGAAGGCCAACCACCCTTTTATAGTTTCACTCTTTTTTATAGGCTTAGGAGACAACCCTTACAGAATTTTCTCTCCTCTCTTGAAAGATCAGAACTTGGAAGAAAAGAGAAAAGAGAACTTTTAGCCTTTACAACACTTTTGAGCTCTAAAAATCACAGAATAAGATCAAGATTTTGGTGCATTTGGGTGCCCTTTCATTGCTAAAAGGGTGGGGTATTTATAGGCTTCTAACCAGTTTGAATTCCAAGCTAAAAAATGTCATCTCCCGAAATTTCGAGGTCTGGCGGTTGCACCGCGTGGCAAAGCTCGGAGACTGAACCTTTGGGCGGTGTCACCTCCTGTCAGGGGCGTTTATCGATCATTGGTTGGGCTTCAAATCCGACTCAAACCAAGTCATATTCGGGCCCAATTGGCCCCTAACCAGGATATAGGTTTATCCCTTAATCATAACCCTAATTACATGCAAACTACGCAACTGAAAACATAGTCCTAAGCAAGTTTTTAATCGGTAAACGTCGAGTCTCCTTCCAGCGAGCTTTCCAGCGATCTTCCGGCGGACTTCTGATACACCCTCAGATTTATTCTGGTGGAATCTCAGCAGGCTCCCGATCTTATGGCGAGTTCAGCGAGTAGTCGAGCCTTCTCAGTGATCTCCGCGAACCTCCAATGATCTCTTCGGCGGACTTCCGAAAACTTCGACAAGTCCCCGATTTCTTCTCGGTTGGTTCTAGTAGCATCTCCGACAAATCTTCGGACTCTCGAACATCCATCGAACTTGACTCCGGTAGACTTACTTTATGTCTTCAAGCTATCGTAGTTAATCCTGTACATGTAAAACAAAAGTTCGATCTAGACAATTACTCCTAAGCAATTAATTAAGTTGTCCGGCATGTCATTAGTCCCTCGACGCTTCGTCCGATTCTTCGGCGCATCATCCGATTCTTCGCAACTCCGATATCCTTGGTGCAATACCCACTCTTCTTAGCCCGATGCCCGAATCCATGGCCTGAAGCCTTTTGTCGATACGTCGACCGATCCACCGGCCCGACGTCCAATCTTCTGACATATTCCTCCGGCACAACATGATTTTTCTACTTTAATTGTCTCATCCTGATCGAAGCATCCTGTATCACTCAAAACGTAGATTAAATCATAAATACATATCAAGTGGTTTTATCATCAAAATATGATATTCAACATCTTAGACTTCACTTCTCCTTTTAGACAAACTTCTAAATACTAGCAAGAAGTGATCCTAAATCTTAAGAGAGTTTCCTAATTTTTTCTCAAATATTTTTCCCCTTTTTTCAACTCAATTTTGTGCTCAATTCTTACTGCTCTATGTAGGAATAGTTGGAGTGTTTATAGAGCCCAAATGACTTCAAAATTGGAGCTAAAAAAGGTCTCATCCCAGGTTTCCTAGGTCCTACGGTACCATCGTCTATGCTGGGCAGTACCACCACTTATAGCACTGACACTGGGTGGTACCATCACTTGGGAGACTGTGTCTGAGCGGTACCATCGCTTGACAGTCTCGGAAATTGAGTTTGGGTGGTACCACCACCACACAATCTCGGAGACTGTGCCACCAACGGTTCCACCTATTGGATCATTATTTGGGCCTTTCACTTAGCCTAACACAGTCCAAACTTGGGCCCAATTGTCCCCTAATTGAGTTGGCCCAATTCCAACCTAATTACGCCTAAAACCTACTTCAATCTAGATAATTATTACAAAGCTAATTCAAATATTGTCCAACATGTCATTGGTTAATCGACACCTCATCATATTCTTCGGCATATCATCCTCTCTTGCAGTCTATTGCCCAATCGATCAGTTGACCTCCATAACTCTGATTTCCTTAGCATAATTTTCACTCTTCTTGGCTCGAGGCCTTTTGTCAATATGTCAACCGATCCTCTGGTTCGACGTCTAATCTTATGATATGTTCCACTTTGATCCAACATGATTTTCTTACTTTAATTATCTTTCTTGATCGAAGCTTCCTGCATTACTCAAAATGCATATCAGATCATAAACACCATCAATTGGTTTCATCATCAAAATCTGAGATTCAACAAGCTCGACCTAATTAGCGTGATTGAGCGAGTCAAGGGCCTTGAGTGCATTCTTAATAAACCTAGTTGGCACACCGAGGGCACAAAGGAGGTCTATGAGGGTAATAATGAGGGGCTTTTTTGATTCGATAATCGAGCGATATGCTTCGATAGAGAGGAGATTGTAAAGGGTTATGATAATGTGCTAGGCGACGATAAGGGCGTCAAGAATGCTTGCGATGCACATAAGCGCCTTGTAGATAGAGATGGAGAGGTTGAGGAGGGCAACGATAGCATTCTCTTAGGCCTTGGTCGCGAACAAGTGGTGGTGGTGGTGGTGGTGGTAAAAGAGGTAGGCGACAAGGAGGTACATGGTGTTAGCGTCGATAAGGGGGGCGCACATCTTTGGGTCCTATTTCGATAGACAACAGATGTCCATGATGGTTTCGACAATCGATTTTAATTCTACAGCGACAGAGCCCCGATGTAGAGCGACAAAAAGCTACTCGACAACTATATCGGTGTTAACATAAATATAGAGTGGCCTTCACCTCTCTCCGTCACTTTCCTCATCCACAATAGCCACCCATGGTCCCCAGTAATATCGTCGTCCATCACCACCAACTGAGATGTTAAAATTATCTTTTTAATCTTTATTTTTATATTTCTATTCATAAAATTAATGTCACATAGATGTTTCACCTTCATAATTATTCTAATTATAGAAATACCAATATAACTTTTTAAAATATATGGATCTAAATATAAATATATCTAATTATAGAGAATAATATGTAATTAAATTGATGTGATGTTGGGAAGGTAATAGAGTTTGAATTTTTTTACTCTTTTTTTGTCCTTCAACTTTCTACAACTTAGTAAAAATTTTGATCAATCGTATTAAACCTCTTTTTAATCACTTGATTAGCTAAGAACAATACATTTGTATTTCTTGTCATAAGACAATATAGTTATTAGTAAGTGCACTATTTATAAATCTAAAGTCGAGACTTCTAATCCTTAGTAGAATTGATTTTCGAACAGCCTCTTTAGTAATCGAGACACTCAATCGAATGCATTTTCCTAATAAGTTAATCAAATGAGTCATGGCTTCTTCACCTTTATACTTATGCTTCATTAATGGTTTTACTTGTTAATCTTTTAACAATTCTAGAGGAACCTCTCATCCTTTTGTTATAATTCAACACATCCTTTCAAAACTTCTTAATAACGTAATTATGCGTAATAAACTTATTCCTTTTAATACCAAAGATGCCAAAATATCACATAAGATAGCAGCTATATGTGATAAATCCTGTCATTTTCTTATGCAAATTTTGAACAATTACTCCAATCTTATTAGGTCAAAAATAAACGTTTCAAAATCATTCATTTACTTCCCAAAACATTATTCTCCTTATATTAAATATATAAAATAAAAAAAATTATTCTTAACATTATTATTCTTGACCCCTTCCTTGCATTGGAATATTTATCTCACGTAGTTGTCTTCCCAAGATTTTTCAAGACAAATTAATAGATAAAGTACTCAATAGAATTGATAGTGGGCGAAAAACATAATCTCTCAAGCAAAACTACCCTTATTAATTCAGTTATTATTTTCATTCTTATTTATTCCTTAGCTATAACTACTACAATAGTAATTTCTAACAAAACTATAGACCAAATCACTCGACTCATCTCTCTAATAGGTTCTTTTCTTATAAAATCTTTACATACCAAGATTAGTAAATTGGAATATCATCGCATCTCCCAAAAATGTTAAATTGTGATCTCTATTTACTCGAACTCTCTATTTGTGCCAGTTGAATTATTCACATTCTTAATAAAGATCAATAACTTGTATGCTCTATTGTTATTACAAAATATGGTAACCCACACTCTTGTAAAATAAAATTTTCTAATTCATCTATCAATTGAAAATCTTTTTTTATCAATTGATTTTCGACTTCATATTAATTTTATAATACCATACACATTGTTACCACTCGTATTTGGTTTTAACCTTCTTTAATTGACTCTTTTTTTTTTTTGTATATGTTTCAAATATCTTGACGATTGGTCGAATGTCATATGGCTCTGTTTGATAAAAACTCTTCCTTCAGTATACATGCTATTTCTTAACATCTATTTGGATGCTCTTAAAGGACTTCGATATCCTTATATCAAATACTAGTACAATTGTTCCTCCATGATTTTATCATAGAATGTTATAATTCATTCACTACCAATACTTCCACAATAGAAATTGATAATTTAATTCATAATTCTCTATTGTAGCCGGTTATGTTATCCACCATACTTCAATAAATCTTGATCTTAAGAATATTCTCAACTGCGCGGATATCTTGCAACTCATCCATCTCCATAAAACAAACTCTTAAGAGTATAAGAAACCTTTATAATGATATTTTAGACATAGTTTCTACTACTGCACAAGTCATACAATGAATTTTTATTATAAGGATATCAAACATCACTACACCTACCTCTCATTATTGGGACAAAAATTATATTTCAACTGTTATACCAAATGATATGTATATATATATATATTTTTTTTTTTGTAGAAAAACATCAAAGTACTGAAGACTATTAGTCCAATTTAAGTTGACGAGCATGCAAAGTTACCGACGAGTGGGTTAGCCCGAGCAACGTAGATCGGATCACGTTGCAACAGAGCGCGGCTTCCGGGCGTAGTTGACGGGCTCTGTAGTAGTAGAACACGAAACGGGCTCCCGAGGCCCAATGTTGACCCCGTACCCGTATTGCAAGCAGCGGCTCCCAAATGAATCGGTAGGTCTTCCGCTCTCCGTCGTCGGATCCCTTTCTTTGGTTCCTTTTAGGCGCATTCTCCACGCACGAGGTAAGTCTTTCATCCATCGATCTCAATTCTTCTCTTGAATCTTCTGATTGTCATCTTTAGTTCCAATGAGTTCTTGTTGCATATCTTGCTTTAAATTTTGGGTAACCGGCCTTTACCTGATGGAACTTGCGGTATTGCATAGACAAGTGTGATGACATATACGAGGTCTCGAATTATGGAGTTTGTGAGGTAATTATAGGGGGTGATGTCGAGAATTGGAGAGGATTGTTGGGGTGGTCGATGATCTGCGAGTCTGGCCGATGTGGGTACAATGTGATCACTCTCAGAAATGAAAATGGTGGATTGTGTAAATGTGGAATTGTTAAACCCTGAGCGTCTCATATGACTTTGAGCTTGTTGGCTGGTCAAAGTGGATAGGAGATCTGCATCCTAAGATTCCTCGAAACTGTCTTAAATTTATGGCGCTATATGCCAGGTTGATGCTACTATCATAGCACCTATGTGGGAGCTTTTGGTGATCAACCAAAAAGATGGACCGAATGGAAAGCAAGATTGAATGTACGTCTTGTTGCAACATGAATATGTTGTGCTTTTTTCCTGGGAGAATCATTTACTACAATGAATGAACAAAAATGCTAGCTGTAAGACTAGGTGCTGCTTAGAATTTATTGTATCTGCTTGTATTGCTTCAGGTATATCTTCTCCTTTACAAACAGATTTTTTCTTCCCCGTGCAGTTACTTCATTCCATCGTTCATAACTTTGGGAACGCTTCTTTCGTTATGCTATACCTTTCATTATGACAATCTCATGGATCTGGTTGATTATGTACTCAGATTGTCGTCATGCATGCACCTCATAACTATAAAAGCTGAACTAAGGATGCATTTATTGTTTTCTTATTTGACTTTGATAATCCCCATTAAGAGACCTGTCAATGCTTGGGTTAGACATGGTGAGTTGTTTTGTATTAGTGGTGTGAGAGAGTAAGAAGGAGATCTAGGAAGATTTATTGGAAACAATAAAAATATATTTGAATATTCTGGTTTAACTAGACATACTTTAAACTACAAAACTCAAATATTGGAAAGGAGTCATGTCTCCAACCCCAGATACTTGTTGTTTTTATTTGCAATTATGTGACTGACTTGTTCCGCTTAGAACATGTTACCAACTGCAACTGCTCCAAGCAGTTTCTTCTCATCAGCTATTCCAGCTATTTGTTCATGATTGTTAATATAAATTGCTTAGGTGTTAGCATGGTTTTAAGACATCAAGTTGTCAATTTTGGACAGAATCCAGTTAGTTGGAACATGACTGTTATAATCAAATCATCCAGTTTGAGCATAATTATTTTATTTCCTTTCTTGTTAATAAAATTTAAAAATAAATATTTAACATTCCAAGTTTAATGATGTTATTTTTGTCAGTAAATTAAAAATAATAATTAAATAAATATAAAAATAAAAAATATTACCTTATGTGGAGTGCTCCTCTCTTCCTATTTAAGGGGAGGGATTCTTCTACTTCATTCCTTACCAAACTAAGTCTCGCAGCAAAAGAAAGAGGAGTTGTATCCTAGAGAGGTAGATTGTCCTGCTTTTATTGAAAAATAAATATTTTTTTTATTCCTTCAAGGTGTTTAAAATTTTATTTTTGAATTAAAGCATATAATTATTCATACTATATGCAGTTTCTAAAATTTTCTTCTATTCCTTAGAGTGTTTAAAATTTTATTTTTAGATTAAAACATATTGTAATTATTTATGCTATATGCAGTTTCTAAAATTTTTATGTTGTATGCATGATGTTAGTTGTAATATTTGATTACTATTATATTTATATAATAATTGATTAGTTGTAATATTTGATTTCTATGATATTTATATAGTAGTTGATTAAAAATATTATTTCTCCCTTATGCAATTTCATTTTTAATCTACTGTTATTTATTTTGTTGTAACGACTCAATGTTAATAAGTAGATGTTTTTATTATAATTTCATGATGCTGTAATTCAAAATTAAGAGGATTGGTTAGTATTTGGACTAAAATCAGTCCATTGGCCAAGCCACAACCCGTAGAGTAACCTCAACTAACAAGCTAAGCCCAACCCAAAGGATAGGCCCCTACCCATAGATTAGTTCGGCCCAGCCCAACATGGGCATTCATGTGCAATGTATATGACCAATCCATGGGCTATGGCCTGGCCTACTATCACATCCTGAATTTTTTTTTTTCATATTTTTTCATACATTCACAGCCAAGTAGATAAACATCACTTTATTCATCATTTATAAATATTTATTATAATTTATTTATTCATTAAATTACAAGTAGAAAAATAAATATAGTGATGTTAACTTCAAGAATCATCCAAGTGGCTCTACCTAGTAGTAGAGGAAGGTCCGCTCTCCACTGGAATCCGATTTAGTACTAGAGGGAGGTTGCTCTGAAAATAAAAAATAAAGAAAATTCAGCAACACTGAGTAGAAACCCAAAAAGTCAACTCAAATGAATACATGATCAAACTTCAATCATCCCTTTGGCGTATATCAAATATCCGAAGGAGCACTCTCCCAACAACGGATGAAGAGGCTTTATCCTACGGGATGAGTTTGTGTTCTACCAGCAACGGATAAAGGCAAACTTATATCGCACTCCCAAGAGCGGATGGAGTGGAGCCCCTCACCCGCCAAAGTGGGGACACGTTCCTCCCAATAGCGGATGGAGAAACCGTCCAGCCGTCACGTTTGACGGCCCGCTAATCCCCGAAGGGAATCGCCCTACCTGCTCTCGGTAGGGAAATAACATAATCTCATACTAGTCATGTCCATATCGGGATGAAATAACACAATTAAAACATCTCCTTCAAATATCATCAATATCAAATAATACAAATTAGCCCTCAACTGACTTGAACCCTAGTTCAATCGATCCAATTGAACTCAATTTACTAGAACCTAACTGAACTGATATATAATCCTCATGTAAAAGGTTTGGAACCACCCTAAACTAGTATAATTTGGACTAGATTAGATTCAATTTAGGTTAAACTGACTTGAATAAGTCAATCGATTCGGAATCACCCTGAATCGATCTAGACTAATCAATCCTACTTTAGTTCAATCAATATTTGGGCTCAAATTCAATAACAATATTGGACTAGATTGGGCTAGCCTATCTACTGGTCATGTGCATTACATATGATTAGGCATGCATCACACAAGACTGGCCTAGCCCTGGCCCATGGACTGGTCATGTGCGTCGTATGTGGCCTATGATGGTTGGGCTGGGTTAGCCTACGGGCTAAGGCCTGACCCGTGGGTTGAGCTTGGCTTACGAGCTGGGCCTGGCCAGTGGGTTGTGGCCTAACCTATGGGTTGGGCCTGGCCTGTGAGCAATTTCAATACAATTCATATCCAATCTCATACAACAACATATATTCACTAACAATTATATAAATAAAAAACATAATAATACATTAAAAGATAGATTACAAGATAAGCTTTAATACAAGGAAATAATCTTCTAAATTCAAATAAAAATCATACTTTCAACACATATATAATTTCAAAATATTCTAGTCAAATAAATTTTAAATCATTCAAAATAGTACATTTTAATTTTCAGATCAAAGAATATCAAAAATTTTAGATAGCATATTTTAATTTAACAAAAAGTTTAATCCAAATAAGGTTAAAGACAAGTTGTAATGCCAAGAAATATCATATATTTACTACATGAAACATGTAAATTTTTAACGTGTTTATATCTAAAAATAAAAAAAAAACTATAAGCAGAGGTTAAAGAACATTATAAAAACTTCAGTTGATAGACTTTAATGCAATAATAAAAAATTAGACATTTAAAGAATTGATAAATATTTTTCAAACTACAAAACATTCAATATTTAAAAAAATTAAAATAAAAACTAAAACTTTTATTTTAAAAAAAGGTAGGGAAACTTACCTCTCGTCAACAGGGTGTAACTCCTCGTTCTTCCCGCTGCTAGGCTTCACTAGGTGAGGAACGAATGAAAGAAATCCCTCCCTTTAAATAGGAGGAGATGAGCTTCCATTAAAGGAAATTTATTTTCATTTTCGTATTTATTTAATATAAATTATTTCTATTTAATATATTAATAAATATGATATCATCCTATTTGGAATACTTAATAGTTATTTCTTAATTCATATTAACAAACAAGGAAATAGATTAAGATTTTCTAAATTACAATGGAAAATAAGGAAAAAAATTAATTCCTAACTTAATTATTTGATTTGATTACATTTCTTCTCTCCTATAGGAAATTTGATCCCAAAATTTAGCTCACCTTAATGGAATAGATGAGGATACTGCTCTCACATATCTTCTTCTCTTTCCCACATTGCCTCTTGGCCTGAATGGTGTTGTCAACAAATCTTTACCAAAGATATAATTTTATTCTTTAGAACATGTTCTTTCCTTTTCAAGATTTGGGTTGGTTCTCCAAAAGTAACATCATCTCTTAGTTGTAGAGGTTGGTACGATATGACATGTGATAGACCCCTGATATATCTTCAATGAATCTTGGAGCTAACTTCCTCCTTTGACCAAACCTCATAACTCCCTTGGTTAGCGACACTTTTAAGAAGACGTGCTCACCAACTTCGAACTCTAGATCTCTTCGCCTTCGACCTGTATAACTTTTCTAACGACTTTGAGCTATTAATAATATTTGACATATAATTCGAACATTATCAGCATCTTTTTGAATTAATTGAGGTCCTAAAAGCTTTCATTTTCTTATCTCATCCCAATATACAGGTGATTTACATTTTCTTCCATAAAGGGCTTCAAATGAAGCCATTTGTATGTTATAGTGATAATTATTATTATAAGAAAACTCAATTAGGTGCAAGTGCATATCTCAACTCCCACCAAAGTCCAAAATACATACTCTTAAGAGATCTTCAAGAGTTTGTATTGTCCTTTCAGATTGGCCATCAGTTTGGGGGTGAAAATTGTACTAAACTTTAACTGTATGCCCAAAGATTTTTGTAGACTTCCCCAAAACTTAGAGGTGAACCTTGGATCTCTATATGAGAGAATGCTAACTGGCACCTTATGATATCGAATAATTTCCTTAATATATAAGATTGCTAGTTTATCCAATAAATATTTCTTGTTAACAGGGAGGAAGTGAGTAGATTTAATAAGTCTGTCTACTACTATCTAAATTCCGTCATATCTTTTCGTAGTCTTGGGTAATCCTGTCACAAAATCCATAGTGACTTGCTCCCACTTCCATTCAGGAATCAAAATCCTTTACAATTTTTCCGCAAGTACTCGATGTTTTATCTTCACCTGTTGGCACATCAGATATTTAGAAATAAACTTTGCTATATCTCTCTTCATACCACGCCACTAGTAGTTTTGGCATAAATCTTGATACATCTTAGTAGTCTCGGGATGGATATTAAATTTTGATCTATGTGCCTCCTCTAATAATTGCATCTTTACTGGATGGCTTTCGGGAACACAAAGTCGATTGTGGAATACAATAGAACCATCTTCGGCTTGGAGGAATTCGGGTCTAGATCCTTGAACTATCTCCTTAACTATCATTTGAATATATGTAACTTCCTTCTGACCTTTTTTAACCTTTTTCACCAAATATGATTGTGCCATCAGACACACAAGACCTTTATTTGTCTCCGATAAAAGTTTAAGTTTTAAGTCTGCCAACTCCATCATCATAGAATTCCTTTGAATATTCATATAGGCTACAATACTATAAGTATTTCTGCTTAAGGCATCAGCAACTATATTAGCCTTCCTGATAGTTGATATTAAAATCATAATCCTTTAGAAAGTTCAACCATCTTCTTTGTCTTATATTTAGATCTTTATGTGTGAAAATATATTTGAGACTCTTATGATCTGTGAAGATTTCAAAAGTCTGTCCATAGAGATAATACCTCTAAATTTTCAATGCAAAAATGATAGTTGCTAGCTCTAAGTCATAAGTAGGATAGTTCTTCTCATGAGACTTTAATTACCTAAATGTATAAGCAACTATCTTTTCATTTTGTATCAAAACACAATCAAGCCCTTGTAGTGAGGTGTCGTTATACACTACAAAACCTTCTCCCCTTGAAGGAATCACCAAGATAGGAACACTGGTTAATTTCTTCATCAATTCTTGAAAACTTTGTTGAAAGTTATCATCCCACACGAATTTTATATTTTTTTGTGTCAAGCTGGTCAATGGTGTTGCTATTTTTGAAACTTGGGTACTTCACCAAGTTACACCCAAGTTGCTCCGCTCCTCGTTTTTGCATTGAGTCGATGGTGGCCCTCGCGCCCACCATTCCACGGGTCAACCCTCCCTTGAGTCCGATCTCCATATCGACTTCAAGTGTGCCTTCATTTGTGTTGCTTTGGGTCGCTCCCCCCACTTGATCTCGCAATGCATCCACCAATGCATTCTCTTGAACGAGATCATACGACGACTCCTCGCCGCTTGCTCAATCTATATATCTGATCAATTATCAAAGAGTTTCTAACTAGTGTTACTACCATTAATGCATTACTCATTGTCTCACGATTCCTATGTAGTTTCATAGCAAAATAGGGTGATATAAAAGAATATGTAGAACCAGAATCTATAAGCACAGATGTTGGCATATCACAGAGTGTGATGATACCTTTAATAATATATCCTGAGGCTTCAGTATTTTGATGAGTTAGTGCGTAGACTCTTGCCTGTCCTCCCTCTCTGGGTCCTAGTTGTTGTTGTCCAACTATTTGGGGTGGAGCTCGGCGTTGATGTTGCTTCCGAGGGCGGTCCTTCGACATGTGCCCCAGTTGTTGACAATAAAAACATACATGTTGTCCCATGGGGCATGAGGTGGAAACATGATCCGTCTTCCCACAAAAATAGCATCTTATGATGACTTGATTACTAGGAGCTCCTACTTGTTGATGCACAAACTGTTTGCATTTGCCTTTCTTTGAGGGTCCAGAATGTGATCCCCTATACGCAAATGGTGCAGCATTAAAAGGTCGCTTTCGATCGTTTGCTTGTTGTAGTTCATTATCCAATTTCTCCACCATCAGAGCTCGATTTAACACTTCAGCATATGTTGGTAAAATTAGTACTACAACGGACTTTTAAAATGACGAGCTCTTTGACTTTCATTGAAAGCAATATGTGGAGAGAACTGGGCTAACTCAGTGAAATAATGATCATATTCCATTATAGTTCTACTTCCTTGGTGGATGCTAAGGAGCTCTTGTTGCTTCTCAAAGCGAACAGAATTAAGAAAGAACTGCTCATAAAATGCATCTTTAAACTGCTCTCAAGTCACCACATTACCTCCAGCCTCCAACATCCTCCTTTTTTAGGTTCACCAAGTGTCTACCTTCCCTTCCAAAATAAAAGAAGCGAAAGGATCCGGTTTGCCTACATTCAGTAGCTTTGAATGTCTTCTCCACTTGACGAATCCAACGTTCAGCAAAGATTGGATCTGGTTTACCCTCAAAAACTGGTGGTACCAATCTCTTAAAGTGATCTAAGGTATTATTCATATCCCGTGGAATTCTATCTTGCTCCTCCTGACGCTCAAAGTATCCTCTAATAGCATTAAGGACTCCATGTACGTCATCTTGAGGATTGACGGGTGCTGGGGCATGAGGTGCATTTTGCGAAGTCGGAGAAGTTGGCCGATAATCAGTGACATATGTATGTGAGGACTGGGTTTGCTCTACGATGCGTGGAACTTCCAAGTTATTATTTGTTCGAACACCTGACCATGAGCACCTCGAGTGACAGGACCGTTAATCTCTGAAATTGGCTCCATTACTTCTATAATAGGTTAAAGACAATCATCAGTTAAAGTCAATCAAGGGACATAATACACCTATAGGCCCTAGACTATGCTTTGATACCATAAAAAGATGTCACATCCTGGATTTTTTTTTTCATATCTTTTCATCCATTCAGAGTCAAGTAGATAAACATCACTTTATTTATCATTTATAAACATTTATTATAATTCATTTATTCATCAAATCACAAGTAGAAAAATAAATATGGTGATGTTAACTTCAAGAATCATCCAAGTGGCTCTACTTAGCGGTAGAGGAAGGTTCGTTCTCCACTGGAATCCGATTTAGTATTAAATGGAGGTTGCTCTGAAAATCAAAAACAAAAAACATTAAGCAACGCTGAGTAAGAACCCCAAAAGTCAACTCAAATGAATACATGATCAAAATTCAATTATCCCATTGGCGTATATCAAATATCTGAAGGAGCACTCCCCCAACAGCGGATGGAAAGGCTTTATCCTACGGGATGAGTTTGTGTTCTCTCAATAGCGGATGGAGGTAAACTCATATCGCACTCCCAACAACGAATGGAGTGGTGTCCCTCACCCGCCAAAGTGGGGACACGTTTCTCCCAATAGTGGATGGAGGAACCGTCCAGCCGCTACGTCTAACGGCCCGCTAATCCCCGAAGGGAATTGCCCTACCTGCTCTTGGCAGGAAAATAACATAATCTCACACTGATCATCTCCATATCGGGATGAAATAACACATTTAAAACATCTCTTTCAAATATCATCAATATAAAATAATACAAATTAGCCCTCAATTGACTTGAACCCTAGTTCAATCGATCCAATTGAACTCAATTTACTAGAACCTAACTGAATCGATCTCTATTCCTCATTTAACTGGTCTGGTACCACCTTAGACTAGTATAATTTGGACTAGATTAGGTTAAACTGACTTAAATAAGTCAATCGATTTGGAATCACCCTGAATCGATCCAGACTAATCAAGCCTAGTTTAGTTCAATCAATATTTGGGCTCAAATTCAATAACAATATTAGACTAGATTGGGCCAACCCATTTACTGATCATGTGCATTACACATGACTAGGTATGCATCACACAAGGCTGGCCCAGCCCTGGCCCATGGACTGGTCATGTGCGTCGCATGTGATCGCCCATGATGGTTGGGCTGGGTTAGCCTACGGGCCAAGGCCTGACCCGTGGGTTGGGCTTGGCTTACGGACTGGGCCTGGTCTACTAACTGGGCATGGCCAATGGGTTGTGGCCTAACCTATGGGTTGGGCTTGGCCTGTGAGCAGTTTCAATCCAATTCATATCCAATTTTATACAACAACATATATTCACTAACAATTATATAAACAAAAAAATATAATAATACATTAAAAGATAGATTACAAGATAAGCTTTAATACAAGGAAATAACCTTCTAAATTCAAATAAAAATCATAGTTTCAACACATGTATAATTTCAAAATATTCTAGTCAAATAAATTTTAAATCATTCAGGATAGTACATTTTAATTTTCAGTCAAAGAATATCAAAAATTTTAGATAACATATTTTAATTTAACAAAAATCTCAATCCAAATAAGATTAAAGGCAAGTTGTAATGCCAGGAAATATCATATATTTAATACATGAAACATGTAAATTTTTAACATGTTTAAATCTAAAAATAAAAAAAAATATAAGCCGAGGTCAAAGAACATCATAAAAACTTCAATTGATAGACTTTAATGCAATAATAAAAATTTTGACATTTAAAGAATTGATAAATATTTTTCATACTACAAAACATTCAACATTTAAAAAATTAAAATAAAAACTAAAACTTTTACTTTCAAGAAAGGTAGAGGAACCTACATCTCTTCAACAGAGTGTAACTCATTATTCCTTCTATTGTTAGGCTTCGTTAGGTAAGGAACGAATGAGAGAAATCCCTCCCCTTAAATAGGAGGAGGTGAGCCTCCATTAAAGGAAATTTATTTTCATTTTTATATTTATTTAATATAAATTATTTCTATTTAATATACTAATAAATATGATATCATCCTATTTGGAATACTTAATAGTTATTTCCTAATTCGTATTAACAAATAAGGAAATAGATTAAGATTTCCTAAATTATAATGGCAAGTAAGGAAAAAAATTATTTCCTAACTTAATTATTTGATTTGATTACACTTAAACTGGTATAGTACATGCACAATCATATGCAGTCCACATGAGTTGACCCAACTTAGCGTAGTGCTATGTAGTATAGCCCATTGCCTTTACTTTGTTTGATTTTGGCCTAAGCATTGATTGAATTAAATCAAATTTGATCAGTTTAGATCGATTTAGGGTGATCTTGAACTGCTTTGACTTATCCAAGTCTGTTTAACCTAAATTGAACTCAAATTAGTCCAAATTATATCAATCTATGGTAGTTCCAAACAGGTTAAATAAGGATTAGAGATCGGTTCAATTAGTAATTAAAATGAGTTCAATTAGACTGATTGAGTTAGGGCTCAAGTCAATTGATTGTTAATTAATATTATTTGACATTAATGATATTTGAAAGATAAATTGAGATATTTTAATATATTATATCATCCTAATATGGACATGATCAGTATGCGATGATTTTGTTTCCCTATAGAGGGCAGGTAGAGTGATTCTCTTTGTAGATTAACGGGTCATCAAACGTAGCGACTGAATGGTTCCTCTATTTGATGTCGGGAGGAATGTGTCTTCACTTTGACGAGTGAGGGACACCACTCCATCCGCTATTGTGAATACGATATGGGTTTGTCTCTATCCGCTGTTGGGAGAACACAAACTCATCCCATAGGATAAAATATCTTCATCCATTGTTAGTGGAGTGCTCATTTGAGTATTTGATATATACTAGTGGGATGATTGACTTTTAGATATGTATTTGTTTTACGGTTGATTTATAGGGGTTCTTACTCAGTGTTACTAAAATTTCTTCATTTTGTTTTTTATTTTCAAAGCAGCTTCCCAATATCATTAGATCGGATTTCAATGGAGAGCAGACCTTCCTCTACCACTATGTCACGAACAAAGTTGTAAACGGGGTGTTTAATGTAATGCTCATTTATGTCTGTGTCTTTCGGTTTTGTTCATGCCTTGTATAGCATGTAGAAGGCTGACAATAGGCTTAGAAGCCCTATTTTAGTTAGCTTTGGTGGTCGCTTTAGGCTTGTAAACGAAGGTTGTGTCATGCGGGCACTTGTGGGGATTTCAGTCTATAGTGGACCATCTTGGACTCTTTGTTATGCGATCGTTCAAAGCTTGCAAAGTTTATGCTTGTAATTTGCATTGGCTATAAAGTGTTTGCTAAAATGGTTGCTTGTGGATCTCAAGTGAAATATTTTCTCTAACCCGTTTTCTCTTTTGTAGGTCTTAAGAGACTATAGGAGGTTTCGGAGAGGTTGACTTTTGTGAACGAACACGCAAGGATGCTGCATGACTTAGGTAAAATCAGTTAAGTTCGTGACATTTGGTATCAGAGCGGGACAAGCACATATAGAAACATTTAGCATACAAACGTGGGAAACCTAACGGAGTTGTGTTGAGGGCAGCCAGCACGCGCAATCGTTTGGGGGAAACAAGCATTGAGATGTAGGGAAAGGAGTTGCTCAAAGGAACAGGCATCCAAGATTGGCATTCAGAGGAATGGCCAACCCTTCGCGCGAGAGGTACCACAAGGACAAACAAGCTGGGAAGAATGCCTAGCGTACAAAGGTTGGGATGGCTAAGTTTGAGCTACGGCTCAACGTCGGTAACCAAATTTGACAGTGCTCAAGGCAAGCGGGGCACTTAGTAAAGGTTGAGACCGTGCAAAGTGGGATGGGTTGCTCAACGACCGAAAGAATTGTGTAAAACTCACAAAGGTGAGGGGAATTGCTAACTCAAAGAATTCGATACTCATGCAAGGGCTTGTATGCGGACGATGGAATGTTCATGGCCATCCCAATGCGACCGAAACTCAGCGCCATGGAGCATTGAAACTTTCTCTTTGGCATGAGAATGATACATATGTAGAAGGCTGAAGTGTGCAGCAAGTTCAACATGTTACTGGGCCTTGACGGGTATAGTGTGAGCTGTATTGGCGAAGAGTCATAATCTAGCAAGTGCGTTTGCGAGGACAAATCAATGCACCGTTTATTTGGCGAGGCGGAGTAGTATAAGGGGATGGTTGTCTCTGAAACTTTTAGAAGGAAGGATGCAAAGAGAGAAGTTGCTCTAATGGACAGATATCTAAGAGAGATAAGCCTCAGTTCTCCAGAGAAAGAATCATGTACAACGGACCGCACATGTTGAGGAGTAACTCAAGACAACAACTCCACAAAGCTCAACGAACAGAGCGAGCGGCGAGGAGTCGTTGCATGATCTCGCATGAGGTAATGCATTGGTGGATGCATTGCGAGATCAAGTGGGGGTGCGACCCCAAGGCAACACTAAATGAAGGCACACTTAGAGCCGATTAGATCGGACTCAACAGAGGGCTAACTCGTGGAATAGTGGGTGCGAGAGCCACCATCAATTCAATGCAAACCGAGGAGCGGAGCAACTTTGGGTGTAACTTGGTGAAGTGCCCAAGCCGCATGAAGGGAGTTGGTATGAAAGATGGAATATGGAGCGGAGGCACGAAGGTTTCCTTGGACAGAACGCTTGCAGAGGCAAGAGTGGGATCATGTCATTCCATGAGTCCCTTATTGTGATGGAGTAGACTCATCCTGCATGGTGCCAAAGACGAATGAAGCTTCGAGGCACATACACCTTATTTCGGTGAAGCATTTGACGAAAGAACTAAGGTGATTCAACTTACGAAGACGAAGTTAGGGTTCGAAGGCCTTGGCACGAGGCAAGAGGACGTGAAGACAGGTACTCTTGAAGAATATGATATGCCATAGTGTTGTCATTCGAGTTACCACGAAGGAAGCGATGCGCAGTGGAGATTATGCTGGTGGGGGCAGAGACCTAGGATCCAAACAATGATGCACCAATTTAAGCGAAGTTAGTGGACTTTGGGAGCTGCTAAGTAACAAACTATCCTAGAGCTGTGCTTCATCCGAGTGTGATCTGAGAGCAAGTGGACGGAGGTCGATTGTCAAATGAGTGAACACAATCGAAGGTAGCAGAGGCCCTATAATGTTTTGGCAAAGGCCACGTATAGAGAGATCGCAATATGAGTTCATCCCACAATGATCAAAATATAATTGAGATGTCACCAAGAGGCAACATAGTGCAGCGAATTGTGGTGAAACAATTCAAGGCAATGCGACACACATGGGACAAATCCCGCGAGGGATTGGGTCATACAGAGGTATGATCGAGAGCTCCACTTCGGGGAACAACACGACAGCAAGAAGGGCTATGGATTCAAGGAGTGAATACCATGGTACCATAGAGGTGATTCTTCCATGCGTGAATCGAATTTTGCATCGAATGAAAGCCTTGGTCATCACCATATGGGGGGTTGTGTACCACCAAGGGGGAATTTCGAGTGCAAGTACCATCGAGTTCCATGGGGTACTTGATCATACAAAGGTATGATCAAAGTGGTTAGAGAGTTAGACTGCTCCAAAGCTCATATTCGCTTGAGGAAGCCTGACAAGTCAGAGGACAAGGTCGAATAAGCGAAGCGGTTGGAGAGTTGGGCTGCTCCAAAGCTCATATTCGTCTAAGGGAGCCTGGCAAGTCAGAGGACAAGGTCGAGTAAATGAACGTTGCTACCAAGGAAGCTAAGGAGAATAGAATCGATGCAAGTCCTGCAACATGATGGCGGAGACCATGCATTAGAGTTGCAGTCTGTCTTTCCATCGATCAAGGGGAATTGCTCGAAGAAAACAGAGGTGAAGCAGGTGGTTGAAATGGGCGAGGAAGCAATGACAAGTCCAGAGGGACCCAGCTACCCAAAACCAAGTATCGGTTAGAATAGAGGTAGACTCGAATGAGTGTCATAGTGTCGCAGAGGCAGATCTACCGATCGCAAAGAAAGGGATGCAGATGCGAGGCGACGGATAGTAAGGCCATGGGCATGGCAACGCCATGATACCGCAGACGTGGGACTTCCGTGGAGACATCGATCCCTTGCTCTCATGAAGGGAGAGCGCTTGGTCATGAAAAGGGCTGAGGAGGTGGAGAATGCAGAGGCAAACTCCAAGTACCGAGATAAGGCTAAAGGGCAGAGGCCAGGAAACTTCGTAAGACCAGTGTCAACGAGCTTCTCATCAAGATAGCGAAAGTGGAGGACTTCAGGTCGATGCAAGAGTGCTCAACCAAGGAACGAAGTAGACAATATTCGGTGTTATACCTTTGCTACTCAGAGGAGTAGGCGACAGAGATGATGGAGAAGACGGTACAATCCCAGAAACGACCAAAACTATGTCATGTGGGCACTTGTGGGGATTTCGATCAATAGTAACCCATCTTGGACCCTTTGTCGTGTGACCGTTTAGAGTTTGTGAAGTCTATGTTTGTAATTTGTATTGGCTATAAAGTGTTTGCTAAAATAGTTGCTTGTGGATCCTGAGTGAAACACTTTCTCTAATCCGTTTTCTCTTTTATAGGTCCCTTAGGACTCATAGGAGGTTTCGGGGAGACTGGCCTTTGCGGACGAATACGCAAGGGTACCGAACGATTTAGGTAAAACCAGCTAAGTTCGTGACAACTAGGTAGAGGTAGTTGGATTTTATTTTTGAGTTGACATCACTATATTTCTCAATAAAGCCTATGGCTACTTTTGATTTATATTTTGATGAATAAATGAGCTATAATAAATATTTATAACTTATGCATATTAATAAATTAATATTTATTTATTTGGCTCTTGTTGTACATATGGAAAGATGTAATCCTATGAAAAAAAGAATCCAGGATGTGACAACTATGATCATATATATTAAGGTGGAGATTCCGGTAAAAACTGAATTCCTTTGCTTCCAAGTAAATTGCTGTTTCCCTTCCTGTCTTACTATTGCTCTTTATGGTTGCATTTGGCTCAGGATTAAGAAGGTTCAACTGGTTGGTTATTGGTTTAACTGCGAAACACTTGAGAGTCTAGAAGGTCTAACTTAACGTGGTCAGATACCAGATTCAGATAATTTTACTTCTTTTTGACTCTGAATTAATGCAATCTAAGACTGGGATATAGGTTTCCGTTGGAAGCAATGGTATATTCTTGGCTATCTGTTTGACTATGATGCTTGATATATTAATCTTTATCCTTATTATCTCAATTGTGTGATGGCAGGAATGAAGAAGACAATGCTGAAAGTACTCCATATATCTGACTTTTTATCTGTGGTCAGAGAAAGGGACCTAGAAAATCACTTGTCCAAGGGAAAGGTTGGTTTAAGCTTTTTTACTTTATAATTTTCTGTAAAGTGGTCTTCACAGCTCAATTTGTTAGGTTGCTCGTTGTCATCTAGTTGTTGAACTTCGTACATGTGCCTCTTGTAGTTCTGCATGTGACCATGAATACCGATGAAGATATAGACTGTTTTATCAATTATTTCAATCACTCAATTGTGAAAGGCCACACATGACAGTGAAAAAGGTACGACTGCTTCACAGTCATAACTGTTAACAGTGAAAAAGATGAGTTCATCAATGTCTCAACTCAACTTGGACATTTACTTAATAATGACCAGCCTCAATTTTTCGAGGCATCAGATCAGTTTAACATAGCAAAAATTAAACTAAATAACAGTATCACCTTCAACTTTTACAACTAACCAACGAACACTACCAGTTCATAGTCCATTGGACTTAATAGTACCTCGGTCGTGGTAATCGGTGAAGGCTACTTGCCATGCCTTAATATTTGTGTTCTCTAAGTCTAATATTCTTCGGTAGATGTTTTTTTGTCCCTTTGGTTATTAGGCTGTGATTCTTGCTGTTCTTCTCTGTTTTGTGGTCCTCAGCAGCCTATTCTCCACCATTCTCCTTCTTCATGTATGGTGAGTTGCTCGATTTGGGAAAAGGCAAATCTAAAGAGACACTATTTCCTGTTTCTTTTCAGTCAGTGAGATGACATTCACAAACATTTATATGTAGAAAGTGCCTCGGTGTACAAGTACTTGATAGTTAGTTTTTTTTTTTTTCTCTAAATTTGATTAACTGTTCTCTACTGGTTATGGCCATCTGCTCCTGATCCTATGCAGCATTAATCCTAGTCATGACTTTAGAAGGTTTTGCGGTCTGTGATGATTATGCAGTTGCTATCGTTGATCTTCGAGAAGTTGTTATTGTGGTGATGGCTGTGAATACCTTCGAGGTCACCTTCGAGGTCACCTTGTTCTCCAGACAGAAGCCGAGAGAAAGAGCAGACAATAGGCCTCGGTCTGATGGCTATGATAGGTAAATTTGGTCTTTTTTTTTCCTAAACCAGGTTGTCAATCTGGATGGCATTGCTGTTCAATTATCTTGTTCTTTGAGTTTTTAGTTCTTCCAATCTGTCTATTGCACTTTTGCTTTTTGTGCTTATCATTATTAAAGATTGTAGACTATTTTTAGACTGTAGAAGAAATAGGGAAACTCATTAACAATGTTTTTACTGTGGCTATAAAGAGTTTGTTTTTTGATCTGTACAGGCAGCTTCTTGATATCATCATCGATGGGATGATGCCAGTCTCCGTAATCACAGAATGAAACTGCTGTTGGAATTTGAAATTTAGAAAGGACAGCTACTTGCGGCCATCTATCGCTTGTCTGTTGGAACGCCGAGCAATGGAGAGGATGCCCGAGGACGACGCTTTGGCCATTGTGGTCGGGTGCCTGCCATGTGGTGCAGACCTTTCCGGTTCCTCCTGTGCCCCATGCTGCGCGTCGTGGTATGGTATCTTCGTACCTCAACGTACCCTTCATCCCATACCCCGCTGCACCAAGCACTGGTTCTGAGGTGGGAGGAGATAGATAGCCCACAGGAAATTAGAGCCAGTGAGAACCGTGTTGGTTGTAAGTTAGGCAGTATGGTGGTACATGATAACTCAGTTCTGTTGCACTGTGCAATCTGAAAGTTTTCTTTTTCCCAGAGCGTTCTTGGACATTGAGGCTGGGGTGGCATACGCTAGATGCCACTGTGACTGGCCCTTGTGCCTGCAGGACCACGTGAAGGTTTGGCACAAGCAAAATGGAGTTCGTACCTATCACTTCAGGATTGCAAGACCACAGCAAGGATGAGAAGAGGTACCTTCCTATTACATTTCTGTGAAATTTTTTTCTCATGCCAAATGCTTTAAAGCATCTCAACCAATGCTTAATATCAGCTTAAAGCCATGGTCATATACTGATGGACTGGATTCGTCAGTAAATGAGAGAGAAAAAGAGTCCTGTGGCAAGGTATGGAATTCATTGATTCCCGGACAGGACGAGTCACAGGTGTCTGTTTGAGTTGTGTCCAGGACTGAGGACTGTGGCCGTAATCTTATCTTCCTTGAGTTACTATTTGCAATTCAGGCCTAGAATTGAAAGAATCGAGTTGCATATATCGAACTTGGTCCCTAACTTACAAACTTAAACTACTAAAATTCTTGAGTCTGATTGAAATTTTATAAACTCTAATTAGTTTGGTTTAAACTCATCATTATTTGATATTATTAGTATCGTGGAAATTTTGATCCGAACAAATCAAAATAAATAAACAAGAAAAGATTGATTAGTGAAGGTATAAAGATCAGTTGCATATGAATAGGAGATGTTCAAATAAAAAGATGGACTAAAAGAATAATTCTATTATATATTAAATATATCAATCTAATTTAGACTCATCATCAATTGGCATATATATATATATATAAGATAAATGATGATGATGATGAGATTTGATAAAAATAAAATAAAATAGTTTTTTTTAAAAAAAATATTATTTTATTTTACTAATTTAAAAAAATTTAAAACATCATCTTTAACTGTGTGAAAAGGTCATTTTATCCCTTCTTTCATCAGATCCGGTATTGTTATCGCTTTTGTTGATCTCGTCGACTTAGTCGTTGCATACCTCGCTTACGATCGATGTCGAGGGAAGAGGACGGTTTTATAAGCAGTAATGGAGTTGTTTGGGAAGAAGGGTTGATCATGATCATTAAAAAATATTATTTTTAAATTTTTTTAAAGTAAAAACGTTGTAGGAAAAGTTTTAAAAAGTATAATTTTTAAAAAAAAATTCGCCCAAAGTCTTAGGCTAAATAATTGGCATCTTCGTATTCTCATGAACTCGCACGGTATCTGCAGTGGGTGCGTGCACGAGTTTCTTTAGGACAAGAAGCGAGTCAAGTACTTGGCTGACATGACCCGAGTTGAAGACGCCGAGGCTGGGGAACAACAACCAACGATGTGGTCACCGAAGCCCGAGCCGGAAAGGCATCGTCAGGCGGCCACATGTTCACGTGGTCGTGGTGGGCGCCCGCCCGCTCGCTCGCTCGCTCGCGCGGCCGAGCGGTCGCAGGGCATCCGACGTTGGTGTCGCCTTCCGCTTGTCGGTTGCGCCTCCTTTTCAGGTTCCTTTTCGTTGGTTTGTGATGATGATTCCACCTTTTCCCTCTCTCTGACCCATCTATTTTAGCCCTCTGTTGCTAGTTATTTAAGGACAAAGCGAAGTTACTCTCGTCTCTCTCTCTCTCTCTCTCTCTCTTCGATAGCTGGAAAGAGAGAGAGAGAGAGAGAGAGCAACGCAAAGATTGCCGACCTTCACGGAAGCCTCTCAACCTTCTGCCTGCACGAGTCCAAAAGCTGAATAGGCTGCCCATTGCGTGTCTGTAGTTTGTACCACTCCCTGCTTTTACTATATCCAGATACACACATCAAAGTTGTAGGGGAGATGAAAAAAAAGCCCTCCAGCCCTGGCCTTTTGTGGCCGCTCCTCCTCACCTTCCCTGTCTCATCTGTCTCTAACGAGGGATGAAACAAGACAAAAGATTCGAGGGCAAAGAGAGAGGATGCCAGCGTTGGGCGGTGGTATTGAGAGGCTGGTGGCGCCAATATTGTGGGCCGGTGTTTCACTGCCCTGGTTTTGTGTATACCGACTTGTGTTCCTCTGAAAGCAAAAAAATGTGCAATCAGCGAATATTTTTTCAAATCAGAAGAAAATTTTAAAGTTCAATAATAATAAAAAAAACAAAATTTTGACACAAAATTAATATACTATGGTAACTCTTTATTTAAAGAAAAAAAATTAACTTTTTTTTTGTCATGTGAAATGAGTTATACTTAAAAGAAATCCTCTTTAAATATACATTTTTTCTTTCATATCTTACACTCAAATTCTTTCTTTTCATCTTACTTTTTCACCTTATGAGATATTTATAAGAGAACCAAATACTTAGATTAATTGTTAGAATGTTCGGATCCCAAAAACACTTGTCAACGTGGACAGATACTTTACAAAATAATATTAACATTTGGATTAAAATAAAATAGAGATGAAAATAAAAATAAGAGAACTTTACTCTGAATTTGACTCCTCAGTGTCTGTTTAGACGTGGCATGATGATATGATACCTTTAAATTAGTATAAGGTTATCTTAACATTATGCTATTTATATTTATTTGATTTTATTAAAAACGTTATCATCTAAGCAATCATTCATTAGTCATCCGTCGTCGTATGGTAGATACTACTTTAAACTTCTCATGATGGCCCTATCACCATTATATGGTACTGTTCGTAAGACTGATTTCGTTGACATGATCCAGCAACCCAGCATGGCTAATGATTGCAGGTTCAGAACTCGATAGTTCTTCATCAATCGACAAGAGGCAGCGGTAGAAGTTTTCGAGAGGCAGTTGTCATCCATCTTACTCATGTACGTGTACTCAAGCGTAGATAAAGCTAAGACTTTAAATGGGACCACCCTGTGATTTGTACACCGATGTCGTACCCTTAGCCAAGCCTTTACACCCGGTGGTGATGTTGCCAACCTTGGGGAATAAGCCCTGGCCACAGTCCTCTCCGACCGGTGTCTGTCAGACACAACACAAATGCTGTGGTTGTCTTCAGAATATTTTTATTATCATGATGATGATAATATATGTGTTATGATATGCCTGATAAATGATAGCTGAAAAAATTATCATCATAATAAATATATATCTATATATATAGCGATTTGCAACAAATAGGTGGCTGATATGAGCTCATTTTAGATTATTTCTGTAATTAGTTATCTTCATCGTCTCGATTTCTATATTTTAAAAAATTATATTGAAATATTTATAGTTACGAAAATAAAGTATTGAGATCTCTATACAAGATTAAAAATCAATAAAGAGAAAGGTTTTTGTTGAAGCAACGAGATCAAATATTTTATTTTCGTATATATAGAAATCTCAATCTAACTTTTGAAAGTATAAGGATCGAGATATTAAAGATTTATAATAAAGACTCATGTAATCGAAAAGCTTTGGCTTTCATATATAATCCTAATGACTCATGTATGCTTTACGTAGTGTGTTATTTTTGCAAATAGAGATAGATTATTTTTGTGACTTAATGCTTAATAGCAACTTCTTTTGTAACTTTAAACTTATCTTCTTAAAGAAATACTTCGGTAATTCGACCGATTAACTACAAATTATTTGTTTAGGTGAAGGCATGAGAAAACGGAACGAAAAATCATCTAAATAAGAAAATGGCAGGATGAGACATGAAAGAAATATAGACTTGAAGAGATACAAACAAATCGACTCATTATATTTCGTGCATAAGTATTTGCCCATCGGAATCGGAGGTTCGGATGGAGTTTCTTCACATGCATGCACCTCGCAGGAATGAACAGTAACGATTATAATAAGAATGCAGCAAATGCAGTCACTGTTTGAAACCACTCGATCAAATCTTGTTAACATGAACACAACTTTGCTTGCTTGTACTTGGAACATTTTGTGGTTGATTGAGAAGCCAAAGTTGATGAATCGATTAATGTTCTACTTGTGTTTGCGTGTGGAGTCTCTGTCTCCACTGTAGAATTATCACCATATCTTGCTTTCATATCAATATGGTATTAGACATTCGTTCCATCCTGGCATCATCCGGTTGCATCGTATGATAGTGATGCAGTCAGTTTAAGCAACACCGACACTTTTCATAAGCTTTTTTGCGGAAAGTTCCGATCCATGTGTTTGATAAGCAACACCAACACCACTGCATTCACAGAAAGAGAGAGAAAGAAGAAGACGATCTGTATCACACTGCACCGAGGAGTACTGATGGTGGAAGAGTGGGGTTCACAGGCAGATAGATGGAGACAAGAAACATTCCACAAGGAGCCCAGAGGAAAGGGCTCCCTGCCCCACGCCACCGCCAACTTGCATCAGAGCCGAGTAGCCAACCTCCAAACTCCAGAGCATAGGCTGCCGTGACGACCTGTACCGATATTTATACGCCCAGTTATGTGCGAAGGTAACGTACATACATGTGCAGGGAACCCTGACATTGGCCTCGGCTCCCTCCCTCTCGTTCTTTACGTCTCCGACACACTTGTGGGTCAAACCTCTCAGGCCATTCCATTATAATTAATGTCACCCTCTCCACAACTGCAGATTTCCATGATATAGACCGCACAGGGAGGGAGAGGGAGAGGGAGAGAGAGAGAGAGCGAGAGAGAGACAGAGAGAGGAGATTCCATTCCATTCCAATCTTAGGCTACGCTCTGTAGGTTCTAATGCAATGCCAACATACCTTATTGGATAGCATATTGCATTTATTGCAGGGAATAATTGTTCCTTTAAGGTTGTATATATAATTCCTCAGGCTGGTTCGGGAAGCTCAGTGGTTTTTGTGTGCCTTCTGCTGCCTTGAAAGAAATGGAGCTCGACGAGCATGGCTTCTTGGAGGAGCTTATGTCCCTGAGGAGAGACGCGTGGGACTCGTTTCCGGCTGCAATGGGGGAGCTCTTCTCGTGCGACGGGAGCTTAGACTGCTTCCAGCAGACCCCTGGGTTGGTCCCTCCCAGTTTCACGGCATTCGACGCCGGCGTTGCCATGCCGGTGGAGCCTAATTACGACTTCTTGAGCGAAGTGTACTGTCCGCTCGGCGGCGTCTACTCGGCGACTGCGGCGGCGCCGGAGATCCAGTCCTCGTCGGTGCGGTCAACGCTGGATGACGGTGACCATGGGCAGAGTGCTTGCAAAGTGGAGATGGGCCAGTCTGCGGAGGCGTCGGTGATGTTTGGACCGGGTGGCGATGTGGAGAGGAAGAAGAAGAAGAAGCTGGAAGGCATGCCTTCCAAGAATCTAATGGCGGAGCGGCGGCGGAGGAAAAGGCTCAATGACAGGCTCTCTATGCTGAGATCCGTCGTTCCAAAGATCAGCAAGGTAGGTGGATGATTCCTTGGGTTCATTCGACCTCCAGATTGCACTGACACAAATCTGCGTCCACAAGATGGACAGGACGTCCATTCTCGGGGACACCATCGATTACATGAAGGAGCTCCTGGAGAGGATCAAGCACCTGCAGGAGGAGATCGAGGTCGACCCGGAGCAGGCGAATCTGTTGAGCATGATCAAGGAGTTGAACTCCGATGAGGTGTTGGTGAGGAACTCCCCCAAGGTAGGTAACATTTGCCGGTCTCGTGCTTGGCTGAAGCTACACCTCACTGACCGACTCTGAATCGACCTCGTAGTTCGACGTGGAGAGAAGGGAGAACGACACTCGAATAGAGATCTGCTGCGCGGCCAAGCCCGGTCTGCTGCTTTCCACGGTGAACACCCTGGAGGCGCTGGGGATGGAGATCCAACAATGCGTCATCAGCTGCTTCAACGACTTCGGCATGCAGGCCTCTTGCTCCGAGCTGGTAAAGATCAGTGGCCCTCGCTCTTCTCTTGATCTTTGCGACGATTTAGCTGCTAAAATCTTGAACTGCTGCTGGCGGCGGCGCAGGACATGGATCCGAGGACGGTGGTGAGCGCCGAGGACATAAAGCAAGCACTGTTCAGGAACGCAGGATACGGAGGGAGGTGTTTGTAAGGAGGAGATGACGCCGGGTCTCGTGTACATGATCTCTCCATTACTGTAATGGTTTAGTACTACTGGTACGGAATGTGACTACCAATGTGAAGGGTGTTTGTGTAGCTACTTCGCATTGTGACGGCAGACGAGATTGCTTTGGTGTAAGAGGATTTGTGCTTAGAAGATGTGTGTTGTTGGCACCGATCTGTATCCTGATGACTGACTGCTTTAGTCTCCATTTTCACTGAGACATTCATATTCAATCTAAGCAAATAAATGTGTACATATATATATATATATATATATATATAATGAGAATATTCATACATGATAATGGTTAAAAAAAATTAAAGAATAGTTTAATATTGTTAAGAATTATCGATAATTTAGAAAGGTTAATTTCTTGATTGAATAATTGGCGTCCAATCTAATGTTAGTCTATCATGATCAATTTGACCATTTGCATTGGTTTGACCTATTTAGTACGATTAATGATGCATTAATCAATCAAATGTATCTACGAGGAAGAACAGATTGATGCGTTAACCGTGTGAGCTTAGGGCTTACGTGCTTTAGAATCGGGAAAGGTGAGATAAGTACTAGTAGATGAAGGATCGGGAAAGGCTGCATGTATGGATGTATGTAACAATGTATGTTACATGGCATATTTAAGCTTTCGCATGTTGTGATTGAGATGCGAAATATGTTGACTCAATCTTCATGTTATATCTCATGTGCCAAGGGGGGGGGGGGGACCACGGCAAAGTAGTAATATCATATCAACTTTATAGACGGTCAAGATTGAGGCAATCAGGGAAACTGGAACTGTTGTCTTTTCCGTTGGCCTTTGCGAGAAGCTGTCGGAGACTCTTACCATATCGCAAACGCTGCAGACTTGAGAGTAATCTTTCTTCGCCTCCCTCCCCCGTGAGGCTCAAAAGTGAAGGGGAGTTGCGACCCCCCTGTTTGAGATCACTTGGAACTATTGCTATATCCAACGGCGCGGTTTCAAAGGATTGAAGTGATGTCCATCTCGTGAGTGCCGTACAATCCGACATCTGAATACGTAGCTACAGCTTTATGACGCTAGCAATGGATTTGTTCCTCTGCCAAAAGAGAAAAGAAACAATGGCAAATTTTCTACTTTTTTTTTTTCAAGATCATCTTTTTGGTGTATTTTTTTTATTTTTTAAAAATAATATTACTCTTGTCGTTCGTGCCATCATGGCCATCTCCATCTCTAGTCTTGTCCTCATCTGTCGTCTCCAGCCTCATCCTTATTCGTAATTCATCCATTAACGCCTTGTCCTCCTCATGAGAGTCTCGTTCAATTCAACAATAATAAAATAATAAATTTTAAAAAATACTTTTACAAGAATTAAGACGTTTTGAAGGGAAACAATTTTTTTTAATTTACCCAAGAAACAACAGGATTAATCTGATCCGATCCTCATCAGAGTATAATCAATCCAATTTGATATACACCAGAAAGCCAACGATTTAATTCAAATCCATGCCATGTCACATGACGTTTCCAAGCCTGCAAAACTGACATTCATTGCCATATGTTTTCCGTGACATAAAGTCGGTTGAATTGACCGCTACGTATATGATTCTCTGCGAATCTAATTTCAATATATACACCCTCAAGTTGTTATCATATGATACAGCATAGCTCTAAAAAGAAGTTCTACATAAATACAATGATCACAAGCGAGAACCAAAATGCCTGTGAAAAATGTAATCTCAAGAAAACCACATGATTTCAATGATCATCACGAGAAAGAACCAAAAAACGTGTGAAAAATCTACCGTGGCCCTGTCATGACCCTGCCTTAGTTCCCACTTACGGTGACGATGCTGCAGACACATTTGTCCATTCACCGAGCAGGAGCACGCGTAATACAAAAGGCAAACAAGCAAATATCGACAGCAAGGCTACCAAGCAACTCTTAGAACCAAGCCATCCACCATATATACATCTTTCCGAGGTTTTTGAGTGAGATAGCCTCATCGATTAGGCGTTGAGCCTGTCCTTCTACAGCCAAGGGCAAAGAGGGTGCTGCTCCAACCCCGACCACTATTCCTTGAAGACGTGCCTTGATATTGCTGATGGCCCTCTGAAATTTTTGCACATACAGAATCATTAGACAAAACCTAGTAGTGGTTACAAGTCTGCTCGTCAAGTAATGGTGGATAAAATATAAAGATATATATAGTATATAACAAACCTGTGCATGAGGATTTTGAACTTCCACTCCGCTTGATTTGTGAGATTTGGTCCATTCCACTAAGGGATCATGCAGGAAAGTTTCCAAAACACTCATCAAAGTCTCTCTGTGTGTTCGTAGCACTGAAAGTGTGATCTCGCATACCTTCAAAAAGACACCTTTGTATCCAGTAATGCCCAGACCATCGATCATGTTCTGCACAAAAGCATGTGAGCAGCGGAAGGAAAAAGAGGCAAAAATAAATACCATATAGAATTTACCTGGGTTAGCCTGAAAGGCACCAGCTCAGGCTTATCCAGTAGTAAACCTTTGTCAAATAAGCAACTAAAATCAACATGAATGCAGTCACCAGTAGTTGAGTCAAATAGAATGTTCTCACCATGCCTGTCACCTAGACCGACAATGTGCCCAACCATGGACCAAACAGCACAGGTATGTGCATAAGCCACCCTTGCTCGAAACCAAGCAGCTGGCTCAGAGAATGTGGTCAAGAACCATTTGTGGAAAACAGGAGGGAACATGGGAAGGATTTGTGATTTCAACATCTCCTCTTCAGATGTCTTGCACTGATCATATATGTTCTTGATTTTAGGATTTGTCTTCTGTCTGTCAAACTTTCCACTAGTTATGTAGATGTCCTGAAGAATGTGACGGAGGCCACGAGTATGCGGGACCCACTCCACCATCCCGCAATCCTCAGTAAGAGGGATCACAGCAAAGGTTCGTATGTACAGCTTTCGTCTGCGGCTCTCAGGAAATTTGGATAACAGACGATTAATCATTGTAGTGAATTCCATCATCCGTGCATCTTTCCGCAAGTCATCCTTTGGCTTGCAGAGGAACGGACGCTGAACACCATCGCTTCCAAGAAAAACCACCTGAAATTCCAAATTTATCATCCCACCAAAATTGGATTATCATGGAACATACATGCAACTCAATGAGAAACATATCTCTTATTAGGACGCTTTTCCCTCAACAGTCAGAATACCAGGATTAGTTAAATGTGATGTATTTGTCATTGACAAGTAACTTTTAAGTGCATAAAGAAAATGGTCATGAAACCATGTGAAAATATTTTGCCTGACGTGCTGTGTATATTGCTCTAGAATTTACTTTTATAAGAATCAAGAAAAAAAAAATGCATCAAATCAAGGATAGGACGGATATGCCCCTAGTAGCCTTACAAGTTTGTACAAAAAAAAATCCTTAGACAACACAAAATTGCGAGAGCCTAAAACTTCTATCTTTCTCGCCGATCATTTGACAATAACTAACAAAATCATTTTCTTAATTTCATCATCTTATTTTCTTATAAATTATTTTTACTTTAAAATAGAAAATAGGTTGACTTGACTATATATCTTGAAGAAATAAGCAATAAAAGGAGATGATAATCACGTTAATAAATCGTATTTGAAGTTTACATTATGCAAATGGGTTTCAGATTATCATAAGTTCAACTTGTGCAAGAAGTCCCATCTAAATACTTATACTAAATTTTGTGATCTCAGTTGTTCTCCACCCACATTATAGGGACACCTTACAACGTTTCTATCTTGTTGGCCGCACGTTGGAAAACCAATAAGTATGATTGGTACCTTTTTCGGTCGCTGAAGAGAGGAAAGGATTTCGGCCTCATCTCCTATGCCAGATATCATAGCATGATTAGAGGCTGAAAATACATCAAAGCTAGGAGAATCCATAAGACTTGCATCATAAGTCGGTAAAGTGACAGTAAGAGCCTGCTGGACTGGCAATATGATTCCTAGAGGCATCATTCTCTTCAAGGTACTGAACTCAGTTGAGATATTAATTGTTTTTGCCTTTGGCTGTCCAGGATGAAAGCACAACTTAATCAGGTGATCAATCAGGCTGGCAAATTGAATAAATAGGCCACTAATTTCACTCCCAATTCGAGATCTTCTCGCAGCTTGTATTATCTCAGCAGCAGCATCACGCCTTGCAGCAACTGTTGACTTTGAAACTGCAGCCATCATCCAAAGTGCTTGCTGTGGAAATTCTTGTAGAACTAATGTAATTATATGTTTGACAATTCGAACTATTTCTTGACTCTGGTGGCAGATGCGAGAAACCAATTGAGATAGTACTGTTAGCCATTGATATGTCGGCAGATCCTTTAGACAACCCCGCAAAATGCTCAAGATCTGACAAAACAGAAAATGAGCATCGCAGCAATTAGAAAATAAAAAAAACACTGAAATATGCGAGAACAAATTTTGTTTACCCTTGTGAAAACAGTTTTCATAAGTTTATCAGATGAAGAACAATCTCTGTAATATATGCTTCCAAACTCAAACCAGAGTGTTAGCAATCTTGGCAGTGCTTGAAAAAGGTTCTTGTGTCCTTTGTGAAGTCCTTTCGCATAAAACAGCAACACATCAGGTAGGTAAGACCACCATGGTTTTTCCTCCGTTGATGGATTCAAAGAGCTACCAGCAATACAGGACTGCATTGCAAGATTATCTTCTTGGCGCTTCCTAGCGTCAACAAGAAGATCATCACAATATTTTGCCATGAAAAAGTATCCCTTTTCCCACTTGGGTTGCAAGTCCCTCACTCTAGAATAATTCTTCAAAATCTCTTCCTTCTGCTTTTGACCTGTATAGTGGATCCATCTAGTATAGAGGAGAATGATTTTAGCCAAATCTCGATTCTCCTTCGACGCTTGTGTGGTAATAGGAATGTCTGGATCTGGAACAAATGGCTGCAATTCAGCTATAGCATGATCAGACTTTCTAATAGTCCAGAGAAGTTTAGCCTTCTCCATGTGAACATTTGGAGCACCTGAAGCATGTGCCTCTAATATAGCCCGTTGAGCAGTCTCATGGTGACCAGCAGAACGACAAAGCTTCGCATATTGAAGCCAGCAGGTTCCAACTTGAGCACCCAAATTATTCGTTCTGAAAACTAACCTGCGAAGAGCTAACAGTGGCTCTCTCGCACGCAGCGATGGTTGTGTGATCCTCAAACGATTTTCCCAGTCCTTAGTCACCTTTAAAAATTTTGGATCATCCAATGTGAAAGTTGTTCCAAGAAATGAATCTTCCCCAAGAAGAGCACTGTAATCTTCCAACTCACATAGCATGTGAAGTTTCACTATGTATGGATATGCACGCACATATGAGTCCATACCAGCTGCTGCTAATGGAGCAAGTAATGCTTGTTTAGACTGTGCAATTCTCTCAGCAACCAAGAATTGGTCTTTATTCATCATTGCCTGGATTATCTTGGCGAGGCCCATGTCAAATGAAGCATTGCTCTCAGAGTTACTACAGACTAGACCTTCTTTTTCTGCAGCAGAAAGATATTCATCCATCAGATCCCATCTACCCAACCTCCATGCTGCCTGTACACCTTGCATGCACCATGTTTTCTCATACTGAGGTAACCTAGATTTCAGACCATCTACATGTGTTACCATAGCCTGAAGGTGGCACATGTTAAGCATGCAATTGAGAACATCTGAATGTCTTTGAACTGAAGAAGGCTCCATCTGCAAGGCCTGTTCACATAATGTCAATACTTCTGCCCAATTTCCTGCTTTCTCATTTATTAGAAGTTGATCTTGCAGTTTTGATACTTTCCGCAGATTTGCCAAACCAGAAAGGCCATCAGGCTCATCTAAACCACTGTATATCTCCATAAAAAACGAAATGTCTTCAACAGAAAAGAGATTGTCTAAATTGCTTCTTGCACCAGCTGGATCCAAGGAACCTAACTTCCCAGGCTTGTTTAAAGATTCTAAACCACTTGTGGCAGCTGGATTGAAGGAACCTGATGTCTCCCGAACATATGACTCAAAATACATCAATGCACGAGCATGAGCTTGACATCTGAAGGAGGCCTTAGCAAGGGTAACTTTAGGAATGGAAGATAACAGCTCAACTACATTACCTATAGCCTCATTTTCAACTTTCAATCCCAGTGCTTTCTTTGAGGCTGTAGTGTGAAAAGTCTGGGACAGAACAGTTTCTTGTCTGAGATCATCAACCCATTGCCCCAGATTATCAAGAAGAGTAAAAACAGCCTGTATGCACACTTCACTCTGTCCACCAGCAGCTCCATGCACTGCAGCTCCACTGTTCCCTGAAGCTGCAGCATTAAGAACAGTTAAGATTTCCTCGGTTATGCTGTTCCTCGCCTCAACTGTGCCATGGCAAACAACATTCAGTACTAAATAAGGAAGCAAATAGGCAGCTGTCTGCATGTCATGTCGTACTATTCCACGGCATGCACTGAAAATACTGTAGCGTGTACCAGTTGAATATGCAGTTAATTTCCTGATCCAAAAGAAAATCCACCTCCGGAATGACATGGAAGGACGATAAACAGGGCCAATACCTGCTGAATCAGTTACAATTGGAAGTTGGAACCTTGAAGTTAAACATGGTGCAATAATTTCCTTGACATAATTAGAAAAGCGATCCCACAATCTTTGACCCCTGGTATTCACCTCACTACCACCAGCAACCCTATCCTCAGATGTACATAGATTTTCATTGCCTATATTCTCACTAAGTGATGCTTGACAGCCTGCTAGCTTGAGAAGCTCCTGTATAGCCAAGGCAGCTGAATCCTGGACAATGGTATCAGAAGCAGATCTGAATGTCCTTGCTAGATGCTTGTGAATTAATTCAAAAATTAGATCATCATCAGAGCATTCAATCTTAAATCGCTCAGAAGATATTCCTTTAAATTTAGCTGGGTCTACAGCACCAAGGGCACCTAAGCAATCTGCACAGACTAACTTCAACCGTTGGCCGACTGCTGTCCTTGATTCCTCTGCGCACCCTCTTAATAACGATGAAATCAAGGAGCTTATGACATCCAAATCTACAATTGACTCATCAGCAATCAGTGCAGTAACTTCTTCTCTTCTCAAAATCAACAGTTTGCTTAACTCACATGCCATCATATATCTTACATTTAGACTCTCATGATTAAGGCCATCAACAGCATCTTGCAATTGATCATGCAGAGACGTTGATCCCCTTGCCTCTTGTATGACTTTGTTCACTTCAGATAAAGCTGGAATGGTGGGCAACAGAGGAAGCTCCCTTATATGTTGCCTTAGTAACAGCCGATTCTCAACAACAAGATCTTCCAAAATACAAACAATTTTCTTTAAATTAATAGAAGGGTTTTCTTTGCATCTTTCCAAGCATGGAATAAAGGCAGCTACAATCTGTGAGATAACATGTTTGGTGCTGGAAGGTGAAAGTTTAGCCAGCTGCTTAATAAAAAAATGCAACACACTGAGACCTTCAGCTTGAAGTGCTTCTTTATCAATGGCATACATTAAAAGGACCATAATTTTGGGAAGATGTGTACTGAGGTAAGGACCCATCATCTCAGTCAACTTTTCTATCCGCTTCAAGGCTTGTTTCTGAAACCAGATATCTTCAGAATGAAGCATTTTCCTGTCAATGCTATTAAGGAGACCAACAAAATGATTCTTGAGAAATCCTGGAAGGTCATCTGAACATGTCAGGATTTTGGCTATTTCTTCAACCATCATAGGAATTCGAGAGGTCCTGAAAGACAACAAAAATAACAAGAACTTAGAATGAACGGAGCATTATCTAATGCCTAATGCATGAAGTAGAAATGTTAAATTTATCACCTCCTCTCGGTCTCATCCATATCCCCTTCCCCAGAAAAGCATAAAAGTTCATCCAAAAGTGCTGGTAAAGCAGCTGCAAATAATTCTTTGTTACCAGATCCTGTTTGAACATGATAAAATTCCAATACAGAGGATAGCTCCTTCCCATCTGCATGGAGAAGAGCAAAAGCAAGCACTTTGGGCAGCCAATTGACAATCAATGGTACAACATCTGTATTTAAGTGGATCGCTAGTTCATGCAAAGTGATAATTGCTTGATCATTATCCTTGTGTGAAACAATAAGCTTTGGTATGACAAAAGGGACAATTTTCCCAATAAATTCCTCAATCTTTATACCAAGAACAGCCCCTGCAAATTCTCTAATCATGGCGGGGCGACTCACAAGTCTTGAAGAGAAATATTCATAAAGCTCATCACGAATGCAAGAAAACTTGGAAATGACTGATTCAAATCCTCCTTTACAAGAGAAATGGGGGGACTTTTGTATAAATCTTGATGCAGTCATTCTAACTATTTGATTACAGTTGTCAAGCTGCTCGATAAACAAAATAAGCGAGTAAAAGAACATGGGGCCACGGATGTCACTAGAATTCATAATGGCAGCTGTTGATTCCAGAAGTGTCATTAGGACCTCAGCATCTTCAGCAGCTGCCAAAGCATGTTTTAGTTTGTCCATAAATCTTTGTTCATTAGTATTGTCACTTCCTTCCACATCATTAAACAATGGCTCCAAAATATTATCCTCTAGGAAGCAACTTATCTCCATGCAAAAGGCTTCCCTCACGGCCTTTACCTTGTGGAGGAGTAAGTAATCAATACACTCACTCCACTTCGTTCTTGTACTTAGAAGAGTATCTTGAGATGAATGCCTTAGAATTCTTGGTAATATTTGAACACATGCAACATAGAATTCTTCTGATGAATCATCATATAGAAACTCAAAGAACAGTGTCTGAAATCTAACAAAACCAGTGTCACAATCAGATTTTATGCTTTGCTGCTTAGGCATAGATATAGTGTTAGAAGATAGCCCTTTATTGTGCATTACTCCCATGTCACAATGAGGGCACCGAAATCCTCTCAGAAGATCCATTGTTTTTGTCTGCCTTTCATAGTGATCACCTAGAAATAATTTGCAAGGACTTCTATTCTGATCGTCAAAGGTATCTGAAGAGCTATGCAAACATGACATATAGCCAAGTGAAAAGAGAATACTTTTACCAATTTCGACACTTCTATATCGACCCACTGACCTGTAGCATTAAGCGGCTATTCATCATATCTTGAATTCAATAAGATGACATTTATATAACATACTGGAAGAATTAAAAGGTCTGTTGATCATGCATTTCAATATTGATTGTGTTAGTACCTTTGTGCTGTTACAAGGTCTAATTACCAAATACCTTCCCAGTAAAGCATCGTCAGTCTACTAAGTAGTGAATCAACAAAACAAAAAATCCCTTCTATAGGAATGTTCACAACACAATTAAAAAATGATATGATTTTTTTTATGGTACATCTAATTACAACCATTTTATCAACAAAGAAGCATAAACCACTTATAAGGTATCAGGTCTTCGAGTTTACTGATTATCAAGTTGGATCAGATCTACATAAGTTGGCATCGGCTGCTACCCAGTCCTGCATATACTTGCAAAGTAGACATAGTCATGATGTTGGTCATATCTAACAAAGTTTAAACCCATTTCTGTTTGAGATGTTATTATCAAGTCAAGCTAAATTAGGTAACTACCAATCAACTCTAAAGTCAGCTTTCCACTGACAAACATGGTGACGAATTTGAAACTGATTGACAATCTTAAAATATCTACCCAAAAGGAGGAAGTTACTACTGCAGAACAAATAGAATATAACATGAAACAAAATCAGACATCAGAAAATAATGAGTAGACCTCAATAGAAGAAGACAAACAGCAATGGCAAAGCATGTCAAGCGTACATCTACTCACTCTAGTTTTCTTAACATGCTTCCCAGAAAAATCTGACCAGAAAATAATATGATCACTGGCATTGATGTAATAGCTTCAATACAGACTTCTTCACTTTCATCATGCATAGCCAAGTCCAGCACTTCAAGATCACTTTCATCTTTTAGTTTAATGCCGATCTTGGAGAGAGCTTGTATGCACAGACATTTTACTTTCCTGACTAGAAAAGCTTCAGCAATGAAAGAATTATTGGTCCAAGGCAGTTTCAAGAATTCCAGAAGATCAGCATATTGTGGATAACTACAGCTCCCGCTGTCTGCATCAATGGAGTCATCATCCTGGAACAACTTCATCTGTGACTGCAGAACACCTGAATGATTGACAATAGGATGATGCAATTTGGTATTGGGATGTGCAAGTACTTAACATTGTAGTCTTACAGTTTAAAAGTAAAAGCAAATCTTTAAGAAACTATACCATGCTCAGATTACTATATTAGTATAAATATTTCGCCCAAAAACTGGATATATTAGGCAGTAAAGGAATATGGAGCCTCCACGTAATTCGAAAGCACTAAGTTGACGAACTTACACATAGACCCCAAATTCTTATAGTGCATACATGGATAGCATGCCATAACCAAACAACTGAGCTTGAGATATATCAAACACATGGTGCCATGAATCATACATCACCACACATGCATATGGCCACAAGCAAGGACAAATGTTTACTAGCTGAAAATATGACTTTGAAGTTCAAGATTATCCCATGTACAGGACACTGTACAGGATCAGAAAAGTAATGGGTTAAACCAACAATCTCTCATCTTTTAACAGTTCTTACTCCATGGGTACCGCCATACAGGACACCATGTCACCAACCATCTTTGTTGTACCCAGATGCAACAACATACACAACAAGGTCAAAATTAAGGTGTAACAGTCTTTCACCAGCTTCTCGATTAGCAATCAGAACCTTAGTGAGAACATATTTTTATTTAGCATGGTAGAAACATATAATATGGAGACCAAGGTGAAGGGATCCTATAATCTTTGCAATCTTAGGTTACCAATGTGAACTGAAGAGAGAAGAGAGTAAGAATGCTGATGATCATAGGCTGGTGCTGGATCCTTGAAATGAAAGGTGAAAAATATTCTCAGAGGAAACACGACAAAAGTGGAGGATATATATGACCTCTGAAATATGGAAGATAAAAGTTGGACATGCAAGGTGTTGCTCTTTTTTTCCCCCCTTATTTCTTACTTTGTTCCCATTTTCATTTTGTTGTTTTTGTCTTCTTTTTTCTCCTTTAAACTTTTGTGTAAAACTTTTTGTAAATAAATTCTTTCTGGATGGTTTCCCACAGTTGGTTCTTTAAAAAAAATTTGAAAATATTGAAAAAGAAAGAAAGGTCACAGTGCTGTACATTTGTTATTATTCACCAAAAGAACTTCCTAAAAAATTATGCTAAAATGAATGCATAACTGAATCATCCACTTGGTAAACAATTTAAGCAAAAGAAGTGTATCAGCATCATAAAAACAGCAACATAAGAGTCAGCTTAAAGAAAATGAACACCACCATCTATCTAAACAGCATTATATTATGTAACATTGCAATGGTGTCACAATCTACAGTTCATTACTGGAAAGTTCTATGGCTTGCATTAACTGATCGCCTATAAGTTCGTGGTAAACAAGCATTTGCAGGAAACTAAAGGCATAATTATCCCATGAATGAACTGAGTTGATTATTACTCCAATCTAATGAAAAGGATGACAGAATATTTAGGACCGCACCTTGAAGACACAATATGCTGTGAACTGCTTGTAAATAGGTAGGCAAATCAAATGAAAGTAAGCTTGAATTCTTTGCCTGTATCATAAAATCTTCAATTAGGCCAAAGAGTTAACAAAGAAAAATGAAAATAAATGCTAAGCCATTAGTTTGCAACACTTTTGTCTGATTATTATCGGCGAACCTGCTTACATATCCAAGGCATCCAGGAAAACAATTGATGGAAAATTCTAGAAGACAAACTGTCATTAGGATAAGCAGAAAAGACGAGGCTGAGAATGCTAAGAGCTCTTATTGTTGTTTCTGGTTTTAGTGCAGAAGTTTTCGTATGAACAGGTTTTGATAATTCAAGAAACACAGAAATTGATCTCCACAGCTCTTTTGCAAATTCTTTCTTGCGTTCATTCACCAAAGAAGAATTACATTCAACATCTACAGAAAAATCTGAAGCATCCAGTGTGTTTGCTTCTGCTGCCTTTTGACGCTTACACTGAACTTTGACAACAGTGTCAGACAATCTTTTCTCACCAACTTTAGGCAAATGAGATTTCTTAAGACTGGCCAATGACATGCCAAAGTTATGATCATCTTCAACCTCGGAAACATTGTTGGAACAAAGAATATCAATTGCCACCCGGATACACTCAATCAGTGGTACACAAGGTCTTGGCAAGCATAGCATCTTAACAAGGTTTACAGGCTCCCAAATTTGCAGAGGGCAGCTTTTAACAATTCGTATATAAGCACTGCAGATTGCTACCTGATAGAATTAAGTCAGTACCATCTTGGGAATCCAAAAGACAATTAAACAATACCAAAAATGTATATAGATTGACCTGAAGTTCAGGGCTTTCAGTGCTCTCTAAGGATCTAGAGAAAACATTAACAACATCACCAGCTGTCGATTCAAGAATGTCATGCTGACAAGACAAATGCAGTACATGAAGGCATGCACCCATAGAAGAATCATATGCAGTGTTTCTGCAAAGTGATAGTGTATCACAAGAGGGGAAAAAAAACTTTAGAAAAGAAACAGAAAAGTTATAGACTTGACATTTATGTAGATTTAAGAACAAGGAAATTCTAGATAACAAAATTCCCATAGGCAATTTTTGGGGATATAAATTGATCATGTACAGATGCAGCTATAACTTCAACCAGAAAATATAAAGAGCATTGCAAAATATCCTGTTAATATGAGTACGAATATACCATGCCACAAACGATTATTTCAGAAAGGGGCCTCCTCCTCTGGGAGGCCCTGGAATCCATAAAACATCTGTGCAGCAGATACGGTGCACGTATCAGACAGGTATAAATTATTCCATGTCACGAGTAAATATTTCAGAAATGAGCCTCCTCATCTGGGAGGCCCCAGAATCCATAAAATATCTGAGCAGCAGATTGGGTGTACATATCAGGTTGAAGTTACATATTTGCATTGTAGTGCCACCCTTAACGGGAACTGCTTCTGGGTTCTTCACTTTGCAAATTAAGAATAAACAAAGAAAGTATTGCACATTGCAATTATGGTCAAGGATTAAGTTAGTGCCATTACTAAATGATTAGTATACAAAAACAAGGCTTCTCGATAAAATAAGAGATAATAGGATGTAAGGAAGACCTAAGCTAGACCCTTTAATATAAATAATATTTACTTGGAATATAGAATGTTAGAGTTCACTTATGCAATTTAAAGTTTTAAACAAACATACCTAACATGGTAGCCTAAGTGGTACACATATAAAAGCAGATTTCTGAAGGAAACATAATAATCACTGACCCAGGCCAATGTGATAAGTAGTTCAAGTTCTTGAGGAAAAAAACATCCATAAGAAATAATCATATTATTTGGGTTAGTTTTTAAGGCTTAACAATTTAAAGGTCAACAAAGTTATGTAAAATTCATGTGAGTAGCTAGCATATGACTTCAGAGAACATTGTATGACTTCTGAAAATCAGTGCTTAAATTTTTCTCGGACTATGAGTTCTTATATAGTATCATGACTTCATTTTCTTTGTATCATGCCTAAAACTCCACTTTCTTCATTGTTCGTCAGAAGGTTATTTCCTTGTAATAGTCTAGATCATCGGCTAAAATCAGCATCATTATCCATGCAAAATGAGAGAGATTGTTATGAAAATATAGCTTCTTATCAGGCCTTGCTTTATTCTGCACCAAATGATGTTTTACTAAAAGAAATATTGCCAAGAAAAAGCATGCCACTGATTACTCTCCAATAACACTCGTCTTATATACATCCTTAAAGAATCAAATTGTAGCTATCAACTTCCAAGTTCTGACAATTGAAGCAAATCCAAACATAAGCCTATGAAACTTAAGTACTAGCAAGAAACAAACTTGGCATACCTGAACGCCACAAATTCCTTGTCATCTTGACCCAATATGCATGTTATTGAACGGATGATATTTTCGACAGGAATTATATCTGCATCTATTACTGTTGCTGCTAAACGTGCAAAATCAAAACAAGCCTGTTTGCACAACAACAAATCATCATGGCGTACATAAAAACAAGTTGAACAACATGAATACAGAATTCTATCGACAGATATAATCGAGAAGAACTGACCTACCATGTGCAAAGTTGCATCCCCATAGCACAGAAGAGAGCAGACTGCATAAGCAAATGAGACATTGACGAGCCCTTCCACATAGAGTGTTCCTTCCATTAGACACTTGTTAACAAGTCTAATATTCCACGCTGCAAATGGTTGCCATCTTGTTATGTCAGTCAGATCAACTAGTACACCTAGGCCATCCAGAGGTCGGCAACAAGCTGGAAGCTCACTAAAAAGTGCAGGCGAGTTGGAAATCAGAGCAAAAGACTCGTTGAAACACTTCAGTGATACTCCATCAGAAAATGCTCTTGATTTCTTTACATAACTCGATGCAATATAAACAACATCTGTGTAGTTAAGTCAAGAAAATATGAAAAAGAACGGACATTTGGTACAGAAATGTGGAAATTAGTAGAATGAATTAACGAACTGTGCCTTGAACGACCACCATGGCATCCAAAAAGAATATGCGATAGGCTTCACGGTCTCCAGTACGGAGCAGCGAGAGAAGAGAGGCTATAGCCTCAAAGATGACTCCATGGCGAGAACTGTGAAAGTAGAACGACCACGCTTAGGGTTGTGATACTCACAAGGCAAAAATGATGGAGCATAAATTGATCTTTTCGTTCTAGGGTTGCGAGTGGGACCGAAAGGCAGGTTCCGCAAGAAATGGGAGTACGCGACCGATGACGGGAAGGACGGCGGCGGCTCGGCCGTGGTAGAACACACCGGGGAAGTTGCGAGCAGTGTGGGAGAGCAGCTTGAGGACCGCGGTGACCTCCCTCTCGTTGGCTGCCGGAGACCTGGTTAACTTGACGATCAAAGAGGAGGCAGAGAGAGAGGGGGGTTCCGGTACCTGTAGAAGAGGGGACGACATAGGCATGGAGGAGATTGGGCAGGACGGTGCGGAACTTGGTCTCGAGGGGGTCTTCTCCTGAGGATGAGGAGGAGGGGGCGGATGCTGAGGCGGCGATCCGCTCCCGCAGCTCGTGGATGAGGCTGGAGAGGTTGGCCATCCTCTCTTTCCTCCTCCTCCTCCTCCTTCCCCTTCTCTTTTACGCCCGAGCTTTCTCCCACCCTTTTGAGAGGGAAAGGGTTGACGACGTTTCCCTCGACTGAACGATCCGGGATGGGCCGTTGGGCGTCGACCCATATTGGTATGTTCCAATTGAAGCCCTGTTCTAACCAACCCATTCGTGAGCCTAATTGATACCAAATAATATGGATTGACCCTAATTGGCACCAAATAGTATGCAATTGCAGCCCTGCCCTAACCCACCCAATCGTTAGTCTAATTGATACCAAATAATATGGGTTGAGCCTAATTGGTACCAAACAATATGCAATTGTAGCCCTGTCCTAACCCACCCAATTGAAACCAAATAATATGGATTGCACCTAATTGATACGAATACAATAATTGACATTTCTTCCCCTTCGCTCATTATTGCTTCACTGGAATTAGAACACTTCCACAGGTTCATCTCTTGCTTTGAGGCCCCCCATGTCCACCCTTGCAGAACCTGTGCAGTGATACAAGCCAAAGACAAACCTTGTGCTTCACCTCTGTCAGATGATAACGAAGTATACTGTATAAATTAGATGCTATTGGATAAGCTTATGGATCCAAATAGCTTTTCTGCTTCAATGCTCCGTCATCCTTCCCATTGTCATTGACTGGTCCCCATTATCTGCTACAATGTGTCTAACCAATAATGTTATTCCTTGTCCATGGAATCAATCACTATATATCTATTATATGCACATATAGACACTTCTCTCATGAATCAATCTATCGGTGTTTATAGATCTTTCTTCTGATATAAGATGAATTTATTAATGTATTGACTTCCCGGATAAGCTAAACAAATGAGCAGAGTCGAGGTATAAGAAATATTATCTGTGGCTAGCAGAAGACAAACTCGAATCTCTTGAACCTGAATTGGATTGACTCATTCCAATCAACTACATTTTTGTCAACGCTTACCGATCGCCATGTCACAATCTGATATCCCAGAGCGAGAGACGAGAGGGGGGGGCGCAGGAAGCAGCCATGGATAAGGCCTGCACGTATGGTTGCATCGTCGCGGTGATATCATTCTTCTTCTTCGATGGGTTGACAACAAGGTTTGGACGGTGGTTGAAACCCGCGTCTGCCGGCCGCCGCGGCTCGAGTAAAGTGACCAGGCTGGAACGGCACGTGCCGCGCAGGAGCTCTGTCGGTGGCCCTTCGCCGTCACCAAGAGCCGTCCTTTCCACGTACTCACCCTGACGACGACAATACTTACGAACGCTCATGTCTCCCTCCTCGGTTTCGCATCAGATCGAAGGAAAACGGAGGAAGGAAAAGGATTCTGAAGAGCGCACGCACTAATCGAATCGCCGCGGTCGTCTCTGCAAAACACCCACGTTTCTTAGACATTAATCTCAGCTGGATTGGGGGCGTTTGTCAAACTCTTGTCATCAGGTCTCCTTGAGATTATCCAGTTCTTGTCTCTCTCCAACATCAACCAGCTGAAGTCCGTTTACTTTTATCTTTTATTTATGCGAATTAATGCCATCTTATGTGATCGCATGTAGATGATTCGAGCAAAAGAAAGAAGAAAAATGAAACACTAATAATCCTGAGACGATCACTTTGACCAGATCTTAGGGAGGGTTGCAGTCAAATTGGTTAGAGTCTCGAATCAATAGAATGAGACCTCTTTATACTCGAAGTTAGTAGACATTCAAGGTTAATGTAAAATATTAAGTATACATGAATTGCATTTGGAGAGACATCTATTTATACTATAATATAGCTAAAATTAAAGGTATACTCTCCCTGTCAAAATTTTATCTTAGAATTTGGTACTGTGACTATACTAAAGTGATTATCTATACTTTCATGAGATGCTACGTATATTTATCGGGTTTCGATTTAATATATTATAAATAATAAGTGATTGTTTGATTTAATACGTTCATTTATAAATGATAAGTGATAAACATAGTATTTGATCCGAAACCTTGCGATGAATCGATAAATTTTTTTCGAGTCAAACTAGCTGATATCTTCAAATTTAGGATAAGAATTAGATTTTAAATCCCCCCCTGAGGTAAATTTAGAATACACTATCACGAAGATAATAGTTGATTTGGAGAAAAAATATATAAAACTGTTCTTGCTATACTATGCTTAAGTAGTTCAGAATTCCATATAATGAAATGACCACATACATCGACATCAAAATGATGCTGAACAATCCTAATAGCGTGTTTAACTGCATTGTAATTAGAGCTGCATTGACTTTTGGCGTGGGAGATCAGGATCAACTGTGATCAAAGATCAACGACTTAGCCGAAATCTTAGCCGTCCACTTCATAAATATCATTATCTCCAACAAAATCCAGCGGCTAATCACGTTACACGTTTGGTTTAATCCTGTGCAAGCTAATGATTGGAATATTCCTCTAAACATTCCGTACTTAGTGGTCTGCCCTTAGGAAGGGAAGCTTCGTACCAATGCACGACACTTATGACATCGCTGGATGATGATAATAATAATAATTATTATTATAATGGAGGATGCGTTGGCTTCCTTATCCTGTAAAAAGATATATGCACAACGACATGGTTGGTCTATGTCAAATTCGTTCATCAATTCAATTTGCTCAATAAAATATATATTATCAAGCTCCAGAAGGAAAGATTGATGCAAAGTGATTAGCTAAGGCATGCTAACTCGAGGCTTGAAAAGAGAATATCGACATTTAAATTAGAGAGATGATGTGAGGTTAGAAAATGAGTATTTTAATCAATGAGCGGGAGAGTGTTTGGGTAATATTCTATTTTAATTTAACTATATTTTTAGGAATGGTTTTCCTTATTTGATTTGTTAGGAGAATATTTTTTATGGATAACATAGATTATATCTTAGTAAATTTAGGATTTATTAGGATTGATAAATATTTTAAGCATCATAATTAAATTCAAATTACTTGAAGGGCTAAAATCAAGAACTCAATCATTAAAAAAAAAATCTTATTAAATTAGGGGTTTTTTTAGTGAATTAAGAAAAGACCGAGATAAGAGTTTTGTATGCTTATATGAGGTATATAAGAAGATTTCGAGAATGAATTTAAGTTAACAAAAGAGAAAATTATTCTTTGTATTTAGTATTTTTTTCTTACCAAATTTTTGATTTATTTCTTGATTATTGATGACTTGATTTCTCTTTTTGATTTCAAAATTGATGTGAAATATTCGACTTCATATTGTTGGTGCTAAACGAAAGAAGACTCGAAATAATGGCAACAGCTTGTTGTCACGTGGCAAAATACTAAAAGCCAAGAAAGAGAGCCCCATGAACATGTAAACCAAGGGAACAAAAAGCAGAAGAGAGTCGTCCACCACCTGGATAATGCCACCGCCATCCTCATCACATCCGAATCGGACATTGTTCGCAGACAGAAGGTCACAAGAGGGCATCACCATTTTAGACATGTAAGGAGAGAGAGAGAGAGAGAGAGCGAGAGAGACGAGTTTTAAGTCAGTGATGATGCTGACTCATGGCTCATTATCTGGTGTGGGTCAGAGCTTCTACTTGAGAATGTTGGAGCTTTTTCTCTAACTTGCTTCACCTAACTCGTCTCTTATCAACGTTATTATATTATCAAAGTAGGTCAGATGTCATCCTCAGCTTTATTTTTCTTTACTCTCTCTCTCTCTCTTAATTGTTTACCCATATTTGTATATGAACCCTATTTCTTTTTCTTTTGTTATAAGTTGCAACTTGGGGTGAGATTTAAACCGGATTACTTATAGATTACATCTTGTAATTAATTACTTTTAACATCATAATTTTTATATTTTTAAAAATTATATTAGAATCTCTATAATTATAAAAACAAAATATTAATATCCCTAATTTTGTAAGATTAATTTTTTAAAAAAATTAATTGGAGTAATGGATTAAATGTTTCTTTTTTTTGTAAGTATAAGGATTTCGATGTAATATTTAAAAATATAGAAATTAAAATATTAAAAATAACTAATTATATGGATAATATGTAATTAGCCTACTCAAATCATTGACTTTATATAATGCACCTTAACCAATTGAATGTTTCACCAAAGATAATACATAACATTCATTTAATCTTTTTATTTGGAACGCCTTACACTTGTGGGGATGTTAGAGCACAAATATACTGTTGCTTTATAGAAATTAATAATTTATTTTCAGATGCCTTGTTATTTTCTTTTTAAAATTCTAGTTATTTATATATAAAGAAATAAAAACTTAGAAATACAATTTCACTTATTAAAATTTTGAAATTTGCCTTTTTTTTTGTTTTTTGGAGATAGGAAGGAAAAGAAAAAAAAAAGTTTATGGAACCTATCAAAAAATTGATAGATTGAAGAACATAAATGAAAATATGAATATTAGCCAATGGAATTTTGGATTGCAATTGATGATTTGATTATTAGCCAATCTCCAATATCTACTCGTAGCGAAATTAATTATATATATATTTTTTATTTATATTGCTATTTTTAATTCAAAAAAATTATATATATAAACCGATTATAATTAATTAAATTAGGTTTTCCGACGAATAAATACTAACGGAATTAAAAAATGTAGAGGCTTTTAATTTCAATTTTGGAGGGATGTATGCCATACGGAATGTTATTTGCATATGGTGCAAGGATATATATGTAAAACAACCATTTTAAAGCTAATCCCTTCTCCCTTCTCCTATCCCACTCGCCTCGTCTCACGTGGATCATGGGCGATCGCCACCCCAATCTCCGTTTCGATCCATCCATCGCCTAAGCAGAACCTTTGGACGAGAAGAGAGCATTAACCAGCGGAAGTTCGAACTTTTTTGTGGGTTTCCCTGGGTTTCTTTGGGGGGTTTGGATTCGTGAATGGCGATGGAGGACACGACGGAGAGCTGCAGCAGCTGGGCTGCGGTGGATTCGTCCCAGGCCCACACCAGGCAGCAGCAGCAGCGACACAAGTTGGACGTCTACAACGAGGTCCTCTGCCGCCTGAGGGAGGACGGTCGGCCGGAGGTGCAGTCCCCGTCTTTCGAGGACGGGTTGTGGAACCACTTCAATCGTCTCCCGGCTCGGTAGATCTCACGTTGCGTCCGCTTCTGTGGGTTTATCTTATTTCTTCTCGTTCTTGGATCATTAGTGATGGTGCCGTCGATTTGTTGACCTTTTGATCTTTCTCGTCGGTCGGGGCCCTGAAATATAGTTCTCCGTTCGTCTTTCTTGAAAGGGTTCTGTTCCTGGTTGTTTCTAGTCCGAATAATCCACGCATTGGTGATACTTGCTGGCGTACATTCTTTATCCACTTGTTCTTAGGATGTGACCAGTCCAATTCGAATTCCCGATTGAGTTTTAATGTCCTGTTGGTTATATGGCATCATTGTTTGACAAGAGTGTACAACCGAAGTCGCCGATACACTTTACCTGTATTGGTCGAACTTGTTGCCGTGCTTTTCCCTCGAATCAAATGTTGATATGTTGGCCTTTTCCTTATGCAGTTACGCATCGGATGTAAACGTAGAGAGGGCAGAAGATGTCTTGACTCACAAAAAATTGCTGGAACTGGCTAAAGAACCTGCAAATAGGCCTGTCTTTGCTGTACGCTTGGTGCAGGTAAAAGCTTCAGCAGCTGTTCCTTCATCTGGATGTTGCTTTTACTTTTAAGACTCTACTCAACGAAGGATGAATGTAGTTCCGATGGATCCTTAAAATTATCGAGCATGAGTTACTCAGAACCATCCAGGGCTTGAGTGGCAGAAACAAACATTGTTTATGTAAACAGAATGAGAAACAACAAGCAACAGTCCCTTTGCATGATTTTTCAGTTGAAATCTTGTATATAGAGGGCTAGTATGTGTCACATGATAGGAGGAAAGAAATTTTTGCATATTTTGGCTAACATGATAGTAGCTGATGTATTAGTTTCTATCTTTCACCTTGTGAATTGAGGTTGATGTTATCACCAAATAATATGTTTGTAATACTTTTGATGGAAGCTTGTATCGAGCAGTTATCCTTTAGCAATTGGTTTTGCTTCTGTTTTCAATTTAAAATTTTTCTAGCATTTCTGATATCAATTGTTAAGTTTTTTTATACTTTTCTTTTAATATATTCATTATGCTATAGGTGGATCATGTTGCCACCATAACTTCGGTGCACGGTTTTGTCATTTGTGGTGTGTACATATCATTTGTCTGTTTTGCTGAATAATTAGCTGTTATTAGCTTTATTTATTTCCAAAGAGTTGATATACTTCACATGCAGTTTACGATGTAATGGTGGCTATATATCTTTGTATTGGTTAATTTGTGACTAAGCCATGTCTAATTTGGCTTATATTGTTATTGTTCTATGATCTTTCATGCATTTACTATGTTGCTTTTAGTAACTTTTGAAAACTTATTGATTTTCAGGTATTTATGCATCGGTTACTTCATATTTATCTGAGTGGGGAAATGATATGGGTTCTCTAGTGATTTTCTTTTCTTTTCAAAATTTCATTCATTAGTTCTTCCTTTGAGAAATGTCATCTCAGTTAATTTACTGAGTGACGCAAGACAAAAACGAAAATAAAAAAATTACTACTAGAAAAGATTCTAACAACTGACCTGATGAGGAAAAACAACTCCTTATGGTGGAGAAACCTTCACAATACTTGAAGATATTACTTTTTGATGATTTCATAGGCTTAGAGGAGGTCTTTATTTATACTAATTCTAGGTCTTGAAAACTAACTAACTAATAATGTGGGACTATTGAAAGAAATATAAAACATAAAATTAACAATATGGGATAAATAAAATTGATAAGTGACAACTTTAGGCTCCTTAAGAATAGTCTTCTTCTGCTTGTTCTGCATTAATCCCCTCCACTTGAGAAAAACTCACTCTTGAGTTTATGTCTAGATATAATGGATTCTCACTTGCAAAGTAGTTAAATAAGTCTGTAACATTGAAGGTCTTTGAGCCTCCCCAATCATCTAGTAAATCAATCATATAGGCATTATTATGATTTTCTTTAAGACCTTGTAGGGACTATATTTCTTTGTGTTCAATTTGTTGTAAGTGCCTATGTGGAATCTCTTTTCGCACGTACACCATACCATATCTCCTTCCTTGAATACATTCTCTCTCCTATGCTTATGAGTTACTTCTGTGTACCTAGCATTAGTAGCTTTCAACTTTTTGGGTGTCAACAAAGCCAGAATTGCACATGGGCTCATACTTTCTTGAATATATATCCCTTCGGTATCAACTCTTTTACCTTCTCTCTCAATATTTCATTCTCTTTTCGGTTCATTTGGTAGTGAGATAAATTTGGTAAACTTGCTCCTGGAGCCAAATCAATTTGGTGCTGAATATCTCTCATGGGTGGAAGTCCATCTGGCTCTTCAAGGGTAATCTCTTTGAATTCTTTCAATATCGATCTTAGTTCGTTTGGAATCTTTGCTTTAGGTGATTTTTCTTCCTTTACAATAAGAGCATACCATACTCTTGTTTCTTTAAAATTGACAATGAATTCTTGAACAAAGTTAGAAATAGATAAGTGAGACTTCCCCTCCACTTTGGAAGTGTTGGTTTCATCTCCCTTTTTGTTAATTGGTAGAATGAGAATCTTCTTTCCGTTCCACCAGAATATATAGATATTTTTTCTTCCAAAGTGGGTTGTATTCACATCATACTGCCATTGTCTTCCAAATAGTACATGGCACACATCCATGTCAATTACCTCACATATAACTTTCTCCTTGTAGCTTTTCCCAATTGAGAGAGAAACTCTACAGATCTCAGTTACAATGACAGTTGGGCCTTCTTTAATCTACCCTAGCTTGTATGGTGTTGGATGAGCTTCTATGTGCAATTTTAAATGCCTCACCAATGATTTGGATACAATATTGTCATAGCTTCCGTTGTCTATAATCATGCACACACTTTGTTATTAACACTGCATTGAGAATGAAAAAAATTCTTACGCTGAGATGGATCTTCTTGCCTTGGGGTGAGTAATAATCTTTTCACAACACATGCATCGTGTTCCCCTTCTTTCTCTGCTATTTTAGCATTGTCGATATCATCAATCGTATCATCTTGAGCATCTCCTTCAAAGTTATCTTTATGATCTGTAAGGTTGACAGCCTTACGAGCATGACACTCGTTGGAACGATGACTAGGCTCCCCACATTTGAAACACTTCCCAACCAGGGGTCGAGCGTATGGATTATTTGTGATAGTCGGGATATGCTTAGCTTGCCTTGTTGCTCCTCCGGTATTTGTGCCTTGAGTTGTAGGTTGCATTGATTCAGTCATAAATTACTCCTCTTTGTCAAGAACATGTGGTGTTGTCAGAGTAGAGAATTGCTAGGTAGCAATTGGAGGTCGAGTCAACAACATTTCAACCTTTAATGCCATATTGTGTGCTTCATCTACTGTCCTTATCGGAATTAAAGACATCCTATCTTTAATTATAAATTTTAGTCCATTGACGTACCTTTCTGTTTGCTAGTCTTCTAACTCTGATAATTTACATCTAGCTGAAAGGCATAAGAGTTCATTAGTATACTCGGTTACAGATCGAGTGCCTTGGATGCAGTTTTGGTATTGTTAGAACAATAGTTGTTCATAGTTTGGGGTAGGAATCTTCCTTTGAGAAGTTGCTTCATCTTTCGCCATGTCTGTACTGGTGCCTTTCCTTATCTTCTTTTGTAATTCTGTAATGTACCCCCACCAAGCTACTGCACCTCCTTTTAACTTGTATACAATAAGCTTGACTTGTTTGTGATCAGGAACATCCATCACCTCGAAGAAGGTCTATACTTAATAACTCCAGTTAAGAAAAGCTTCAATGTTGAGGTGGCCATTAAAATTGGGGAGATCTGTTTTGAGGCGATAATCCTCAAATAGCCTATTTCATATGAATGGTGCTTGATGTCTTCTGTACCTTTCACTATTCTGAGTCATCATAATATACTGCTGGTTGTTGTGGACGGATAGTATCACGTTGGTAGAAGTGTCAAGGTTGAGTTGTACCTGCACCTCTTCTTTGGTTGGTTCTGTGATGGTCTACAATTCTATCTTCTTCGTCTGACACATCTTTATAAGCTGGTTGCCTACGTTGGATTGCAGGCCCGTGTTGATGATTAGGCTGGCCATAAGCATCAACTCTAGTTTGATCATACCATCATCATAAACTCTGTTGGCGCCTAAACCTAAGTTAACGAGCATGTCACGAATCTCTCGGAGTTCCCAGATCATCCTCGCTTCTTGTGCTTCGAACTCTGCCCATAGGGCTGGCCCTCCCCGATCATTACTGTTGGGGTTGTTGCCATTGCTTCCATCACGAAGGCCATTATCATCGAACTTGCTATTGCATCGTCGACAATGCCGTTGCTGTTGTCGCCATTATTACCACTAGACCTCATCTTGATGGGCTATAGGGTTGTACTTGTACTTAGCAAATTAAGTTTCTGATACACAAGATCCACTATACGTGGCGAGTGTAGAGCATACTCGTTATTTTTCTGACCAAAAACCTATTATGCTAACCAAGAGCAAGGCTCTGATATCAACTGACGTAGGACAGGAACGGAAATAAGAAATTACTACTAGAAAAGATTCTAGCAACTAATCGGATGAGAAAAAAAACTCCTTATGGTGGAGAAACTTCCACAATACTTGAAAATATTGCTTTTTGATGATTTTATAGACTTAGAGGAAGCCTTCATTTATATTAATTGTAGGCCTTGAAAATTAACCAACTAACAATGTGGGATCATTGAAAGAAACATAAAATATAAAATTAACAATGTGTGATAAATAAAAGTGATAAGTTGCAACTTTAGGCTCCTTGAGAATAGTCTTCTTCTTCTTGTTCCGCATTACTGAGCTAGTCATCTGATTGAAACATTATATGATGTCTAGCTTGAAAAAAGTTGCTAATTTGTACTAGATCAAACTAATGGTGCAGGTGATAAAACCTGAATGAGAATATGTTAAAAAAAAATAAGGTAAACACTTCTCGTAGAACCTTATTAGGTAAATTAAAACCCAGGTTAGTTGAAGACTAATACTTCTGGTCTTCTTAGGTTTGAAATTGCTAATTCTAACAGGGGTAGAAATTTTTGGAGTCTAGAGCTTTTGGTTGTTTCACTAAGCATAGGTAGAAACAAAATAATGTTCAGATCATTTACCACATAAAGCAATAATTTGATGGCACTTCTTTTGTTTGTTTTCAAAACAAATTCTAGCAAACTTTTTCGACTTTCCCGCACAATAGATTTTGGGTTTCTTGTGAACATTACGTTTCTGAACTTCCATATAATAATAGGATTTAATGAATATTCTGCTTTAGTGTCTGCATCTAGTTTATTTGTCCTTGACTTGGTTGTAGTTGACTAGTGGTCCTTTCACTTGATCAATTGCTTCTTTAGGTTTCTCCAGTTCCTGATGGAAGCCAAGCTGATTTTTCTGATTCTAATGCACCAGGAATAGGAGATTCTCAGTCTGCTTCAACTTACTTTAGGCAAAGGTGCAGTTTTTTTTCCTACTGCATGTTCTCTAATTGTGAAATTTCCTAAGCATACCTTTTTACTTCCTTTTCTACCTTGTGTTATCGACACTTAACTTCCTACTTCTCTTTCTTGTTCCCATTGATATATTCATGATAACATTTTCAATCACCTACACAATCTTCAGTGTTCATCCTCCTCCTGCCTTTGGTTCTTTGCCTAATCTTGAGGCTCTTGCTCTTGAAGCCAGCAGGCAACAAGTTCAAGATGAAGATAACTTTGCCAGTGCTCCACCCTATCCCAGGTGTTGTTTCTGTGTTCTCTGTTCTCTTCTGCATGTTGTTCCATGATCTTCACTGTAGATTACAAGACACATTAACTTCATTCAAGTTTTAAGCACTTCAAAAAAGGTTAAGGAATTAATTAGACCCAAATGGTAGGTCCCATTATTATTTTCAAATATTGTATTTTTATATTTTTCTGATCTAGTTGTACTGTATTTAATGAGCTTGTTTCTTTTTCCATCTGATATTTATCTTCACCATGAAATGTCGATTTTATTTTGTTGCAGGCCAATGCATGAAATCACATTTTCCACACATGACAAGCCAAAGCTTCTAAGTCTGGTAAACTAACTGCTTCCCCAGTTATATCCATCATACACCATTTTCTTAATACATGTTTGCAAATTCAGAGACTGCCCATCTTCTTAAGTAATTATATATCTTTTGGTTTGTACCTGTCATTTGCTGAATATGGTATACCTATGTTGAAGAATAGATCAATGACATGGAGTTTTGGTATATATGAAATTGATACACTATCTTTAGTCTCCAGAAGCAACTTCATAGGATTTAGTGCTTCGACTTGGTAAATCTAGACACCAATGAGTGATGTGACATGTTGGAGTTAGTCCTTTTGGTCTTATTGTCTGTAAGGTTGTAGCTTGTTTGAATTTTTCCTCTAGCAACAAGTTTTCTATATTTGGGCTCTGCTTATAAACATGAAATTATAGATTATCATAAAAGGTGATAATATTCTATTGCTCAAGCCTCAATGAGTAGCTAAAATCTTGAAGAGTTCTGGTACTATCCCGCCCCATTGGTATTTTTAGTCTATTGGTTGGTTGACTTGCTTGGGTTACTTTAATTTGTTATGAGTTAGGTTCCAAAGTTGTTTACTATTTCTGCCTGCAACTTTTCAGGGAATCAGGTGGATTGGTTCAGAACTTATGAGAACAAATTTATCTGATTTTGCAAGATATAATGAAACCAAAATTTCAGCATACAATGTATATTTCCAAGTTGAATGTTCTGCAATTCATAATACTTCTTTTATACAAATACCAAGTATTTCTTCTTTCCATTGGTTTTCCAGTGGCTAATGCATGGCATATTATGTAACAAATTAATCTAGATAGAAGGCATCTAATCTTTTGGTTTTTCTTGTATTGACTATTGAGATATCTTTGTAAATCTCTTTATTTTTTTGTACTTCCAGCTGACTTCCTTGCTTGCTGAACTTGGCCTTAACATTCAAGAAGCACATGCCTTTTCAACAAATGATGGTTACTCCTTGGATGTGTTTGTTGTTGATGGTTGGCCTTGTGAGGTATATTTGTAAACTTTTGAATAATCTGCATTAAATACTTGGTCTAGTTGACAGTCAGTCATCTATCCTTCTTGAACTATACTAATTTTTGACAATTTTTTCTTATACATAATTTGGATTCTCATTTTAGTTATTTTAGTATTGGTATAACAGGATATACACATGTACAACAATTATAGTCATTTACATGGTTATCACTGGGTAGAAATAGTTTTGAGTATGTGTGATGTATGAAAATTACTCCTCAATTGCAGGTGATGATGTTTTTATCCTTCACTCCGAAAGGAAAGGACATATTTTAAAACATAGCTGTACATAAAAGGAGTTAACTGAAGCTACAGTATTGGCATGCTTCGATGCACTTATTGCCATGGGTCATAGATGTTACTTTGCACTATGATATTAGAAGCAATCATAATGGTTGACAATTTTATCTAGCTGCAATATTGATATAGATTTGATTATTTTGATCACTTCAGTTTCAGTATCCCATTCTTTTTTTATTTGTTTAGAAGTATGTGAATTGTATATGCTAAAAGATAGATGAATATTTTAGGTGGGAACTCAGGCTGTGTAGCCTGAGCCGTGAGTTGTGCTTTTACATATTTGCAGTAGAAAATTAGGGAAGATAGATACCACTCATTTATCTAGAAATGACTCATCTGGTACTATATACACTAAGGTAGACAATACAAAATGATACAGCCCGATACGGGCGGTACGTACCGGTCCGATGGCATATCGGTACGCGGACCGCCCGTTATCGAGCGGAATGAAAAATAATAATAAAATAATATATATATATATATTTATATATAAATATTTTAGAAAAAAGCGATGCAACGTCGTCGAGGCACCTAATTCGGATTATATTTATATATATATATATATATATATATATATATATATATTTAAATAAATGAGGCGACGTCGCACTGCGTGGGGAAGGAAAAGGCGACGTCACCTTTTAAATAAAAAGATATATAAATATATATATAATCTTATATATATATATATATTATATATATAATATATAATATATATATATCGAGCGGTATACCGCTCGGTATACTACTCGGTATATCGTTTCGTACCGTACCGAGCGAACGTCGAAACGTCGGTACGGTATTACGAACCTTGATATTCACATTAAATTCATTGGCCCTCAATTTGAAGATAAAGTCTTTATTGTTCAATTGAATTTTAGTTTCTTCTATCATATAATTCATGAAGGTGCTTCGGAAATTTCATTTGAAAATGTATGTTAAACATGAAACTTCACTACTTTATATCAACGAATATGAAATTCTTTGGTTGTTGGAGATGATAGGCCAAGGTACTTCATGTTTTGACAAATATCAATGATAAAAAAAAAGTCTTTAAATTTTGCCTTTTACTTGATGTCTTGATTCATGGTGATCAGTAAAAAACTGAAGTATATAAGTCAGAGGATTCACTTAAGCATAAAAAATTATATTTTTGGCACTTTATTTTAATTAACATTTCTTAATGATAGTTAATAGTTGAGATTCAAGAATCCAGTGTAGTGTTGACATAAAAATTAATGAGCATGATGTTTAAACTTGTGCATGAATTCTAACAAGGTGTTATCATTAACTGTCAACTTATACTTGCTATAAGAGCATATCTATCTTAGTTTAGGACAAAAAATTGTCTCATTTTTTATGGTTTATTTGAACCCAACAACATGATTTTTTTGGTTTGGATTGAGAACGTTTTCCAAATTAACTGTCTTTACACTATTCTATAATTTGGTTTTCTTTTGTTGTGGATAATTACTTTGTTTCTTTTTTATGAATAAATACATTTTTCACTAGCTTGGTGTATAGAAAGGGCCTCTTTACATGCCTTCTCCCGTATGAATCATGCCTTTGTGTATTATTTACATTTAATATTGGTAATAATTCTTTAATAATCTTTTTCTTGGTGAAAAATTCCGAACATAAAAATGGATAGATGTCACATCCTGAATTTTTTTTTTCCATATCTTTCCACACATTTAGGCCAAATAGATAAACATCACTTTATTCATCGTTCATAAATATTTATTACAATTCATTTATTCGTTAAATCATAAGTAGAAAAATAAACATAGTGATGTTAACTTCAAGAATCATCCAAGTAGCTCTACCTAGCGGTAGAGGAAGGTCCGCTCTCTAATGGAATCTGATTTAGTACTAGAGTAAGGCTGCTCTGAAAATAAAAAACAAAGAAAATTCAGCAATTCTAAGTAGGAACCTTAAAAGTTAACTCAAAATGAATACATGATCAAAATTCAATCAATCATCCCATTGGTGTATATCAAATACCTGAAGGAGCACTCCCCCAATAGTGGATGGAGAGGTTTTATCCTATGGGATGAGTTTGTGTTCTCCCAACAGCGGATGGAGGCAAACTCATATGACACTCTCAACTGCGGATGGAGAGGTGTCCCTCATTCGCCAAAGTGAGGACACGTTCCTCCCAACAACGGATGGAGGAACCATCCAGCCGCCACGTCTGACGACCCACTAATCCCCGAAGGGAATCGTCATACCTGCTCTCGGCAAGGAAGTAACATAATCTCACACTGGTCATGTCCATATCGGGATGAAATAACATATTTAAAACATCTCTTTCAAATATCATCAATATCAAATAATACAAATTTGCCCTAAATTGACTTGAACCCTAGTTCAATCGATCCAATTGAACTCAATTTACTAGAACCTAACTGAACCGATCTCTAATCCTCATTTAATTGGTCTGGAACCACCCTAGACTAGTATAATTTGGACTAGATTAGGTTCAATTTAGGTTAAACTGATTTGAATAAGTCAATCAATTCGAAATCACCCTGAATCGATCTAGACTAATCAAGCCTAGTTTAGTTCAATCAATATTTGGGCTCAAATCCAATAACAATATTGGGCTAGATCAGTGATTTAAAAAGGCGCTCAGGCGAGGCGAGGCGAGGCCCGAGCGCCTCGCTAATCTCCCAGGCGGCGCGCTTCAAACAGGCGCCGCTTGGGTGCTCGCTCGAGCTCAGGCGCTAGGCGCTTTGGGCGAGCGCCTGGGATAACCAAGGCGATCGAACCAGGATTTTAGGTTTGGTTCTGTCTTTGATGGTTAGTTGGTTTAATCGAACCAACTAAAATCGATATAAGTGAGAACCCAACCCTAAACCTCGCCGCTGTCGCTGTCGCTCCCGATCCCGATCCCGATCTCGTTGCTCGCCGCTGTCGCTGCTCGCAAACGCTACCTCTGTTGCCGCTTGCGCCTCCTGCTGCTCGCCGCTCTTGCTCCCGCTGCCGCTGCTCGCCATTGTCGCTGCTCACAAACGCTGCCTCTGTCGCCGCTCCTGCTCCTGCTCTCGCTCCCGCTACTCGCCGCTGTTGCTGCTCGCAAACGCTGCCTCTGTCGCCGCTCGCGCCTCCCGCTGCTCGTCGTTCCTACTCTCGCTGCCGCTGCTCGCCGCTGTCGCTGCTCGCAAACGCTGCCGCTATCGTCGCTCGCGCCTGCTGCTCGCCGCTCCCGCTGCCGTTGTCGTTGCTCGCCACTCGTCGCTGCTGCCGCTCGTCGCCGCTGCTGCCGTTCGTCGCTGCTGCATCCTCTTTTCTCAGTCAGTAGGCTTATACTGTTAATATTAAGTTTATTTGAAATGATTAATTTTTAATACTGTTAATAGATGAATAATATATTATTTTGATTTTAATGTTGTTAATTTTTATTTATTTGAAATTATTGCTAGGTTTCAACATAAATGATAAGTGTAGAGAGCAACTCAATAGAATATCCAATGGTATTAAAAAAAGATCCTGCATGGAAGTATAATTATTTGAAGGATCCGAAAGATCATAATGCAGTGACTTGCATATTCTACGATAAGACTACTAGAGGTGGTATTTTTCATGCAAAACAACATCTAGTAGGAAATTTCAAGAATGCAGCAGCTTGCAAAAAGTATCCACCTGAGGTAAAAGAAGAGTTGCTGAGTTATATGAATGAAAAGAAGACACAAAAGAATGAATCTTACGAGAATTTACCAGAAGACAATGTTGAACATCTCAGGGATGAAGAAGAAGATTATTCTATGAGTATTAACCCAAGTGAAAAAAGAGTATACGACAAAAAAGGAAAAGAAGTTATGAGTACTAAGAAAGTAAAAAAAGATCGATGGATCTATATATGTTTCAAGGATCCTAGAAACAACAAGGGCAAGCAGGAGGCTCAAAATTTAGACAAACAAATATAAGTGATACTTGTGATAAAGAAATAAGAGGAAGAACAATTAAGCACATTGCTCGCTTCTTTTATCAGGCTGGTCTTCCCCTTAGTACAACTCGTTTAGACAGTTTTAAGGATATGATTGAAGCTATTGGAAGATATGGTGCATGATTAAAACCTCCAAGTTATTATGAGATGCGAGTTCTATTGCTGCAAAAAGAGTTGAATTATATAAATGACTTACTAAAGGGTTATAAAGAATCATGGGCAACACATGGTTGCTCTATTATGTCAGATGTTTGGACTGACAGGAGGCGCAGGAGTATAATTAATTTTATGGTTAATTGTTCTTTAGGGACTATGTTTGTGAAGTCAATAGATGCTTCATCTTTTGTAAAATCTGAAGACAAGATATATGATTTACTTGACAACTTCGTGGAAGAAATTGGAAAACAAAATATCGTTCAAATCAAGGTTCGCCGAACCATGCCGTCACCGGCGTTTGCCGGCGTTCGAGATTTCGATGCGATCTGGCATCTCGAAAGTCAGATATCTCGAGGTGTACCGCCGCGGTACACTGATTCGTCGATTTACCCCTCCGAAAATACACGAAAATTAAAAAAAAAGTTAGGATAGAGTTTTCAAGTTACAAATAAATATAGTAATAGTATAAGTTTAGCAAAATCAATGTAAATTAGGTAAAAAATAACATCACATATCTTTTTTTAGGGCTTTTGAGGTAGTCTTGTTCGAGGTTCAGTATTTCATTTCATTATAGATTGAAATATCTATAGAAAAATCAGTTGAATTGTTAGACTATTTTGTTACAATATAAACTCTAAAATTCAAATGAATTAAATAATCATATATCTAGATATACCGATTGTTAATTCTACCACCAAAACGAACGGCACGGCCCTCCACGGGTGGTGGATCGGGGTCCTCGATCCGATACATATCAATATGATACGTTTGTTGGACCCAATCATGAAATTGATCCCATGACATAGTGTATTGATACAATCAGATGCCATTGATGCATCAATGTGGTATCGATCGTAGATTGATCGTCATAAATCATATTTTGTCCGAGGCGACTCTTGAGGCATATATTGGTGTTGTTACAGATCATCTTTGTTGCTTTCGAGAAGGATGACCAACTATCACCATACCGTTTGTTGCCCATATGATTCTTCATAATCTTTATGGGTCGTGAATCGATGAGTCTCTTTTCGTGTCTATATCATGTATGCTTTCTGTCGCATTTGTTCATATTCATCCACCGCCTTCCCTTCCCTTCCCTTCTCCTTTCCCTTCCGTGCATAAACTTGACCGGTACCTTGTCGAGTTCCATGATCTGAATCTTGAGTGGCATGTGTAAAATATTGCTCCTCGGTCCATTCACCACCCTCGAGTTGTGCGGGACGAGACCAACGACGCCCCGTATCACCGCCATCATCATCGTCGAGGCACTTTATCCGCTATCCGTTGTTCTTGTCATGTCTCGACCCGAACGAAAAGAGAATGTGATTGTGAAGGTGTCGTCGCCGCCCGACTCGATTTTTTTCCAACGATGAATCGATGCTATTGCCTTCCCCTTTGCCTTTCAGACGTTGGTGACGAAAAGTGTGACCGTTGGGTATCGGTAGTTCCTCGGCGGTTTGACCATACCATGTTGTAATCGAGGGGATTTTCTACCGTTGGGGTTGTGCTTCTTCTTCTTCTATTGCCTCGGTGATAAAACGTGAAGGACGCCGAGGATCTCCCGCCTCATCAAGTAGAGGATCCTCTTGGTTCTCTGCTGCTTCAACCCAATCTAACATTGGCTCTGAATCTTCGTTGTAGAATTGGAGGTCAATGGGATCAATATCTGGTTCCTCTGGCTCCTTATCCAACTCAGCACATCGTAATTTTAGCCGCATGTTATAATGGACATATACTAGTTTCTCTAACCGTCTGTAGGAGAGTCTGTTGCGGACTTTCGTATGAATCAATGCAAACGTTGACCAATTACGTTCGCAACCACTAGATGTTGTTGTCTGTGAAAGTACACGAACGACAACCTTCCTTAAATGTGGTGCATCGCTTCCAAATTGTAACCACCACTCGACTGCAAAAAGATATAAATAAGATTTTATTAGCATAACAAATAATTAACATTAAATATAATTGATAATCAATATGCATAACTTTTCCTCACCAGGATCCATAGTGTAACGGCGATGATATAGCTTCTACGCGTCGGAGAATGAACCAATCCTCTCAAAATAATCGACCCTCCATAAGAGCATCGTGGTACGCTTCGGTAGTGTTTGGCAAGAGTCGATATATAACATTTCGTAGTGTCGTTAGAAATTATTTTTTTGCGTTAGAGCATATCGATATTGAAATCACGGGTTTAGATAATACCGCAAAAACATAATTTTGTTAGTATGATATTTTATTATCTAAATAATAATAAATTAAGTATTTCAATATGAATTTACCTACATTATGGATATCTTGATCCATATGAACTTCGGTCCGACGATCAATGATTAAATGCGTATTGGTCGGCCTTAAAATCATCTTTGAATGCTTTCCCGACCTCCTCTCTTTTCTTTGAAATCAAATATATTTAAGATATCGGCATTTGTGGGACGCTTGTCCATATCGACCTTTACTGAGAACAATATAAAGTGGTTCCACACCTTTTATGATTTTTTGCTATAGTCTCCCAAAATCTAGAGGAAAGAATGGCCTTTTCTATCTTCTTTCCATCACTCAATTTCGAATATCTGATTCAGACCACTCTTGTGAGCTAGCCATTGCCTTCAAGCCATGTCTTTTTTGTTGTAATGATTTTAATGCAATAAAATTGGTAGCAAACCGAGTAATTCCAGGTCGAAGTATCTCACCATTTACATACTTTTGCATTAATGCGTGGACCCAATGATGATTATATATAAACTTTGTAATTGATTGTGCTCGAGCTACACATTTCTTGACCGCATCCAACTCACCAATATCCTTTAGCATTAGATCTATGCAATGAGATGCACGGGAGTCCAAAACAAAGTTTTTTTTTTTTCCATCAATTCAGAAACCGCTTTTTTTTTGAAATTTGCTCCATTATCGGTTATTATTTGGACAACATATCGTGGTCCAATCTCCTCTACCATAGTGTCCATCAAGCTCTCAATGTAGTTTTGCATCTTGGATCTTTTTTTCGAAACATTAACGGACTTATGAAACACCACTCTTCTATTGCAATAAACACAAGAAAGTTGATGATACTCATTCTTGTTGGTCCCGTCCAACCCATCACACATCAATGTCACCCCATATTCATCCCATTGCCTCTTGAAGGATTTGATCCAATCCTTTAGTTCTCGCCACCTCCTCATCTAAGTACATCGCCGTGAATCTCCTTCGGTGTTTGAGGTTGGATCCCGCCGGACTTTTTGAATAGAGGAGATCATGCTTTCGATAATATGGACCTTGGGCGCGTGTTGGCTGGAATCTATGAAAAGTTGAACCATTTTGAGATTGCCTTCCCAATATCCCTTTTTTTTCTTTTGTATATGATCGTCCAATCCGTGTCTGTTTTATTTTTGTGGGGATAGGCTTGCGGATCAATATCAACAATATCTCGTGCCAACCTCCCCGCCAAGACCCTCTCATAAAACCACGGAGTCCACTATACCTCATGCTACTAGTTCTTTCGAGACCGGAAGGAGGTTGGTTTGCCTCATCTTTGGATGACCTCTGGATTCCACTACCACTTTGCCGTGCTTTAATTGTGAGTCGTCGTCGTCGATGCCTCATTGCTTCATCGACCAGATATCTGATGTTCCAATGATGCATTTAAATCCCATTTGTGAGATCCGGGTCGACTTCATCGCCGCAACCCTCATATCGATCATAAACCGTTTCTGTGTAGCCACATGATATTCTTCCTCAACTCTTGTCTTCTTTTTTTAATGCATCTTCCTTTGCTTGTTTCATCTTGCTTTGAAATAATTTACGGATCTCTGTTGGAACCTTCTTGCATTTTGAACGCCGGGATACCCACCAACCAAAATGCATTTTACTCGAGTTATTCCTCCACCTTTACCAATGTAGTCACAATAAATACATTGCCAATGATGATGACGGTTTCCATCTAGCTTTTCGGGCGAACCCACGATTATCGTGTGATTGTTCCTTTGGTGCCATGATCCTATCAAATTTAAATCAAATAAACTATAAAGTATAAATATATTAAATTGACCAAATATCGATCATAAATCACTAATCACAATATTAAGTTATTTTATTAAAACATAACTAATCATATTTTATTATCATAAATATGTTACGTGCATAAAAGAAGTATTAAAATCATTAGATACACTAATTACATGATTAATATAGTTAATTTTTCACTAATTATTTCTCTTTCAACATTATAAACTTGGCAAATACTCTAATAGATATTAAAGATATTGGATTCACATAAAATCGAACAAATTTTGATTAAATCATCGTTAAAATAACTAATTACAGTATTAAATAACTTTAATAAAACATAATTAAACTTATTTTACCATCATATATATGTTAAACACATAAAAGAAACATTAAATATGTAATTTTAATCCAATATGATTCAAAATTCAAATTATGATAAAATTATCATTTATCTACACTAATTATATGATTAATATAGTTAATTTTTTTTACTAATTACTTCTCTTTCACCACTATAAACATGACAAATAATACCCTAATAGGTATTAAAGACATTAAATTGATATAAAATCAAATAAATTTCGATTAAATCATCATTAAAATAACTAATCGCAAAGATTAAATAACTTAATTACTCTCTAATTAAAGAAAAAACGAATACATACCTCTTGATTAGAAAGTTCTTCCTCTTAATCTTCCCAAATTCACCTTGATTGAATTCACAAATCGTTGTTTTATAGAGTTTATGAGAAAAAAATGTTTGAGAGAGAGTTTAAGAGAGTATAAATGAAATAGAGGAGAGAAGATTAGATTAAATAGGAGGAGAAAGGGCTCCAACGGTCAATTTGACCGTTGAGCATCATCAGATTATCTGATGTAACTAACAAATCGAAATCGGCCGTTACCAAATAATCTTCGGTCGATTCGATCGATTACCGATTTCGGCCGGTCTCGAATTGCTTCGATACACATATTTCTTTTGGTGTACCGCCCTTGAGGGAGGCGTCCATGCATCTGCGGTCGCCTCTCTCGGACGCAGATGCGTCACCATCTCTAGAGGCGATACACATCATCTATATGGCGAACCTTGGTTCAAATCATAACCGACAATGGAAACAACTATGTTTTAGCCGATAATATTCATCTTTTGAATTTGTTAATTATTTTATCTTCAATTAAGTGTGTTAAACTCTTAAGTCTTATTATTTTTGTTATCCTTTGTCTCAGGTAAATTGCTTGAATAAAAAAGACAACATTTGTATTGGATTCCATGTGCAGCACATTGTATTGATTTAATGTTGGAGGATATTGGAAAGATTTTAGAAATCAAGAAAACCTTAGAAAGGGTAATTTTTGTTGTTGGATTTCTTTATAATCACATTGGGGCTTTGAATATGATGAGAGAATTTACAGGAAATAAAGAATTAGTGAGACATGGTGTCACCCGATTTGTACTTCATTCTTAACATTACAGAGCATGCATCGTCAAAAACATACTCTGAGAAATATGTTTACCTCTGAGAAATGGGTGACAGACAAATGGGCAAAAGAAGCAAAAGGCAAGAGGGCTGTTGATATCATCTTAATGCCATCATTTTGGAATCATGTAGTTTATATATTAAAGGTAATGAACTCTCTTATTCGAGTCATTCGGTTGGTGGATAATGAAAATAAGCCTACAATGAGATATATTTATGAGGCTATGGATAGAGCAAAAGAGACGATTAAAAGATCTTTTAATAAAAATAAAGAAAAATATAAGAAAATTTTTACAATCATTGACGAAAGATGGAATTATCGACTTCATCGTCCCTTACATGTAGCAGGATATTATTTGAACCATGAATTTTTTTATAAGATTAAATTTGTTGGATTTGATGTAGAAGTTTTGAGTGGGTTATATTAGTGCGTTGCAAGATTAGCTCCCAGCCTTGAGGTTCAAGATAAGATTATTCATGAATTATCTTTATATAAAAATGTCGAAGGTCTTTTTGAAATTCCAATTGTCGTTCGATCCAGGATAACTACGTCTCCAGGTATTAATAATTTGATATAATTAATTTCATATATATTATGTTACTATGTTATTGCAAATAATAACATAAATTTTGCAGTTGAATGGTGGAGTCTATTTGGAAATTCCACCCCGAACTTACAGCAATTTGCTATTAAAGTACTTAGTTTGACATGTAGTGCTTCGGGTTGTGAGCGAAACTGGAGTGTCTTTGAGCATGTAAGGATCACTAAATATTTTTGTTTTAATTAATTTATTTATTTAGATATATGTATTAATATATTTTTAAATTATATGACATGACAGATTCACTCGAAGAGAAGAAATCGGTTAGAATATTAACGATTGCACGATCTTGTTTACATAAAGTATAATCAAGCTTCAAAGACTCGTCATGATTTGCAAAATAGATTTGATTTAATCTCATTGCAAGATATTGATGATTCAAATGAGTGGTTAGTAGAAGAAATGGGTGCTAACTTGCAAGATGCTGAAGACGAGCTTATATTTGAAGATGATAGATTGACATGGGGGGATGTGGCAAGAGCTTCAGGTGCCGGAGAATTACAAACATATACAAGACAAATGTCAAAGAGAAAAATGAGTGCAAAAGCATCAAACTCGGCTCGTGCTATTGTTGAAGACATAGAGAATGAAACATATCTTGATGAAGAGGAAGGAATCGAAGGACAAGAGGAAGAAGACGAATTCAATGAAGATGATTTGTGTGAAAATGACGATAATATTGATTACGATGAATGACTTTGATGTAAAATTTTATTGTTTTGAATTTTGAAACTTTTTGTTAATGTGACATTGTGATTTTGTTTATTAGATTTTCTTAATTTAATAACATATTTTTATTTAAAATTTTAAATAATTATATTTATTAATTATATTATATATTTTTATATTTTAGCGCCTCGCTTCGCTCGAGCGAGCGCTTGGGCGAGCGTCTAGCGCCTCGGGCATTTTTGGACCTTGACGCCTTTTGGCACCTAGCGTTTTTTAAATCACTGGGCTAGATTGGGCTAGCCCATCTACTGGTCATGTGCATTACACATGACTAGGCATACATCACACAAGGCTAGCCTAGCCCTGACCCATGGACTGGTCATGTGCGTCGCATATGACCGCCCATGATGGTTGGGCTGGGTTAGCCTACGGGCCAAGGCTTGATCCGTGGGTTGGGACTGGTTTGTGAGCAATTTCAATCCAATTAATATCTAATTTCATACCACAATATATATTCATTAACAATATAAACAAAAACATAATAACATATTAAATTAAAAGATAGATAAGAAGATAAGTTTTAATATAAGGAAATAACATTCTAAATTTAAATAGAAATCATAACACATTAAAAGATAGATTGGGAGATAAGCTTTAATACAAGAAAATAACCTTTTAAATTCAAATAGAAATCATGTTTTCAACACATGTATACTTTCAACATATTCTAGTCAAATAAATTTCAAATAATTCATAATAGCACATTTTAAATTTCAGATCAAAGAATATTAAAAAAAATTTAGATAACATATTTTAATCTAACAAAAATTTTAATCCAAATAAGATCAAAGATAAACTGTAATGCCAGAAAATATCATATAAAACACATAAATTTTTAACATGTTTAAATCTAAAATAAAAACTTTAATCAAGGGTCAAAGAATATTATAAAAACTTTAACTGATTGACTTTAATGCAATAATAAATATTTTGACATTTAAAGAATTGATAAATATTTTTTTTTAAACTACAAAACTTTCAAATTTAAAGAATCAAAATAAAAACTAAAACTTTTATATTCAAGAAAGGCAGGGAAACCTACCTCTCATCAGCAGAGTAACGAAGGTGAGGAACGAAGGTGAGAAATCCCTCCCCTTATATAGGAGGAGGTGAGCCTCCATTAAAGGAAATCTATTTTTATTTTTGTATTTATTTAATATAAATTATTTATATTTAATATACTAACAAATATGATATCACTCTATTTGAAATGCTTAATAGTTATTTCCTAATTTGTATTAACAAACAAGGACATAGATTAAGATTTCCTAAATTACAGTGGCAAGTAAGGAAAAAATTTAATTCCTAACTTAATTATTTGATTTGATTACAATAGAATTCTCCTTAGAAAAACTGTAGACATTTTTATATATTGACATAGATATACCCTTGCATTTTACATGATATTTACAGGATCAGAATAAGGTTATGAATTATTAAGTGGTGATGAATATGGTAAGTCAGACTAAAATAACATGGTATTTGGTGATGTGCCAGGGAACTTTTAGTTAACTAGAGGCCTTGAGGTTATATTCAAAGGAGTAATTTTCACAATAATAGACATATTTTTGCATCATTGTGAATGAATTTCTATTGACCCAATTTTTTAGAAATGATTGTGTATAAGTAATTTTTTTATTATAGAGAAATGCTAATCCTTGGTCTATTCTTAATACTTTATTGGTGCTCTGACAAGTTTGTTGCTCAGATATGATTGTTTTTGCAACATTTTGTTGGAATATGATGTTAATTCACTTATGAGTACTATAAATTCTTTCATGGGTTGTCTCTAGATAATTGTTATGTGTAAGTTTTCACTAATGTTTTAGCCATCAAGGAAGAATGCTTACTTGCTCTTCAAAGCATGTAGGAAACTGATCGACTCAAGGACTTGTTGCAAAAGGAAATTCACAAGATGGGGGTAACTTTCTTTCTCTATTTTTCCCATTAGTTTGAATCTTGATTGACTCCATTGTCGATGGACTTAGTTGTTCATAACCATCACCTCTTTGAGGTCAAATAGCTCAGGTTTGCAAAGGATTGTCCTTGACCATTACATTTTTATAAATTCATGACTGATTTAGTTGCTTAGGGGACAAAAACAGGATTGTTACAATGGGACATGGTCCCTTTAATGGACAATTTGTTAAGCAACTTTTTGTTGCTTGTTATTTGTTTTTCTCATTCGCAAATTTAGGCATTTGGTGAACTTAGTATTTATATTCTTTTATTTGCATTAGTCTGGTTCTGGTCAGGATTTTTTGCTTAAAAATGTTGTTCTCAAACTTTTGACTTTAGGTCTAAGAAAGTACTTAGTGAAAGCACAATAAACAAGGAGTATTAATGCGTCACAGGAAGTGTAAGAGGAAACTGTGGAGAAAGTTGCCTATTTGAAATTTAGTGAGGCTGTGGTGCTGAGAAGCTCCTTCTGCTGTGAGGTTTTAAGGATAGGTAGAAAGAAATAATATGAAATCGGACTTTTAGATGCAAGCCTTAAGAGTTGAACAAATAGTATTATGTTATATAAATACTTTTAAGGTTACGAGATTTAATGTTTGAAAGTATATGCAAGTTATTGAAGCAACTGTCCTGTCATTTTTGGCTGTAAAAGCTAGACCTTATTTGGTGCTTGAGTGAACTAGTCAGTTACCTCTAAATTGATTGCACATTGGTTCAACTTTCTAACTGTTTTTTACTATTAGAACCCTGCTTAGCTTAAAGTTCTTATCTGAACTTCAAAAGATGGCATGCATATATTATAGGGTCTCTTGTATTTTTTCATTGTATGCATTCATTTTAGAGAAGAGGTTATTTGTATTTTAGAATTGGAGCAATAACAAGAGAGACAGCGGTGTTCTGTTTGAATCATAATCATGAATCTTTGCAGACAACCTTCACTAGAATTTCCATTTTGACATGATCAGTAATTCTTTCCCCATAAATCAGCATACATGCCTCATTATCTTTTCAAGTGAGAACTACCTGCATGTCATTTATTTTTTCTTTGAAATCTTGTATAAACACTCAACAGTAAACAGCAGGAAATGATAAGAGGAGTCATATGTTTCTCTCTGGTGCTAGTTTAAATATATGGTTCAGTAGTTGATTCTTATATGCATAATATTCAGTTTCATGTTGCTTCAATATATGGTCCTTTCTAAATTTACCTCATCTACTTTGTGACATTGTTTGGTGATGATATCTTTTCTTTTATGTTTTAATCTTTTGTTAGAAGATTGTGATCTTAAGTTTGTTGAACACCTTCCTATATAGAGACAAGCATGGTCAAAGTCTCATTCATCGTCTCCTCAAATTAAGAATGCACAATCTGGAGAGAACTTTCTGCCTGACCATGTCCAGATACCAACAGATGGGACTGATGTTTGGGAAATCAATTTTCAGCTGCTGAAGTTTGGAAATAAAGTAGCATCTGGATCATATGGTGATCTGTAAGTTTCACTAGTTAGTTTACCAACATATATTAGTAGATTAAGTTAATGGGATGCTTAACACTTTAAACTGTCCAAACACCAATGCTTTTCTTTTTCAGTTATCGTGGAACATACTGTAGCCAGGATGTGGCAATTAAAGTATTAAAACCTGAGCGTGTTAATGTTGATATGCAGCGAGAGTTTGCTCAGGAAGTCTTCATCATGCGGTTGGTTCTATTTGTACAATTAATCAGTATTATTTTCTCAACATCCAGTGGCTTGAGTGTATATAGTGCTAAATCTGCTAATAGTACTATATCATGTCTTTTCAGGGACTTTAGGTATGACATGCTTGTTATATCACGTCTTTTCACATAAATCATGCTACAAGCCTACAACATATTTAGATGTGCTTTGCTGTGTTTCCATTAGGTTTTGCAATTACATGCTTTATGTGTGTGCTTTGTGCTACATTGTTCTTAGTCATCAGTATTTATAATTTTACAGCTTTCAAGCTTAAGTTCATCCTTAATTATCATGAGAATATTTTAAATGCAAGCCACAAATATAGATTTTCTTGTGAGTAGCCAATAGAGACAAAAAAGTTCATTTGAGTTTTGTGTACGCATGTAGGATGTACCAACTAAGACATCTGGGGCATCATCAAGATTTTGCCTTTCCGATCTCTCTCTTGCTCTCTCGCTTCCCTAGGATAGAAATCCAGCTGTTTTTGGGCATATACATCTTTTTTAATGAGTTGATATGAGTCTTTCCATAGATATTTTCTTTTAGATAATCTAATAAGGAATAACTATTTCCAATAAAATCATTAATTAGGAGAAACAGAGTGCCACTAGTCTCAGTCAATAGTCTGCATCAAGTTGCACGCTGTGGAGGCACCACATTGAAGACAATGGATGGGACTTAATTTGGATGCAGTGGAATCCATTCATTTGTAGTCCCAGTCTGTATGGTTTGGATTCATCAGGTTTGTCTTTTCTATTGCCATGTAGCAATCAGATAAGATATTCTTTTATCCTTTTCTAGGTGGTGTTTTGCACTGCATTAAACTGTTTTATGCATGTGCTGGCATACAATGACTATCATATCAACCAGGCTTCCTAGAGGTTGTTCCTCTTCTATTTTATTTTTCTCAACCTTCTGCTTTATCCTTGTTTTCTTGGTGTCGCAGAAAGGTTCGCCACAAGAATGTGGTGCAGTTTATTGGTGCTTGTACAAAACCTCCTAGCTTATGTATTGTTACAGGTATTAATATCTGGTGAAGCTTGAGTATGTGTGGCTATTTGTTTTTCTAGATTGAGATATGTTGCTGTTATGAAACTTCTTCATTTTCTGTATTTTTATTTTCAGAATTTATGTCGGGTGGAAGTGTTTATGACTTTCTTCATAAACAGAAGGGAGTCTTCAAGCTTCCAGCTTTATTGCGAGTGGCAATTGATGTATCTAAGGGGATGAACTACTTGCACCAAAATAACATTATCCATCGGGATCTGAAGGCTGCCAATCTTCTGATGGATGAGAATGAGGCAAGTGATTTCAGCACATTCTACCAGCTGGTGAGACTTCTGGGTTACTTGTTTGTATTCTTGTCAGGCAATGTGGGTATGTGGTCCCCTCCATTTGTCTGCTACTTTGGTTGAGCACATGTTTGTAACATGTGCATTTGGAGAGCGAGGAGTCTACTAGGTGAATTTGAGCGGTAGCTCAATCATTTAGATTCTAATTTTTCTTATGATCAGCGTAAGTACAAGATTCGGTTTTACATTGTAAAATGCCACACAAATATCATTAATCAACACCTAAAATCAAGGTATACAATTTCGAATAATACCACCTGTACTAGACGGTACGTACCGGTCCGTTAGTTGACCGGTACACAGACCGCCCGTTACCAGAGGGTATATATATATATATATATTTTTTTTTTTTTAAGGCGACGTCATGTTGTCTCGACGATGTCGCTTGGAGAAGGAAAAAAAAATATATATAAATAATATTTCATATATAAAAAATCTTATGTATATATATATATATATACCGAGCGGTATACCGAATGGTATACTGCTCGGTATACTGTACCGTGCTATACCAAGCGAATGTCGAAATGCCGGTATGGTACGGTACGATATTTCAAACCTTGCCTAAAATATTGGTTTGGTGGTTGTGTACTAACTCGTTTTTCAAAGATTGAGGGTTTGAAATCACACCCTGACACCTTAAACATTGGATTGGAGTGGTATACTAGAACCACTCATCAAAAGGTTGAGGTTCAAAATCTCATTCAATATATTCGAAGAAACGAGTTATGTTAGTTGGTTAAGACTTTGACTGTATGATAGTAAGGTCTTGATTGAAAAATCATTAAACAGATCAAGAACAATTTCAATGTGTGTTGACTTGGAAATCTGCATTTTGACATGTAAAGAAAAACCGATGTTACCAAGCCACACATATGATAGTTTTTTCCCCAAGTAAAATGGGAGATGATGGATACATTATCTACACAACTTTCTCCAAGTCAGCTTGTTTTGCAATTTTGGGTGAAAGAATTCTTGTGTTAACTAATTTTACTCTTTTATTTATGAATTTTGTAGTGAACTTCCTCGTTAGATGCATGTGATGTTTGTAGAATTAGCATAAAATTACTTCAATTTTGTGTGTTTCTTTGTGTATGATACCCTAGCACATAGATGTAGGTGTATGATTGCTGGTGGCCTTAGGTAACATTCAAATATATGAAGAATGTTAATGCTTGAAAGGTTGATTAGGAAACCACATTATATAGAATTCATGAACCTAGCGGTAAGTGGATGGAATTAGTTGACAGTTCTTGTTAACATTTGTCAGGGCTTGCTGTCAATAATTAACGAGCCAATCAACAAGTTGAGGCTAGTTGATTAGGTGAAGGTTAAATTGCTTTGTGTCATTTTGTGTTGACCTGAAGATTAAAACTTCAGTTGCATTTAAATGATTTTTTTCTCTCTTTATGTTAGTGGATTGTGTATCTCCCCTGATTCACTATCAAATATTTCTGTTACATACAAGTCGTAAATATTTCTATTACATGAAACTGATTGTTTTATCTCTAGATACCTTGCCTTATGTTTTGGCCTATGTAAATTTGTATCAATGTAGCTGAATTTGCTTTAGTTCCCTCAACTAATCTACTTATTCATCGCAGGTTGTTAAGGTTGCAGATTTTGGTGTAGCACGTGTTAAAGCTGAGTCTGGAGTTATGACTGCTGAAACAGGCACATATCGCTGGATGGCACCTGAGGTTATGATCCAGTGCTAATTTTTTTAATTCAAGTTCTAGTGTTAATTTCACTTCCTACCACATTGTTGCTTTTATTTGTCTCACACCAAAATTTGATCATAGTTTATACTGTTGACTGCACTTTTCACCAATTTTGTCAACATATGTGCCAACAGATATGGAAATTGTCGGAGAATCAGCATTGCTACTTTGTCCTTTTCATTATTTGTTTCTTGATCTATATATGCACTTGCTCAACATTCCCAAGGTTCTGCATGCCCTTTCAGTTTTGTTTCCACAACACAAAACTCTCTCAGGGAGCTTTTCGATTTCCTGCCAATCGGGTTTTGAGCTCAAGCCCATCTTTTCAGTAGTCCTATGGGTTTGGTATTAAATAATCATGATTCTGGTGTGGGTCTCCATGATAGGTCATGCAGTTGACTTATAACTTTTGAGGATGATGATTATCTTTTGATACAATTTGCTTGCTCATTTAGTTTTTTTTTTTTTTGGGGTCATTGTATGTGGTAAATTTTGATACTTTTTTGAACTTCCAGGTTTCTGTTAAAAATGCTAATCCTAGAAAAGATAGTTCTGAGTCTTCTGACTTCAAGAGAAAGTTAACTGAAATTTATGGTTCACCCATGATAAAAACAAGGAGCTTGTTGAGCTTTAGATCTAGATCTTGCAAGGAACTTTTTTTTAAATTTCATTTTGATCTGAGTGTTCTACAAATTAGTACCTTTGTGGTGTTGAACAAAGAGTAGTTGCAAATTATTTCTAATATTGCCAGTGTCTTGAAATACATGTTTAGCTGGAGTTGTGGATCACTGTCAGTTCCTTGTTTAGGAATATGGAAGATGAAGAAGAGTTGGGAGGTTAATGATGGCTAAGGATCTGTGTATACACTGGAAAATAGCACTGTGATGGCATTGACGTAACTCTTTGCTAGGCAGAGTTTACTACCACTCTTGAAAGGTCCTTTTCTCTCTCTGATAATAGAGGAAAACAAACCCGACAGGCACATTTAAGCAAATACGACTGTAAAATATGGAGATGTATACATAATCCATATACTATGGGTTCAACTGTAACTGGCTATATTTTCCATTAAAACTGTGTGCAACTATAGACTTATCTTAATTCTGCAAAGCTTACATGGTGGCATGATTAGGTCTCTTGAATATTGTTTAACTTGATTTAGTTGTATTGGTATCCTGTCTTATTGGTTCTTGGCAATTCAGTTGGTTTTTCCTTGAATATTCTGTGGTTTCATTATTTATAATTCAGATCTCCAACGAACCAACAAATTCCGCACTTCCTCTATATTTAGGTCATAGAACACAAGCCCTATGATCACAAAGCTGATGTTTTTAGCTTTGGAATTGTAATGTGGGAGTTGCTTACAGCTAAGGTAACTTCAACTCATGCAGTACGAATTCTTTTTTATTTCACTCAAAATGAAACTTCATATGAAGTTTAGTGTGTCTATATTCTATTTTTCTGTGCAGCTCCCATATGAATACTTAACCCCACTTCAAGCAGCCGTAGGCGTTGTTCAAAAGGTAACCTCACCTCCGGTTTCACTTATGTTGTCAGAAATATAACAATCTATAATACACATTCATAGGAATCCATCATTCGCATCCTTCCTTTTCATCAAGATAATATTGTTCTACCAAATTCTTGACCAACTTAACTTTACATGATACCAACAATGTGACTTGTTGTAAAAATTGTTTTTGTCTTTTGCTTCATGTATTGATTTCTGCACTGGATTGGAACAATTAAAAAACTAAATCTCCTTGCCACTTGCATTGAAGCCAATAAATCATGCATTCCTATGGAGCACAAACATGTGGAAACAGTGTTTTATGTGACACAATATGTTCTGATATGAGGGATCTTGAATAAAGCAGAGTATGTTATGGCTGTATGTTTTTGCAATCTATCTTATTAGAATTATGAGGGATCTTGAGAAAGCAGGTTATGCTACTTATGCCGAATGTTTTGCAATCTATTTTATTAGAACTCTATACCTATGACTTAGATTAGGTGAGGAGATCACATGAACAACATAGCTTGTTGAAAAGTAGAAGCTAATTTATGACAAATACTTCCAAGTATGCAAGAACTAGTAAAGGTGTATTTAAAGTAAAAATAAGATATAATCATGCATAGGTGATCTTTATACTTTCATATCAACATGAAGATATCTTGCTCCCCTTTTCACATAAGAGCAGTTTTTTCCATCACCATAAATCATTCAACACATGATTGCTTGCCATACATGACTGGTTTTATCTGATCGATGCTCCAACAGAGTTCCAACACCATATTGTACGGGTTTTAATCAGCGTAGAAGTTGGATCCTCCAATCACTAAAATTAGCTTAACTAGTTATTAAGGAAAAGAATATACTTATGTAAGAGTTGCATACTTATATTAGTATCAGTGCTTCTCTATGTTTCTTAACATATATGTTTGAAAACTATACATGTGCCTGCACAACATTCTTTTTTACTTCAATTTCTACTCTATAGGGTTTGAGACCTACCTTACCAAAGAATACTCATCCAAAGCTTGATGAGCTGCTGCACAAGTGTTGGCAACAAGATCCAGCTGCCAGGCCTGACTTCTCAGAAATATTGGAGATACTACAGCTTATTGCTAAAGAGGTTCATCATCTAAGCCTAGGATTATGTTCCTAAATTCCAAAACTTCTTTGACATAATGGTTTTGAAACTATCAAACAGGTCGAAGGTGAATCCGATGACTGCCGTAAGGATAAGTCATCAGGTGGATTTCTTTCGGTTCTCCGACGTGGCCACTGAAACTTCATTGGATCAAAATGTAGGTACAATCTCATCACTGGCAATTTCCAGCCATAGATAGAGATAGTACCTTAAAACTGTACAGTGTTCAAATTTCATGGCTTGTTTTTCCTGGTTCTTAATTTTTATGCTTTTAATTATTTTCTCTGTGTTTTTGTTATTTGTTACCACTTCGTAAGGTGGAATGTGATGAGTAGGAGGACTCTTGTTTTTTTTTGTCTAACAATTCATCTCAGTATGTTAGACTTAAATATATTCTTTAATCTTGCCACATAGAAAGGATTTTATTTTTTTTATTTGTGCCAATTTCATAGTTTACGGGATTGATTAGTTATATTTGTGAAAAACTCAATGTTATTGCTCAAAATTTTGCAGGAAAAATAGAAAGAGAAAAAGAGAGACACAGAATAGCGTCAAAACAGTCAACATCATTAAACCATGAGATCTAAATCTTGGAAATGATGTCAGGAACTTAATCCACGTGACTTGGCAATCGAGAAAGAACGGAGCCCATAAAAAAGATGGGGGTTCACCACCATGTCCGTCGATGTCTACTCGTAGCGGCCGCGAAGATTAGGGGACACCCACCAAGTCGCGTCCGACCCGTCAGACCGCCACTCGAACCTTTGCCCCTCGGCCTGGTTCGAATCGGCGATGACTCTGATCTCACCGTCTCCCAGGCTGAGCAAGCCAATGCTGAACACCGACTCTTCCTCCTCCTCGGTCACCTCGTCTCGGTACACGAAGTACATGTTGTTCCCCTCGAACCCCGGGTAGTCCCCAGCATCGACCGACACCGAGTGGCTGGTGCCCAAGAAAAAGATGCGGTCTCTGATGAGGTGGATGTCGTCCACCTCGACGGCCTCCGCGTCCCTGTTCCAGTCTCCTGGGTCGAGCCAGAAGACGCGGAAGCTCTCGATGTCCCTCCCGTCTGCAGTCCTCTTGGAGCACCCGGTAACCAGCAGCAGTTCTCCGGCCGACGGAACCAAGTAGGAGGGTAAACGATTCTGCGGCACGCTGATAGGCATGACATTACATGCGATCATCGTCACCCTCCCCGGCGGGCCTGGATCGACGTCGAAAATCCCCAACATCTCAGTGTCATCGTAGACGGCGCACAGCCTCCTCGTGCCGTAGGGCACGACGTCGACCAAACGGAACAGAAATCGTATTCCGGGGGCAAAGAAATAGAGGTCCAAGATAGGGCCGTTGACGTTAGCCCTCCACGACGCGTCATCTGGTCGGCACGAAAAGCATTTCTTGTGCACGTCGTTGAGGAAGACGATGGCCACGAAGTCCCGGTCGAGGGTGGGGTCGGACGACAAGACAGCCTTGTCGACGATGGCGTCGGACTCGACCGGAAGATTGTGGCAGTCCGTCTTGACGGTGTACATTCTGACGCCGTCCTCGGATTGGGCGGACGAGATCAGCACGTCGGCCGGGAGAGTGGAGAGGCTGGGGAGCGAAATCTCTTCGGCGGTGATGGGGTTGAAGAGGGAGACATCGGAGGAAGCCTCGCAGATGAGGATGAGCCACCCGAAGGAGGAGCCAATGCAGAACTTGTTGACGGTGTTAGGGAGCGGGCGAATGCTTCCGGAGTAGGAGGCGGCCGAGAGGCGGAAGGCTGAGCGGATTCTTGGTTCCGAGGGGGAGAGGAGGAGGAGGAAGGGGAGCTGAGTGTGCAGGTGGCTAGGCCGAAGGGGGAGGGCGGAGCGCCACGGCTTGCAGACGGCCCGGAAGCTAAGGTAGTCGGCGGCACTCGTCAGAAAGTGGGAGGTGAGTTTGACGAGCCGGGGAGAAAGCCTTGCCCACATGTCCTCTCTTGGCACTCCGTCGGCTGCGTATCTTTTCTTTCTCTTACTCTTCCTCTATGGTCTCTATATCTGCAACTGGGGCTCCTTCCTTTTATGTTCTTGGAGCCTTCTTCCTGGGTTAATAGTTTCTTGAAGGGGAAGGTGATCGCGTGTGCTTCCCCCTTCCGTGACAGTTAGGAGGTGGTACGGATAACAAAAGGAGGAAGCAATGATAACGACGATCATGACTTGGTAAATAACTTTTTTAGCCGTGGCCTCGGGGGCCGATGCGGCTTGGTTCAGGTTCGAATGCGCGGGGATCTAGCGCAGCATTCTTCGGGGCCGCTGGGGTGGCCGGTCGTGGTGATCTGGATGTCCCGTCAGGGGGAGAGCTCCGCTGCAACGTCGGGAAAGAGGCAACCTCGCCTTCGTTCTTGCACACAGGTCGAGTCGGAGGCTCAGCCCGACCCCTTCGACGATCAAGTCAGATCATGTGGAAGGGAGCTTTTCTAGTGAAGAAGTGTCCCCCCGTTCGTTTAGAACTCCAGAGTATTTATAGATGAGTTTGATGTCACCTGATGTGCTCGCTTGCAAGGGGTCAAATGCTAAGGTTGTTGGCTGAGAGCTGGTGACGTTGGTGCACATCAAGTCGGCATTAATGCTTGCTTCCTTGGGCAGTGCATCCACCTGGCGTAGCTGACGTCGTGGCGCGTCACGTCGCCATTTTTGCCCTTATCATATTCCCCCCGAAAGGAGCTATGTGTCGGTTGTCACGCAAGGGGAGTCCGATGCATGGCTTTTGTCTCCAGGTAGGCTGGCCGTGCGGACGTAGTTTCGGGGAGAACGGAGCCGAGGGGCCAAGGAGCACGACGCAGGCGGGCTAACCGCGCAGGTGTGTCCTGGGTGGCGTAAAGCCGAAGAGCCGAGGAGCACGACGCAGGCGGGCTAGTCGCCAGTGTGTGGTCTCTGCATGAAAGCCGAAGAGCCGAGGAGCACGATGCAGCGGTCGGCCGCGCCAGTGTGGTCTCGCATGAAAAAGTCGAAGAGCCGAGGAGCACGACGCAGCGACGACCGCCGCGAAATGCGCCTTGGGCATTATCGGCGAGGAGATAGGCTTCGCATTATTATCGACCGAGGAGATGGTCTGGCCGAGAGACAACTCAGCGGGCAGTGCGTTGAGGTGAACTCGACATTGTATGGTCGAGAAGCTCTACAGCAGCAGGCTACCGAAAGTGACACCGCCGCGCGATCGCCCGAGGGGAGCTCGCAGCGACGTGGGTCGAGGGATCGGCCCATGGGCCGACCGCGTCGGTGGTGTCCTCGGGAACATGGGGCCAAGGAGCACGACGACGCAGCGCGTGGCCGCCGCGAGGTTTGTCTCGAACATGGGGCCAAGGAACACGGCCTTGAAAGCGGGTCAAATCAGCCAGTCCGTCTCCCCTGAACATGGGGCCAAGGAACACGGCCACAGCGAAATGGGGTCCGCAGTGTGGTCTCGGTGGCGAAAGTCGAAGAGCCGAGGAGCACGACGCAGCGGGTTGGTCGACAGTGTGGTCTCGCATGAAAGTCGAAGAGCCGAGGAGCACGACGCAGCGACGCACCATCACAAGAAATGCGCCTCCCGCATTATGCGACCGAGGAGATAGGCTCGCATTATGCGCCTAGGAGATAGGCTTGGGCATTATGCTCGACCGAGGAGATGGCCCGGTCGAGAGATTAACCCAGCGGCGTGCCGCCACCGAGGTGAACTCCGGACGATGTATGGTCGAGAAGCTTGCGCAGCGTGTCGCGGTCGAGTGACACCGCCAGCGGCGGTCGTTCGAGGGGAGCTCGGCAAAAGGTGGTGGTCGGGGGTTGGCCGCAGGAGGGCCGACCGCCACGGCAGGTCCTCGAACATAGGGCCAAGCAACACGGCCTTGGCGGGTCAGGGCCAGCAGGTGTGGTCTCGGTGGCGGCGCAGTCAAGAGCCGAGGAGCACGATGCAGCGGTGGCCGCCAGTGTGGTCTCGGGTGGCGAAAATCGAAGAGCCGAGGAGCACGACGCAGCGACAGATCGCAAGAAATGTCTCGGGCATTATCGCGCGCCGAGGAGATAGGTTTCGCATTATGCGAATCGAGGAGATGGTCCGGGAGAGACAACTTCAGCGGCAGGCCGCGACCGAGGTGAACTCGATAGTGTATGGTCGAAGAAGCCAGCAGGCCGCGTCGAGTGACACCGGGCCGCCAGCGGCGGGATGCTCGAGGGGAGCTCGGCAACAGGTGGTCGAGGGGCTCGACGCGAAGGGGTCGACCACCGGTGTGTCTCGAACATGGGGCCAAGGAGCACACGACGCAGCGGCAGCCGCCGCGCAAGTCCGTCTCTGGAACATGGGGCCAAGGAACGGCCACAGCGGGTCAGGTCGCATGCAGTGTGGTCTCGGGTGGCGAAGGTCGAAGAGCCGAGGAGCACGACGCAGCGGGCGACCACCAGCATGCATGTTCGCGAGGGCCATGCGTCGAAAGTAGCACGATGCGCGGACCGACCGCGAGCGTGGTCGCGAGGGCCATGCGGTCGAGTAGCACGACGCAGGCGGATAGACCGCGCAAGTGCGCCTCGGGCATTATGCGTCGAGGAGGGCGTGCTCTCGGGCGAGATTAACTCAGCGGCAGGTCGCTACCGAGGTGAACTTCGACGATTGTATGGTCGAGAAGCTTCGGCCTTGCAAGTCGCGGCCGAAAGTGACATCGCTCAAGCGGCGTGCCGTTTCGAGGGGAGCTCGGCGGCCGTGTGGTCGAGCCATGCGAATGCAAAAGGAGGGGGTTAGGGGTTAACCGCGGAGCCGAGAGGCGATCAGCAAACATGGAGCCTTCGCTTGGAAGAGACCGAGGAAGGGCTAGATTCCCGGCATGAGGATTACACCGATAGCAAATGCGGGTGCTTGACCGGCTACTACGGGCCCGCCGCCAGAAGTCACCTCTTTCTTCTGGTCGCCAAGCTTCCGCCGCGATGTAATCGGCTGGCTCACCGGAGCATATCCGGTATCGGTGGTGGGGGGGGGCTTCTGAGGGACCAACAGAATCTAGAAGGTCGCAAGCCTACCATGAACGCCGCACCAACAAAGAGGGGTGAGTGTTTGGTAAGCTCCGATTTGCGCGGTAAAGCGATCCACCTAAACGTGAGAGGGGCTCGCCCTCTCTTTGTTTGAGTCCGAGGAGTAGTGCCGCGAGGGCCTCGGCCGGCATGGGTCGTGAAGTGGAGCTCAAGTCCTTGGCGAAGTTGGTCGAAGGAACTAATCGTTCCGGTCTTCAAGTCGCCGCATACATGTGCTGGTCCGGACCCCTCGTGGTCGTGGGAAACGCCTGCACATTAAAGCGCCGACATTCCATGCAGCGCTTAGTTGAGCACGGAAAAAACGGCGACATGGTCCGGTCGGCGGGTCGCTGGAGCCGTCAGATGCGCCCGCAGAAGGGAGCCGGAAGTTCGGGGAACGGCGTGATCTCAGATCTCCGGTGCGAACGGAGATCCTCGTGTGTCCACCCCCGAAGCTCTCCCTCCGAAGTTCGCGAAACTCCTTCTCTAGTTCGTCGCGTCGCCGACTAAGAAGGCATAGCTGGGCTCGCAGGGAGTCCGTTGATTCCGGAGATAATACCTCGGGCTTCGGGCGGCCGCTCGGGTTTGTCCTTACTGGATCCCCGAGTGGGGTCGGTCTGACCCGAGGAGAAGTGGAAGGCTCCGTTGCCATGTGGGCTCGAAAGCTGGGGCTCTTGTTGTCCGAAGGCCGAAGTCATAAGTGGGGGTGTCGGTTGGGAGACGAGCGGGATGATGGTTTGCACCATATCCGTCAAAGCTCGGACTTGACGAGCGAGGTCGTGAAAGGCCTTGGATGACACCGACGAGGGGACGCTTGGAGCGCCCTCGGGCGGAAACAGATCCGGATTGTCGAATGAACGCCAACCGCGTTCAGAGGTCACGGGGAGGTCGTCAGCCAATAGCCCGTCACGCAAGGGACGCACGACCTGCGCCCCTGCTAAGAACGATCTCTCACCAGGGAGTTCGTCGGGATCAGTCTGAGGATCCCTCGACATTCGGCCCTCCTTCTAGCGCCAATCTGTTATGGTAAATAACTTTTTTAGCCGTGGCCTCGGGGGCCGACGCGGCTTGGTTCGGGTCCGAATGCGCGGGGATCCGGCACAGCGTTCCTTGGGGCCGCCGATGTGCCCGCTTGCAAAGGCAGGACAATACCTCGCGTGGCGTCTAACATTGCCACTGGGGTTGCGTGGAGAACCGGGCTGCTGCAGGGTATGGGCGAGCCTCGGTCGACGTGCTCCCGTGCCTCGGCCGAGCGCACGGGGTCAAATGCTGAGGTTGTTGGCTGAGAGCTGGTAACGTTGGCGCACATCAAGTCGGCATTAATGCTTGCTTCCTCGGGCAGTGCGTCCACCTGGCGTGGCTGACGTCGTGGCGCGTCACGTCGTCATTTTTGCCTTTATCAACTTCTGTGTAGACCAATGACGTGGCAAGATGAGTCTCCTCGATAGCACACGGGGCGATGACGACGCTGACTTTTACTTTGACTAGCGACGTGGAAATATAGTGAGTCACGTCATAGCACAATGAATTGACCCTCGATCCAGAGCACACTGAGTCTCAACTTGCCTTGCTAACCTCGACGCCTAAAGAGCACAATGAGAAAGCCAAAGAATACTATGGGTATCTCTCACAATTGGTTGATGCCAGAATGTAAGACGTCAGCAATCTCTAGTTGTTGCCCCTGCCAAGATTGGGGGCCACCCACCAGGGGATGTCCAACCGGTCCGACAGCCACTCGAGCCCATCCGGCTCAGACCCGCCGGAATCGATAACCTCCGTGATCTCACCATTTTCCAGGTTGACCACGCTCACGGTCGACACCAGGGTGTCTTCCCCCTCCAAACTCATCTTCTCTTCCTTCACGTAGTAGATGGCATTCCCCAGGAACCCTGGGAAGTCCCCTGCGGCGACGCACACCGAATGGCTCGTACCCAAAAACAACATACGGTCGCCGATGTCCTGCACTTCGATCGCCTTCGCTGGCCGGTCTCCGTCGCCTGGATCGAGCCTGAAGACGCGGAAGCTCCTGGTGTTCTTCCTGGCTGCACTCCTCTTGTAGAACTCGGTAACCAGGAGTAGTTCTCCAGCCGACCCAATCAAGTAGGTGGGTAAACCACCGCGCGGCACGCAGGGCGGCATGGAGTTCCATGCGATCATCGTCGCCCTCCCCGGCGGGCCTGGGTCGACGTCGAAGACTGCTAAGTAATCTTTGTCATTGTAGACAGCGCACAACCTCCGCTCGCCGTAGGGCATGACGTCAGTCAGGTTGAACACCTGCGGCACTCCTGGGAAAATCCAATGGAGATCATCGAAAGGTTCGTTGACGTTGTCCTTCCACGATCTGTCCCCTGGGCGGCAGGTAAAGCAGCGCTTGTATATGCCGTCGAGGAAGACGATTGCCACGAAGTCCCGGTCGAGGGTAGGGTCGGAGGACAAGACGGCCTTGTCGACGATGGCGTTGGACTCGACCGGAATGTTGGGGTAGTCCGTTTTGATGAAGTAAGATCCGATGCCGTCCTCCGATTGGTAGAACAAGAGCAGTACGCATGATGGGAGGGTGGAGAGTGGGGGGAGAGGAATGTCTTCGGCGGTGACGGGGTTGAAGAGGGAGACCGCGGAGGTGACTTCGGAGATGAGGATGAGCCACCCATAAGAGGAGCCGATGCAATACATGCTGGTGGTGTGAGGTAGGCGGCGCATGCTTCCATTAAAGGCGTTGGCGAGGCAGAAGGCGGAACTGTTTCTTGGTTCCGGGGTAGAGAGGTAGAGGAGGAAGGGGAGCTGAGCGGGGAGGTGACGGGGCCGGGGGGGGACGGCGGAACGCCAACACTTGCAGACGGCGCGGAAGCGGATGTAGTCGGAGGCGCTTCTCAAGAAATGGGAGGTGAGCTTGACGAGATGCTGGCGAAGCCCTGTCCACATAGCTATTCTTGGGACATGGTCGGCCATTGTGCGTCCCCTCTTTCTCACTCTCTCTACCTCTATCTAGATGATGTCCGCCTCAGCATCTTGACGGCATTATTTTTACGGTTATGGAACAGTTGAGATATGGTACGGAGAGCCGCGGGGGGGGGAGGGAAGAGAACGGTTGTTGGTTCTCTTGATTGATTTCGATTAGTTTAATCTTAAATCGGAGTGACAGCCTCAGTTATTCCACCAATCACGATTTCAATGCTCATTTTTGCCTGCAATTGTTAATAGGAACGTCTTCCTGTCATACTTTGAACTCTAATTGATCGATGGACAAAATGAAAGCGGTAAAAAAAGCAGAGCAATGACCATCTCTAGGTGTGGAAGCTGCGAAGATTTGGGGACATCCACCAGTGGACGTCCGTCCGCTGTATCCGCCACTTGAACGGCTTCGCTTCAGGCGTGCGCGAGTCAACGACGTCGGCTATCACCCCATTTTCTAGATTCAGCTCGTTGACGCCCAACACCCGCACAGCTTCAGTCTCCAGACGCCTCTCCTCTTCGATCATGTAGTAGATGGCATTACTCGGGACCCCAGAGCAATCTCCGGCAGCGACGGACACGGAGCAGCACGTGCCCAAGAACAAGATACGATCCCCGATATCCTCCAGTTCCACGGCCACCGCCGGCCTGCCTATGTCGCCAGGGTCGAACCTGAAGACACGAGTGCTGTCGACGATCTTTCCATCTGCAGTCGTCTTGTTACAGTGGGAAGCCAACAGCACTTCTCCGGCCGACGCAACCAAGTAGAAGGGAAGATCGCTGCGGGGTACGCAGGAGGGAAGGGTGCCCCACGCGGTAACGGTCAGCCTCGCCGGCGGGCCATTATTGACCTCGAAGACCGCCCAATACTCGTTCTCGAAGATGGCGCACATTCTACGCTCGCCCACCCCCCCCCTCTCTCTCTCTCTCGCTCAAAGAAATGGTTCTCTCTTTTCAATGTCCTTTTGGGCGGTGGTTGTGCAAGAAGCACACTCACATTGATGTTTGAAGGAGCAAACTGGTGGGCCCCGGGAAAGTGAGACCAAAACGCCGGGCCTTGGGGCAGTTCGAAGTTTGTTAATCGATGCAGTTATGCCATCAATCTAATGGGAAAAGATAAATGTGAAGTACTGCTGGGAAGGGTTCGGATTTAAAATTATTCGATACCCAACACAATAAACTTAGTCGACAAAAGTTACTAATTAGTGTGAAAAGTTCAGCTCACTTCTAAAAAATGATGATGCAAAGGAAGCTATAGTTCAAGATTTTAATCATCCAAACAATCTTTTTGTTGTAGAATTTATAAGGTCATTAATATATATATATATATATATATATATATATATATATATATATTGACTCTTTTCAAACTTCCTTTCCTTGCAAGGAATTACTTGAAATATTTTATGAATAAAAAAGAATTAATAAATAATATGACTCACTATAAAGGAATATGTCTTACTAAAAATAGTTTTGATACGTAAGCAATGGTCATGGTCAACTAACATTAATATAAATAGTAAAATGATCAATATTCATAAAAGAACTAAAAGTACGTTATTTGAATATCAGAAAAAGCTACATAAAAAAGTTACTGAATATTAGAATTTACTTGACGTAAATAGAAAGATTCAATTAACTTGAAGAATTAACAAAATGGGTTAGAAAAGAAAACAAATTAATGCTACAAATATAAATTTTTTTGAAATATTTATTTGTTAGGATCAAGAGCACTAAGAGGGGGGTGAATTAGTGACTTAATAGATCATGTTTAAAACTGTGTTCGTATGACAAAGTCGATTTCAGTAGAAAAGTCGATTCGTAAATTTTTTTGACTTAATATCAGGTAAGAAGTAGTTAAAACAAATCTATAAAGGCAGTTTGCAGTTATGATGGAAATCAGAGCGCAAATTGAAATACGATGTTCGTACGAGAAAAGTGATTTACGTCTAAACATGATTCGAAAAATACTGAGCTTGGAAACGCAATCGTAAAAGCGCAGAAGGCAGTAAGCTATGAAGGAGGTTTGCAGTAAGGATAATCAGCTCAAAGTAAATGCAAACCAGAGAACATGGGAGTTTACAGTGGTTCAGTCAATCGTGACCTACATCCACTCCTCCGATTCCTCTTCCGTCGAGGCCACCGGTATCCACTAACGATCTTCCTTTACTAGGCGAAGATCAATCTCCTTCTTACACCCCTCTTCTCCTTTTACTGGGTTTAGAAGACAACCCTTACAAGCACTCACTCTCCTCTCTTAAACAGAATTTTAACACTTAAGCTAGAGGAGGGAAATTCTAGAGATTGCAGTAGTGTTTTCTCTCTTTTAATCTCTCTATGCTTGTGTGTTTTACCCAGGGATTGGAAGGGTATTTATAGGCTCCAAATCAGTTTGAATTTGGAGCTCAAATCTGTCATCTCCCGGAATTCCGGGGTCTAGCGGTTGCACCGCCTGACAGGGCTCGAAGACTGAGCCTCTGGGCGGTGCCATCGCTTGTCAGGGGCGGTTGCACCGCCTGGCAGAGCTCGGAGACCGAGCTCAGGCAGTGCCACCGCCTGACTGGGGCGGTTACACCGCCTGGCAGAGCTCAGAGATCGAGCTCACGCGGTGCCACCTCTGGGCGAGAGATCTGGGTCCGAATGGGTTGATCCATTCGGCTCAATTTGGTTCTTTCAAGGGCCTAATTGCCCCTAGATTAAGTTAATGGGATCACCTCCCAATTCTAACTTAATCATCGTGCTAACTACGACAATTCTTAAGATTTTTACTACAGCTTGCTCCGGTGCGTCAATCGCTTCTTTTGGCGAGCTTCCGGCGAACTTCCGGCTAACATTCGACGGTCCTCTGACGATGGTCCTATGGACTTCCAGCAAACTCCTGGACTTGCGGCGATCCACTTGGCGAGTTCTGATGAGCTTCTTTTTGCAAGCTCCTGGACTTCTTGGATTTGTTCCTGCAGAACCTCCAACGACCGTCCGGACTTCCGTCAAGCTCTCGAACTCCCAACGTGATCATTGTCCTGACTCCGGCGCAACTCCTGCTGCATGTCTTACTTTCATCGTAGTTAATCCTGCACACTAAAAACAAAACTTCGATCGAGACAATTAATCATAAGCAATTAACTAAGTTGTCCGGCATGTCATTGGTCCCTCGATGCTTTGTCCAATTCTTCGACGCATCGTCCTCTCCTGCGGCCTATTGCCCAATCGGCCAATTGACTCTGTAACTCCGATATCCTTGGCACAATACCCACTCTTCTTGGCCCAATGCTCGAGTCCACGGCCAGAAGCCTTCTGTCGATATGTCGATCGATCCACCGACCCGACGTCCAATCTTCAAACATGTTTCTCCAGCACAACATGATTTTTCCTACTTTAATTGACTCATCATGATCGAAACATCCCGCGTTACTTAAAACACAGATTAAAATATAAACACATATCAAGTGGTTTCATCATCAAAATACGAGATTCAACATTATTGACATAATTATTATTCGATATGGTATTACACTAAATGTTAGAAAGATTAGTAGGCTACGAGGTCATGAGATATAAATCAGGTTTGGATAATAAAAATATAAAACAAATATAAGCGAATTAATATGATTCAAATATTGTTTCAACGAAAAAAAAAACTTAAACAGTAAAGAGAGAGGAGAGTCACATCACCATGATGATCTATCCTAAAGAAAACCTAAAAAAAACATGTCCAAATATAACAAAAAACAGAAAGTAATAATAATATTAGAATTCCAAAATTATTGTAGTTGACCAAAGTTATCGAGGGTTGACCAGTCTAACTTCCTCTTACCATCAGAACAGTTCTGGAAGACCCAACGGTGGTACCGCTAGTGTTAGGCGGTGGTATCACCCAAACTAGCAATGGTATTGTCCAAACACAGTCTCTCAAACTATGTTAGGCGATGGTACCACCCATGGTGGTACCATCGGTGCACACAGGGTGGTAGGCGATGGTCCCGCCCAATGCAAGTAGTGGTACCGACGATCCCGAAAACCTTGGGATTCAGATTTTTGGCTCCATTTCTGAAGTCATTTGGAGTATATAAATACCCCACTCATTTTTGCTTAGTATCGGAAGAAAAAAAGTAGAAAAGGAAAAAGAATTCTCGTAAGAAAAGAGTTGTAATCTATCTTGAATTGTTGAGTCTCTTACTTCTAGAATTAGAAGTCTTTTAAGGGAGGAGCGAGGTCTTTTGTAAAAGAAAGGTGCGAAAGTTCTTTCCTGAGCCTGTTGAAAAGAGAAAGGGTTATAACAAGGGTAGTTGATCTTTGCCCATTAAATAGTATAGATAAATCTAAGGGTGACATCACATGCGCAGTGGAAGAATAGAAAATAAAAAAACCCAAATTTCTCAAAAAAGTGTTCGTCATTGTACGAAGATTGGTGCACAAAACTCACGAAATTAAAAACCACATGCGAGATAGTATTTTACCTGAGGAGATCATATATCCCTGAAATCCTACATGTTGAATCTCGTATTTTGATGATGAAACCAATTGATAATCGTGTTTATGTTTTAATCTGCATTTTGAGTGACGTAGGATGCTTCGATCAGGATGAGACAATTAAAGCAGGAAAAATCATGTTGTGCCGGAGGAACATGTCAGAAGATTGGACGTCGGATCGGTGGATCGGTCGACGTATCGACAGAAGGCTTCGGGTCGTGGACTCGGGCATCGGGCCAAGAAGAGCGGGTATTGCGGGAAGGATATCGGAGTTGCGGAGTCAACTGGCCGATTGGGCAATAGGCCGCAAGAGAGGACGATGCGCTGAAGAATCGGATGAAGCGTTGAGGGACCAATGACATGTCGGACAACTTGGTTAATTGCTTAGGAATAATTGTCTCGATCGAAGTTTTTTTTTAAGTGTGCAGGATTAACTACGATGAAAGTAAGACATGCAGCAGGAGTTGAGTCGGAGTCAAAGACTATGATCACGTTGGGAGTTCGAGAGCTCGACGGAAGTTCGGACAATCATCGGAGGTTCTACAGGAACAAATCCAAGAAGTCCAAGAGCTTACCGAAAGAAGCTCGTTGGAACTCGCCAAGTGGATCGTCGCAAGTCCAGGAGTTTGCCGGAAGTCCACAGGAGCATCACTGAGGGTTCATCAGATGATCGACGGAAGCTCGCCGGAAGAAGCGATTGACGCACCGAAGCAAGTTGCAGTAAATGTCTTAAGAAATTCATAGTTAGCACGATGATTAAGTTAGAAATGGGAGGTGATCCCATTAACTTAATCTTGGGACAATTGGGCCCTTGACAAACCCAAATTGGGCCGAATGGATCAGCCCATTCGGACCCAGATTACTTGGCTAGAGGTGGCACTGCTTGGGTCGGCGGTGGCAACACCCAGGGCTTAGTCTCCGAGCTCTAGCTAGGCGGTGCAACCGCCTCTGATAGAGGTGCAACCACCCCTGACAAGCGGTGGCACCGCCCAGAGGCTCAGTCTTCGAGCTTTGCCAGGTGGTGCAATCGCCCCAGTCAGGCGGTGCAACCGCCAGACCCTGGAAATCTAGGAATTGATAGTTTTGAGCTCGGAATTCAAACTGGTTTGTGGCCTATAAATACCCTACTCTTTCAGCATTGAAAGAGTAACCAAAAACCACCGAAATCCTGATCTTACTCTGTGATTTTTAGAGCTCAAAAGTGTTGTATGAGTTAAAAGTTCTCCTTCCTCTTTTCTTCCAAGTTTTGATCTGTTAAGAGAGGAAAGAAAATTCTATAAGGGTTGTCTCCTAAGCCTGACATAAGGAGTGAAACTATAAAAAGGTGGTTGGCCTTCGCCTATTGAAGGAAGGCCTCTAGTGGACGTCGGTGACCTTGTCGGTGGAGGAAGCCAAAAGTGGATGTAGGTCAAGATTGACCGAACCACTCTAAATCTTGGTTTGCATTTACTTTGAGCATATTATCTTTACTGCAAACCTCTTCAATAGCTTACTACCTTCTACGCATTTACGATCGTGTTTCAAAGTTCAGTATTTTTCGAATCGATGTTTAGACGTAAATCAGTTTTATCATACAAACATCATATTTCAGTTTACGCTTACATTCTAATTTCCATCATAACTACAAACTGCCTTCAAAGACTTGCTTTAACTGCATCTTGCTTGATCACAAGTTAAAGTGATTTACGAATCGGCTTTTCTACCGAAATCACTCTTATCGTACGAATGCAGTTTTAATCGTCGAAAGTTTTCCGTTGCACTAATTCACCCCCCCCTCTTAGTGCTCTTGATCCTAACAATTGGTATTAGAGCGGGTTTAACACTCAAATAGATTAAAATCCAAGAGAGATGGCATACGTCGGAAATTAAGAGGGCCATTCTATTACACGTCCACTCATGTTCAATGGGACGGACTACACCTATTGGAAGACCCGAATGAGGATCTTCCTTATTTAAATGGATTTTGAACTTTGGAATCTTGTCGAAAATGGATTTTCGAAGTCTTCTCTTCCAATGATCGATTGGAATGAATTGGAGAAGAAGACTTTCGCTCTTAATGCAAAGGCTATGAATGCCTTATTTTGTGCGCTTGATAAAAATGAGGTCAATCGGATTTCTACATGCAAAACGACTTTTGATATTTGGCAAACACTTGAAATCACGCACGAGGGAACTAGTAGAGTCAAAGACTCGAAAGTTAATATTTTATTGCATGATTTCGATCTTTTTCAAATGAAGCCAAGCGAAACCATTGGTGACATGTACACCCGTTTTATGGATGTCGTCAATGGTTTAAGAGCTCTTGGCAAATGTTTTTTGGATTTTGAACTCGTAAACAAGATTTTGAGTTCTCTTTCTAAGAAGTGGGATTCAAAAGTAACTGCAATACAAGAAGCTAAAAACCTAAACAACTTACCACTTGAAGAACTAATTGATTCATTGATGACATATGAAATGGTGCACAATGCACATGATGAACAAAATCACCTTCCAAAGAACAGGAAGGATTTGGAACTCCGGATAAATGAATACCACTTGAGCAATGACTCAAGTGATGAGGACAATGATGAACTTGAACTTTGAACACTAAATCTTAATAAGTTTATTAAACAAAAATCTAAAATAAATAATGAACTTGAACGGAAGAAGAGGCAAAAGAAGAGGAAGGCAACCAAGGATGAATCAAAAACTTCTAAAGGTGAAACGGCGAATTGGGCTTTGACAAGCTTCGACTACAAGGTAAGTAACTCAACTCTCTTGAATTATTTTGAAATTACATAATACTTTTCATGAGTTATTTTAGTTTAGGATTAATTTTCTTAAAAATTACATGAAAATAAAAAAAAATTAGAAATCATGTTTATCATTCTAGTAATTTTGAAGATAGTCATGAAAATTGTATGTTTATGATAAACAAAATGATTTTGATTAAAAATGCCTTATGAGATATGATATCATGCCTAATAAATTTATTTTTTGAAGCTATACATGATGATGATGAGTTTTGGGTAATTTATAGTTTATTGATTATTGATGATTTCCATAATGATCTTTTACGATTTATGGATTATTGATTTATACCATGATGAAAGTTGCTTTCGAAAATGATGCATGACTTTTATATGCAAACTAAGCATGAAAAGATAGATTCACCTAAAAAGAAAAATGTATGACTATAACAAATAACAAATGATTTTGGTTGAAAATACTTTATACTCAATGAAACCATCATTGATGAATATGCTTTATGTTTAATAATTTCTTTGGCTTATATGCTCTATCATGATAAATATTTTGAAATAAATGAAATCATGTTTGATTTGAAGTAATGCATAATGATCATGCTTAATGATACATTTTTTGATTTGACATAAAAGTGGCTTGAAAAAATGATGTATGTTTTGATTTGACATAATGAAATAGGCATGCTTATATGAAATAGTGAAGTGCAATTGTATACTTAATGATGCATAAAGTTGTAATGAAAATATTAAAATTTTAATACTATGATATGATGATTTTATGCATGACATTGTAAAGTTATATATAATGATGCATAATGATGAAATTATGTAATAAAAATATTAAACATTTTGAAACATTGTTTTAGTGTCATGCATATTGATCATGATTAATAAATTTCGAAATTATGCATAATGAATCTTACGATTTATGGATTATTGATTTTTACCATAATGAAAGTACCTTATTGATCTTTGTTGTAATAAATCTTACTCTTTCGGTTTTAAACATGATACATGTTTTTATTTGGCATAAATGAAATAAAATCATATGTTTTGAAACAATTGAAAAGAGGAAAACATTCTTGAAAATTATTTTGCTCAATCTTATTGATTTTGATGAATCCATTTGTATCATCTTTATGAATCTCTTGGGTTTTGATAATGATTTTGATGATTTAAATTTGAATAATTTTTTATCGAAATCACGATCTTGATCTCTTGAAATTTATAACATGAAATTCTTTATGAATCAAGATTGTTTTCTATTTAAAAGGAGATTTGTTGAAATGTTTCATCATCTTTTAGTATTCATGATCTTGATGATTATGTTTTGAAACTTTATGTAAACCAAGAATGTTCATGGAGAATTTTCTAGAGGAATCATGCTTGATGATTTGTTTTTTACCTTTCCATCTTAAATTAAATGTTAACACTTATTTTATTAAAGGTAAAGGCATGCTTATAAGAAGCAAATCACATGAATAGAAATTTATAAAAACGAAATGTGATCCTCTATCTTATCGTCTTTTCAATAAATCTATACTTGTCATGTATGAATTTATTGAATGTGACTTTGAGGATGATTTCGGATTTTACAAATACTTGATTCATACTTGTGACATGAGACACATTTTAAATATGAATCATGTTCAATGCTTCAATCATGTTACATCTCCTTAATTCATTTTATTCTTCTACATTTATTTACCAAAGAGGAGAATCTTCCGAATGAATGAAATGATACAAATGAATCACTTATTGATATATCTTTTTGAAATATCTTTTTAATGTGATGTTGATATTTTGAGATGCCTATTGGAATTCATGACATGAGATAATTGAATCCATGACTTAATCTTTATATGGCTTGAAAATGGATATTTAAAATCTTGCTTGATGAGTTGTTTTATAAGATTCTGCCTTTACGTCTTGAACTTTCATGCTTATCTTGATTTGGCATATAAAGACTAAGGCATGCTTAGATGAAAAAGAATCACTTAAATAATGCTTTTCCTATCTGATCGAGATTAATAATTTCATGATATTTTGTGAATCTCGAAATTGATTTTAATGACTTGATTATGAGTTTCAAGTTAACGATTTGATTTGAATAAGTTTTATCTAAATCATAATCTTGATCTTGCAAAATTAGAATCACAAATAATGTCTTTTGGTATTCATGACTTGAATTTGATTGAAACATTATATGCTTAAATTAATCATTCTCCTATGTTTCAAAAATTCTTTAAATACCTTATGTGATGACTGAAAATTAATTTACTTTTATGATGAATCACGAATCATGACTTGATCTATGATATTGATATATTTTAATCATGATCCTTGGTTGTATAATTCTTTTACTCTATTAAAAGGATTTGTCGAATGAATCATGTCCTTCTTGAATTTTCTTGATATCATGACATGATTTTGTAATATGGCCTGTATAATGATTAAAATTTTTTAGCCATTGATTTCTCCCTTCTTTTCGGTAATGACATAGGGGGAGAAAGATTGCTAGCTCAAGGCAAACGCTGGGTAGCTTGTACTCTTCCCTTCTTTTCGACAAAAACAAAGGGGAGAAAGCTTTTGCTAGTTAAAAAGCAAAGTGCAATCTTGCACAAGAAGCAAGTGTTGAATTGCCATGATTGAACTTAAGAATCTTGCTATGCTTTTGTGCTTATATGTTGTGATGAAAATCTAGTTTCATGTTACAAAAACTTGCATATCTTTTAAAATAGCTAGAGTTACTTCTCCGTAACAAAGGGGGAGAAATATATGAATTGATACTATGAGTGCCATATTTGAATAAGAAATATATGAATTAATGCTATAAGTGCCATATTTGAATTTGAATTATGTTAAGATATCAAAAGAAGCTTGTATCGAAATATATAGTAAATTGATAATCAAAATGCTATGATTGCCATATGCCATGTTTGCATCATGTTAAGATATCAAGAACTTGCATCGTAATTTTACTTGATGATAGCTTGCCATGTGATGAAATGCTACAATTTGTTGCTAAAATGATGCATGCAATACTTATGCCTTTTATATGATGTATTGCATATGATATGAATCATGATTAAAATTACCTTAATTTGAATTCAAGGTTTATCTCAATTATGGAATTTTGAAATAAGAATGATTACTCACCTTTGTCATGATTTAGAAATTGACATAAAGGGTCTTCCCTTCTTTAGAAAGGGTCTTCTCTTCTTTTTGACAATGACTAAGGGGGAGATAACTAGTGTGCACAATTCTAGAAGAAAGCAAAAATTGTACTTTTCAAAAGAGAAGAAATTACTATCTTGAACATCATCGAGAATTGCTAGCTTGAAATCTCAAGAAAATACAAAAATGTGCTATCTTGCCTATCTCAAGATGCAAAACATGCTAACTTACACTTTGCAACGGAAGCAAAATTGCTAGCTCAAACTTTGCAAAAGAAGCAAGAAATTGCTCATCTCAAAAGAGAAGCAAAGATTGCTAACTTGCATATTTCTAGAAGCAAAAGTGCTATCTTACCTATCGCAAAGAAAAGCAAATATGCCAACTTGCATATCTTTGAATTTGCTATCTTGTATGTTGTACAACTTGCATATCTAAAACTTGATAACTTGAATGTTCTAAGCATAATGTAACACTTGCTATATTTTCTAGCTTCAAAACTACATGATGATAAAACTTGATATTCTGTTTTTCATGCAATGAGTTTAACTTATATTCCAAACACAAGAATAGTTGTACTTCTCCTTTTTGTTGATGACAAAGAGAGAGAAATATGTTGATGACATGACATGTTAATGCATAAGTCTATGCATAAGTTCATGATGACGTGTTGCAAGTATTCATGATGAATATTGCAATGATTTGAATTTAGTTTGAATTCAAAGTTCTATCAATATGACATATTGATGGGGGGAGTTTTTAAAACTCCGGGAGTTAAGGTTAATTCCGTCATCAAGTGGTTGTTATCATAAAAAAGGGGGAGATTGTTGAATATCATATTTTGATGATGAAACCAATTGATAATTGTGTTTATGTTTTAATCTACGTTTTGAGTGACGCAGGATGCTTCAATAAGGATGAGACAATTAAAGCAGGAAAAATCATGTTGTGCCGGAGGAACATGTCAGAAGATTGGACGTCGGGCCGGTGGATCGGTCGACGTATCGATAGAAGGCTTCGGGTCGTGGACTCAGGCATCGGGCCAAGAAGAGTGGGTATTGCGCTAAGGATATTAGAGTTGCGGAGTCAACTGGCCGATTGGGCAATAGGCCGCAAGAGAGGACGATGCGTCAAATCCGATTATCTTGATTTTGGACTCTTTCACTCGGCTAGTGCCTTCATGAGTGACCTCAAGAGTTCTCCAAATATCAAAAGCCGAATCACACATCGAAACGCGAGTAAATTCATTTTTGTTAAGTGCACAAAATAAGGCATTCATAGCCTTTGCGTTTAAAGAAAAATGCTTCTTCTCCAAATCCGACCATTCGTTAATCGGTTTAGAGGGAAGTTGAAAACCGTTTTCAATAATGTTCCATAAATCCAAATTCATAGAAATCAAGAAAACTCTTATTCGAGTTTTCCAATAAGTGTAGTCCAATCCGTTAAACAATGGTGGATGAACAACCGAAAAACCCTCTTTAAAGCCATGAAGAGCCATTTCTCTCGGGTGTAAATCCAAAATGAGAAATACCAAGCTCTGATACCAATTGTTAGGATCAAGAGCACTAAGAGGGGGGGGGGGGGGGGTGAATTATTGCAGCGGAAAACTTTCAACATTTAAAATTGCGTTCGTATGACAAAGCCGATTTCAGTAGAAAAGTCGATTTGTAAATTTCTTTGACTTAAGATCAGGTAAGAAGCAGTTAAAACAAATCTATTAAGGCAGTTTGCAGTTATGATGGAAATCAGAATGTAAGCGCAAATTGAAATACAATGTTCATACGGTAAAAGCGATTTCAGTAGAAAAGTCGATTCGTAAATCACTTTAACTTGTGATTAGGCAAGAAGCAGTTAAAACGAATCTGTTAAGGCAGTTTGCTGTTGTGATGGAAATCAGAATATAAGCGCAAACTGAAATACGATGTTCGTACGAGAAAAGCGATTTACGTCTAAACACGATTCGGAAAATATTGAGCTTGGAAACGCAATCGTAAAAGCGCAGAAGGCAGTAAGCTATGAAGGAGGTTTGCAGTAAGGATAATCAGCTCAAAGTAAATGCAAACCAGAGAAGACGGGAGTTTACAATGGTTCGGTCAATCGTGACCTACATCCACTCCTCCGATTCCTCTTCCGTTGACGCCACCGGCATCCACTAACGATCTTCCTTTACTAGGCGAAGATCAACCTCCTTCTTACCCCCCTCTTCTCTTTTTATTGGGTTTAGGAGATAACCCTTACAAGCACTCACTCTCCTCTCTTAAACAGAATTTTAACACTTAAGCTAGAGGAGGAAAATTCTAGAGATTGCAGTAGTGTTTTCTCTCGTTTAATCTCTCCATGCTTGTATCTTTTACCCAGGGATTGGAGGGGTATTTATATGCTCCAAACCAATTTGAATTTGGAGCTCAAATATGTCATCTCCCGGAATTCCGGGGTCTGGCGGTTGCATCGCCTGACAGGGCTCGAAGACTGAGCCTCTAGGCGGTGCCACTGCTTGTCAAGGGCGGTTGCACCGCCTGGCAGAGCTCGGAGACCGAGCTCAGGCGGTTGCACCGCCCAGCCAGAACTTGGAGACTGAGCCCTAGGCGGTGCCACCTCTAGGCGAGAGATCTGGGTCCGAATGGGTTGATCCATTCGGCCCAATTTGGTTCTTTTAAGGGCCAAATTGCCCCTAGATTAAGTTAATGGGATCACCTCCCAATTCTAACTTAATCATCATGCTAACTACGACAATTCTTAAGAATTTTACTATAGCTTGCTCCGGTGCGTCAATCGCTTCTTCCGACGAGCTTCCGGCGACCATCCAACGGTCCTCCGATGATGCTCCTACGGACTTCCGACAAACTCCTAGACTTACGACGATCCACTTGGCGAGTTATGATGAGCTTCTTTTGGCAAGCTCTTGGACTTCTCGGATTTGTTCCCGCAGAACCTCTGACGACCGTCCGGACTTCCGTCAAGCTCTCGAACTCCCAACGTGATCATAGTCCTGACTCCGGCGCAACTCTTGCTGCATGTCTTACTTTCATCGTAGTTAATCCTGCACACTTAAAACAAAACTTCGATCAAGACAATTAATCCTAAGCAATTAACCAAGTTGTCCGGCATGTCATTGGTCCCTCGATGCTTCGTCCGATTCTTCGGCGCATCGTCCTCTCCTGCGGCCTATTGCCCAATCGGCCAGTTGACTCCACAACTCCGATATCCTTGGCACAATACCCGCTCTTATTGGCCCAATGCTCGAGTCCACGGCCCGAAGCCTTCTGTCGATACGTCGACCGATCCACCGACCCGACGTCCAATCTTCTGACATGTTTCTCCGGCACAACATGATTTTTCTTGTTTTAATTGTCTCATCATAATCGAAGCATCCTGCGTTACTTAAAACATAGATTAAAACATAAACACATATCAAGTGGTTTCATCATCAAAATACGAGATTCAACATTCAACTCCTCATATGATTCTTATATGGCATCTTTGAGTGATAAATTATTCCAATGTACTAGTACTTCAGTAGAGGGACGTCGACGACGCATCATGATTCTGCGATCGAGGATAGCTTGTGGTTGGGCTTGAATATCTCCATCATTAGTGGTGTTGGGTAGTTGGATCTGGGATGACTCGGGTTCTCCCAACTTGGGCTTCATACATAACACATAGAAGACAAGATGAATTTTGGCATCCTCAAGCAATTTAAGTTTGTACGCTATGACTCCAATATGCTTTGTGATCTGATAGAGCCTGTAAAAATATGGGGATAGCTTCATGGAGGCTTGTGTATTGATGGAGAGTTGTTTGTATGGCTGTATGCGAAGATAAACCCAATCTCCTATTAAAAATTCTCTTTCGCTTCGTTGTGTGTCAGTTTGCTGCTTTATTCTAGCTTAAGCGGTAGAGAGATTATCCTTTAGCAGCTGTAGGATTTTGTCCCTGTTAATTAAATCTTGGTTGACTTGACCTACCTTGGCTAAGCTAATTATATACTTTAGAATCACAAGGGCCGACCGACCATATAGTGTTTCATATGGGAAACATTTTGTAGATGAATGATATGTAGTATTATACCACCATTTGGCCCAAAGAAGCTATTTCGCCCACTCTTTTGGTCGGTCACTAGCGAAACACCGAAGGTACATCTCTAAACACTTGTTCACCACCTCTGTTTGGCCGTCAATTTGTGGATGATATACTGTGCTCATCTTAAGTTTCGTGCTTTGTAACTGAAATAACTTAGTCTAAAATTTACTAGTAAAGATCCTATCATGATCACTTACAATGGACCTTAGCATCCCATGCAGTTTAATAATATTTTCTATGAAATTCTGAGCAATACTAGTAGCAGTGTAGGGATTTTGCATAACATAAAAATGAGCATATTTCATAAGTCAATCAACCACCACGAGGTTTATGCTTTTACCTTTGGAAGGTGGCAGCCCTTCGATGAAGTCCATAGAGATGTCAGTCCACACCGAGTCTGGTATGGGTAGTGGTTGTAGCTTCTCTGGACTCGCCACTATTTCACCCTTTTACCGATGACATACATCACATTATGCTGCATATTCAGAAATAATTTTTTTCATCCCTCTTCAATAAAAAAATTGTTTCACACTTTTGTAGGTTTTCAAAAATCTAGAGTGCCCTACTGAAGATGTGGAGTGCATTTCATGTAAAATGATTTTGATGCAAGGGGAGTCAGGTATAAGCACAATGCGACCTTTGTAACGTAGATCCCTCGAATCCCAAGTATAGTGGGCTATTGCGCTTGAATCCTCTTCCAATTTTTTTATGATGTTATTGATCTCTGGATCCTTCATCCATTCCTCCCTAATGTCATTGAGGAAGCCGGTACTAGGAAGGGAGATGGCTAACAATTTAGCTTGCCTAGGTAGCCGTGAGAATGCATCTGCAACAATGTTTTATTTTCCTTTTTTATAAATAATTTCATAATCAAATTTTAGAAGTTTGGTTACCCATTTTTGCTGCTTAGGGGATGATATCTTTTGCTCTAAAAAGTATTTGAGGCTTCTATGGTCGGTTTTAATTTGAAATCACCGACCGATTAGGTAGGGTCTCCACCTCGTTACCACGTGTACAATGGTAAGCATCTTCTTATCATATATTGATATTGTTTTATGGGAGGGAGACAACGCTTTGCTGGTGTATGCGAGTGGTCGAACATCTTGATGGGTGACGACAATAGATTGATTTAATCTACAACAAAAGATGACGGTGGAGATGGCGACGTTAAGAGCAGTTGTGGGAATTGCTTGGCTAGTGGTGGGCGGCAGGGGTGGCAGCAAAAGCAGTAAGATCACTGCTCTGATACAAGATAATAGAACCCTAGAGGAATTTTTTATAGATTGATCTTTGAGGGGGATCAACCCTTGGAACGCTATAGGAGTTCCACCCTCCTGGAAGTCGACGAAATGGCTACAATTGTAGATATATCTTATTCTCATAGAGATGGAGGCTACATACTTATATAGGGCTCCAAACCCTAGCCCTAGGGCCTACTTCTTAAGTGAGTTCCCCCTTTTACCCTCAACCCTAGTCGATTAGCCTAGTAAAAGGGGGGCGATGACTAGGAAGCCCAAAGGTCTAAATATAAACCCTAGCCACTCTTCTTTATAGGATAGTGACGGCTAGGTGGGGTTTATTATAATCTTATAGGTTTTTTATTTGTTGCTTCTTGGTTAAGTAGGACCCAACCCTACTAGGGTCCTATCAAAAACTCTAGGCCTACTCTGAGGAGGAGAAGGGGAGGAGAATAGGAGAGTAACCAAAAAGCTTTAGCCTATGAACCACTAGTTCCCTCATATTTATAGAGGTCTCATATTAACTTAACCATAATGGATCCTACCTTATTGGGTATTTAATCTCTATCCAACTATCCAAGCCTCATATATTAGTGGATCTTTATCTAATAATCTCTCATGAGCTCTTATTAGATCTCATCCATAGGATCCAATAATTCAGGGGCTTATTGGATATCCAATAAGATAAGGGCTTCGACGGATATCTCATATCCGAACCTCTACTTATTGCAATGCCTACCATATATATATGATCCTCTAGGCCCAATATCGAGTTGGCTATTAGTTATACCTGTCAGAACTCTTTTTGGCTAAGTGAATTATTATCTCCATAATAATTCACTCAACATATCGACTATGGACGTATTATGCCACTACGTCGCAATCCCTAGACGATACATGGGAATCCAATCCATTGTACCTGTTTGTCCTCAATTATCATGTACCTATAGTCCCTCATCCATCTAATATCCCGAAGACTATATATTGGGTATGGTGTTGTTAGACTAATACAGTTTCTATTCGAGTCTCGCTCTAATCAAATTCTCCCGGAGAACTCTTTCTCTCTTAATCTGAATGACCATAGCTAGGGATTTCTCTGATTAAGAATACATGGGATATTCCTCTCATGACACGGAGAGTAGATAATCCTCTATTAACACTCAATAGTCATCATTAGGTTGGCTACCACTCCCAAAAACCAACTGTACTAGATCTGGAACCTCCAGACCTATAAGTTTGATATCAAGGAGTGGAGTACTCATACAGGACATTTTTGGTATCTTAAGTCTAAGTACCAGATACACCACTGGGACTATAGAACTATTGTTTGATAATAAGACATTATCAACTATCAAGTATTCTGTAAGTTGATCAATCAGTGAACTCATTCTCTAATGAGCACTTGTACTGTATCCATAGTGTCCCCACACGAGCAACTATGCGACCAGCCGCATCCATCATATGGACGAGTATGCAACACACCAATCTGTTCGGTTATCTCGATATCCCTCTTGAGTAACATATGATCGGGATTATTTAGGATATATGTTTAAAGGCGAATTAGTCTCATTATTGTGATCTCATTATGATCCGATTTCCATTACACAGATCCATGAACATCACAATATATTCAAGCAACATGTAATATAAAATGATAAAATGTCAAAATATAATAATAAATAAAAAGACTACGTATCAAGTCACATGTGTCATCACTCACGTGATTGGCTTGCAGGGCACCTATGACTAGCAATCTCCCACTTGACCTAAAGCCAATCACCTATGTGTCTAATCCCCATCAGACCCCTATGATGTTCAAAGACAATATGAGACAACAACTTTGTTAGTGGATCTACAATGTTATCTTCGGATGAAATTTTTTCAACTACTACATCTCCTCGGGTCATGATCTTTCTGATTAGATCGAACCTCCTCAGAATGTGCTTAGACTTCTGATGAGACCTGGGTTCCTTCGTATGAGCAATCATCTCATTGTTATCGCAATATAAGGGAATCAACTTCTCGTTGCTTGGCACCACTCCTAGATCTGTGATGAACTTCTTCATCCAAACTCCATCTTTTGCTGCCTTTGCTGTAGCAATGTACTCCGCTTCTGTGGTCGAGTCAGTAGTAGTATCTTGCTTGGAACTCTTCCAGCACATTGCTCCTCCATTCAGGGTATACACATACCCCGAATTTGACTTGCTATTATCAACATCGGACTAGCCTTCATCCCTAAGTCTACTACCTCCATATACTAGTAAAAGATCCTTAGTCCTTCTCAAGTACTTAAGGCTACACTTTACTACTTTCGAGTGCTCCAAGCCTAGATCCGCTTGATACCTGCTCGTGACACTCAGAGTAGGTACTATATCAGGCCTGGTATATAGTATGACATACATGATAGACCATATCGCTGAGGCATAGGGTATCCTATCCATGATAACCAATTTTTCGCACGAACAACCTGGCTCTGATACCACTATTAGGAAATCTTCAGGGTCGACATCATATGCACAACGGAAGAACATAAAATAAAATCCCCAATTTCCCAAAGTTATGTTTGTCATCATGTGAAGATTGATGCGCAAAAATCCATATAACTTAAAACTGTGTAAATGAAAGATCGTATATCCCTGAATCCCTACAGATCTTTAGGAGAGGGTGAAGGAGGTCAAGCATCCTCATCTCTAGTGGTGATCCACACAATAGGGCTACGACGACGCTAGTCAAAACTCTAGGTCTGCTTTGAGGAGAAGAAAGGGAGGAGAATAGGAGAGGCAACCAAAAAGCTCTAGCCTATAAACCACTGGTTCCCTCCTATTTATATAGATTCTCTATCAACTTAACCCTAATGGATCCTGCCCTATTGGGCATTAGATCTCCATTCAACTACCCAAGCCTCTTAGATTAGTGGATCTCTATCTAATAATCTCTCATGGGCTCTTATTGGATCTCATCCATAGGATCCAATAATTCAGGGGCTTATTGGATATCCAATAAGATAGGGGCTCCAACGGATATCTAATATCCGAACCTCTACCCATCGCAATGCCTACCATATGTGTGTGGCTCTCTAGGCCTAATATCGAGCTAGCTGAGAATCATACTTATCAGAACTCTTTCTGGCTCAATGAATTATTATCTCCATAATAATTCACTTGACTCATCGACTACGGACGTACTAGGCCAATACGTTGCAATCCCCAGACGATACAAGGGAATCCAATTCATTGGACCTGTCTGTCCTTAATTACTATGTACCTATAGTCCCTCATCCATCTAATACCCCAAAGATTGTATACCGAGCATGGTGTTGTCAAGCCCATACGGTTTCTACTCGAGTCTCACTCTAATTGGATTCTCCCGAAAAACTCTTTCTCTCTCAATCCGACTAACCTTGGCTAGGAATTTATTTGAGTAAGAACACATGAGATATTCCTCTCATGATACGAAGAGTGGATGATCCTCTATCGACACTCAATAGTTCTCATAAGCTTGGCTACCACTCCCGATGACCTGCTATGCTAGATCTGGAACCTCCAGACCTATAAATCCGGTATCAAATAGTGGAGTACTCATATAGGACATACTTGATTTCTCTAGTCTAAGGACCAGATACACTACTGGGATTATGGAATCGTTGTCTGATAATAAGGTATCATCAACCGCCATCATTTTGTAAGCGGATCAATCAGTGAACTTATTATCCAATGAGCACCTGTACTGTATCCCTAGTGTCCCCACATGAGTAGCTACGAGATCGGCTGCATCCATCGTATGGACATATATACAGAACACCAGTCTATATAGTTATCTCAATGTCCCTCTCGAGTAACCTATTACCGGGATTATTTAGGATTTGTGTTTAAAGACGAATCAGTCTCATTATTATGATATCATCACGATCTGATTCTCATTGCATAGATCCATGGATATCACAATATATTCAAGCAACAGACAATATAAAGTGAGAAAATACTAAAATATAATAATAAATAAAAAGATCGCGTGTCAAGTCACATGTGCCATCACTCACGTGATTGGCTTATAGGGCACTTATGACTAACAGACCTATGGGAGAGGATGAAGGAGGTCAAGTGTTCTTCTCTCTAGTGTTGATCCACATGGTAGGGGCTACGAAGATGCTCCTCAAATTGCTACCCAAATCTCCTTCCCTATTGTCCTATTGGCTGAGAAGGAGAAGGGGAGAGGAGACTAGGAGATGACAACTAAGAAGCCTAGCCTATGACCCTTTAGTTCTCTCCTATTTATAGAGGCCCCCTATCAACTTAACCATAATGGATCCTACCCTATTGGGTATTAGATCTCTATCCAATTACCCAAGCCTATTGAATTAGTGGGTCTCTACCCAATAATATCTTATTAGCTCTTATTAGATCTCATCTAAAGGATCCAATAATTCAGGGACTTAATGGATATCTAATAAGATAGAGGCTTCGGCGAATATCTTATATCCTTACCTCTACTCGTTGCAACACCTACCATGTGTATGTGACCCTCTAGGCCCAATATCAAATTGGTGTGAGTCATACTTGTCAGAACTCCTTTTGGCTCAGTGAATTATTATCTTCATAATAACTCACTCGATTATGAACGTACTTGGCCATTACATCGCAATCCCTAAACGATATAGGAGAATTTAATCATTTGGATCTATATATCCTCAATTACTATGTACCTATAGTCTATCATCCATCTAATATCTCAAAGGTTATATACCGGGTATGGTGCTGTTAGGCCTATACGATTTCTCCTCGAGTCTTGCTTTTATCAGATTCTCTTAGAGAACTCTCTCTCTTAATCCGAATGACCTTGGCCAAAGATTTGTCGGAGCAAGAACACAAGAAATATTTCTCTCATGATACCGAGAGTGGAGGAGCCTCTATCGACACTCAATAACCCTCACAAAGTTGACTGCAACTCCCGATGACTGGTTGTACTAATCTAAAACTTTTAAACTAATAAGTCCAGTATCAAAGAGTGGAGTACTCATATAGGACATCCTTGGTGTTTTAAGTTTAAGGACTAGGTACACCATTGGAATGACGGAATCATTGTCTGACGATGAGGTATCATCAACCATCTAGCATTCTGTGAGTAGATCAATCAGTGAACTCATTCTCCAATGAGCACTTGCATTGTAGCCTTAGTATCCCCACATGAGCAGCTATGAGACCAATCGCCTCCATCAAATGGATGGGTATATAGTGCACCAATTGTTGAATCTCGTATTTTGATGATGAAACCACTTGATATGTGTTTATGATTTAATCTATGTTTTGAGTGACGCAGGATGCTTCGATCAGGATGAGACAATTATAGCAGAAAAATCATGTTGGGCCGGAGGAACATGTCAGAAGATTAGACGTCGAGCCGGTGGATCGGTCGACGTATCGACAGAAGGCTTCGAGTCGTGGATTCAGGCATCGGGCTAAGAAGAGCGGACATTGCGCCAAGGATATCAGAGTTGCGGAGTTAACTGGCCGATTGGGCAAACGACCATAGGAGAGGACGATGTGCCGAAGAATCAGACGAAGTGTCGAGGGACCAATGACATGGCAGATAACTTGATTATTGCTTAGTATTAATTGTCTAGATCGAAGTGTATTTTTACATGTGCAGGATTAACTACGAAAGTAAGGCATGAAGCAAAATGAAGTCTACCAGAGTCAAGTTCGATGGGTGTTCGAGAGTCCGTCAAAAGTCCGAAGAATCGTTAGAAGTGCTGCCGGAACCAACTGAGAAGGAATCGGGGACTTGCCGAAGTTTTCGGAAGTCCGCCGGAAAGATCGTCGAAGGTTCACGAAGATCACAGAGAAGGTTCGGCTACTTGCCAAGGACTCGTTGAACTCGCCACAAGACTGGGAGCCTGCTAGGAGTCCGTTGGAAGAAATTCGAGGGTGTATCGGAAGTTCGTCGAAAAGCTCGTCGGAAGGAAACTCGACGTTGCCGGTTAAAAACTTGCTTAGGCCTATGTCTTGATTTTGTAGTTTGCATATAATTAGGGTTAGGATTAAGGGTTAATCCTATAACCTGGTTAGGGGTCAATTGGGCCCAAATATGTACTGGTTTGGGCCAAATTTGGAGCCCAACCAGTGACCTGAAAGGTCGGGCGGTGGCACCACTGTACTGGGCGGTGGCACCACCCAGAACCCGAAAGGTCGGGCGATGTACCGCCGGATTGGGCGGTGGCACCGCCACCACCGGGAAACCCAAAAGTAATTCAAATTTGGAGCCTAAATTTGAATCCTTTTGGGGCCTATAAATATCCCTCAATTCTCTGCAGAGAAGACACCTTTTTGAGAAGTTAGAAATTGAGAAAAAGCTTTAAGCAAAGTCTTGTTTTCAATAGCTTAAGTGTTCACCTCCCTCTTTCTCTTTGAAAAATTCGTAAGAGTATGAACCACTTATAAAAAGGTTGTAAGAGGGGTATTTCGTCCTTCTCCTTCAAAGTGATTTGCTAGTGGAAGTTGGGAGCCTTATTGAAGAAGGCTTAGTAAGTGGATGTAGGTCATTTGACCGAACCACTTTAAATTATTGTGTTCCTTGAATGTGTGAGTGTTTAACTTTCTAAAACATTTATTTATTTAGCAGCAAACTTTCGATTTTCATCTCCTTCCTTTACTCGAGCTACTTTTACTAAGTCATCTTTTGTCGAATCGAAATCTCTACACATTTACGAAATCGATTTCAAACTTACGAGTTTTAATCCGCTGCACTAATTCATCCCCCCCCTCTTAGTGCCGCTCCGATCCTAACAGTTGGTATCAGAGCCATGGTTTTCTAATTTGGTTTAACACCCAAATAGAAATGGCTCTTTTCGGCTTTCAAGAGAGTCACTCTCTCATTCGTCCTTCCTTTTTCAATGGGACAGACTACACTTATTGGAAAACTCGAATGAGAGTTTTCTTGCTTTCGTTGAATCTCGATTTATGGAATTTAGTTAAAAATGATTTTTAAAAGTCTTATCTTCCAATGAACCATTGGAATGATTTGGAGAAGAAGGCTTTTTCTCTAAATACAAAGGCTATGAATGCCTTATTTTGTGCTTTAGATAAAAACAAATTTAATCCGGTTTCTTTGTGTGAAACGACTTTTGATATTTGGCGCACTCTTGAAATCATGCACAAGTAGTGTAAAAGATTTTAAAGTAAATTTTTTAATGCTTGATTTCGAGCCTTTTCGAATGAAGCCGAGTGAAACCATTGTTGACATATACACCGGTTTTACGGATGTCGTCAATGGTTTAAAAGCTTTTGGCAAATGTTTCTCGGATTTTGAACTTGTAAACAAGATCTTAAGATCACTTTCTAAAACTTGGGATTCGAAAGTAATGGTAATAAAATAAACAAAAGATTTAAATATTTTTTCACTTGAAGAACTTATCGGTACATTGATGACATATGAAATAGTGCACAATGCACTTGATGAACATGATGAACAAAACCACCTTCCAAAGAACAAGAAGGATTTGGGATATAGAACATTTGAAGACCACTCGAGCATAAGCTCAAGTGATGGTGAACTTAAACTATAAATGAAATAAAAATTAAAAAGCAAAAAGAACAGAACTACTTGCTTTGAACGCAAGAATAAGAATAAAAATTGGGATGAATCGAGCTCCTCCGAAAACGAGGAGAAAATCAAGAAAGGCGAGGTAGCAAACTATGCCTTAACCACTTTCAATGATGAGATAATCAAAATACCCCTAATTTACTTCGAAATTACATAATGCTTTTCATGATGCATTTTTTTTGTTTTGAATTAATTTTCTTGAAAATTAAATGTTTAAAAATGAAAATACAAAAATATGATCATGCTCGTAATTTTGAAAATGACAATGAAAATTACATGTTTTATGAAATAAAATGTTAGATATAAATCTAATGATTGTACACCTAGTAAGATTAATCTTATGTATATGCTTGAGAAGCAAGAATGTGTATTTTGATATTGATTTTCAATGACGATGCATGGCTTTTGTATGGAAGGCTTGATGATTTTTTTTTTATGAACTTTGTCTTTGGTTTTCAAACATGATGTATGGTTTTGACATAAAAACAAAATTTGAGCATGCTAATATAAATTCAATCATATAAATTAAAACTAAAGAAGTTTTAGATATCTATAAGAATCATTCAAAATTATGTTCAATGAAACCCTACTTGATGTTGTAATGAAAATATTGAAGTTTTGATACCATAATTTGATGATTTTATGCATGATATTTTAAAGTTATACATGATGATTTTTGTGATTTATTGGTCTTGATGGTTTTATGATGAAATTCATTTTTCAATCTTAAACGTTGATGCATGTTTGAAAAGCATGCTAACATGAAATCAATCACTTAAAATAAAACACTTAAAAAAAGAGAAAATCTATTATCAATAAAATCATGAATCTACTTATGTTATGAATTTTGTTAACCATAAAAATGATTTTGATGATTTGAATTTGAAATGAGTTTTATCAAAATCATGATCTTGATTTTTTGGAATAACATGAGATTTCCTTTTATGATCATTTTGTTTATTTAAAAAGAGATTTGTCGAAATGATTCATGGAATTTTGGATTCATGACTTGATCCTTCGTTTGTTTATAAGATGGTTGAAATCTTTGTACCTTTGAATTCTTCCATTCTCCTTTCGATTTTTGAATTCATGCATATTATATGCTGAAGATTTGAAATCATGTTTTGATATCATGCATACCCAAGAAATATTGATTTGACAAATTGAATGAATTGAAAATGAATGATGATTTTTCTCTTGAATGTAACTTGTGATATTCTTTATGAATCGTCATCTTGATTTCTCGATATTCGATACAGGAAATTTTATTGTGAATCAAGATCTTTGATAAGACCCTAAAGTCTTATCGTAAGCTCTGATACCAAATGATAAGACCCTAAAGTCTTATCATAGGCTCTGATACCAAATGGTAAGACCCTATGGTTTTATCATGGAAGAAAGGGGAGAAATGGGGATGATAATGATCGCTTCGAGGGGATTGACCTCCTTGATCGCTTCGAGGGGATCGACCCTCCTTGATCACTTCGAGGGGATCGGCCTCCTAGGGTTTATCAAAAGACAAAATAGTATTTTTCATAGATTATTGAAAAGAAGCAATTACATCCCTATTTATAGAGTTTCACTCAGAGTCCATCAGGACTTAAACTCTAATAATAAATAAATATTAAATAAACCTCTACTTGACTCTAACTGAATCAAACCGACTCAATAAACAACTGGACTAAACATACTCAATAAACATTATTCAAAAGCTCAGAAAAAGGGTCCTAACAGTTCCTCCCTCTTCAAATCAGCCTTGTCCTCAAGGCTGAGCAGCATCAATCTTGGGGAGCTTCTCTTTTAGTACTTTAGCCATAGACTATCTGCAACGCATCACAACCCGTTGATCAAGTAAGTATGGTCTCCAGTTTTTGATAGTGTAAGCAATAGGTCGGTCTTTCAGTGTAGTAATCGTTGCATGAAACTTTTGGCCCTGTATAATCAATTTTATCTTTGAACCTTTGCTATCACAAATGAAAATCCGTCCATCAACGATCTTTACTTCAAATATGGCATAGTCTTCAATGTGGTGGGCCAATCGATCAACAGTCTCACTGTCCATAAAATTGTTAGTGATACCAGTATCAATCAAAACTATAACAGGCTGTTGTTCCAGAGTTTCACCAACTTCCATAGTTTGCGGGTTAGAGTAGTCAGCTAATGCATGCATTGTATGTATGGTAGGTCCAACATCTTCATTAGAATTTATACCTTCATGATCGGAGTCCAACTCTTCTGCTTTCGGTTCCGCTTTCGGTTCCTCTCTAATTGGCTCAATCATCATATATTGCCCTTGTTTACATTGGTGCTCCATACTCCACTTTTCATCATAGTGCAAACCCTTTGCTAATCTTTCATTGAGTTCTTCTTGGGTTAGTCTTCGGGTGTCAAGACTTTGGTTGGGAATAGATGGGGCCAATGGCTTACTAATCATCTGGTTGTTGTCACTTCTGTTTCCATGATTTTTCCTATTGATTTTTTTCTCATGTAGATGTGCGAATGAGATCACAACTATCATAGTGCGGGGTTGACGAGCCTTAACCTCACACCGAATCTCTGGAATAAGCCCTTCAATATATGTATCTAGAAGTTATCGTTCCGACCAATCTCTAGCTTGATTTAACAATCTTTCAAACCTACTATGATATTCCAACACTGTAGAAGTCTGATAAATTTTGGCGAGCTGTCCATCCACCTTCATGTACAAGTAGATTGTGTCTAAATCTTGGAGCCATTTTCTAGTATTTCTAGATTTGTGCAATGTAGAACTTGAGCTCTCACCTTGTTGAAATTTACTAAGGCTCCCTAGTAAGTCCTTTTTGAAATCATTAAGTACTTCTTGTAACCAGTTCTCAATTCTAATTTCCAATGCTTCCATTTGTGCTTCAACTGAGTTATCGGTGGCCATTTCGTAAGACTGCAAATAAGTAATCTCAACTCTTATTTTTGGTGTTGGTCAAGGGCATCAATCACTGCCCTATTCGGTGTTGCTGTTGTGATGCAGTCGGTAGCAACACTATGAGAATGAAGGGTTGCTGCGAGGATGCGGGGATGTAGCTGCGATCATCGCGTGGGAGGCAGCGATGCTTGTTGCAGTCGCTGCGTAGAGGATCGCTGTCGAGGGCTTGGAGGCGCCGATGGTGGTGAAAGCGACCTGGGGCAAAAGACCAAGGGCTCACCGGCCGCGATGGTCGCGATGACGCAGATAGAAGACGGCGTTGCTCTGTTTCTATCACCTTCGCGGAAGAAGGCATCGGTGAGAGGCAACAATGCTTTGTTGCGCATCAATGGCGTGGATGGATCGCCGTCGCTGAGGGTCGGGAGGCAGCGATGATGGTGGTATGGTTGGGGCGGCCGTGGGACTTCGTCGGCTGCGATGGTTGCGATGGAGGAAGAGTTGCTACCCGTTTTTTTCTTATCATGAGATGAGAGCCCCGAGACCGAAAGGCTAAGCGGCCAGACCACTCTTGTGACCCAAGGAAGCAATTGCCGTGCAGCCGGGTTGAGGCTGCGGTGATGACAACCAACAACTGCAGCAGCGAAGGCAGAACATGAGGGAGGTGGCGTTGAAGCGGCCGGGGTCGAGGCTGCAGTGGTGGCAACCGGCGGCAGCAGCAAAGATGCAGAGCAACGGCGCTGCAGCAACGGTGCAGATCGAGGGGGTTGAGGTGAAGGCTGCGGTGGCTGGCAGCAGCAGTCGTTGCTGGCCGGAGCGCAGCGACGGCAGTGGAGAAGGAGGCAGCGAGGGTCGTGGCAGGCTGGGCGGCGAGCGGCGTCGTCGCTGGCTGGGCAGCAGTGGCGACGATGGTGGCAACCGGCGTTCGCAGCAGCAAGGGGATCCGCGACTTCGGCAGCAAGGGGACCCGCGACTGCGACGGTGGTAACTGCCCTGTTTCGGTCACCACGGATGCAGAGCAAGGGGGAGCAGCGGCTGGGAAGCGAGCGGGAGCAGCGGCTGGGAGGCGAGCGGCGGTCGTCGCACGGGGGAGCAGCGGCTGGAAGGCGACGGCGACGGCGCTCGAGGCGACGGCGGCGGCTGGAAACAAGGGCAGCAGATGTGAGTTGCCCGTGATTGCCCTGTTTCGGTTACAAAAGATGCAGAGCAAGGAGGATCGGCTGCTGGGAGGCGTGTGGCGGTCGTCGCACGGTGGCCCGCAGCAGTGATGGGTCGACTGGGTGGCGACGACGCTGGAGGGGAAGAGGAGTGCTGGAGGCGGCGCGGCTGGTGGAGGCGCGGCTGCGATCGACGAGGGGCTGCGGCAACAGAGGAACTCTATTTCTGCAACCGTTGCAACGAGGGGCTGCGGCAACAGGCGGCTGCGGCTGCGACCCAAGGGGGGGGCACGGCTAGGGTTGCGGTGGTGGCGCAGCTGGGAGCAGCGTCACCGACGATCGCCGAGGAGGAGAGTCGAGCGGCTGCGCTGCGACGCAAGGGGAGGCGGGTGGCGGCAGTAGGGCTGGGATGGACGCTGGCAGCGTCGTCTCCTGGCCGGGGAACAGCGGCGGTGATGGTCGCCGGCCGGGAAGCGGGGTGATGGCGGGCGCTGGCCGGAGAGCAGCAGCGGCCGGTGGGCTGGCCGGAAGCAGGGGACGCTGCGATTTCTTCTTCCTCTCGTGTTTTTTTTTTTTTTTTTTTTTTGAACGAGATGAGGCGAGGAGGTCGAGCGGTGGTCGAAGGTCGCTGGCTGAGGAAACAGCGACAACGGTGAAGAAAGAGTTGCCTTGTAGTGGTGGTGGGGAAGAAGGGAAGCAAGGTTGCGGCGGGTTGCGCCAAGGATCGTTGCTCTGATACCAAATGATAAGACCCTAAAATCTTATCGTAGGCTCTGATACCAAATGGTAAGACCCTAAAATCTTATCGTAGGCTCTGATACCAAATGCTAAGATCCTAAAGTCTTATCGTAGGCTCTGATACCAAATGATAAGACCCTAAAATCTTATCGTAGGCTCTGATACCAAATGGTAAGACCCTAAAATCTTATCGTAGGCTCTGATACCAAATGGTAAGACCCTATGGTTTTATCGTGGAAGAAAGGGGAGAAATGTGGATGATAATGATCGCTTCGAGGGGATCGGCCTCCTTGATCGCTTCGAGGGGATCGGCCCTCCTTGATCACTTCGAGAGGATCGACCTCCTAGGGTTTATCAAAAGACAAAATAGTATTTTTCATAGATTATTGAAAAGAAGCAATTATATCCCTATTTATAGAGTTTCACCCAGAGTCCATCAGGACTTAAACTCTAATAATAAATAAATATTAAATAAACCTTTACTTGACTTTAACTGAACTAAACCGACTCAATAAACAACTGGACTAAACAGACTCAATAAACATTATTCAAAAGCTCAGAAAAAGGGTCTTAACAATCTTATTCTTTGAACTCCCATGTTTCTTCTTATTGTTTACTAAAGGAGAAAATTTTTGAAATGAATCATGATTTTTTTTCAGAATTATAATTTTTATGATTCATAAAGAATTGAGAGATTAATGAATCTATCTATGTTTCTCTTTTTATGAATATCTTGAAAATAATTTTGATTTGACGATTTGAATTTGAATAAGACTTATCTTGATTTTATGAAATTTATAACTTAAGATTTCTTATACAATAATCAAGATACTATAACATTTGATCTCCTATATTTATTTTTGATATTTATAAAAATAAAGGAGATTTGTTGAAATAAATCATGTCTTTTGGTATTCAAATGATCTTATCTTGATATGATTTCTTTATATTTATAATAAATACCTTAAAATAATTGAAATATTTTACACTTTTATGCTCTTCTCTGCTTCTTTCTTGTTTACAATGATAAAATGGGGAGAAGTTTTGATCATGCATGGTAGGATATGATTTGATAAAATTGATTCCATCATGATATGAAACATTTATGATTTGCAATAATGCATGCAATACTTATGCTTTTTAATTATGATGTGATGTATTACATATGATGTGTATCATGAATGCTTTAAATGATAAATGTTTTGATATCATGATTGATGATTTGTTCCATGCATGAGATTTTCGAAATTATGCATGATGAATCCTGTGATTTACGGATTATCGATTTTTACCATAATGAAAGTGTCTTATTGATCCTTGTCGTAATAAATCTCGCACTTTCAATTTTAAACATGATATATGTTTTTGTTTGACATAAATAAAAAAGGGGGCATGCTTGAATGAAATAAATCACATGAATTGAAACAACTAAAAGAGAAGAACATTTTTTTAAAATTATTTTTCTCTATCTTATTGATTTTTTTGAATCCATTTGTATTATTTTTATGAATCTCATGGATTATGAAAATGATTTGAATTTAATGGGTTTTATTGAAATCATGATCTTGATTTCTCGGAATTATAATTTGAATTTTCTATTGAATGAATCAAGATTGTTTTATATTTAAAAAGAGATTTGTCGAAATGTTTTATGGTCCTTTAGCATTCATGATCTTGATAATTATGTTTTGAAACTTATGTAAATCAAGATTGTTCATCATGATTCTCTCGTTTTATAAAAGAGAAGATTTTCTATGTGAATCATAAGATTTTATATGTATGAATTGAGATTTTGTTTGCCTACGATTCTTTTTGCTATAAACTAACAAGAAACTTGTTCTTGTAAACCATGATATGCTACTTGACATCTTGATAATTTATAATTTGAGTTTTCTTTTTGAATCAAGATTGTTTTCTATCCTGCTTTCTATTTACAAAAAAAGAAATTTATCAAAAATGATATATGTCTTTTGACATTCATTTTTCATCTTTGTTATTTACTTTTGTCATAATTTGAAAATTGATGTAAAGGGTCTTCCCTTCTTTTTTGATAATGACAAAGGGGGAGCAAAACATGCTAACTTACACTTTGCGATGGAAGCAAATTGCTAGCTCAAACTTTGCAAAGGAAGCAAAAAAATAGCACTTCTCAAAAGAGAAGAAAGAAATTGTTATCTTGAACATTACCAAGAATTGCTAGCTTGAAATTTCAAGAAGAGGCAAAAATAGCTATCTTGAATATCACCAAAAATTTGCTACATTGCATGATGTAAAATTTTCTAGAATTGCTAGCTTGTGATCTAAAGAGAAGCAAAGAATGGTTATCTCAAAAGAAGCAAAAGTACTATCTTGCCTATCTCAAGAAGCAAAACATGCTAAATTTGCACATATCTAATTTGCTAGCTTGTATGAAGTAGAACATGCTATCTTACTACCTTACATACCTATGATGATAGCAAAATTGCATGATGATAAAAATAGAGATTATGTTTATCATGCAAATGATTAAAACTTATATTACAAACACTTATTGTGACACTTCTCCTTTTTGTTGATGACAAAGGGGGAGAAGTATGATCATGTTATACATGATGACATGTTGCAAATATTCATGATGAATATTACAATGACTTGAATTCAGTTTGAATTCAAAGTTATATTAATATGACATATTGATAGGGGGAGTTTGTTTAAACTCCGTGAGTTAAAGTTAACTCCGTCATCAAGTAGTTGTCATCATAAAAAAGGGGAAGATTGTTGAATCTCGTATTTCGATGATTAAACCACTTGATATATATTTATGATTTAATCTACGTTTTAAGTGACGTAGGATGCTTCGATCAGGATGAGATAATTAAAGTAGAAAAATCATGTTGGGCCGGAGGAACATGTCAGAAGATTAGACGTCGAGCCGGTGGATCGGTTGACGTATCAACAGAAGGCTTCGGGCCGTGGATTCGGCCATCGGGCCAAGAAGAGCGGACATTATGCCAAGGATATCAGAGTTGCGGAGTCAACTGGCCGATTGGGCAATAGGTCGCAGGAGAGGACGATGTGCCGAAGAATCGGACGAAGTGTTGAGGGACCAATGACATGCCGGACAACTTGATTATTGCTTAGTATTAATTGTCTAGATCGAAGTATATTTTTACATGTGCAGGATTAACTACGAAAGCAAGACATGAAGCAAAATGAAGTCTACTAGAGTCAAGTTCGATGGGTGTTCGAGAGTCTGCCGAAAGTCCGAAGAATCATTGGAAGTGCTGCCGGAACCAACCGAGAAGGAATCGGGGACTTGCCGAAGTTTTCGAAAGTCCATCGAAAAGACTCACCGAGAAGGTTTAGATACTTGCCAAAGACTCATTGAACTCGCCACAAGATCGGGAGCCTACTAGGAGTCCACCGAAAGAAATCCAAGGGTGTATCGAAAGTTCGCCGGAAAGCTCGCCGGAAGGAAACTCGACATTGTCGGTTAAAAACTTGCTTAGGACTATGTCTTGATTTCATAGTTTGCATATAATTAGGGTTAGGATTAAGGGTTAATCTTATAACCTGGTTAGGAGCCAATTGGGCCTAAATATGTACTGGTTTGGGCCAAATTTGGAGCCTAACTAGTGATCCGAAAGGTCGGGCGGTGGCACCACCCAAAACTTAAGGTTGGGTGGTGGTACCGCCAAACTAGGCGGTGGCACCACCCAGAATCCGAAAGGTCGGGCGGTGGCATCACCAGTACCCTGTCAGTGTCAGACACTAACAGGCGGTGGCACCGCTAGCACCGGGAAACTCAAAAGTAATTCAAATTTGGAGCCCAAATTTGAAACCTCTTGGGGCCTATAAATACCCCTCAATTCTCTGTAGAGAAACACCTTTTTGAGAAGTTAGAAATTGAGAAAAAGATTTAAGCAAAGTCTTGTTTTCAATAGCTTAAGTGTTCACCTCCCTTTTTCTCTTTGAAAAATCTGTAAGAGTGTGAACCACTTATAAAAAGGTTATAAGAGGGGTATTTGGTCCTTCTCCTTCAAAGTGATTTACTAGTGGAAGTTGGGAGTCTCATTGAAGAAGTCTTTGCAAGTGGATGTAGGTCATTTGACCAAACCACTTTAAATTATTGTGTTCCTTGAATGTGTGAGTGTTTAACTTTCTAAAACATTTATTTACTTAGCAGCAAACTTTCGGTTTTCATCTCCTTCCTTTACTCGAGCTACGTTTACTAAGTCATCCTTTGTCGAATCAAAATCTCTACACATTTACGAAATCGATTTCAAACTTACGAGTTTTAATCCACTGCACTAATTCACCCCCCCCTCTTAGTGCCGCTCCGATCCTAACACCAGTATGTCCAGTTATCTCAAATTTTCTCTCGAGTTACCTATGACTAATATTATTTAGGTCTATGTTTAAAGGTGAATCAGTCTCATTATCATGATCTCATCACGATCCGATTTTCATTGCACAGATCCATAGACATCATAATATATTTATACAATAAGAAATATCAAGTGAGAAAATATTATAATAATAATAAGTCACACGTGTCATCACTCACGTGATTGGCTTACAAGGCACCTATGACTAGCAATCTCCCACTTGACCTAAAGCCTATCATTGGTGTCTGATCTCTATCATACTCCCGTGATGCTCAAAGACAATTTGAGATAACTTTGTTAGTGGATCTACAATATTATCTTCGAATGGAACTCTTTTCACTACCACCTCTCCTCGGCGACTATCTCTATGATAAGATGGAATCTCCTCAAAACTTACTTTGACTTATGATGAGACTTAGGTTCCTTCACTTAAGCAATCGCCCCATTGTTATCACAATATAAGAGAATCAACTCCTCGTTACTTGACACGACTCCTAGATCTGTGATAAACTTCTTCATCCAGACTCCCTCCTTTGCTACCTCTGCCATAGCAATATACTCCGCCTCTATAGTCGAATCAGCAAAAGTGTCTTGCTTGGAACTCTTCTAACATACTGCTCCTCCATTCAGGGTGAACATATACCTTGAATTAGACTTGTTATCATCTACATCGGATTGGAAGCTCTAGTCCGTGTAGCCCTCAACCTTGAGGCTACTTCCTCCATATACCAATACAAAATCCTTAGTCCTTCTTAAGTACTTAAGGATACACTTTACTGATGTCCAATGCTCTAAGCCTGGATCTGCTTGATACTTGCTCGTGACACTCAGAGTATGCACCATATCAGGCCTAGTACATAGCATGACATACATGATAGACCATATTACTAAGGCATAGGATATTATATCTATGTCTACCCTTTCGTCACAAGTCTTTGGGGACATACTCCTAGAAATCGATATCTCGTATCTTATCGGTATGAGACATCTTTTGAAATTTTTCATATTAAATCTTTTGACAATGTTGTCTATGTACCTGGATTAGGACAAACCAATCATCCTCTTGGATCCATCTATATAGATCCGAATCCCTAATATGTAAGATGCATACCCTAAGTCCTTTATGGAGAAGTGCCTAGATAGCTAAGCTTTTACTTTAGAGAGCATCTCTATATCATTCCCAATGATTATGTTATCATCCACATATATCACCAAAAAGGTGATTGCGCTCTCACTTATCTTCCTATATACACAAGACTTATCTTTATTCTTAACGAAGTCATAAAATCTGATTACCTCATTAAATCTTATGTTCCAACTTCCAAAAGCTTGCTTCAGTCTATAAATGGATCTAAGTATCCTACACACCTTATTTGGACTGTCCTTGGACATGAAATCTGTTATACTATATCATATACACCTCCTCCTTGAGGTTGTCATTGAGAAACACGATTTTCATGTCCATTTACCAGATCTCATAATTATAGTGTACTGTAATAGCCAATAAAATTCAGATGAATTTTGACGATGAAAAGGTTTCATCATAGTCAACACCTTGCCTTTGACAATACCCCTTAGCCATTAGCCTTACTTTATAGGTCTCTACCTTTTCATCTACTCCGATCTTTTTCTTAAAGATCTACTTGCAACTAATGGGTACAATACCCTCTGGTGCATCAACTAGGTTCCAAACCTTATTGGAGTGCATTGAATCCATATCAAAATTCATGGCTTCTTGCTACTTCCTGAAGTCTATACTCATAACAGTCTCTTCATAGGTCTGAATATCAATATCCTTAACATCATCTTTCTAATATATCCTATATATCTCTCAAGAGGATGAGATACTCTACCATACCTATGTAAAGTTAGAGCTTATATGCTAAGTACATGAATATCCTCGGGCTAGAGAGTGGTGCTTGAGCTAGGTTCTCCAACCTCGCTCAATTCTATCTTGCTCCCACTATCTCCGCCAATAGTATTTTCCTTCTTAGGGTTGTGTCTTTTGATGTGGGTAGGGCAGCCCCAAATCTTAATAATCTTAAGATCAGGCTTTTTTCCATTTCATATCTCATATGGAGTAGACACTACTGACTTAGTTAGAATTCTGTTCAAAAGGTAAGTTGTAGTCTCTAAGGTGTATCCTTAGAATGAGATAGGAAGGTCGACGAAACTCATCATGGACCACACTATGTCTAATAGTATACGATTTCTCCTCTCGAATATACCATTGAGTTGAGATACATAGGGAGGTGTCCATTGGGATAGAATTGTTGAATCTCGGATTACGATGATAAAATCAATTGATGGGTTAATTGATCTAATCCATATTATTGAGTTAAGTATACAGGATTAACTATGATAACCAGAAAACACAAAACAAGCATACCAGAGTCAAGTTCGATGGACGTTTAAGAGTCCGAAGAATCGTCGGAGATGCTGCCGGAACCAACCGAGAAGAAATCGGGAACCTGTCGGAATTTTCGGAAGTTCGCCGAAGAGATCGTCGGAGGTTCACGGAGATCATTGAGAAGGCTCGGCTACTCATTAAAGTCATCACAAGTTCGGGAGCTTGCTGGGAGTCCGTTGGGAGAAGTTCGTCGGAAAGCTCGCCGGAACAAGACTCGACGTTCGCGGTTGAAAACTTGCTTAGGATGTTTTTTTTTGTTATGTAGTTCACTTGTAATTAGGATTAGGATTAAGAGATAATCCTATATCCTGGTTAGGGGCCAACTGGGCCCAAAATTAGACTTGGTTTGGGCTAAGTTTGAAGCCCAACCAGCGAAACGAAGGGTCTGGCAGTGGCACTGCCAGACTGGGCGGTTGCACCGCCCAGCACCCGAGAGCTAGGCGGTGGCACCGCCCAGCACTGTCAGCGTCTGACACTGATAGGCGGTGGCACCGCCAGCATCGGGAACCCAACGAGAATTCAAATTTGGAGCCCAAATTTGAAACCTCTTGAGGCCTATAAATACCCCTCAAATCTCAGCTGAGATTACAACTTTTTGAGAAGCAATTGATTGAGAGAAAAGTCTTAGAAGAGTCTTTGCTAGTCTTGTTTTCAATTTGCTAGTGTTCACCTCCTTCTTTCTTGCTGAAAATCTGTAAGAGAGTGAACCGCTTGTAAAAGTTGTAAGAGGGGTATTTACCCTTCCCTTTCAAGAGATTTGCTAGCGGAAGGTGGGAGCCTCATCGAAGAGGGGCCTCGCAAGTGGATGTAGGTCATTTGACCGAACCACTGTAAAATCAGCGTGACCTCTGGTTTGCATTTACTTATTATCATTTATATTACTGCAAACCATTTACACTTTAATGCTATACTGCTTTGTCTCCGTCTTACTTATCTCTTCAAGTTAAAACGCAATCGAAACGATTTTAAATGAAAACGTTGCTTTTATCATACGAAGTTTCCAAAAAGTGTTTAAATCGTGAAAAGTTTATCGCACTTCACCGTTGCACTAATTCACCCCCCCCCCTCTTAGTGCCGCTCCGATCCTGACAATTGGATCAGAGCAAGGCTCACTCTCATATTTGGTTTAATACCCAAGAGAGATGGCTTACTCCGGCATGCATGAGGGACACTCTATCACACGTCCACCTATGTTTAATGGGTCGGATTACACGTATTGGAAGACTCAGATGAGGATCTTCCTCATTTCTATGGATTTCGAGCTTTGGACTATTGTTGAAAACGGATTTAAAAAATCTTCTCTTTCGATGAGCGAATGGAATGAATCGGAGAATAAGGTTTTTGCTTTAAATGCAAAGGCTATGAATGCCTTGTTTTGTGCACTAGACAAAAATGAATTTAATTGTGTTTCAATTTGTGATTCGGCTTTTGATATTTGGAGAACTCTTGAGGTCACTCATGAAGGCACTAGCCGAGTTAAAGAGTCCAAAATCAACATCCTTGTGCACTCTTACGAACTTTTTCAAATGAAACCAAGTGAGTCCATCGGAGACATGTACACCTGGTTTACGAATGTCATCAATGGACTCAAAGCTCTTGGTAAAGATTTTACTAACTTTGAACTAGTAACTAAAATCTTAAGATCCCTCCCTAAAAGTTGGGATCCAAAAGTTACGGCCATTCAAGAGGCCAAAGACCTTAAAACATTCCCTCTTGAAGAACTCATTGGGTCTCTAATGACCTACAAAATGACATGTCAAGCTCATGACGAGCTTGAGAACCCCCTTCCAAAGAACAAGAAGGATATGACACTCAAATCACAAGAAGACCACTTGAAAGGAACATCAAGTAATGAGGACAGTGACAATGACATTGCACTTTTGACTCAAAAATTTAAAAAATATTTAAGGAAGAACAAATTTAAAAATAATATAAAAAATAAATTTGAACAAAAGAAGGACCAAGTGATTTGCTATGAATGCAAAAAACTGGGACACTACAAGAACGATTGTCCTCAAGCCAAAAAGAGAACATCGAAGAAGAAGGCGCTCAAAGCAACGTGGGATGATTCAAGCGCTTCCGAAGAAGAGGAGTCCAACACCGAGTAAGTTGCTCATTACGCCGTAATGGCCATCGGAGAAGAGGTAACAGATTTAATTGATGCAGATTTACCTTATCATGAATTATTAAATGCTTTCCACGAGTTATTTGATGAATGTAAGACAATTAGTAGAAAATATAAATTGCTAAAAAAGGAGTATGATAGTCTCACTTGTGATATCGATAAATTAAAAACTGAATATCATGATAGTTTAGCTCCATGTATAAAATGCCATGATATAGAATCTCTCCAAAAGGAGAACTTGCTACTTAAGGACACCTTGAAGAAATTCGAGGTTGGTAGCAAATCTTTGAACATGATCCTTATAAATAAGGGTCACGTTCCTAAAAGAAGTGGAATCGGATTTGTGAGAAGTCCTCACCAAAATCCAACCACCTTCATTAAAGGCCCCGTCTTACATGTTCGGCACCAAAGCCATTGCAACTTTTGTTGCAAATATGGACATAAAACTTATAAATGTCCATTCAAGAAAATTAGTCCGAACAAACTAATTTGGGTTCCTAAAGGAACCATGATCAATTCTATGCAATATGATGAACAAGTTTTCAAGGCACCCAAAAGAAAATGGGTACCTAAAAATAATCCCTTCTTGTAGAAACATACACCATCACAAGCTAGGAGCAAGAGATGGTATCTAGATAGTGGATACTTAAGACATATGACTAGAGATCCATCTCATTTCTCTATGCTCACTAGCAAAGAAGAAGGGTACGTCACCTTCGGAGACAACAATCAAGGGAAAATCATTGGCAAGGGAACCATAGGTAACAAATTAAAATTTTCTATTGATGATGTCTTACTAGTTGATGGATTGAAACATAGTCTCTTGAGTGTTAGTCAATTATGCGATAAAGGTTATATCGTTAGATTTGAATCAAATGCATGTATTATTGAAAAACCAAACCATAACATGACTATGATTGCATTAAAACAAAATAATGTCTACACCATCAACCTTGATGAACTAAGTAATGAAATGTGCTTTTTTGCTTTTAATGATAATGCTTGGCTTTGGCATAGGAGACTAGGCCATGCAAGCATGAAACTAATATCTAAGATCTCATCTAGAGAATTAGTGCGAGGAATTTCAAATATAAAGTTTATTAAGGACAAAGTATGCGATGCATGTCAACTAGGTAAACAAATAAAAACTAGTTTCAAATCAAAAACTCAAATTAGCACCACTAGACCATTACAATTGATTCATTTGGACTTATTTGTACCAATTGATACGACAAGTCTAGGAGGAAGCAAATATGCATTTGTAATTGTGGATGACTATACTAGATACACTTAGACCTATTTCTTAGCTCACAAAAGTGATTGTTTTAAGTGTTTCTCTAGATTTTGTAAACTCACTCAAAACGAAAAAGGTTTCATGATTTCATCAATTCGGAGTGATCACGGTGGTGAATTTCAAAACCGTGACTTTCAAAGTTTTTGTGAAGTTAATGGATACAATCACAACTTCTCCACTCTGAGAAATCCCCAACAAAATGGAGTAGTTGAAAAAAAAATAGAAACTTACAAGAAATGACAAGAACTATGTTAAATAAACATAGTTTACCTAAGTATTTTTGGGTCGAAGCCGTAAATACGACTTGCTACATCATGAATAAGGTCCTAATAAGACCATCCCTATCAAAAACTCCCTATGAATTATGGAATAACAAAAAATCAAATATTTCCTATTTCAAAGTTTTCAGTTGTAAATGCTTTATTTTGAATGAAAAGGATGCCTTAGGAAAATTTGATGCTAAATCCGATAAAGGCATCTTTCTTGGTTACTCTTCTGTTTCTAAGGCTTTTCGGGTTTTTAACAAAAGAACCTTAGTAATAGAAGAGTCTATTCATGTAGTTTTTAATGAAATTTCTAATTTAAAGAAAAATAATTTTGATGATGATCTTGGTTTTGATAATTTGAATTTAAACGAACCCCCTTCCTCAAAATAGCAACTTGGATGCACCTTCTTCCGAAATTTCCTTACCCAAGGAATAGAAGTTTATAGATGCTCATCCAAAGGAGCTAATTATAGGAGATACATCAAAAGGGGTTCAAACTCGTTTCTCTTTCAAGAATTTTTGTGCTAATGTCGCCTTCCTTTCTCAAATTGAACCTAAATGCATTGACGAGGCCATAAAAGATGATTTTTGGGTTATTGCAATGCAAGAGGAATTGAATCAATTTGAGAGGAATAAGATGTGGACGCTTGTTCCTAGACCTAGTGACCATTTAGTCATTGGTACTAAATGGGTCTTTAGAAACAAGCAAGACGAAAATGGTATCGATTAGTGGCTAGATTAGTGGCCAAAGGTTTCAACCAAGAAGAAGGTATCAATTACGAAGAAACTTTCGCTCCCATGGCTCGATTAGAAGCCATAAGGATGCTCCTTGCCTATGCTAGTAGTTATAATTTTAAACTATTTCAAATGGATGTCAAAAGTGCCTTCTTGAATGGTTTTATTTCTGAAGAAGTATATGTCGAACAACCTCCCGGATTTGAAAATTTCCTTCTTCCTAATCATGTATTCAAATTGACTAAGGCTCTCTATAGCTTGAAACAAGCTCCTAGAGCTTGGTATGAAAGGCTTAGTTACTTTCTTATTTTAAATAATTTTACCAAAGGCAAGGTTGATACTATATTGTTTATTAAATATTTTGAAAATAATTTTCTTATTGTGCAAATTTATGTTGACGATATTATTTTTGGCTCTTCGGATGAATCACTATGTGAATCATTTGCCAAATGTATGAGTCATGAATTTGAAATAAGTTTAATGAGTGAATTAACTTTCTTTTTAGGATTACAAATCAAACAACTTAGGGATGGTATATTTCTTAACCAATCTAAATATACATTAGAATTGTTAAAACGATTTAACATGGATAATTCAAAAGCAATAAACACCCTTATGAGTACTACGACTAAGTTAGATATGGATGAAAATAGTGAAAATTTCGATAAAAAAACATATAGGGGAATGATAGGTAGTCTACTCTACCTTACCGCGACTAGACCGGATATTATGTTTAGTGTAGGACTTTGTGCTAGGTTTCAATCAAATCCTAAATTATCTCATCTTAAAAGTGTTAAAAGAATATTTAGGTATCTTAAAGGAACTCCAAATCTAGGATTGTGGTATCCAAAATATGAAAAATTTGATTTAATAGCTTATGCAGATGTCGATTTTGGCGGATGCAGGATAGATAGAAAAAGTACTTCCGGAACATGCCAATTTTTAGGACATGCACTTGTTTCTTGGACTTCCAAGAAACAAAATTCAGTTGCACTATCTACGGTGGAAGCCGAATACATTGCTGCAAGTGCATGCTGTGCATAAGTTGTTTGGATGAAAAATAAATTAGAAGACTATGAAATTCACTTTAAAAACATTCTCATAAAATGTGATAATACTAGTGCCATATGTCTTACTAAAAATCCAATTCAGCACTCTAGAACTACGCACATCGACGTTAGGCATCATTTCATACGTGATCATATCCTTAACAATGATGTTGTTCTAGAATTCATTGACACAAAGCATCGATTAGCAGATATATTTATAAAAGCCTTGAATGAAGACCAATTTGAATTCATTAGAAGGGAATTAGGTATGTTAAATTGTCCCTAAACAATAAACTTGTTTGAATGGATTTTCCGTAAAGTTTTTCATTCTCTCTCCGTTCCTCGGTGAACTGATCCTTCTCTTTCGATTCTAATGACATGTTAAATTTTCTTATCCTATCTTGAGTCAAACATCGCTCCCATCTAATCAAGATTAATGATTTTATGATATTTTGAATCTCGAAATTGATTTTGATGGCTTGATTATGAGTTTCAAGTTGACGAATTGAATTTGAATGAATTTGTATTCGAATTATGATCTTGACTTATTGGAGTTACTACTTGAAATGTTTTGTCTTATACCAATCTCTTTCTTGTACATCTACAACTTTTGTTACTTATAGAACGAAGAGACTTGATAATATAGATGAATGCTGAATTTTTATTTAAGATGAACTCTGCTTAAATATTTTAGCATACTTAATTTTGAATGATAAAATCTTTGTATGATAAACTATGTGCTTCAAGTCTCATTCCCTTTTTGTTGATGACAAAGGGGGAGAAAAGTGATGACTTGTATCATTTTAATAGCATGACTTATATGAATTGCAAAAGCTTTTTAAAATCTTTGAGAATATGCCTTGCAAAATCTTTGAGAAAAGTGATCGATCGATGAATGTCTTATATGCCTTGCAAAATCTTTGAGAATATCGCAAGATTGATTGATCATATTGAAAGCATGTCTAACATGTATATCATGAAATTCATGTTGAAAATCTTTATCTCCTGTCGTAGTAAAATTTGTCTCTTATCTTTCGACTTGAAAAGGATTTTCATCGAAGTTTCGCATTTACATTATGCTTAATGAGAATAACGATAAGTTCTACGGTTAGAACTTATCGGTTTATGCTTGAATTCAATGGGATGGAATTCAAGTGTTTTTATCTTCTCATAATATGGCATATAGATAGGGGGAGTTATGTTTAACTCCGTCATCAATTGATTGTCATCATAAAAAAGGGGGAGATTGTTGAATCTCGGATTTTGATGATAAAATCAATTGATGGGTTAATTGATCTAATCCATATTATTGAGTTAAGTATGCAGGATTAACTACGATAACCAGAAAACACAAAGCAAGGATACCGGAGTCAAGTTCGATGGACGTTTAAGAGTCCGAAGAATCGTCGGAGATGCCGCCGGAACTAACCGAGAAGAAATCGGGAACCTGTCGGAATTTTCGGAAGTTCGCCGAAGAGATCGTCGGAGGTTCACGGGGATCACTGAGAAGGCTCGGCTACTAATTAAAGTCATCACAAGTTCGGGAGCTTGCTGGGAGTCCGTCGGGAGAAGTTCGTCAGAAAGCTCGTCGGAACAAGACTCGACGTTCGCGGTTGAAAACTTGCTTAGGATGTTTTTTTTTGTTATGTAGTTCACTTGTAATTAGGATTAGGATTAAGAGATAATCCTATATCCTGGTTAGGGGCCAACTGGGCCCAAAATTAGACTTGGTTTGGGCTAAGTTTGAAGCCTAACCAGTGAACCGAAGGGTCTGGCGGTGGCACCGCCCAGTGCCCGAGAGCTGGGCGATGGCACCGCCCAGCACTGTTAGCCTCTGACACTGACAGGCAGTGGCACCGCCAGCATCGGGAACCCAATGAGAATTCAAATTTGGAGCCCAAATTTGAATCCTCTTGAGGCCTATAAATACCCCTCAAATCTCAGTTGAGATTATAACTTTTTGAGAAGCAATTGATTGAGAGAAAAGTCTTAGAAGAGTCTTTGCTAGTCTTGTTTTCAAGTTGCTAGTGTTCACCTCCTTCTTTCTTGCTGAAAATCTGTAAGAGAGTGAACCGCTTGTAAAAGTTGTAAGAGGGGTATTTACCCTTCCCTTTCAAGAGATTTGCTAGTGGAAGGTGGGAGCCTCATCGAAGAGGGACCTCGCAAGTGGATGTAGGTCATTTGACCGAACCACTGTAAAATCGGCATGACCTCTGGTTTGCATTTACTTATTATCATTTATATTACTGTAAACCATTTGCACTTTAATGCTATACTGCTTTGTCTCCGTCTTACTTATCTCTTTAAGTTAAAACGCAATCGAAACAGTTTTAAACGAAAACGTTGCTTTTATCGTACGAAGTTTCCGAAAAGTGTTTAAATCGTGAAAAGTTTATCGCACTTCACCGCTGCACTAATTCACCCCCCCTCTTTAGTGCCGCTCCGATCCTAACAAGAATCCCTTGGTCCTTGAGAAACTGGGTGAACTCTATACTCAAGTATTCACCTCCTTGATTTGATCGAAGAGTCTTGATACTTTTTCAAGTCTAGTTCTTAACTTCATTCTTATACTTCCTGAATTTCTCGAAGGTCTCAGACTTGTCCTTCATCAAGTACATGTGTCCGTACCTAGAGAAATCGTTAGTAAAAGTAATGAAGTAGGAGTAATCACCTATGGCATGAGTTGACATGGAACCACATACATCACTATGTATGAGTACCAACAACTCAATGACTCTCTCTCCAATTCCACTAAATGAAGAGTTGATCAGTTTTCCACGAAGGCAAGGCTTGTAAATTACATATGACTCATAGTCGAATGGATCTATGTATCCATCATTTAGCAACTTTTGAATCCTTCCCTCATGGATATGATCTAGCCTACCATGACATAGGTATGCATTGTTTACCTCATCTCGCTTCCTCTTGGACTCACTTACATTCATGATATATGAAGTAGTGTCTTGTATAAATAAACCATTATGTAATGTTCCTTTCGTGCTACATGTCTTACTTTCATTGTAGTTAATCCTGCACATGTAAAATAAAACTTTGATCGAGACAATTAATCTTAAGCAATTAACTAAGTTGTCCGGCATGTCATTGGTCCCTCGACGCTTCGTCCGATTCTTTGGCCCCATCGTCCTCTCCTGCGGCCTATTGCCCAATCGGCCAGTTAACTCCGCAACTTCAATATCCTTGGCACAATATCCGCTCTTCTTGGCCCAATGCTCGAGTCTACGGCCCGAAGCCTTCTGTCGATACGTCGACCGATCCACCGGCCCGACGTCCAATCTTCTGACATGTTTCTCTAGCACAACATGATTTTTCCTGCTTTAATTGTCTCATCCTGATCGAAGCATCCTGCGTTACTAAAAACACAGATTAAAATATAAACACATATCAAGTGGTTTCATCATCAAAATACGAGATACAATAATCTCCCCCTTTTTTATGATGACAACTACTTGATGACGGAGTTAACCTTAACTCCCGAAGTTTAAACAAACTCCCCCTATCAATATGCCATATTGATAGAACCTTGAATTCAAACTGAATTCAAGTCATTGCAATATTCATCATGAATACTCGCAACACATCATCATAACATGTCATGTCATCAACATACTTCTCCCCCTTGGTCATCAACAAAAAGGAGAAGTACCACAATCAAGTGTTTGGAATATTAGTTCAACTCATTGCATGAAAAACATAGTATCATCATGCAATTTTGCTATCATCATAGATATGCAAGGTAGTAAGATAGCAAGTTCCATAACATCAAGCTAGCAATATTATAACATTTTAGAACATGCAAGTTATCAGTTTTGAGATGTTCAAGAAAGCAACTCTTGCTTCTTGAGATATGCAAATTTGTCAAGTTTTGCTAGATATGCAAGTTAGCATTTTTGCCTCTTGAGATAGGCAAGATAACACATTTGCTTCTTTTGAGATAGCAACTTTTTGCTTCTCTTTAGACTACAAGTTAGCAATTTTTACAATATACAAGTTTCATAATATACAAGCTAGCAAAAACTTCGAAAGCAAATGCAAGATAACTTTCTTGTGTAAGCTCATGATTCTTGCTTCCTGTTGCAATGTGCAAGTTGCAAGTTTTGCTTCTTGAGATAGGCAAGTTAGTACTTTTGTAATTTTTGTTTCTTAAGATAGGCAGGCTTGTGATGTTCAAGATGACAAGCTCTTTCTTCTCTTTTGAGAAGTGTCATTTTTGCTTTCTTTGTAAAGTGCAAGCTAGCAAAATGCCAAACTAGCAAGAGAAAATGTTTTACATGAGGCAAGCAAACAATTTGGCAAATGTTACCTTTGCATCTTCTCTTTTGAGAAGTGAAATTTTTGCTTTCATCTTGAATTGTGCAAGCTAGCTAGTTTACCTCTTTTTATGATGTCCACGCTAGAAATTCTTGCTCCCCCTTTGTCATTGTCAAAAACAAGGGAAGACCCTTATATCAATTTTCATATTATGACAAAGGTAAGTATCAATCTTATTTGTGCACCATTATATATTCAAATTAAAACATACACAATTTTAAAAACCTTATTTTTCATGCACGATACCGAAAAAATAAATCAATCATCATTAATGGGCATATCATACATGATACTCAAACATTAAAATTTTTAAGTATTTATCAACATGTTGATCATGATACTAAACATTCATCATTTTAAGCATTCATGATACACATCATATGCAATACATCATATATATCTTTATCATAAGTATTGCATACATCATTTTAACTTCATGAATATTTCATCATTGCATGCATCATACCAAAACATTTCAAGCCATGCAAGCCATAAATACAAAGAAATCATGTCATGAAGGATAAAATCATTTGAATACCGAAAGACATGATTCATATAGTAAGTATCTTCTTTAAATAAAATATCAAGAAAAATCATAGGAGTACAAAGAAGAGATCTTATTTTAAAAGAAAATCAAGTAATAACTCCAAGAACTCACAAGGAAAAATCATGATTCATTTAGAAAATCTCCTCTCAAGAGAATATCAAGTAAAATCATAGAAGATCGATTAATGAGAAATTTTGATTTATAATAAAATCTCATGTATCAAATGTCGAGAAATCAAAAATGATGATTTATATAAAAAAAAATATCACAAGTTATATTTAAGAGAAAAATCATCATTCATTTTCAACTCATTCAATTTGCCACATCAATATTTCTTAGATATGCATGATACAAATCTTCAACATATAACATGTATAAATTCAAAAATTAAAAGGAGAACGGAATAATTCAAAGGTACGAAGATTTCAACCATCTCATAAATAAATGTAAGACCAAGTCATGAATCCAAAATTCCATGAAGCAAAATGATCATCAAAGGTAATCTCATGTTATTCCAAGAAATCAATATCATGATTTTGATAAAACTCATTTCAAATTTAAATTATCAAAATCACTTTTATGATTCACAAAATTCATAACATAGGTAGATTCATGATTTCATTGATAATATATTTTTCCCCTTTTTTTAGTATTTGATTTCATGTTAGCATGCCTTTTTATTTATGTTAAATAAAAACATGCATCAATATTTAGGATCGAAAAATGAATTTCGTCATAGAACCATCAAGATCAATAGATTTTCAAAAATGAATTATTATGGTAAAAAAAATCCGAAAATAAAATTTAACACTTTCATGCATTCGGACATAGTTTTGCCATATACACTCATGAAAATAACACATTCTTATCATCATGTACAATTTAAAATCTCATGCATAAAATTGTCAACCATTGTATAAAAAACATTTAATATTTTCATTACATCTTTATGCATTCCTTCAAATCAAACATGATTTCATTCAACAACGTTAATCAAATATGATACACATTATTACTTCTTAACCATGATTTCATATTTTCAATCATTTTGTTTGTTTACATAAAATATGCAATATTATCATTTTTGAAATTACTAGCATGAGCATAATTTTTATATTTTTATTTTTAAATATGTAAATTTTAAGAAAATTAATTCTAGACAAAAAAAAAAAAAACATCATGAAAGCATCAAGTAATTTCAAAATAAATCAGGGGGATTACAATTACCTTATCATTGAAAGCGGTTAAGGCATAGTTTGCCACCTCGCCTTTCTTGATTTTCTCCTCGTCTTCGGAGGAGCTTGATTCATCCCACTTTATGTTTTTCTTCTTTGGCTTCTTCCTCCGTTCAAGTTCATTATTTATTTTAGATTTTTATTTAATAAACTTATTAAGATTTAGTGTTTGAAGTTCAAGTTCATCATTGTCCTCATCACTTGAGTCATCGCTCAAGTGGTATTCATTTGTCCAGGGTTCCAAATCTTTCCTGTTCTTTGGAAGGTTGTTTTGTTCATCATGTTTATCATGTGCATTGTGCACCATTTCATATGTCATCAATGAACCAATTAGTTCTTCAAGTGGTAAGTTGTTTAGGTTTTTAGCTTCTTGTATTGCAGTTACTTTTGAATCCCACTTCTTAGAAAGAGAACGCAAAATCTTGTTTACGAGTTCAAAATTCGAAAAATATTTGCCAAGAATTCTTAAACTATTGACGACATTCGTAAAATGGGTGTACATGTCAACAATGGTTTCGCAAGGCTTCATTCGAAAAAGTTCGTAAGAATGCACGAGAATGTTGATTTTGGACTCTTTCACTTGGCTAGTGCCTTCATGAGTGACCTCAAGAGTTCTCCAAATATCAAAAGTCGAATCACACATCGAAATGCGATTAAATATATTTTTGTCAAGTGCACAAAACAAGGCATTCATAGCCTTTGCGTTTAAAGAAAAATACTTCTTCTCCAAATCCGACCATTCGTTCATCGGTTTAGAGGGAAGTTGAAAACTGTTTTCAACAATATTCCATAAATCTAAATTCATAGAAATCAAGAAAACTTTTTTTTTGGTAAGTCGAAATCAAGAAAACTCTCATTTGAGTTTTCCAATAAGTGTAGTCCAATCCGTTAAACAACGGTGAACGAACAACCGAAAAACCCTCTTTAAAGCCATGAAGAGTCATTTCTCTCAGGTGTAAATCCGAAATGAGAAATACCGGGCTCTAATACCAATTGTTAGGATCAAGAGCACTAAGAGGAGGGGGGGGAGTGAATTAGTGCAGCGGCAAACTTTCGACGTTTAAAACTGCATTCATACGACAAGAGCAATTTCGGTAGAAAAGCCGATTCGTAAATTACTTTAACTTGAGATTAGATAAGAAGCAATTAAAACAAATCTATAAAGGCAGTTTGCAGTTATGATGGAAATCAGAATGTAAGCGCAAACTGAAATACGATGTTCGTACGGTAAAAGCGATTTCAGTAGAAAAGTCGATTTGTAAATCACTTTAACTTGTGATTAGGCAAGAAGCAGTTAAAACAAATCTATGAAGGCAGTTTGCAGTTGTGATGGAAATCAGAATGTAAGCGCAAACTGAAATATGATGTTCGTACGAGAAAAGCGATTTACGTTTAAACACCGATTCAGAAAATACTGAGCTTGGAAACGCAATCGTAAAAGCACAAAAGGCAGTAAGCTATGAAGGAGGTTTACAGTAAGGATAATAAGCTCAAAGTAAATGCAAATCAGAGAGCAGCGCAATTTTAGAGTGGTTCGGTCAATCTTGACCTACATCCACTTCTGGCTTCCTCCACCGATGAGGTCACCGATGTCCACTAGAGGCCTTCCTTCAATAGGCAAAGGCCAACCACCCTTTTTCAGATTCACTCCTTTTGACGGGCTTAGGAGACAACCCTTACAAACTTTTCTCTCCTCTCTTGAAAGATCTGAACTTGGAAGAAAAGAGGGAGAAGAACCTTTAGCTTATACAACACAGAGTAAGATCAAGATTTTGGTGGTTTTTCGTTGCTCTTTCATTGCTGAAAGAGTGGGGTATTTATAGGCCCTAAACTAGTTTGAATTTTGAGCTCAAAACTATCATTTTTCGGAATTCCGGGGTCTGGCGATTGCACCGCCTGACAGAGCTTGAAGACTAAGCCTCTGGGCGGTGCCACCACTTGTCAGGGGCGGTTGCACCGCCTGGTAGAGCTCGGAGACCGAGCTCATGTGGTGCCACCGCTTAATTGGGGCGGTTGCACCGCCCAGCCAGAGCTCGAAGACCGAGCTCAGGCGGTTGCATCGCTGTCAGAGGCGGTTGCACCGCCCAGCCAGAACTCGAAGACTGAGCCCTGGGCGGTGCCACCACCGACATAAGTGGTGCCACCTCTGGGCGAGAGATCTGGGTCCGAATGGGTTGATCCATTCGGCCCAATTTGGTTCTTTCTGTTAGGATCGAGAGCACTAAGAGGGGGGGAGAATTAGTGCAGCGGAAATTTTTCAGCGATTTAAAAATGAAAGCTGCGTTCGTCCGATAAAAACGATTTCGACGTAAAAACAGATTCACAGTTTGTATCGAAGTGCAGTTTACGCTGTTTGCGTCTAAATGCGGTTTGCGTCTTAATGCAGATTGCGTCTAAGCGCAGTTTGCATTTAAGCGCAGTTTGCGTCTAAGCGCAGATTGCGTCTAAGCGCAGTTTGCGTCTAAACACAGTTTGCATCTAAGCTCAGTTTGCGTTTAAGCGCAGTTTGCGTCTTGAGCGCAGTTTGCGTCTAAACGCAGTTTTACGTCTAAGTGCAGTTTTACGTCTAAGTGGAGTTTTGCGTCTAAACGCAGTTTTACGTCTAAACGCAGTTTTACGTCTAAACGCAGTTTACGTCTAAACGCAGTTTTTACGTCAAAGCGTAATTTTACGTCTAAACGCAGTTTAATGTCTAAAAGCAGTTTTGAACTTTGAAAATCGTTTTATGAATACGCAGAAAGCAATTTGCAGTTATAAATGGAATCAAAACGTAAGCGTAAACTGCAGTGTAAAGATTGTACGAAAACACCAATTTACGTCTGAATGCAGATTCGGAAAGATCAGAACTTAGAGACTCGTTCGTAAAAGCGCAGAGGGCAGTAGCTATGTAGGAGGTTTGCAGTAATGATAAAGTGCTCAAAGTAAAAGCAAACCAGAGATTTAGAGTGGTTCGGTCAGTCTTGACCTACTCCACTTTTGGCTTCCTCCTCCGACGAGGTTACCGACGTCAACTAGCTGCCTTCCTTCAATGGGCGAAGGCTAACTGCCCTTTTACAGTTTCTCTCCTTTTGACGGGCTTAGGAGACAACCCTTATAGATCCTTTCTCTCCTCTCTTTACAACTCAAGACTTGAAGAACAGAAAGAGGAGAACTTTTGGATTTTACACAAATTTGAGCTCTTAGAATCACTGAAAAGATCAAGAATTCGGTGTGGATCTCTGTCTCTTCAGTGCTGAATGGGTGGGGTATTTATAGGCCCCATCCCAGTTCAAATTTGGAGCTCAAAACGATCAAATCCCGAAATTTCGGGATCAAGCGGTTGCACCTCTTGACTGGAGAGGTTGCACCGCCTGGTAGAGCTCGGAGACCGAGCCCAGTGCGGTTGCACCTCTTCGTCGGCGGTTACCCGCCCGAAGTCTGCTCAAGATCGAGCCCCGAGCCGAAGCAGTGCCACCTCTCGACCGAGGCGGTTGCACCTCTGTCGAGCTCGAAGACCGAGCTCGGCGGTGCTACCTCTCTCGGGGAGGTTGCACCGCCCAATCTAGCTCGAAGATCGAGCTCGGGCGGTTGCACCTCTCCGGCTGGGCGGTTGCACCGCCGGTCTCGCTGGGAGACACAGCCTGGCGGTTGCACCTCCTGGCCTAGGCGGTTTGCACCGCCAGGTGCAATCGGGGTCCAAATGGTTAGCTCCATTCGCCCAATTTCAATCTTTTCATGGGCCCAATTGCCCCAAGATTAAGCTAATGGGATCACCTCCCATTTTCAAGCTTAATCAACGTGCTAACTACGATTAAATCTAAGACAACTTCTGCAGCTTTGCTCCAATGCGTCAATCGCTTCTTCCGTGCGAAGTTTGGGCGAACTTCCGTCGATCATCCGATGAACCCTCGGTGATTCTTCTCTGGACATCCGCAAACTCCTGGACTTTATACGATCCACTTGGCTAGTTCCGGCGAGCTTCGGCAGGCAAGCTTCGGACTTCTCGATCTGTTCTCGCGAGAACCTCCGACGACCGTCCGAACTTCCGTCGAACTCTCGAAATCCCAACGTGATCATGATCTTGACTCCGGCGCAACTCCTGCTGCTTGTCTAACTTTCATCGTAGTTAATCCTGCACACTTATCTCAACACATAGATTAGATAACAAATGATAATTGACTTCATCATCAAAATCCGAGATTCAACACTTTCAAGGGCCCAATTGCCCCTGGATTAAGTTAATGAGATCACCTCCCATTTCTAACTTAATCATCGCGCTAACTATGACAATTTTTAAGACTTTTACTACAGCTTGCTCCGGTGCATCAATCGCTTCTTCTGGCGAGCTTCCGGCGAACTTCCGACGAACATCCGACGGACCTTCGGCGATGCTCCTGCGGACTTCCGGCAAACTCCTGGACTTACGACGATCCACTTGGCGAGTTCCGACGAGCTTCTTTTGGCAAGCTCCTGGACTTCTCGGATTTGTTCCCGCAGAACCTCCGACGACCGTCCAGACTTCCGTCAAGCTCTCGAACTCCTAACGTGATCATAGTCTTGACTCCGGCGCAACTCCTGCTGCATGTCTTACTTTCATCATAGTTAATCCTGCACATATAAAACAAAACTTTGATCGAGACAATTAATCCTAAGCAATTAACCAAGTTGTCCGGCATGTCATTGGTCCCTCGACGCTTCGTCCGATTCTTCGGCGCTTCGTCCTCTCCTGCGGCCTATTGCCCAATCGGCTAGTTGACTCCGCAACTCCAATATCCTTGGCATAATACCCGCTCTTCTTGGCCCAATGCTCGAGTCCACGGCCCGAAGCCTTCTGTCAATACGTCGACCGATCCACCGACCCGACGTCCAATCTTCTGACATGTTTCTCCGGCACAACATGATTTTTCCTGCTTTAATTGTCTCATCCTGATCGAAGCATCCTACGTTATTCAAAACACAGATCAAAACATAAACACATATCAAGTGGTTTCATCATCAAAATACGAGATTCAACAGAGTCCACTACTGCCCATCGCCTCCCACCCGAGCCACCACCACTACTAGGAGACGACGTTGCCAGTGTCCCATCTTGCTGCAGCCCCGCTCCTCTTCTTCACTGCCATTGCAGGGCAACCCATTCTCCACTGCCGTCGTCGCTCCCTGGCCACCAACCTCCCCCTCTCCAATACCGTCGCTGCTTCTCGGACAGGGCGACTCACCTCCCCATCGTTGCCCCTGCTTCTCGGTAGCCCACACCCCTGCTTCAGCCCATCACACCCCTGCTTCCCTTCTTCCCCACTGCCGCTGCAAGGCAACTCCTTCTCCACTGCCATTGCTCCCCAGCCAGAGACCTTCGCCTCCATGCTGCCCGATCTCGCTCGAGCGAGAAGGGCCACGACAACTACTTCGCAAACAACGGACCACCCCCTCATCGCTTCTATCGTTGGCGACACTGCCCCTAGCTGCACCACCATCGCTGCCTCCCCTTGGTCATAGCTTCAACCGCTCGATCCTTTAGCATCGCTATTTCTATGGTGCGATAGAAACAGAGCAGGCGCTAGTCCCTCTACTACCGCAGGCGCCGGTTGCCACCACCACCGTCGCAACTTCCTAGCCAGCGTTAACCACCATTCGCCTCCCAGTTGGAACCCTCACTGCCTCCCCTTGGGTCACAGCCGCAACCGCTCGACCACCGTAGTTTCCTGGCCGGTAGCCACGAACCACTGCAACTCCCTGACCAGTGATAATCGTTGCCCGCATCCCAACCGCGACCCTTGTGCCTCCTCCTCGACCAACGCTGCCACTGCTCCTCGACCAGCGACCTTCCCGCCTCACATCCTTGCACCGCCCTACCTTAACCCCAGCAGCGCATGCACCACAGATTCCCCTTCTCAACCCTGGCCACTTCAACGCCGCCTCCCTCCTCATGGTGACATAAACAGGGTAGCAACTCTTCCTCCTCGCAGTGACCGCAACACTACCCTCAACGTCCGCTTCCTTTACAGCTTTACGTCGATAGTGCTAATGCCCTTTACCAGACATTAGAAATAAGAACTGGGGATTATAGATTTACAGTCTTATGTAATGGCTACCGATAACTCAATGAAAGCACAAATGGAAGCATTGGAAATCAGAATTGAGAACCGACTGCAAGAAATACTTAATGATTTCAAAAAGAGGCTACTGGAGAGCCTTAGCAAATTTTAACAAGATGTTAGCTTAAGTTCTATATTGAATAGATTTGGATATATAGGAAAAGGGCCCCAAGATTGTGATACAAACTACCCACGCATTAAAGTAGAATTTCTGAGATGGGAAGATAGGGATTCGACCAGTTGGATCTCTAGGGCAGAATTTTTTTTTTTTTTTCACAGGACTCCAAAAGAATTCAAGGTAGAAATAGCCTCAATCTAGCTAGACAGAAATACAATCAAATGGTATGATTGGTATGAAACTTGCCACGAAGTTCCCTCGTGGGAGTAGTTCAAGAGAGGACTTCTTGTTCGCTTTGGCCCATCAAAATATGAGAATGTTGATGGACAACTCATCAAAATTTGTTAGAATTATATGGTGTTGGAATATCAGAGCAGGTTTGAAAGATTGTCAAATCAAGCTAGAGATTGGTTTGAATGATAACTCATGTGTACATTTATCGAAAGACTTAATCTAGATATCCGGTGTGAAGTTAAGGCTCATCAACCCCACACTATGATAGCTGCGATCTCATTTGCATGCCTACATGAGGAAAAAATCAGTAGGGAAAATCGTCGAAACAAAAGTGACCACAAATATATGATCAACAAGCCACCCACCCCATCTATTCCCAACCGTAACCCTAATACCTGAAGGCTAACCCAAGAAGAACTCAAGTTAAGATCAATGAAGGGTTTGTGCTGGCACTGTGATGAAAAGTAGAGTAGGGAGTACCGATGTAAACAAGGACAACTTCTTATAATTGAACCAATTGTAGAGGAACAAGAAGCTAAGAATGTGGGCTCCGATCATGAAGGTATGTATCCTAATAAAGATGTTGGACCTATCATATATATAGTGCATGTATTAACCAACTACTCTAACCCACAAACTATTAAAGTTAGAGGAACTTTGAAACATCAACATGTTATAGTTTTGATTGATACTAGTAGCATTAACAATTTTATGAACAGTAAGGCTGCTGACCGATTGGCCTATCACATTGAAGGTTATGACAGATTCAAAGTAAAGATCATGATGGATGGATTTTAACTTGTGATAGCAAATGTTCAAAGATAAAATTGATTATACAGGGCTAGGAGTTTCTTGCAATGATTACTACACTGAAATACTGACCTATTGCTTATACTATCAAAAAGTGGAGACTATACTTACTTGATCAATGGGTTGTGATGCATTACAGATAATCTATGACTAAAGTGTTGAAAGAGAAGCTCCTTGAGTTTGATGTTGCTCAGCCTTGAGGACAAGGCTGATTTGAAGGGAGAGGAATTGTTAGAATCCCTTTATTTTCTAAGCTTTTGAATAATGTTTATTGAGTCTATTTAGTTCAGTTAGAGTAGGGTAGAGATTTATTTAATATTTATTTATTATTAGAGTTCAAGTCCTGATGGACTCTAGGTGGAACTCTATGTTGAATCTCGTATTTTGATGATGAAACCACTTGATATGTGTTTATAATTTAAACTGCATTTTGAGTGATGTAGGTCTACTCGATCAAGATTAGACAGTTAACGCAGGAGGAATTGACGTTGCACCGGAGGAGATCACGTTAGGATATTGGACGGCAGAAGGCTTCGGACGTCGGGTATCGGGCCAAGGAGAGCGAAATTGCACCAAGGATATCGGGGTTGCGGAGGTCAACCGTCGATTGGGCAACAAGCCGCAAGAGAGGACGATGCACTGAAGAATCGGATGAAGCGCTAACCAATAATGTGTCGGGCAACAGAATGTCAATTCACGTTGTAATAATTGTCTAGATCGGAGTAGAGTTTTGGCTTATGTGTGCAGGATTAACTACGATAATGATGAAGACATAAAGCAAAACAAAGTGTCGGAGTCAAGCGCAAAGGATTTGTTGCGAGTTCGAGAGTTCGACGGAAGTCCGAAGGTTTGTCGGGAATGCTGCCGGAACTAGCCGAGAATGAGTAGGGAGCTTGCCGAAGGGTTTTTCGGAAGCTCGCCAGAAGGTTCGTTGGAAGTTTGCGGAGCTTACCGAGAAAGATCGGAGCTTGCCGAAGAAGCTCGTTGGAACTCGCCAAGATCAAATCGTGAAGTCTAGGAGCTTACCGGGAGTCCGCAGAATGGTTTCCGAGAGTTTATCGGAAGACCGTCGGAAGTTCATCGGAAGCTCGCCGGAAGAAGTCTTGACTTACGAACTTTGTAATAGCTTAGAAAATGTCTTTCAATTCATAGTTAGCACGTTAATTAGGGTTAGGATTAGGTGTTAATCCTATAACCCAAGTAGGGGCCAATTGGGCCCGAGTTCGGACTGGTTTGGGCCAAGTTTGGAGCCCAACCAGTGAGCTGAATTGGCCTAGGCGGTGGCACTGCTTGGCTGGGCGGTGGCACCGCCAGCCACTGTCAGTGTCAGAAACTGACAAGCGGTGGCACCGCCACTTACAGGCGATGGCATCGCCAGCATCGGGAACCCAAAGAGAATTCAAATTTTGGAGCCCAAATTTGAATCCTCTTGAGGCCTATAAATACCCCTCAAATCTCAGCTGAGATGACAACTTTTTGAGAAGCAATTAATTGAGAGAAAAGTCTTATAAGAGTCTTTGCTAGTCTTGTTTTCAATTTGCTAGTGTTCACCTCCTTCTTTCTTGCTGAAAATATGTAAGAGAGTGAACCACTTGTAAAAGTTGTAAGAGGGGTATTTACCCTTCCCTTTCAAGAGATTTTCTAGTGGAAGGTGGGAGCCTCATCGAAGAGGGGCCTCACAAGTGGATGTAGGTTATTTGACCGAACCATTGTAAAATCAGCGTGATCTTTGGTTTGCATTTACTTATTGTCATTTATATTACTACAAACCATTTGTACTTTAATGCTATACTGCTTTGTCTCCGTCTTACTTATCTCTTCAAGTTAAAACGCAATCGAAACGGTTTTAAACGAAAATGTTGCTTTTATCGTACGAAGTTTTCGAAAAGTGTTTAAATCGTGAAAAGTTTATCGTACTTCACCGCTGCACTAATTCACCCCCCCCCCTCTTAGTGCCACTCCGATCCTCACAATTGGTATCAGAGCCACGTTTTTTCTACTTTGGTTTAACACCCAAATAGAAATGGCTCTTTATGGTTTTCAAGAGGGTCACTCTCTCATTCGTCCTCCCTTTTTCAATGGGACAGACTACACTTGTTGGAAAACTCAAATGAGAGTTTTCTTACTCTCTTTGGATTTAAATTTATGGCACATAGTCGAAAATGGATTTGAAATGTCTTCTGTCCCAATGAACCATTGGAATGATTTGGAGAAGAAGATGTTTTCTCTAAATGCAAAGGCTATGAATGCCTTATATTGTGCACTTGACAAAAATGAATTTAATCGCATTTCGATGTGTGACTCGGCTTTCGATATTTGGAGAACTCTAGAGGTCACTCTTGAAGGCACTAGCCGAGTGAAAGAGTCCAAAATCAATATTCTTGTGCATTCTTACGAACTTTTCTGGATGAAACCAAGTGAGTCAATCGGAGACATGTACACCCGTTTCACGGATGTCATCAATGGACTCAAAGCTCTTGGTAAAAGTTTTTCTAATTTTGAACTAGTCACTAAAATCTTAAGATCCCTTCCAAAAATTTGGGATCCAAAAGTTACGGCCATTCAAGAGGCCAAGGACCTTAAAACATTCCCTCTCGAAGAATTTATTGGGTCTCTAATGACCTACGAAATGAACAATGTGACAAAAAGGAAACTCGAGAATAACCTTCCAAAGGACAAGAATGATTTTGGACATAGAACACATGAAGACCACTCGAGCATAAGCTCAAGTGATGATGAACTTAAACTACAAATGAAACAAAAATTAAAAAGAAAAAAGAATGGAACTACTTGCTTTGAACGCAAGAAGAATAAAAATTGGGATGAATTGAGCTCTTCCGAAGACGAGGAGAAAATCAAGAAAGGCGAGGTGGCAAACTACGCCTCAACCACTTTCAACAATGAGGTAATCGAAATCCCCCTAATTTATTTTGAAATTACATAATACTTTTCATGAGTTATTTTTAATTTAGTTTAGGATTAATTTTCTTAAAAATTACATGAAAATAAAAAATTAGAAATCATGCTTATCATTCTAGTAATTTTGAAAATAATTATGAAAATTATATGTTTATGATAAACAAAATGATTTTGATTAAAAATACCTTATGAAATATGATATCATGCCTAATAAATTTATTTTTTGAGGCTATGCATGATGATGAGTTTTGGGTAATTTATAGTTTATTAATTATTGATGATTTCCATAATGATCTTTTACGATTTATGAATTATCGATTTATACCATAATGAAAGTTGCTTTCGAAAATGAGGCATGACTTTTGCATGCAAACTAAGCATAAAAAAAAATAGATTCACCTAAAAAGAAAATTGTATGACTACAACAAATAACAAATGATTTTGATTGAAAATACTTTATACTCAATGAAACCATCATTGATGAATATGCTTTATGTTTAATAGTTTCTTTGGCTTATATGCTCTATCATGATAAATATTTTAAAAATAAATGAAATCATGTTTGATTTGAAGTAATGCTTAATGATGATGCTTAATGATGTATTTTTTGATTTGACATAAAAGTGGCTTTAAAAAATGATGTATGTTTTGATTTGACATAAATGAAATAGGCATGCTTATAGGAAATAGTGAAGTGTCATGCTTGACAATTGTATACTTAACATGCATAAAGTTGTAATGAAAATATTAATATTTTAATACTATGATTTGATGATTTTATGTATGACATTGTAAAGTTATATATAATGATGCATAATGATGAAATTGTGTAATAAAAATATTAAACGTTTTGAAACCATGTTTTAGTGTCATGTATATTGATCATGCTTAATAAATTTTGAAATTATGCATGATGAATCTTACGATTTATGGATTATTGATTTTTATCATAATGAAAGTACCTTATTGATCTTTGTTGTAATAAATCTTACTCTTTTGGTTTTAAACATGATACATGTTTTTATTAGGCATAAATGAAACCAAATCATATGTTTTGAAACAATCGAAAAGAGGAAAACATTCTTGAAAATTATTTTGCTCAATCTTATTGATTTTTATGAATCCATTTGTATCATCTTTGTGAATCTCTTGGATTTTGTTAATGATTTTGATGATTTAAATTTGAATAAATTTTTATCGAAATCACGATCTTGATCTCTTGAAATTTATAATATGAAATTCTTTATGAATCAACATTGTTTTCTATTTAAAAGGAGATTTGTTAAAATGTTTCAGTCTTTTAGTATTCATGATCTTGATAATTATGTTTTGAAACTTTATGTAAACCAAGAATGTTCATCATGATTTGAATATTTAAAGAGGAGAATTTTCTAGATGAATCATGATTTTGATGATTGAATATTTGATGTGCATGAATTGAGATCTTGCTCTCCTACTATTCTTTTTGCTATTCACCAAAAGGAAGACTAATTCTAATAAACCATGATATGCTATACGAATTTTATTATATTCATGAAGTAATATCTCATCACTAATTTTTGTTTATATTTCTTCATGTGATGATATGAATGTATGAAACACTTATGATATGATTTTTTTTTATATACAATTCCATGTATTCGTGAAATATTTATCTCATCACCCAATTAATTCCTCTTGATACTCCTAATGTGATGAAGTAAAATTATGCATGAAATACAAATGGGGAGAAGTTTTGATCATGCATGGTAGGATATAATTTGATAAATTGATACCATCATGATATGAAACATTTATGATTCGCAATGATGTATGCAATACTTGTGCTTTCTAATTATGATGTGATGTATTACATATGTTGTAAATCATGATTTAAAATACTATGAGTTGTTGCTAAAATGATGTATTATAAATATTGATTTAATGTTTTGTATCATGAATACTCTAAATGATGAATGTTTGGTATCATGATCAAAATGTTGACAAATAGTTAAAAATTTTAGTATCATGTATGATATCCTCATAATGTTGATTGATTTATTCAATATCGTGTATGAATGAAATATAAGGTTTTTCAAATAGTGCATGTTTTAAAATGAAAATATAATGATGCACAAATAATATTGATACTTACCTTTGTCATAATTGATGTAAAGAGTCTTCCCTTCTTTTTGACAATGACTAAGGGGGAGATAGCCAGTTTGCACAATTCAAGAAAAAAGCAAAAATTGCACTTCTCAAAAGAGAAGAAATTGCTATCTTGAACATCACCGAGAATTGCTAGCTTGAAACATCAAGAAAATACAAAAATGTGCTATCGTGCTTATCTCAAGAAAAGCAAATATGCCAACTTACATATATTTGAATTTACTAGCTTATAAAACTTGCATATTTCAAAAAGCAAGAGTTGCTTTCTTGAACATCTCTAAATTGCTAGCTTGCAAGTTCTAAAATGTTGTAAAATTACTAGATTGCATGATGATAAAAATTTAACATTATGTTTTTCATGCAATGAGTTGAACCCATATAACAAACACTTGATTGTGGTACTTCTCCTTTTTGTTGATGACAAAGGGGGAAAAGTATGTTGATGACATGACATGTGATGTATAAGTTTTATGCATATGTTCATGATGATGTGTTGCAAGTATTCATGATGAATATTGTAATGACTTGAATTCTGTTTGAATTCAAGGTTCTATCAATATGGCATATTGATAGGGGGAGTTTGTTTAAACTCCGGGAGTTAAGGTTAACTCCGTCATCAAGTGGTTGTCATCATAAAAAAGGGGGAGATAGTTGAATCTCGTATTTTGATGATGAAACCACTTGATATGTGTTTATAATTTAAACTGCATTTTGAGTGATGCAGGTCTACTCGATCAAGATTAGACAGTTAACGCAGGAGGAATTGACGTTGCGCCGGAGGAGATCACGTCAGGATATTGGATGGCAGAAGGCTTCGGACGTCGGGCATCGGGCCAAGGAGAGCGAAATTGCACCAAGGATATTGGGGTTGTGGAGGTCAACCGTCGATTGGGCAACAAGCCGCAAGAGAGGACGATGCGCTGAAGAATCGAACGAAGCGCTAACCAATAACGTGCCGGGCAACAGAATGTCAATTCGCATTGTAATAATTGTCTAGATCGGAGTAGAGTTTTGGCTTATGTGTGCAGGATTAACTATGATAATGATGAAGACAAAAAGCGAAACAAAGTGTCGGAGTCAAGTGCAAAGGATTTGTTGCGAGTTCGAGAGTTCGACGAAGTCCGAAGGTTCGTCGAGGAATGTCTGCCGAACTAGCCGAGAATGAGTAGGGAGCTTGGCGAAGGGTTTTTCGAAGCTTCGCCGAAAGGTTCATTGGAAGTTCGCGAGCTCGCCGAAAAAGATCGGAGCTTGCCGAAGAAGCTCGTTGGAACTCGTCAAGATAAAATCGTGAAGTCTAGGAGCTTGCGGAGTCCATGAGAATGGTTTCCAGAGTTTATCGGAAGACCGCGGAAGTTCGTCGGAAGCTTCATGGGAAGAAGTCTTGACTTACGAACTTTGTAATAGCTTAGAAAATGTCTTTAAATTCGTAGTTAGCATGTTAATTAGGGTTAGGATTAGGTGTTAATCCTATAACCCAAGTAGGGGCCAATTGGGCCCGAGTTCGGACTGGTTTGGGCCAAGTTTGGAGCCCAACCAGTAAGCTGAATTGGCCTAAGGCGGTGGCACCGCCAAACCCTTGTCGTCGAATCGACAAGCGGTGGCACCGGCCAAAGATCGAACTCAAAGAGAATTCAAATTTTGGAGCCCAAATTTGAATCCTCTTGAGGACTATAAATACCCTCAAATCTCAAATGAGATGACAACTTTTTGAGAAGCAATTGATTGAGAGAAAAGTCTTAGAAGAGTCTTTGCTAGTCTTGTTTTCAATTTGCTAGTGTTCACCTCCTTCTTTCTTGCTGAAAATCTGTAAGAGAGTGAACCGCTTGTAAAAGTTGTAAGAGGGGTATTTACCCTTCCCTTTCAAGAGATTTGCTAGTGGAAGGTGGGAGCCTCATTGAAGAGGGGCCTCGCAAGTGGATGTAGGTCATTTGACCGAACCATTGTAAAATCGGCGTGATCTCTGGTTTGCATTTACTTATTATCATTTATATTACTGCAAACCATTTGCACTTTAATGCTATACTGCTTTTTCTCCGTCTTACTTATCTCTTCAAGTTAAAACATAATCAAAACTAAGGTTTTAAACGAAAAACGTTGCTTTTATCGTCATCTGAAGTTTCCGAAAAGTGTTTAAATCGAAAAGTTTATCGCACTTCACCGCTGCACTAATTCACCCCTTAGTGCCGCTCTGATCCGAACACTCTATAAATAGTGATGTAACCATTTCTCTTCGACAAACAATGGAATATTATTAAGTCTTTTGACAAACCCTAGGAGGTTGATCCCCTCGAACTGATCAAGGAGGCCGATTCCCTCGAAGTAATCATCCCCTTTTTTCCCCTTTCTTCTATGATAAAACCCTAGGGTCTTATCAAATAACTTGCTATGAATGCAAAAGGCCAGGTACTTAAAAAGTAAATGTCCACAATTAAAGAAGAAGATGCTAGCATAAAAGAAGAAGAAAGCACTTAAGACAATTTGGGACGAATCAAGTGCAATAGAAGATGAAGAGTAAACCAATGAAGATGAGGTGGCGAATTACACTTTGATGGCTCTCAACGACAAGGTATATAACTCAATTGAAACCTCTTTATTGTTAGGATCAAGAGCACTAAGAGGGAGGGGGTGAATTAGTGTAGCGGAAAACTTTCTGCGATTAAAACGAAACTGCGTTCGAACGATAAAAATGATTTCTGTTTGAAAGCCGATTCTAAGATTACTTTAACTTAAGATCAAGTAAGATGATGTTTAAGTCAATCTATGAAGGCAGTTTGCAGTTATGATGAAAACCAGAATATATGCACAAACTGAAATACGACGTTCGTACGAAGAAACTGATTTACGTCTAACTGCTGATTCGTAAATCACTTGATTAGGCAAGATGCAGTTTAAGCAAGAGTATAAAGGAAGTTTGCAGTTATGGTAAAAATCAAAACGTAAACGTAATCTGAAATATGATAATCGTACGAAAAAGCAGATTTACGTCTAAACGCTGATTCGGAAAGTGCAAAGCTTGAAACCCGATCGTATATGCGCAGAAAGCAGTAAGCTTCAGAGGAGGTTTGCAGTAAGGATAATATGCTCAAAGTAAATGCAAACTGAGATTTAGAGTGGTTCGGTCAATCTTGACCTACTCCACTTTTGGCTTCCTCCACCGACGAGGTCACCGACGTCAACTAGAGGCCTTCCTTCAATAGGCGAAGGCCAACCACCCTTTTACAGTTTCACTCCTTTTGACGGGCTTAGGAGACAACCCTTACAGAAATTTTCTCTCCTCTTTTTACAACTCAGAACTTGGAAGAAAAGAGGGAGAAGAACTTTTGGCCTTTACAACAATTTTGAGCTCTAAGAATCACAGAAAAAGATCAAGATTTCGGTGTATGTCTATACTCTTTCAGTGCTGAATGGGTGGGGTATTTATAGGCCCCAACCCAATTCAAATTTGGAGCTCAAAACTGTCAATTCCCGGAATTCCGGAATCAGGCGGTTGCACCTCCTGACTAGGGCGGTTGCACCGCCTGGCAGAGCTCGAAGACTGAGCCTCTGGGCGGTGCCACCTCTGTCAGGGGTGGTTGCACCGCCTGCCAGAGCTTGAAGACCGAGCTCAGGCGGTTGCACCTCCTGATTGGGGCGGTTGCACCGCCTGCCAAAGCTCGAAGACTGAGCTCAGGCGGTGCTACCTCCTGTCAGGGGCGGTTGCACCACCCAGTCTCGCTCGGAGACTGAGCCCCAGGCGATGCCACCTCCTGGCTAGGGAGGTTGCACCGCCCAGTCTCCTTGGGAGACTTAGCCTAGGCGGTGCTACCTCCTAGCTTGGGCGGTTGCACCTCCCACAACAATCAGGGTCCGAATGGGTTGATCCATTCGGCCCAATTTGGGTTTTTCAGGGGCCCAATTGCCCCAAGATTAAGCTAATGGGATCACCTCCCATTTCCAACTTAATCAATGTGCTAACTATGATTATTCCATAGACATTTACTGCAGCTTGCTCCTGTGCGTCAATCGCTTCTTCCGGTGAGTTTCCGGCGAACTTCCGTTGATCATCTGATGAACCCTCGGTGATGCTTCTGTGGACTTCCGGCAAACTCCTGGACTTGCGACGATCCACTTGGCGAGTTCCGACGAGCCTCTTTTGGCAAGCTTACGGACTTCTCGGATTTGTTCCCGCAGAACCTCCGACGATTGTCCGAACTTCCATCGAACTCTCGAACTCCCAACGTGATCATTGTCTTGACTCCGGCGCAACTTCTGCTGCATGTCTAACTTTCATCGTAGTTAATCCTGCACACTTATCTCAACACATAGATTAGACAACAAATGACAATTGACTTCATCATCAAAATCTGAGATTCAACAATCTCCCCCTTTTTTATGATGACAATCAATTGATAATGGAGTTAACCTTAACTCCCCTTGTCTATATGCCATACTTGAGATAAGTCATTCTTGAATTCAAGACCTAAGAATTCAAGCGACATATTGATAAGTTAAATCATTTGAACTTATCAATACTCCCATCATGATGTATCTCTCTGAAGATGATGTCAAGGCTTGACATTCATTTTCAGATTTTACATTACAAGTTTGAATGATGGTAATAGTAACAATTCATCATATTGTAAGATATCAACATGTAAAGCTGTGAAGTAAGATTTTGATATCATTACATGATGTACACATTTCAAATATTTTAGTAAGTGTTGCATTTCTTCACATGATAAGATATCAACTCAAGGCATAATGCAAATTATAGCATCTGTTCATGTATCTCTTGGTGATGCAAGCATGGCATAATCATAGCATTAGTGTTTATAGCATCAATTCATATATTTCTCCCCCTTTGTCATCAACAAAAAGCATGGTAGTTGTGATACCAGGAAAATAATATAAGCAAGTTATCAAGCATATAAAGGAAGGCATGATACGTAGATTGCTTTGAATACTTCTTCCTCTTTTTTTTTGTTATAATCCTTTGTGCATGAAGGAGGAAAGTCATTTGTGATTCCAACTATTTGTGAGTCTACTTTGAGTCAAGATATGTGTTTGAAATAGCTTTTTGCAAGTAAAAATACTATCATCCATATTTCAAGATGGAATTCATAAGCAGGAATCATTTCATCAAATCCATTTCAGAAAAAAAAAGATTTTTCATAAGAGTGTATGAGAAAATTTGATTTTTAGCATTCCAACTGTTAAGCGAATCTGAAAATGAGATGAACTCTTTCATGCATTCGGACAAGACTATGCTACAGATTTTCAAATACAATCATGAAGACAAAACATTTCAACACATGTTATGTAATGGCAATCAAGTGATTTGATCATTCAATAAAGTCCGAAAAATAATTTTAACTAGTTTATCTATTCGGACACATCAACATTCCTAATTCTCTTCTTATGAAATCAAATTGTTCTTCACTTAGAGGTTTTGTAAAAATGTCAGCTAGTTGATGTTTAGTATCAATGAACTCTATGGTTATGTCATGATTAGTAACATGATCTCGTGTAAAGTGATATCTAATATCAATATGTTTTGTTCTTGACTGTTGTATAGGATTCTTAGTTAAGCATATTGCACTTGTGTTATCACATTTAATGAGAATATTTTTAAGATTAACTTTGTAATCTTCTAAGGTGTTTTTCATCCATACAACTTGTGCACAGCATGCACTTGCTGTAATATATTCAGCTTCGGTTGTTGATAGTGCAACCGAGTTTTGTTTCTTAGATGACCAGGAAACAAGGGCATGTCCTAAAAATTGACATGATCCTGATATGTTTTTTCTATCTAGTCTACAGCCAGCAAAGTCCGCATCAACATAAGTAATTAACTCAAAATTCTCTAATTTTGGGTACCATAATCCTAGATTTGTGGTACCATTAAGATATCTAAGTATTCTTTTAATTACTTTGAGATGAGATATCTTAGGGTTTGATTGAAATCTAGCACAAAGTCCTACACTGAACATGATGTCTGGTCTGGTTGCAGTGAGGTAAAGTAAACTTCCTATCATACTCCTATAAGTTTTTTTATTAAAGCTTTCTCCGCTTTCATCAATTTCTAACTTAGTGGAGGTGCTCATAGGAGTGTTAATAGCCTTTGAGTTGTTCATATTAAACTTTTTTAATAAATTCATAGCATATTTAGTTTGACTAATAAAGATGTCATTGCTTAGTTGTTTGATTTGTAAGCCTAAGAAGAATGTTAATTCTCCCATTAAGCTCATTTCGAATTCAAGACTCATAGTTTTAGCAAAAGATTCACAAAGAGATTCATTCGTAGAGCCAAAGATAATATCATCAACATAAATCTGAACAATGAGAAAATTATTTTCAAAATTCTTGATGAACAATATAGTATCAACCTTGCCTTTTGTGAAATTATTTTCGATAAGAAAAGAACTAAGTCTCTCGTACCAAGCCCTTGGGGCTTGTTTTAAACCATAGAGAGCTTTAGTTGATCTAAACACATGATTAGGGAGGCTATTATTTTCAAATCCAGGAGGTTGTTCAACATAAACTTCTTTGAAAATAAAGCCATTTAGAAAAGTGCTTTTAACATTAATTTGAAACAACTTAAAATTATTACTACTAGCGTAGGCAAGGAGCATCCTTATGGCTTCCAATCGAGCCACAGGAGCGAAGGTTTCTTCGTAATCGATACCTTCTTCTTGGTTGAAACCTTTAGCCACTAATCTAGCCTTGTTTCTAACCACGATACCATTTTCATCTTGCTTGTTTCTGAAGACCCATTTAGTACCAATAACTAAATGGTCATTTGGCCTAAGAACAAGCTTCCACACCTCATTTCTCTTAAATTGATTCAATTCATCTTGAATTGCGATAATCCATGAATCATCTTTTATGGCTTCGTCAACACATTTGGGTTCAATTTGGGAGAGAAAGGCGGCGTTCGCACAAAAATTTTTAAGAGAAGATCGTGTTTGAACCCCCTTTGACGTGTCTCCTAAGATTAGCTCCTTGGGATGAGCATCTACATACTTCTAATCCTTGGGTAAGGATGTTTCAGAAGTGGATGCATCCAAGTTGCTAGTTGGAGAAGGGGTTTCATTTAAATTCAAGGAATCAAAATTAACATCATCATCAAAATCATTTTTCCTGATTTCGGAAATCTCATTGAAAACAACATGAATGGATTCTTCGATAATTAAAGTTCTTTTATTGAAGATACGAAAGGCTTTAGAAACTGAAGAATAACCAAGAAAGATTCTTTCATCGGATTTAGCATCAAATTTTCCTAAGTTATCCTTTTCATTCAAGATAAAACACTTACACCCAAAGACTTTAAAATATGAAACATTGGGTTTTTGTTGTTCCATAACTCATAGGGAGTTTTGGTTAGTAGGGGTCTTACTAGAACTCTATTCAAAATGTAGCATGCAGTATTTACGGCTTCGGCCCAAAAATATTTGGGTAGGTTGTGTTCATTCAACATGGTTCTTGCCATTTCTTGTAAATTTTGATTTTTTCTTTCTACTACTCCATTTTGTTAAGGATTTCTAGGAGTAGAGAAATTATGGTTGTATCCATTGAGTTCACAAAATTCCTGGAAATCATGGTTCTGAAATTCACCACCATGATCACTTCTAATTGACGAAATCATAGAACCTTTCTCATTCTGAACAAGTTTACAAAACTTGGTAAAATATCTAAGGCATTCACTTTTCTGTTTTAAGAAGTAAGTCCATGTGTATCTGCTATAGTCATCCATAATGACGAAGGCGTATTTGCTACCTCCTAGGTTTGATGTGGAGATTGGTCCAAATAAGTCCATATGGATCAATTGTAAGGGCCTAGAGGTGCTTATTTGATTCTTAGATTTGAAACTACCCTTAATTTGTTTACCTAATTGGCAAGCATCACATACATTATCTTTGATGAACTTGATATGAGGAATTCCTCTTACAAGTTCTTTAGATGATATTTGAGTGATTAGTTTCATGCTATCATGACCTAATCTTCTATGTCATATCCAAGCATCCTCATTCAAAACGGAAAAACACATTTCATTACACAAATCATTGATGTCAATAGTGTATACATTATTTTGTTTCAATGCAATCATAGATATATTTTTGTGTGGTTTTTCAATGATGCAAGCATTAGATTCAAATCTGACAATATATCCTTTATCACATAATTGACTAATGCTCAAGAGGTTATGTTTTAAACCATCAACTAACAAAACATCTTCAATAAAGAAGTTGGATTTGTTACATATGGTTCCTTTGCCAATGATTTTACCCTTGTTGTTGTCTCCGAATGTGACATAGCCTTCGTCTATGCTAGTGAGCTTAGAGAATTGAGATGGATCTCCGGTCATATGCCTTGAGCATCCACTATCAAGGTACCATCTCTTGCTCCTAGCTTGCGATGGTTTAGTTTTCTACAAGAAAGGATGATTTTTAGGTACCCATTTGCTTTTGGGTGCCTCACAAATAGATCTACATTGTCTATCATGTTGCATAGAATTTATTATGGTTCCTTTAGGAACCCAGATCAATTTGTTTGGATTAATTTTCTTGAATGGACAATAATGCGTTTTGTGTCCAAATTTGCAATAAAAGTTGCATTTGTTTTGATGTCGAACATGTAAGATGAGGCCTTTTAAGAAGGTGGTTGGATTTTGGTGAGGACTTCTCACAAATCCAATTCCACTTCTTTTGGGAACGTGACTCTTGTTTGCAAGGATCATGTTTAATGACTTGCTACCAATCTCGAATTTCTTTAAGGTGTCCTTAAGTAGCAAGTTTTCATTTTGGAGAGTTTCTAGATCATGGCATTTTATGCATGAGCTTAAACTATCATGATGTTCAGCTTTTAACTTATCGAAATTACAAATAAGACTATCATGCTCCTTTTTTAGAAATTTGTATTTTCTACTAATTGTCTTATATTCATCAAATAATTCATGGAAAGCATTTAATAATTCATGATAAGGTAAATCTGCATCAATTAAATTTGTTACCTCATCTCCGATGGCCATTAAGGCGTAATGAGCAATTTGCTCGGTGTTGGACTCCTCTTCTTCGGATGCGCTCGAATCATCCCATGTTGCTTTGAGCGCCTTCTTCTTTGATGTTCTCTTCTTGGCTTGGGGACAATCACTCTTGTAGTGTCCTGGCTTTTTGCACTCATAGCAAATAACTTGGTCCTTCTTAGGTTCAAGTTTATTTTTTGCATCATTCTTAAACTTATTTCTTTTAAAGAATTTTTTAAATTTTCTTGTTAGAAGTGCCAAGTCATCATCACAGTCCTCATCACTTGAGTTTTCTCTCAAGTGGCCTTCTGAAGTTTTAAGTGCTATATCCTTCCTATTCATTGGAATGATGTCTTCTTGCTTTTCATGAGCTTTACAAGTCATTTCGTAGGTCATTAATGACCCGATTAGTTCTTCAAGAGGGAAGTTGCGCAGATCTTTTGCCTCTTGAATAGCAGTGACTTTAGGATCCCAACTCTTAGGAAGGGATCTAAGAATCTTATTTACGAGCTCAAAATCCGAAAAACTTTTTCTGAGTCCTTTTAGACCGTTGACGACATCCGAGAAACGGGTAAACATGTCGCCAATGGTTGCACTCGGTTTTATCCAGAAAAGTTCGAAAGAATGTAACAGAAGATTGATTTTTGACTCTTTCACTCTACTTGTGCCTTCGTGAGTCACTTCGAGTGTGTGCCAAATATCAAATGCGGTTTCACAAGTTGAAACACGATTAAACTCGTTTTTATCAAGTACACAAAATAAGGCATTCATAGCCTTTGTATTAAGAGCGAAAGCCTTCTTCTCCAATTCATTCCAATCGATCATCGGAAGAAAAGACTTTGAAAATTCATTTTCGACAAGATTCCAAAGTTCAAAATCCATAGAAATAAGAAAGATCCTCATTCGGGTCTTCCAATAGGTGTAGTCCGTCCCACTGAACATGGGTGGACGTGTAATAGAATGGCCCTCTTGGTTTCCGGCGTATGCTATCTCTCTTGGGTTTTAATCCGTTAGAGAGTTAACCCTACTCTGATACCAATTGTTAGGATCAAGAGTACTAAGAGGGGGGGGAATTAGTGTAGCGAAAAACTTTCTGCGATTAAAACGAAACTGCGTTCGAACGATAAAAATGATTTCTGTTTGAAAGCCGATTCTAAGATTACTTTAACTTAAGATCAAGCAAGATGATGTTAAAGTCAATCTATGAAGGCAGTTTGCAATTATGATGAAAACCAGAATATATGCGCAAACTGAAATACGACGTTCATACGAAGAAACTGATTTACGTCTAACTGTTGATTCTTAAATCATTTGATTAGGCAAGATGCAGTTTAAGCAAGAGTATAAAGGCAGTTTGCAGTTATGGTAAAAATCAAAACGTAAACGTAATCTGAAATATGATGATCGTACGAAAAAGCAGATTAACGTCTAAACGCTGATTCGGAAAGTGCAAAGCTTGAAACCCAATCGTATATGCGCAGAAAGCAGTAAGCTTTAGAGGTGGTTTGTGTTGAATCTCGTATTTTGATGATGAAACTACTTGATATATGTTTATGATTTAATCTGCGTTTTGAGTGACGCAGGATGCTTCGATCAGGATGAGACAATTAAAGCAGAAAAATCATGTTGTGCCGAAGGAACATGTCAGAAGATTGGATGTCGGGCCGGTGGATCGGTCGACGTATCAACAGAAGGCTTCGGGCCGTGGACTCGGGCATCGGGCCAAGAAGGGCGGGTATTGTGCCAAGGATATCGGAGTTGCGGAGTCAACTGGCCGATTAGGCAATAGGCTGCAGGAGAGGACGATGCGCCAAAGAATCGGACGAAGCGTCGAGGGACCAATGACATGCCGGACAACTTGGTTAATTGCTTAGGATTAATTGTCTCGATCAAAGTTTTGTTTTAAGTGTGCAGGATTAACTACGATGGAAGAAAGACATGCAGCAGGAGTTGTGCCGGAGTCAAGACAAAGATCACGTTGGGAGTTCGAGAGTTCGACGGAAGTTCTGGACGAAATGTCGGAGGTTCTACGGGAACAAATCCGAGAAGTCCATGAGCTTGCCAAAAGAAGCTCGTCGGAACTCGCCAAGTGGATCGTCGCAAGTCCAGGAGTTTGCCGGAAGTCCGCAGGAGCATCACCGAGGGTTCATCGGTTGATCGACGAGGAAGTTCACGAAAAAACTTCGCCGAAGAAGCGATTGACGTCTGGAGCAAGCTGCAGAAATTGTCTTAGGATTTATCGTAAGTTAGCACAATGATTAAGTTGGAAATGGGAGGTGATCCCATTAGCTTAATCTTGGGGCAATTGGGCCCTGAAAAAACCCAAGTTGGGCCGAATGGATCTACCCATTCGGACCACGATTGACCGGCGGTGCAACCGCCCAAACCAGAGGTAGCACCGCGCTGGGCTAAGTCTCCCAAGGAGACCGGGCGGTGCAACCACCCCAGCCAGGAGGTGCAACCGCTGGGCTCGGCCTCCGAAGCGAGGCCCGCGCGGTGCAACCTCCCCCGACAGAGAGGTAGCACCACCGGCTCTCGGTCTTCGAGCTCGGCGCGGTGCAACCGCCTCAATCAGAGGTGCAACTGCACGGGCTCAGGTCTCCAAGCGAGACTAGGCGGTGCAACCTCCCCTGACAGAGAGGTAGCACCGCTTGAGCTCGGTCTTCGAGCTCTGCCAGGCGGTGCAACCGCTCCAGTCAGGAGGTGCAACCACCTGATCCCGGAATTCCAGGATTTGATAGTTTTGAGCTCCAAATTTGAACTGGGACGGGGCCTATAAATACCCTACCCATTCAGCACTGAAAGAGAATAGACATACACCGAAATCTTGATCTTTTTCTGTGATTCTTAGAGCTCAAAATTGTTGTAAAGGCCAAAAGTTCTTCTCCCTCTTTTCTTCCAAGTTTTGAGTTGTAAAAAGAGGAGAGAAAATTTCTGTAAGGGTTGTCTCCTAAGCCCGTCAAAAGGAGTGAAACTGTAAAAGGGTGGTTGGCCTTCACCTATTGAAGGAAGGCCTCTAGTTGACGTCGGTGACCTCGTCGGTGGAGGAAGCCAAAAGTGGAGTAGGTCAAGATTGACCGAACCACTCTAAATCTCGGTTTGCATTTACTTTGAGCATATTATCTTTATGGCAAACCTCCTCTGAAGCTTACTGCTTTCTGCGCATATACAATCGGGTTTCAAGCTTTGCACTTTCCAAATCAGCGTTTAGACGTAAATATGCTTTTTCGTACGATCATCATATTTCAGATTATGTTTACATTTTGATTTTTACCATAACTGCAAACTGCCTTTATACCCTTGCTTAAACAGCATCTCGCCTAATCAAGTGATTTACGAATCAGCATTTAGACGTAAATCAGTTTCTTCGTACGAACGTCGTATTTCAGTTTGCGCTTATATTCTGGTTTTCATCATAACTGTAAACTGCCTTCATAGATTGACTTTAACATCATCTTGCTTGATCTTAAGTTAAAGTAATCTTAGAATCGACTTTCAAACAGAAATCGTTTTTATCGTTCAAACGTAGTTTCGCTTTTAATCGCAGAAAAGTTTTCCGCACGCACTAATTCCCCCCTTTAGTGCTCTTGATCCTAACAATTGGTATCGAGCTCGGTTTTTCTCATTTCGGATTTACACTCAAGAGAAATGGCTCTTCATGGCTTTCAAGAGGGCTTTTCAGTCTTTCATCCACCGTTGTTTAACGGATTGGACTACACTTATTGGAAAACTCGAATGAGAGTTTTCTTGATTTCTACGAATTTAGATTTATGGAATATCATTGAAAACAGTTTTCAACTTCCCTCTAAACAGATGAACGAATGGTTGGATTTGGAGAAGAAGTATTTTTCTTTAAACGCAAAGGCTATGAATGCCTTATTTTGCGCTTTGGACAAAAATGAGTTCAATCGGATTTCTACGTGCGAAACGGCTTTTGACATTTGGCGAACACTTGAAATCACGCACGAGGGAACTAGTAGAGTCAAAGACTCGAAAGTTAACTTTTTATTGCATGATTTTGAGTTTTTTTAAATGCAACTAAGCGAGACTATAGGCGACATGTACACCCGTTTCACGGATGTCGTCAATAGTTTAAGAGCTCTTGGAAAATGTTTTTCGGATTTTGAACTCGTAAACAAGATTTTGCGTTCTCTTTCTAAGAAGTGGGATTCAAAAGTAACTGCAATACAAGAAGCTAAAAATCTAAACAACTTACCACTTGAAGAACTAATTGGTTCGTTGATGACATATGAAATGGTGCACAATGCATATGATGAACATGTTGAACACAATCACCTTCCAAAGAACAGGAAGGATTTGGAACTCCGGACAAATGAATGCCACTTGAGCGATGACTCAAGTGATGAGGACAATGATGAACTTGAACTTCGAACACTAAATCTTAATAAGTTTATTAAACAAAAATCTAAAATAGACAATGAACTTGAACGAAGGAAGAGGCCAAAGAAGAGGAAGGCAATCAAGGATGAATCAAGAACTTCCAAAGGTGAAACGGCAAATTGGGCTTTGACGGGCCTCGACTACAAGGTAAGTAACTCAACTCTCTTGAATTATTTTGAAATTACATGATGCTCTTCATAATACATTTTCTTTTTAATATAGAATTAATTTTCTTGAAAATTACATGTTAAAAAAAAAAAAAATATATATATATATATATATATGATAAAAATGCAAAATTTATGATCATGCTAGTAATTTTGAAAATAATCATGAAAAATACATATTTTATGATAAACAAACAAAATGATTTTGATTGAAAATATGAAATCATGCTTGATGATATAATGATGTTTTGATACCATAATTTTATTCTATGCATGAGATTTTAAAAATCGTGTTTATTGGTTTTATAATTATGGATGATGAATCTTGCGATTTTCGATTTTCACGGTAATGAAAGTGCCATATTGATCTTTGTCGTAATAAAACTTGCACTTTCGATTTTAAAACATGCTACATGTTTGGCATAGATGAAATAAAATCATATGAACTAAAACAACTATAAAAAGAAAAGTATTTTTCTTGAAAATTTATTTTTCTCTACCGTATTGACTTTTTCACTAAGAGATCAATAAAATTATCTATGTCATTTTGAATCTCTTGAAAGTAATGTTGAGATTTTGATGATGTGTTCTTATTAAAATTTATTGAAATGAATCGTGATTTCTTGGAATTATAACTTGAGAATTCTTTTTATAAATTAAAATAACTTACTGTGATTCTTTATTTTTGCTATTTGAGTTATCTAAAAAGAATCATAATATGTCTCTTAATATTCATAATTTGTCTACATGATTCGTAAATCTCATTACCAACTCTTCTTGATATTCCTTATGTGATGATATGAATACATGAGATATTCATTAATTTGTTTTGATGTATACAAATGAAAAGTTATGATCATGCATGGTAAGATATAATTTGACAAAATTGATACTATCATGATATGAAGCATTTATGATTTGCAATGATGCATGCAATACTTGAGCTTTCTAATTATGATGTGATGTATTGCATATGATGTAAATCATGATTTAAAATGCTATGAGTTGTTACTAAAATGATGTATGTTGATTTAATGTCATGAATACTCTAAATGATGAATGTTTGGTATCATGATTAAAATGTTGATAAATAGTTAAAAATTTAAGTATCATGTATGATATGCTCATAATATTGATTGATTTATTTAGTATCATGTATGAATGAAATTTAAGGTTTTTGAAATTGTGCATGTTCGAATTTGAAAATATAATGATGCACAAATAAGATTGAAACCTTCCCTTGTCATGATTTAGAAATTAATGTAAAGGGTCTTCCCTTCTCTTTCCCAATGACATAGGGGGAGAAAGAGTTGCTAATGTGCATATCTCAAAGAGAAAATTGCTAGCTTTCGTGTCTTAAAATGTTGAAAATTTTTGCTAGCTTGTATATTGTAAACTTGCTATCATACTATCATGATGATGAGCATGTCTTATCTTCATGATTGTATTTGAAAATCAATAGCACAACCTTGTCCGAATGCATGAAAGTGTTAATTTCATTTTCGGATTCTCTTAACTATTGGCATCCTAACAATCGGATTTACAAATTATCCTCTTCTAGACTTTATAAGCATATGTCATATTAAGTTTAACTCATATCATTAATTTTTGACATATGGAATCAATCAGCAAATACATCTCTTATACACTTATCATGTGAACAATATTTTGTTTTGAGAAATGGATTTGATGAAATGATTCCTGCTTATAAATTCCTTCTTGAAAAATGAAGTCATTTTTACGTACAAGGATTTGATACATATCTTGATACTTATAAAAATGAAGCATGCTTTAATATCTTATCGATTTTAACTTCATTCGAGTAAGCTCAGAAATAGCTTTCCTCCGTCATGCAAAAAGAAAATAACAAATAAAATGGAAGAAGTTTTCAAAGCTATCTCCATGTCATGTTTTCCTTGAAATGTTTGAATATTTGGTATCTTATCACTTTTTGTTGAAAAATGACATGAACCTGCTTATGGCATCGCACTTATATTTAAAATTTGCTTATATCGTTCTCCTTTTTTTGACGACAAAGGGGGAGAAACATATGAATTGATGCTATGAACACTGATGCTATGATTGCCAAATTTGCATTATGCCATGTCTACATCATGTGTTAAGATGTCAAGAACTTGCATCGTAATTTTACGCATTGATATCTTACCATGTGATGAAATGCTACAATTGATAAACACTTGAAATGTATGCGTTATGATATCAAAAGCTTACATCACAATTTTTCATGTTGATATTTGATATTAGCAAACTTGCATGATAATAAAACTTGATATTATGTTTTTCATGCAATGAGTTGAACCAATATCACAAATGCTTGATTGTGGTACTTCTCTTTTTTGTTGATGACAAAGGGGGAGAAGTATGATGTTATGCATAAGTTTATGCATAAGTTCATGATGACGTGTTGCAAGTATTCATGATGAATATTGCAATGACTTGAATTCAGTTTGAATTCAAGGTTTTATCAATATGGCATATTGATAGGGGGAGTTTGTTTAAACTCCGGGAGTTAAGTTTAACTCCGTCATCAAGTAGTTGTCATCATCAAAAAGGGGGAGATTGTTGATCGTACGAAAAAGCAGATTAACGTCTAAACACTGATTCGGAAAGTGCAAAGCTTGAAACCCAATCGTATATGCGTAGAAAGCAGTAAGCTTCAGAGGAGGTTTGTGTTGAATCTCGTATTTTGATGATGAAACTACTTGATATATGTTTATGATTTAATCTGCGTTTTGAGTGACGCAGGATGCTTCGATCAGGATGAGACAATTAAAGCAGGAAAATCATGTTGTTGTTAGAAGGAACATGTCGAAAGATTGGACGTCCGGTCTGGTGGATCGGTCGACGATCGATAGAAGGCTTCGGGCCGTGGACTCGACATCGGGCCAAGAAGGGCGGTATTGTGCCAAGGATATCGGAGTTGCGGAGTCAATCGGCCGATTAGGCAATAGGTCTGCAGGAGAGGACGATCGCGCCGAAGAATCGAACAAGCGTCGAGGGACCAATGACATGCCTGGGACAACTTGGTTAATTGCTTAGGATTAATTGTCTCAATTGAAGTTTTGTTTTAAGTGTGCAGGATTAACTTCGATGGAAGAAAGACATGCAGCAGGAGTTGTGCGGAAGTCAAGACAATGATCACGTTGGGAGTTGAGAGTTCGACGGAAGTTCGGACAATCGTCCGGAGGTTCTCATGGAACAAATCGAGAGGGTCCATGAGCTTGCCAAAAAGCTCATCGAACTCACCAAGTGGATCGTCGCAAGTCCAGGAGTTTGCCGGAAGTCCGCAGGAGCATCACGAGGGTTCATCGATTGATCGACGGAAGTTCGGCCGGAAACTTCGCCGGAAGAAGCGATTGACGTCACAACAAGCTGCAGAAATTGTCTTAGGATTTATCGTAGTTAGCACAATGATTAAGTTGGAAATAGGAGGTGATCCCATTAGCTTAATCTTGGGGCAATTGGGCCCTTGAAAAAACCCAAGTTGGGCGAATGGATCTACCCATTCGCACCCTAATTGCACCGGGGGAGGTGCAACCGCCAACCGAGGAGGTAGCACCACCGGGCTAAGTCTCCTGAGGGAGATCGGGCGGTTACAACCGCCCAGCCAGGAGGTGCAACCGCTTGGGCTTAGTCTCCGAAGAGGATCGGCGGTGCAACCTCCCCGGCCAGAGGTAGCACCGCCGAGCTCGGTCTTGAAGCTCTGGGCGTGGTGCAACCGCCCTCGGTCGGGAGGTGCAACCGCCTGGCTCGATCTCCAAGCGAGATGCGGCGGTGCAACCTCCCATGACAGAGAGGTAGCACCACCTGAGCTCGGTCATCGAGCTCTGCCAGGTGGTGCAACCGCTCCAGTCAGGAGGTGCAACCGCCTGATCCCGGAATTTCGGGATTTGATAGTTTTGAGCTCCAAATTTGAACTGGGTTGGGGCCTATAAATACCCTACCCATTCAGCACTGAAAGAGAACAGACATACACTGAAATATTGATCTTTTTCTGTGATTCTTAGAGCTCAAAATTGTTGTAAAGGCCAAAAGTTCTTCTCCCTCTTTTCTTCCAAGTTCTGAGTTGTAAAGAGAGGAGAGAAAATTTCTGCAAGGGTTGTCTCCTAAGCCCGTCAAAAGGAGTGAAACTGTAAAAGGGTGGTTGGCCTTCACCTATTGAAGGAAGGCCTCTAGTTGACGTCGGTGACCTCGTCGGTGGAAGAAGCCAAAAGTGGAGTAGGTCAAGATTGACCGAACCACTCTAAATCTCGGGTTTCAAGCTTTGCACTTTCCGAAACAGCGTTTAGACGTAAATCTGCTTTTTCGTATGATCATCATATTTTAGATTACGTTTATGTTTTGATTTTTACCATAACTGCAAACTGCCTTTTTACCCTTGCTTAAACAGCATCTCGCCTAATCAAGTGATTTACGAATCAGCATTTAGACGTAAATCAGTTTCTTAGTACGAACGTCGTATTTCAGTTTGCGCTTATATTATGGTTTTCATCATAACTGCAAACTGCCTTCATAGATTGACTTTAACATCATCTTGCTTGATCTTAAGTTAAAGTAATCTTAGAATCGACTTTCAAACAGAAATCGTTTTTTTCGTTCGAACGCAGTTTCGTTTTAATCGCAGAAAGTTTTCCGCTGCACTAATTCACCCCCCCAGTTTGCAGTAAGGATAATATGATCAAATTTAATGCTAACCGAGATTTAAAGTGGTTCGGTCAATCTTGACCTACTCCACTTTTGGCTTCCTCCACCAACGAGGTCACCAACGTCAACTAGAGGCCTTCCTTCAATAGGCGAAGGCCAACCACCCTTTTATAGTTTCACTCCTTTTGACGGGCTTAGGAGACAACCCTTATAGAAATTTTCTCTCCTCTCTTTACAACTCAGAACTTAGAAGAAAATAGGGAGAAGAACTTTTGGCCTTTACAACAATTTTGAGCTCTAAGAATCACAGAAAAAGATCAAGATTTCGGTGTATGTCTATACTCTTTCAGTGCTGAATGGGTGGGGTATTTATAGGCCCCAACCCAGTTCAAATTTGGAGCTCAAAACTGTCAATTCCCGGAATTCCGGGATCAGGCGGTTGCACCTCTTGACTGGGGCGGTTGCACCGCCTGGCAGAACTCGAAGATTGAGCCTCTAGGCTGTGCCACCTCTGTCAGGGGCGGTTGCACCGCCTGCCAGAGCTCGAAGACCGAGCTTAGGCGGTTGCACCTCCTGACTGGGGCGGTTGCACCGCCTGCCAGAGCTCAGGCGGTGCTACCTCCTGTCAGGGGCGGTTGCACCGCCCAGTCTCGCTCGGAGACTGAGCCCCAGGCGGTGCCACCTCCTGGCTGGGACGGTTGCACTACCCAGTCTCCCTGGGAGACTTAGCCTATGCGGTGCTACCTCCTGGCTTGGGAGGCCTCCCACAGCAATCAGGGTCCGAATGGGTTGATCCATTCTGCCCAATTTGGATTTTTCAGGGGCCCAATTGCCCCAAGATTAAGCTAATGGGATCACCTCCCATTTCCAACTTAATCAATGTGCTAACTATGATTATTCCTTAGACATTTACTGCAGCTTGCTCCTGTGCGTCAATCGCTTCTTCTGGCGAGTTTCCGGCGAACTTCCGTTGATCATCTGATGAACCCTCGGTGATGCTTCTGCGGACTTCCGGCAAACTCCTGGACTTGCGACGATCCACTTGGCGAGTTCCGACGAGCTTCTTTTGGCAAGCTTATGGACTTCTCGGATTTGTTCACGCAGAACCTCCGATGACTGTCCGAACTTTCGTCGAACTCTCGAACTCCCAACGTGATCATTGTCTTGACTCCGGCGCAACTTCTGCTGCATGTCTAACTTTCATCGTAGTTAATCCTGCACACTTATCTCAACAAATAGATTAGACAACAAATGACAATTGACTTCATCATCAAAATCCGAGATTCAACATTTAACTTATGATGAATTACTGAATACTTTTCAAAATTTATATGATGAATTACCAACTTAATATTATCAAGAGAGGGGATTTTGATTCAGTCTCTTAATATGACGTGTCACATGTTGAATCTCGAATTTTGATAAGGAAATCAATGATGAGTTTCAATCGAATCTGTGTTTTAAGTGACGCAGGACTAACTTTGATCAAAAAAGGAAAATCGATTAAAGTAGGAGGAATCAGATGTTGGGTCGGAGTGAACATATCAGAAGATTAAACGTCGAGCCAAAGGATCGATCGACATATCCGTAGAAGGATTTTGATAAGACCCTGAAGTCTTATCGTAAAAAAGAAGAAGAGAAAGGGGATGATCACTTCGAGGGGATCGGCCTCCTAGGGTTTGTCAAAAGACAGAATAATATTTTTCATAGATGATCGAAAAGAAGCAATTACATCTCTATTTATAGAGTTCCGACTTTAGCTAAACTAAACAGATTTAATAAATACGCAGAAAATAAAAGGAAAGCACAGGAAAAATTAAAGGATCCTAACAATCCCGCCTCCTTCAATTCAGCCTTGTCCTCAAGGCTGAGCAGCATCAAATTCTGGAAACTTCTCCTTTAGCATGTTGTAGGACTCCCAAGTGGCATCTTCCTTTGGTAAGTTGGCCCATTGCACCAGCACTTCAGTTACAGGATGTCTGCGGTACATTACAACTCGTCGATCAAGTATGACTTGTGGTTGAGTTTGAACTTCCCCAGTAGTAGAAGTGTTTGGCAAGTGGCACTGCACTATTGCATCTTCACCCAATTTCCTTTTAAGGCATGCAACATGAAAGACTGGGTGTAGTTTAGAGCTAGCAGGCAAATCCAAGCGGTAAGCCACTAGTCCAATGTGTTCTAATACCTCATAAGGTCCAAAAAACCGAGGAGATAGCTTCATGGAAGATCGGGCCTTTATGGAAGTTTGCTTGTAGGGTTGAAGACGAAGGAAAACCCAATCACTTACAGTAAATTCTCGTTCACTTCGGTGTTTATCAGCTTGTTGTTTCATTCTTGCTTGTGCGGCTGTGAGGTTATCCTTTAAAAGCTGAATAATCTTATTTCTATCCATCAATTCCTTGTCCACTTGATCAACTTTAGAAGAACCCGGTACATACTTTGTAATTGTAGGTGGGGGTTGGCCATAAACTGCTTCAAATGGAGTCATTTTAATAGAAGAATGGTAAGAGGTATTATACCACCACTCTGCCCAGGGAAGCCATTTGGCCCATTCCTTCAGCTTGTCGCTAGTAAAGCATCGGAGGTAATTTTCTAGGCACCTGTTTACCACTTCAGTTTACCCATCTGTTTGTGGATGATAAGCAGTGCTCATATTCAGCTGAGTACCTTGTAAACGAAAAAGTTCTGTCCAGAAGGAGCTAGTAAAAATCTTGTCTCTATCACTAACAATGGAACAGGGACTCCCATGCAATTTAGCTATGTTTTCCACAAAAATATGAGCAACACTTATAGCAGTATAAGGATGTCGTAAAGCACAGAAATGAGCATACTTTGTAAGTCTATCCATGACTACAAGTATAGTACTCTTTCCTTGAGATGATTGGAGACTGTCAATGAAATCCATAGATATATCGATCCAAGTAGCATCAGGAATAGGGAGGGGCTATAGTAAGCCCGGGGTGGCTATTGTCTCACTTTTATGACGTTGGCAAACATCACATTCAGTAACAAATTTCTTGATAAAATTTTTCATACCATTCCAGTAAAAAAGTTGTCGAACTCACTTATAAGTGCGGAGAAATCCCGAGTGACCAGCAATTGGTGATGAATGGAACTCCTTCAGAATTATTGCTTGGCAAGAAGAATGTGGGGCAACCACTATTCGGCCTTTATAGCGCAAGTCCACCGAATCCTAACTATAATTTAAGACAGAACCTGGGGCTTCTTCTAATTTTGTAATGATGTTTTGGATCTCAGGATTATTTGACCATTCCCTTCTGATAACTTCCAAAGTCTCGCAAATAGGAATAGAAATAGCTACTAGTTCAGCTTGTTCTGGAAGGCGTGAGAGGGCATCTGCTACTAAATTCACACTCGCCTTTTTATAAATGATCTCATAATCGAATCCCAGTAGCTTTGAGACCCATTTCTGTTGCTCTGGAGAAGAAATCTTTTGCTCTAGAAAATATTTGAGGCTTTTGTGATCAATGCGTATTTAAAACCGTTGACCAATTAGGTAGGGTCTCCACTTTGTGACTACATGTATTATGGCTAGCATCTCCTTGTCATAAATAGATAAACTCAAATGGGAAGGGGAAAGAGCCTTACTAGCATAAGCGATAGGCCGACCTTCCTGCATTAATACAGCCCCTATTCCAGCTCCAGAAGCATCAGATTCAATCACAAACATCTTGTTAAAATCGGGTAAAGCCAGCACGAGTGTAGTAGACATTGTAGTTTTCAAGAATTGAAATGCCTGAGTTGCCTCTTTTGACCATCTGAATGCATTTTTCTTTAGAAATGACATCAAGGGGGCACTAATTTTACCATAATTCTTCACAAACTTTCGATAATAGCCGGTTAGTCCCAAGAACCCCCTTAAAGCTTTGATTGACTTTGGAATTGGCCAGTCTGTCATCACTTGGAGTTTTGAAGGATCAACTGCAACACCCTTTTGAGATATGATATGGCCGAGGTACTCAACCTTAGGTTGCCCAAAACTGCACTTGGATTTCTTGACAAAAAGACCATGCTCACGAAGAATATTAAAGATGTTGAATCTCGGATTTTGATGATAAAATCAATTGATGGGTTAATTGATCTAATCCATATTATTGAGTTAAGTGTGCAGGATTAACTATGATAACCAAAAAACACAAAGCAAGGATACCGGAGTCAAGTTCGATGGACGTTTAAGAGTCCGAAGAATCGTCGGAGATGCTGCCGGAACCAACCGAGAAGAAATCGGGAACCTGTCGGAATTTTCGGAAGTTTGCCAAAGAGATCGTCGGAGGTTCACGGAGATCACCGAGAAGGCTCGGCTACTCATTAAAGTCATCACAAGTTCGGGAGCTTGCTGGGAGCCCGTCGGAAGAAGTTCGTCGGAAAGCTCACCGGAACAAGACTTGACGTTCGCGGTTGAAAAATTGCTTAGGATGTGTTTTGTTATGTAGTTCACTTGTAATTAGGATTAGGATTAAGAGATAATCCTATATCCTGGTTAGGGGCCAACTGGGCTTAAAATTAGACTTGGTTTGGGCAAAATTTGAAGCCCAAACAAGTGAACCGAAGGGTCTGGCGGTGGCACTGCCAGACTGGGCGGTTGCACCGCCCAGCACCCGAGAGCTGGGCGGTGGCACCACCCAGCACTGTCAGCGTCTGACACTAACAGGCGGTGGCACCGCCAATATCGGGAACCCAACGAGAATTCAAATTTGGAGCCCAAATTTGAATCCTCTTGAGGCCTATAAATACCCCTCAAATCTCAGCTGAGATTACAACTTTTTGAGCAGCAATTGTTTAAGAGAAAGGCCTTAGAAAAGTCTTAGCTAGTCTTGTCTTCAATTTGCTAGTGTTCACCTCCTTCTTTCTTGCTGAAAATCTGTAAGAGAGTGAACCGCTTGTAAAAAGTTGTAAGAGGGGTATTCACCTGTCCCTTTCAAGAGATTTGCTAGTGGAAGGTGGGAGCCTCATCGAAGAGGGGCCTCACAAGTGGATGTAGGTCACTTGACCGATCCACTTCAAAAACGATGTACTCTCTGGTTTGCATTTCATTACTGCTATTTATATTACTGCAAACCTTCTTACTTGCTTTATTTCATCATTACCTTTGCTGCACAACTTTGCGAATACGCTTTCAAGTTAAGCATTTCCGATTCCGATTTTTATCGTACGAAAGATTTGTTGAAACCAACATTTTAATCCGCTGCACTAATTCACCCCCTCTTAGTGCCGCTCCGATCCTAACAATTGGTATCAGAGCAAGGCTCACTCTCATATTTGGTTTAATACCCAAAAGAGATGGCTTACTCCGGCATGCATGAGGGACACTCTATCACACGTCCACCTATGTTTAATGGGTCGGATTACACGTATTGGAAGACTCGGATGAGGATCTTCCTCATTTCTATGGATTTTGAGCTTTGGACTATTGTTGAAAACGGATTTCAAAAATCTTCTCTTCCGATGTGCGAATGGAATGAATCGAGAAAGAAGGTTTTTGCTTTAAATGCAAAGGCTATGAATGCCTTGTTTTGTGCACTAGACAAAAAATGAATTTAATCGTGTTTCAATTTGTGATTCGGCTTTTGATATTTGGAGAACTCTTGAGGTCACTCATGAAGGCACTAGCCGAGTGAAAGAGTCCAAAATCAACATCCTTGTGCACTCTTACTTAACTTTTTCGGAATGAAACCAAGTGAGTCCATCGGAGACATGTACACCCGGTTTACGGATGTCATCAATGGACTCAAAGCTCTTGGTAAAGATTTTACTAACTTTGAACTAGTAACTAAAATCTTAAGATCCCTCCCTAAAAGTTGGGATCCAAAAGTTACGGCCATTCAAGAGGCCAAAGACCTTAAAACATTCCCTCTTGAAGAACTCATTGGGTCTCTAATGACCTAGGAAATGACATGTCAAGCTCATGACGAGCTCAAGAACCCCCTTCCAAAGAACAGGAAGGATATGGCACTCAAATCACAAGAAGACCACTTGAAAGGAACATCAAGTGATGAGGACAGTGACAATGACATTGCACTTTTGACTCAAAAATTTTAAAAATATTTAAGGAAGAACAAATTTAAAAATAATACAAAAAATAAATTTGAACAAAAGGACCAAGTGATTTGCTATGAATGCAAAAATTTGGGACACTACAAGAACGATTGTCCTCAAGCCAAAAAGAGAACATTGAAGAAGAAGGCGCTCAAAGCAACATGGGATGATTCAAGCGCGTCCGAAGAAGAGGAGTCCAACACCGAGCAAGTTGCTCATTACGCCTTAATGGCCATCGGAGAAGAGGTAACGGATTTAATTGATGCAGATTTACCTTATCATGAATTATTAAATGCTTTCCATGAGTTATTTGATGAATGCAAGACAATTAGTAGAAAATATAAATTGCTAAAAAAGGAGCATGATAATCTCACTTGTGATATCGATAAATTAAAAACTGAATATCATGATAGTTTAGCTCCATGTATAAAATGTCATGATCTAGAATCTCTCCAAAAGGAGAAGTTGCTACTTAAGGACACCTTGAAGAAATTCGAGGTTGGTAGCAAATCTTTGAACATGATCCTTACAAATAAGGGTCACGTTCCTAAAAGAAGTGGAATCGGATTTGTGAGAAGTCCTCACCAAAATCCAACCACCTTCATTAAAGGCCCCGTCTTACATGTTCGGCACCAAAGCCATTGCAACTTTTGTTGCAAATATGGATATAAAACTTATAAATGTCCATTTAAGAAAATTTGTCCGAACAAACTAATTTGGGTTCCTAAAGGAACTATGATCAATTTTATGCAATATGATGAACAAGTTTTTAAGGCACCTAAAAGAAAATGGGTACCTAAAAATAATCCCTTCTTGTAGAAACATACACCATCACAAGCTAGGAGCAAAAGATGGTATCTAGATAGTGGATGCTCAAGACATATGACTGGAGATCCATCTCATTTCTCTATGCTCACTAGCAAAGAAGAAGGGTACGTCACCTTCGGAGACAACAACCAAGGAAAAATCATTGGCAAGGGAACCATAGGTAACAAATTAAAATTTTCTATTGATGATGTCTTACTAGTTGATGAATTGAAACATAATCTCTTGAGTGTTAGTCAATTATGCGATGAAGGTTATATCGTTAGATTTGAATCAAATGTATGTATTATTGAAAAACCAAACTATAACATGACTATGATTGCATTAAAACAAAATAATGTCTACACCATCAACCTTAATGAACTAAGTAATGAAATGTGCTTCTCTGCTTTAAATGATGATGCTTGGCTTTGGCATAGGAGACTAGGCCATGCAAGCATGAAACTAATATCTAAGATCTCATCTAGAGAATTAGTGCGAGGAATTCCAAATATAAAGTTTATTAAAGACAAAGTATGCGATGCATGTCAACTAGGTAAACAAATAAAAACTAGTTTCAAATCAAAAACTCAAATTAGCACCACTAGACCATTACAATTGATTCATTTGGACTTATTTGGACCAATTGATACGACAAGTCTAGGAGGAAGCAAATATGCATTTGTAATTGTGGAAGACTATACTAGATACACTTGGACCTATTTCTTAGCTCACAAAAGTGATTGTTTCAAGTGTTTCTCTAGATTTTGTAAACTCACTCAAAACGAAAAAGGTTTCATGATTTCATCAATTCGGAGTGATCACGGTGGCAAATTTCAAAACCGTGACTTTCAAAATTTTTGTGAAGTTAATGGATACAATCACAACTTCTCCACTCCGAGGAATCCCCAACAAAATGGAGTAGTTGAAAGAAAAAATAGAAACCTACAAGAAATGGCAAGAACTATGTTAAATGAACATAGTTTACCTAAGTATTTTTGGGCCAAAGCCGTAAATACGGCTTGCTACATCATGAATAGAGTCATAATAAGACCATCCTTATCAAAAACTCCCTATGAATTATGGAATAACAAAAAAACCAAATATTTCATATTTTAAAGTTTTCGGTTGTAAATGCTTTATTTTAAATGAAAGGGATGCCTTAGGAAAATTTGATGCTAAATCCGATGAAGGCATCTTTCTTAGTTACTCTTCTGTTTCTAAGGCTTTTCGGGTTTTTAACAAAAGAACCTTAGTAATAGAAGAGTCTATTCATATAGTTTTTAATGAAGTTTCAAATTTAAAGAAAAATGATTTTGATGATGATCTTGGTTTTGATAATTTGAATTTAAATGAACCCCCTCCTCAAAATGGCAACTTGGATGCACCTTCTTCCAAAATTTCCTTACCTAAGGAATGGAAGTATATAGATGCTCATCCAAAGGAGCTAATTATAGGGGATACATCAAAAGGGTTTCAAACTCGTTCCTCTTTCAAGAATTTTTGTGCCAACGCCGCCTTCCTTTCTCAAATAGAACCTAAATGTATTGACGAGGCCATAAAAGATGATTTTTGGGTTATCGCAATGCAAGAGGAATTGAATCAATTTGAGAGGAATAAGGTATGGAAGCTTGTTCCTAGACCTAGTGACCATTTAGTCATTGGTACTAAATGGGTCTTTAGAAACAAGCAAGACGAAAATGATATCGTGGTTAGAAACAAGGCTAGATTAGTGGCCAAAGGTTTCAACCAAGAAGAAGGTATCGATTACGAAGAAACCTTCGCTCCCGTGGCTCGATTAGAAGCCATAAGGATGCTCCTTGCCTATGCTAGTAGTAATAATTTTAAACTATTCCAAATGGATGTCAAAAGTGCCTTCTTGAATGGTTTTATTTCTGAAGAAGTATATGTCGAACAACCTCCCGGATTTGAAAATTCTCTTCTTCCTAATCATGTATTCAAATTGACTAAGGCTCTCTATGGCTTGAAACAAGCTCCTAGAGCTTGGTATGAAAGGCTTAGTTCCTTTCTTATTTTAAATAATTTTACCAAAGGCAAGGTTGATACTACATTGTTTATTAAACATTTTGAAAATAATTTTCTTATTGTGCAAATTTATGTTGACGATATTATTTTTTTACTCTTGGATGAATCACTATGTGAATCATTTGCCAAATGTATGAGTCATGAATTTGAAATGAGTTTAATGGGTGAATTAACCTTCTTTTTAGGATTACAAATCAAACAACTTAGGGATGGTATATTTCTTAACCAATCTAAATATACATTAGAATTGTTAAAACGATTTAACATGGATAATTCAAAAGCAATAAACACCCCTATGAGTACTGCGACTAAGTTAGATATGGATGAAAATAGTGAAAATTTCGATCAAAAAACATATAGGGGAATGATAGGTAGTCTACTCTACCTTACCGCGACTAGACCGGATATTATGTTTAGTGTAGGACTTTACGCTAGGTTTCAATCAAATCGTAAATTATCTCATCTTAAAAGTGTTAAAAGAATATTTAGGTATCTTAAAGGAACTTCAAATCTAGGACTGTGGTATCCAAAATCTGAAAAATTCGATTTAATAGCTTATGCAGATGCCGATTTTGGCGGATGCAGGATAGATAGAAAAAGTACATCCGGAATATGCCAAATTTTAGGACATGCACTTGTTTCTTGGACTTCCAAGAAACAAAATTCAATTGCACTATCTACGGCGGAAGCCGAATACATTGCTGCAAGTGCATGCTATGCACAAGTTGTTTGGATGAAAAATACATTAGAAGACTATGGAATTCACTTTAAAAACATTCCCATAAAATGTGATAATACTAGTGCCATATGTCTTACTAAAAATCCAATTCAACACTCTAGAACTAAGCACATCGACATTAGGCATCATTTCATACGTGATCATGTCCTTAACAATGATGTTGTTCTAGAATTCATTGACACAAAGCATCAATTAGCAGATATATTTACAAAAGCCTTGAATGAAGACCAATTTGAATTCATTAGAAGGGAATTAGGTATGTTAAATTGTCCCTAAACAATAAACTTGTTTGAATGGATTTTCCGTAAAGTTTTTCATTCTCTCTTTGTTCCTCGGTGAATTGATCCTTCTCTTTCGATTCTAATGACATGTTAAATTTTCTTATCCTATCTTGAGTCAAACACCACTCCCATCTGATCAATATTAATGATTTTATGATATTTTGAATCTCGAAATTGATTTTGATGGCTTAATTATGAGTTTCAAGTTGACGAATTGAATTTGAATGAATTTGTATTCGAATTATGATCTTGACTTATTGGAGTTACTACTTGAAACGTTTTTTGTCTTATCCCAATCTCTTCCTTGTACATCTACAACTTTTGTTACTTATAGAACGAAGAGATTTGATAATATGGATGAATGATGAATTTTCATTTAAGATGAACTCTGCGTAAATATTTTAGCATACTTAATTTTGAATGATAAAATCTTTGTATGATAAACTATGTGCTTCAAGTCTCATTCCCTTTTTGTTGATGACAAAGGGGGAGAAAAGTGATGACTTGTATCATTTTAATAGCATGACTTATATGAATTGTAAAAGCTTTTTAAAATCTTTGAGAATATGCCTTGCAAAATCTTTGAGAAAAGTGATCGATCAATGAATGTCTTATATGCCTTGCAAAATCTTTGAGAATATAGCAAGATCGATTGATCATATTGAAAGCATGTCTAACATGTATATCATGAAATTCATGTTGAAAATCTTTATCTCCTGTCGTAATAAAATTTGTCTCTTATCTTTCAACTTGAAAAGGATTTTCATCGAAGTTTCTCATTTATATTATGCTTAATGAGAATAATGATAAGTTCTACGGTTAGAACTTATTGGTTTATGCTTGAATTCAATGGGATGGAATTTAAGTGTTTTTATCTTCTCATAATATGGCATATAGATAGGGGGAGTTATGTTTAACTCCGTCATCAATTGATTGTCATCATTAAAAAAGGGGAGATTGTTGAATATCGGATTTTGATGATAAAATCAATTGATGGGTTAATTGATCTAATCCATATTATTGAGTTAAGTGTGCAGGTTTAACTATGATAACCAGAAAACACAAGTAAGGATACCAGAGTCAAGTTCGATGGACATTTAAGAGTCCGAAGAATCGTCGGAGATGTCATCGAACAAACCGAGAAGAAAAATCGGAACCTATCGAATTTTTTCGGAAGTTCGCCAAGAGATCGTCGGAGGTTCACGGAGATCACCGAAAGGCTCTCTACTACTCATTAAAGTCATCACAAGTTCGAGCTTCTTTGGAGCCCGTCGGAAGAAGAAGTTCGTTTGAAAGCTCACGGAACAAGACTCGGCGTTCATGGGTTGAAAAATTGCTTAGGATGTATTTTGTTATGTAGTTCACTTGTAATTAGGATTAGGATTAAGAGATAATCCTATATCCCGGTTAGGGGCCAACTGGGTCCAAAATTAGACTTGGTTTGGGCAAAATTTGAAGCCCAAACAAGTGAACCAAGGCGGTCCAGCGGTGGACCGCCAGACCGGGCGGTTGCCCGCCCAAGACCAGAGAGCTGGCGGTGGCACCGCCAACTGATTAGCGTCGACATCGACAAAGGTGGCACCGCCAAAGATCGGGAACTCAACGAGAATTCAAATTTGGAGCCCAAATTTGAATCCTCTTGAGGCATATAAATACCCCTCAAATCTCAGCTGAGATTACAACTTTTTGAGCAGCAATTGTTTAAGAGAAAGGCCTTAGAAAAGTTTTAGCTAGTCTTGTCTTCAATTTGCTAGTGTTCACCTCCTTCTTTCTTGCTGAAAATCTGTAAGAGAGTAAACCACTTGTAAAAGAGTTGTAAGAGGGGTATTCACCCTTCCCTTTCAAGAGATTTGCTAGTGGAAGGTGGGTGCCTCATCGAAGAGGGGCCTCGCAAGTGGATGTAGGTCACTTGACCGAACCACTTCAAAAACGGCGTAATCTCTGGTTTGCATTTCATTACTGCTATTTACATTACTGCAAACCTTCTTACTTACTTTATTTCATCATTACCTTTACTGCACAACTTTGCGAATACGCTTTCAAGTTAAGCACTTCCGATTTCGATTTTTATCGTACGAAAGATTTGTTGAAACCAACGTTTTAATCTGCTGCACTAATTCACCCCCCCCCCCTCTTAGTGCCGCTCCAATCCTAACAAAAGACAATTCGTAAATGTAATAAATGACTTTCTAGGGAATGACTGTATATTAAAATATCATCAAAGAGAACCAAAACAAACTTACGGAGATGAGCCTGAAATATATCATTCATTAAACTCTGGAAAGTAGAGGGCGCATTGGTTAACCCAAAAGGCATTACTAGAAACTCATAATGGCCATTATGTGTCCTGAATGCAGTTTTCTGAACATCCCTTTCATGTACTCTGATTTGATAATAGCCCGATCGTAGGTCCAATTTAGTGAAGACCTGTGCTCCTCCTAATTCGTCCAATAGTTCATCCACTACTGGAATAGGATATTTATCTTTCACTGTAATGTTGTTAAGTGCTTGATAGTTGACACACATCCGTCATGAGCCATCCTTCTTTCTGACTAGTAAGACTGGGGAAGAATATGGGCTAACACTAGCTCGTATAACTCTTGTTTTGAGCATCTCTATGATAATCCTCTCTATCTCTGCCTTTTGGAAATATGGATATCTATATGGTTGGACATTGGTTGGTGCTTTCTCGGGTAATAGTGGGATCCGATGATCATGACATCTAAGAGGTGGAAGTCCGTGTGGCTCTGCAAATATATCTGCAAACTCTATTAGTAATGATTCAATATTTCCAGCCGGAATGTTCACTGTCATTTCCTTTTCAATGTTATGCAATTGCACCAAAAATCCGGTGTGTGTCTTCCGAAGGACCCGCTCCATCCGATGGCTAGTGATAGTTGTAACCTTACCTCCACGTCTTCCTTTGAGAGTCACATGTCTTCCATTAATAAAGAACTTCATAATCAGTTTAGAAAAATTCCAGGAGACATCACTTAGGGTTGATAGTCATTCAATTCCGAGCACCACTTCATAGTCTTCCAAGGGTAATAAAAAGAAATCCACAAATAATTCTTGACCTTGCAAAATTAGTTTTATCTTTGAGCACTTGTTGTCACAGGTTAAAATCCGTCCATCGGCGACCTTGACTTCAAATTTGTCACAACATTCGATGTGGTAAGCTAATCGGGCTGCAATTTTCCTATCCATAAAATTATTAGTGCTACCCATATCAATCAAAACAGTGACAGACTGGTGTTTCAGAGTTCCCCTAATTTTCATAGTTTGTGGATTAGAGTAGCCAGCCAATGCATGCACTGTATGTGTGGCGGCTTCAACATCATCATTAGTTTCCACTTCTTCATGATCGAAATCTGATACTTCTACTTCTGATTCCTTCTCGATCGGTTCAATCATCAAAAGTCTTCCTTGTTTGCATCGATGCTCCTTACTCCACTTTTCTTCGCAATGCCAGCACAAACCCTTCGCTAACCTTTCTTTGAGTTCTTCTCGGGTTAGTTTGCTAGTGTTATAGTTTCGACTAGGAGTAGATAAGGTAGGTTACCTGCTAATCACCTGTTTATTGGCACCTCTGTTTCGACGATATTCCACACTGATTTTTTCTTCATGTAGGTGTGTAAATGAAATCGCAGCCATCATAGTGCGAGGTTGACGAGCCTTAACCTCACACCGAATCTCGGGAATAAGCCCTTCAATAAATGTACCCAAAAGTTATCGTTCTGACCAATCTCTAGCTTGGTTGGACAATCTTTCAAATCTACTATGATATTCCAACACTGTAGAAGTCTGACGAATTTTCACGAGTTGGCCATCAACATTCTCTTATTCGGATGGGCCAAAGCGAACAAGAAGTCCTCTTTTAAACTGCTCCCACGAAGGAATTTCATGGCAAGTTTCGTACCAATCATACCACTGGATTGCATCTCTATCGAGCTAGATTGAGACCACTTTTACCTTGGATTCTTTGGGAGTTCTGTGAAAACGAAAAAAATTTTCCGCCCTAGAGATCCGATCCAACTGGTCGGATCCCCATCTTCCCATCGTGGAAATTCTACCCTGATACGTGGGTAGTGTGTGTCACCATTCTGGGGCCCTTTTCCTGTATCTCTCGATTTGTTCAGCGTAGAACTTGAGTTTTCATCTTGTTGAAACCCGCTAAAGTGCTCCAACAAGCTCTTTTTGAAATCATGAAGAGTTTCTTGTAGCCGATTTTCAATTCTGGTTTCCAATGCTTCCATTTGTGCCTTCACTGAGTTATCGGTAGCCATTCAATTTCACGATTGTAAGTCGGTAATCCCGGTTCTTGTTTCGATGTCTAGTCAAGGGCATCTGCACGATGGGTCAAGCGAGTAGCAAATGATTGACGGTGGCGATAACCGGCAGCAAACAAGGGAACCCACGCGAATGTGGCGGCTGAAAAACAAGGGCGACTCGAGTGTGCTTTGTTTCGGTTAGATGCTGAGCAAGGTATAGCGCAAAAAACAAGGGCAGAGCAAGTGTGCTCTCTGTTTTCGTTAGATGCAGAGCAAGGTGGAACGGCGACACCGGGAGGGAGAAGCGAAGCGGTCGTCGCCACGGGTGGCCCTGCCAATGATAGGTCGGTTGGGTGGCAACGGCACTTTCGAGGGAAAGAGGAGGCCGGAGGAGGCGCTACCGGTGGAGTCGCCACCGAAAACAAGGGCGATAGTGGTGAGTTGCCCTGTTTGGCCGCCGCGAAGAGGGGGCAACCGCGGTTCTGCCTGCGACCCTAGGGGGGCACGGTGGCGATGAAATTAGGCAGCAGCGTCGCCAGAGTCTCAACAACGACGAAGGGGTGGTCCGTTAGCGGGGAGACAACGCTAAGGGATCCTTCTCCGAAAGAGACGGAAAGCGAGGAGGAGAGGTCACGGGTTGGGGGCGTGGCGTTGGTCGATCGGTGGGAAGCAAAGGTCGACGGTGGAAAGGAGGCAAACACGGAGGGCTTGCGCCTGGGAGAGAGGGCGGGGGCGGGGTGGCAACAAGAAGAGGAAGCGGGGTGCGGCTTCTTCCTCTTCTCTCTCTCTCTCTCTCTCTGCTTTCTCTCTTCCTTTCCTTTTTTTTTTTTTTTTTTTAGTTACGTTGCAACGGAAACGTCAAGGATCGTCGCTCTGATACCAAATGATAAGACTCTGAAGTCTTATCGTAAAAACGAAGAAGAGAAAGGGGATGATCACTTCGAGGGGATCGGCCTCCTAGGGTTTGTCAAAAAATAGAATAATATTTTTCATAGATGATCGAAAAGAAACAGTTACATCTCTATTTATAGAGTTTCGACTTTAACTAAACTAAACAGATTTAATAAATACGTAGAAAATAAAAAAAAAGCACAGAAAAAATAAAAGGATCCTAACATATTTATGCCATAAGCTTAGGTATCAGGCTTAGAAGAACGAACATTACGCTAAGGAGATCAGAGTTGAGAAGGTTAATATATCGATTGGACAAAAGGCCGCAAAAGAGAACAATGCGCTGAAAGATTGGATGAAGCTATGATGAACCAATAATATACTGGATAATATATGATTTATACTTGTAATAATTCATCTAGAACAAATTAGTTTAGGTCTAATTGAATCAGTATTGAGGTGAAACAATGCTAACTCAATTAGAGAGTAATTGGACCCGATTGAATTGGACCTTTTGTTTGATCCATTCAGTATCCTATAACATGGTCTGGCAATGGTATCACCCGGATACAATCATCAAGATTGTGTCAAGTGGTATTACCGTTCGAACACAGTATTAAACCAACTTAACAAATACTGTAGCTAAGATCAGTCCTATCAATTAGGATCTAAAGGTTCGGATTATTCCGAGTAGCTTGCATTTTATACAAGTAAATAGGTACTAAATTAGAACTTTTAACTTTTGACTATTTTTTTGCTCAACTGCTGTTTGTGCATCTGCCAAGATGCTCTGTTTCAGGCAATCCCAAGAACCAAAGGCGCTCACATCGGCTTCCATAACATGTGAGAGAGGCACGCAAACGCATAGACGAACCGTTCGGTGCCGGCCACATATGTTGACATAATCTGGACCCCTCGTATCCGCATTCTGCTCCTGTCTCTCTCTCCCCGACGCCTCGTATCTGTTGTTGCGTTGCATTTCGTGCCTCTTGAACTACAACCGCCTCGAACACTACCTTTCCCTGTGGCTAACCAACCAAGAAGATTCCAACAGAAAGGATTTAAAGGGGCGGAAGAGACGTCGTTGTCGATTAAGATCGAGATCGAGATAGGGAGACGCACGATGGCCGACGAAGTCCCAAGAAGAGCGATGTGGGCCGGGCTTCGCTCGCAGCTCATCAAGCTCACGTCCCAATTCTTCACGAGCGTCGACGACTATCTCCGATTCCGCGCCGTCTGCAAGTCCTGGCGCTCCGCCGTCCCCCACCGGCCCGATCACCTCCCCACTCAGCTCCCTTTCCTCCTCCTCGTCTCCACCTCCGAACCAAGAATCGGACCCGCCTTCCGCCTCACCGCCGCCTCCGCCTGTAATGTTCGCTCGCTACCTAACACAGCCAAAATGTCCTGCATTGGCACCTCCTTCGGCTGGCTTATCCTCATCTGCATGAAAGACCGTTTGATCAACCTCTTCAACCCCGTTACCGCCGAGGACATTCGGCTTCCCTACCTTGCTGGTCTTTCGTTAACTGATGAGGTGTCGGCTGCTGGTTGGCCCTTGATTGTCATAGAGAAGGCTGTATTATCCTCCGATCCCACGCTCGACCGGGACTTCGTGGCGGTCCTCTTCACACGCGCAGTGAACATTAGATGGTTTACGTGGCGCCATGGTGACGAATCATGGACGGGAGACGCGCATCCTCAGGTGCAACTTACGTTACGGATGCGCGACGTCGTTCCCTACGGCAACCGGATACTGTGCGCGATATACGGCGACAATGACTACTGGGCGGTCCTCCAGGTTGACCCAGGCCCGCCGGGGAGGGCGACGATCACCGCATGGTATCCCATGCCGTCCTGCGTGCCGCGAACTTATCATCCCACCTACTTGGTTGTATCGGCTGGAGAACTGCTGCTGGCTGCGTGCCATTACAACAACAACGGGACTGCAAATTGGAAGATCACCCTCAGATTCCGTGTCTTCAGGCTGGAGCCAGGCGGCATAAGCAGGCCGGCGGTGGCCGTCGAGGTGGAGGATATCCACGACCGTATATTGTTCTTGAGCCCAAGCTCGTCCGTGTCCGTCAGCGCTGAGGACTTCTTAGGGTTCCACGGGAATGCCATCTACTTCGCCGCCAAAGATCAGCGTGAGGAGATTCAAAATAGGCGGGTGTGTTTTGTCTGCGTCCTGAGCTTAGAAAGTGGTGAGACCACCAGGGTTGTTGATTCGAACATGCCTGATCAGAGGAGGCTAAGGTGGCGGACGCAGTTGTCGGACGTCCCCCGATGGGTGCCGCCCAATCTGCGTAGCTACAACCGGTGATGGTAACCCAACGCCTGCTCTTTTTCACTGGTGAAGTGTTCGTCTCTCATTTCCCTTGTACAGTCAAATCTGAGCAACGAAATAAGCAATGAAGCCATTGAAGTTTCTTCTTTTGCACTATACTTCTCTCTCAAAAACTGACCCGCTAAGGCGTCGTGTCATCATTAGAGCCACAGATCATCACTAACCAAGTTACACCATTAACTTTTCTGGAGGGTCATGGGTCCAACACCGAGGGTAGAACGCCAATTAATGGTAGGAGAAATAAAATAGGGAGATCTTTGATAAAACTTGAGTCAGAATGTGCTATATAAGAGTGAAAGAATATGCTCCACGAGAGAGCAAAATCTTCGACGATGAGAAATTGAGGTTTAGTTAGAGTTTAAAAGCTTGTTTTCTCCCTCCGTGTGTTATTGCATAAGGAAAACAAGGAAATCATTCTTTATAGTATCCGGAGAATAACGATGATTCTATAGAAAAAAATCTTTTATACTTACCGGTGATTCTATAAAAGCAGAGGATTAATCTATTTTGGTACCATAAGTTATATTAGTTGGCATCGAAAGTCAAGTTGCAAGCACGTCTACTCGGGTCCGATAAGTATAATTTTATTGAGGCATCAATAGTACTTCTTAATCTATAGTTCTATCGACCTAAGTTGTGTTGAGATCACTTAAACTATGATGTCCTGAGTCATTATTAATTTAAAAAATTATTATCTATATTATTATCATCAAAAAAACTTTCCTACATAATTATTATCAAAGATCACATAATAATACTTTTTCAATCGATAGAATATAAAAATATAACGACTAACATGAATAAGACTATTTTTACTACAAAAGTTATAGTTATATTTTATAAAAGACGAGTAAGCATGTAAACTGGATCTATTCACAAGTTTTATTATCTCGTGATAGGAATTATTTAGTGTGGAAACTAATTCAAAATTGAGTCATATTTGGGCTCAAGTTGAATCGACTAGGGATGTTGACCAAAATCAACTTCTCACCGGCCCCCACCTGCGTTCTTCACCGCCACCATCCCCCGCACCTGCTGCCTCGCGCACCGTCACACGCGGGTCACGTTTCAGATTATCGCTCACGATTGCTCCTCGCAGTCCCGTGAGCCTGTAGTCGCTCTCGCGTTGCTCCACACTGCTCACTTGAGTCGCCCGTCCCAGCTACCTACGTGTTACTCGCTATAGCCGCCCACGTGCAGCCACACCTCTCCGCTCGCCGATAGCGAGCCCTCCACTTTCCCTCGCTCTTATAAATGGAACTTTGGGGAACAATAGCGCGGCAAGCAAACGGGAAGGGGAGAAGAGAGAAGAAGACGTGAGGAAGACAGAGAGGAAGACGTCAAGAGAGATCTGCTTCAGCCCAAATCCAACCAAGTACAGCCTCCTTCTCGTCTCCGACGTTCGGTTGTCAATCTCCGTCGTTGGCCAGCCCTGTGCTCGTGGCAACGATTGCAAAGAAGAGGAAGGATAATTTTGTAATTCTAATATTATTATTACTTCCTGTTTTTGTTGTATTTGGGCAAATTTTTTGGATTTTCTCTAGGAGGATCATCATCGTCTTGTGACTCCTTATTTATGTACGATTCAAGTTTTTAATGAGATTTTTTTTTCTTACTGTGGGTATAAGAATGACGTTTGTGTTGTACTCTGAACCACATTAATTCGTTTGTGTTTTAGTTTTTCAATTTTTTTGTTGACTCGATCTTTATCTCGTGACCCAGTAACCTATTAATATTTATAATAAATGGTATTGAGTTAGATTACCATGTTATCAAGCTTTAGTGGTGAGCACGAGATACATGATCGAAAAATTAGATCGCAATGTTAACTACTCTTTCTCTTCGTATATCGTGAAGATGAAAATTATCTTAAGAAAGGAAAACTTTATAATACCATTCTTGAAAAAGGAGAAAATGATAGGAAAACAAAAGCTGATTAGAGTGTCATGATAATCTTGCACTTGAGGAGGTTGTTGTAGAAAAAATAAATAGAAATTTGGACTAAATTAGCAGTTCTATATCAGGACAAAACCCTCACGAGGTAGATGAATTTCTAGGTTGTACTTGTTACGAATGATAGAAGAAAATACACTAGATAATATGAGCAATGTCAGATAAGGTCATGTAATTATTGTTATCTTGAAATAATTTTATATGTGAAGAGCACCATTTCTTGAAACACTGTGATTTCAATTTTAGTTTCAAAAAAAGTTATGGGCTCATAAATGACAACCGGAACCTCCAAAAGTTATGAAGAAATTCTAAACTCTACAGGAAGAAGGGAGACCAAGAAAGAAGAAAAAGGGAGTCCAGAAAGAAGGCAGAAGCAAATCTAGATTCGAATATAGATCAAAGAACATAAAATGTTACTATTGTAAAATGAATAAAAATATCAAAGTAGACTATCGGGCTTGGAAAAAGAAGCTACAGTCAGTAGAAAAGTAGACTATTGAAGCCTCGTACATAGATAAAGAAGATAAGATAGAAATACTAATAGCCGCCAACTGGCTTTCGTACTCTTAGTATTTGTTTCATAAGACACCACACTGAGATTGGTTCTCTGAACCCACCTGAGAATGAGATGTGATCGAAATGAGATTGGTTCATAAGACATCACAACTCATCATGCAAGGTTATCGAAATGAGAATAGTTAAAATCAAGATGATTTATTCAGGGAGCATAAGAATGAAGTGGAGAACCAATTGGAAAGAGTATCAATTGAATCTTAGATTTTGATGATGAAATCAATTGATGAGTTTGTGATATAATTTGTGTTAGGATCAAGATCACTAAGAGGTGGGGTGAATTAGTGCAGCGAAAAACTTTCGTCGGTTAAAACAATTTTCGTACGATGAAATCCGATTTTGATGAAAACCGTTTCGGAATGATCTTTTAAGTTGAGAGCAAGCGAAAGTGTAGTTGATGTAAAGCAATGAAGATAGTTTGCAGTTAAGATAAAGAGTAGAAAATAAATGCAAACCAAGATTTAGAGTGGTTCGGTCAATCTTGACCTACATCCACTTTTGGCTTCCTCCTCCGATGAGGTCACCGACATCCACTAGAGGCCTTCCTTCAATAGGCGAAGGCCAACCACCCTTTTATAGTTTTTCTCCTTTTGATGAGCTTAGGAGACAACCCTTATAAGTTTTCACTCCTCTCTTGAATGATCAATACTTAGAAAAAGAGGGAGAAGAACTCTAGATTTTACAATACTTTTAAGCTCTCAAATACTCAGAATAAAAGCAAGCTTTCGGTGCCCTTTCATGCAGGAAAGGGTGGCCTTAATCAGTTTGAAATTGGAGCTCAAAAGTGTCAATTCTTGGATTTTCGAGGTCCTGGCGGTACCATCACCATAACTGGGCGGTACTACTGCTTTGTCACGGACTTAACTGGTTTTTCCTAAGTCGTGCGGCACCCTTGCGTGTCCGTCCATAAAGGTCAGGCTCCCGAAGCCTCCCATGGTCCCTTAGGACCCACAAAAGAGAGAACAGGACAGAGAAAACGCCTCACTCGGGATCGACAAACAAACACCTCCGAAAAACACTTTATAGACAATGCAAATTACGAATAGACTTTACAAGCTTTGAACAGTTGCACAACAAAGGGTAAAATGATCCATTATAGACCGAAAATCTCTTGCATGTGTCCACATGACACAACCTTTATTTACACGCCTAAAGCGACCACCAACCTAACTAAAATGGGACTATTAAGCCTTCGACCGTCCCTCTACATGTTGTACAAAGCATGAATATACCAAAAGACACGGACATACATAAGCATTACATCAAATATCATATTTAGATGTTTGTCTGTGACATTCTCCCCTACTTATTCCTTCGACGTCCTCGTTGAAGCCTTTGCCGACACTACAACTCATCGCCTTTGCTGAGTCTTCAATCTTCTGCTCTAGCTACAATGCGCCTCTTGGCTCCCAACTGCTCTCCGCTACTGTTTTTGAGTAGTCGAACCTTTGATCCGCTGTGCTGCTTCAACTCACCAATGACTCTAACTCTGGTGTGGGGTTGGCTGAGTTGTGTTGATCCTTGTTGATTCCTGCAGATCCTTCAAATGAAGGAAAAGACCATCCTTACTACGCCAGTCTCTCAAATGCCTCATGCTGCTTGAACTGGGTGGATGCTTATTGGAGCTTTAATGAGCATCATCTCGCAAACTTCTGAAGTTTTGGGTCCTTCCTCCACAAAAATTTGCTCGTTAACTCTTCTTTCACTTAGTTGTCACATCCAAGTAGGTTTGCATCACTTCTGCTTTCGATTGACATTTCGTTGGGAAATGAAGCGGACAATCTACTCTTAGTAACACTGATCACCGTTGGTGAGGATTTGACAACTATTGTCTTCCATTATCTTCGAAGGGTCTTTGAACATATGCAGAGCTCCTCTGCTGGATAGATAAGAGAATTGGGATACTCAGTTTCGCCTATTCTCTTAAGAGTTGAGAAGGCAAAGGTTACTTTGACTTCGCCCGCCTCCTCGAGGTTGTACTCCATGCATCGAGCTGGTTACTAGCCTTCGCCTGCTCTTTACTCACACTTCTGAAGCACTTGAAGTATTTGCACTCCTTGCGTTGAGTTAGCTACTGTGATTCACCTTCTCAATGCCATCGAACTTCTAGAATACATGAAGTTTTCACCCCAACTTTGAGTAATTCTCTAATAGATTTGGTCGCCTTTGGGATTGTACCATCTTCTCCATCAACCCTACCGCCTACTCCCCTGAGTACGAAGGTACAGCATCACGTACTGCCTACTTCGTTCCTTGGTCGTGCACTCTTGCATGACCCGAAGTCCTTCACTTTCAGCTATCTTAATGAGAAACTCATTGACACCGGTCTTACGAAGTTCCTTGGCCTCTGCCCTTCAGCCTTGTCTTGGTACTTGGAGTTTGCCTCTGCATGCTCCACCTCCTTGGCCCATTTCACGACCAAGCGCTCTCCTTCCATGAGAGCAAGAGATCAATGACTTTCATGGAAGTCCCGCCTCTGCGGTACCATGGCGCTGCCATGCCCATGGCACTACTATTTGTCGCCTCGCATTTGTATCCCTTTTTTTCACAATCAGTAGATATGCCTCTGTGGTACTCCTCCGAGTCCACCTCCATTCTAACTGATGCTTGATTTTGGGTAGCTAAGTCCCTTTGGACTCGTCGTCGCTTCCTCGCCCCTTTCGACCCCCTGCTTCAACACCTTTGTGTTCTCCAAGCAGCTCCCTTTGGTTGATGAAAAGACAAACTACAACTCCCATGCATGGCCTTTGCCATCATGTTGTAGGGTTTGCACCGATTCTATTCTCCTTAGCTTCCTTGGTAGCAACGTTCACTTACTCGACCTTGTCCTCTGACTTATCGGGCTCCCTTAAGCGAATATGAGCTCTGGAGTAGTCCAACTCTCCAGCTGCTTCGATCATACCGATGTACGATCAAGTCCCTCCCATGGGACTCACTAGTACTTGCATTCGAATTTTTCCCTTGGTGGAACACAGCCCCCATATGCTGATGACCAAGGTTTTCATCCGATGTAAAATTCGATGCACGCACGGAAGATCCGCCTCTACGGTACCATGGCCTTCACTCCTTGAATCCATAGCCCTTCTTGTCGTTGTGTTGTGCTAGTCATAGGTGCCCAGCAAACCAATCACGTGAGTGATGGCACGTGTGACTTGATACATAATCTTTTTGTTTATTATATTTTGGCGTATATCACTTTATAACTATTGCATAAATGCATATATATATTGTGATGTCCTTAGATTTGTGCAATGGGAATCGGATCGTGATGAGATCAATGATAATGAGATCGATTCACCTTTAAACATATACTAAATAATCCCGGTCATAGGTTACTCGAGAGGGACATCGTGATAACCGGATAGGACCGGTGTGTCAGATACCCGTCCATATGATGGATGCAAATGGGTCTCATAGTCGCTTTCGTGTAGAGACACTAGGGATATCAAAGATGTGCTCATTGGAGAATGAGTTCATTGATTGATCCGCTTACGGAATCTTTGGATGGTTGATGATGCCTTATTGTCGACGGTGATTTCTCAGAGTCCTAGTGGTGGTATCCGGTCCTTAGACTTGAGACACCAAGGATGTCCTGTATGAGTGCTCCACTCTTTTCGATACCGGACTTATAGGTTTGGTGTCCCCGGATCTAGTACAAACCGGTCATTAGGAATGGTAGTCGACCTTTTTACGGGCTATTGAGTGTCGATAGAGGATCATCCACTCTACGTCATGAGAGGAATATCCCATGTGTTCTTGATCGAACAAATCCGGCTAGGGTCATTCGGTTGAGAGAGAAAGAGTTCTCCTGAGAATCCGATTAGAGCGAGACTTCGAGTAGAAACCGTATGGGTCCGACAACACCATGCCTCGATATACCGGTCTGGGGATATTAGATGGATGAGGGACTATAGGTACATGGTAATGGAGACGATGACAGTCCAATGGATTGGATTCCCCAGATCGTCACGGGACTACTGGCAAGTGGCCTGGCCTACGTCCAGTAGTCGATGAGTCGAGTGAATTATTACAGAGATAATAATTCACCGAAAGTTAGAAGGAGTTCGATTGTGTATGACTCGCGGCCCATTCGATATTGGGCCTAGAGGGTCACATACATATAGTAGGCATTGCGATGAGTAGAGGTTCTGGATATGAGATATCCGACGAGCCCCCTTGTCTTATTGGATGCGCATCCAATACCCATTAGGGAAGGACCCATTAGGGTTTGACACGGATCTCTATAAATAGGAGGGATTCCGGACCTCATAGGCTAGAGTCTTTGCTTTTTTCCTATTCTCCTCTCCCTCCACCTTAGAGGCCCGGAGTTTTGAGGAGGGTCGCCTGCAACCCTGCTGTGTGGATTACCGCTAGAGGAGGACGCCACCTCCTTCATCCTCTCCTAAGGATCTGCAAGGGAAACAGGGGATATCGATCTCCCCAGGTAACACAATCTCTATCGCGGTTTTGTGTTTTCGGGATTTTCTTTACAATCAATCTTCGCATGACGATTTAACAACTTTTTTTCGGGAATCGGAGATTTTTATTTTCTTGTTCTTCCGCTGCGCATAAGATGTCGCCCCCATGATTTCCCAACAGTGGTATCAGAGCCAGGTTGTTCGTGCGAATGATTGATTTTGAACTGCGTGTGTTGTGTTTAGGAAGAATATTGACGTCAAAATCGTTGATACAAAAGCGAGGAACTGCGTGTGTTTTGAACTGCGTGTGTTTAGGAACTGCGTGTGTTTTGAACTGCATGTGTTGTGTTTAGCAACTGTTGCTGTCCTCGATCTGCATGCCTGCAGCCACCACCGGCAGCAAAACCAGCCATCATCCGCAGCATCCGGGCGGCGGCATGCGTTAAGCGCGCTGCCTGCAGCAGCCGGCCGGCGGTCTGCTTGCAGCAGGCTTGCTGCCGGCGGGGCTGGCAGCCCACGGGCAGAGGCGCCGCAGGGCAGCGGCGCCTGCCGCCGCAAGGAAGCGGCGCCTACCGCCGCAGGGCAGCGGCGCCTGCCGCCGCAAGGAAGCGGCGCCTGCCGCCGCAGGGCAGCGACGCCTACCGCCGCTGCTCCCGCGGGCGAAACCCCCCCCACACAGGGGCGGCCGCCTGGCGGGACAGCACCGCCCGCGGAGGCGGCGGCGCCCGCAGGGGCGCCAACCTGCAGGGGCAGCACCGCCTGCGGGCGTTGCCCCGCCGGCAGAACTGCCCGCGGAGGCGGCGACGCCCGCGGGGGCGCCCACCTGCCACGGCAGCGCCGCCAGCGGGCGTGCCGCCCGCAGGCGGGGGCAGCGCCCCGCCCCTCGCCGCACAGGCCGCCGCCAGCAGGGTGGCGGCGGCGGCGGCAGCAGCGAAAGGGGGAAAGGGTATTAGGGTTTTCTGGGAAAAAGACAATTTTGCCCCTCGGAATTTGAGAAATTCCAGTTTCTGTCTTTTATCAAAATTACGAAAATACCCTTAGGAATTGAGAAATTCCCTACATGTCCCTGATTTCAGAAAAATATTAATTAATTAAAAGGTTTAGTTTATTATTATTTTTTATTATTATCTAGTAGTCCTACATGATGATGATTATTTATACATGTGATGTATGATGTGTGGACGGATGATCATGGACCGTGTGATGTGTGTACTTGTGATTATTATTATTGAGGTCTGCGAACCTCCATTATATTTCTCGTTTATTGTTGGGCCTGCGTGCCTATGATTAAGTTGTAATCACATGAGAAGGCGCAGCAGGAGCGTGGATGCGATAGTGGGACCCACGAGACGGACGATCGTGATGCATGGAGATGCATCAAGATGTCGAATTTAAACCGAAGGGACGAGATGAACGATCACGGGGGCATGGAGATGCACCGTTGCACACATAGATCTTGATGTGAGTGATTAGGCCTATCGCTCGGGCCTAATCATATTAGGTTAATGGTCCATGATCATCCGATGTGATTGTTTATACACATACTAGATATGTATATATATATTTTGCATGCGATGTAGATATATATTAAATATGTATATGTGTGACATGTCATATTAGGGAGACCAAATTATAGAAACATCTCTCGATAATATTAAATTCGTAGAACGTGAGGCAATTAGATTGACCCACGGGCCTTCCATCGTTATGGTATGAACCGATTCCCCCAGTAGGTTGAGTTGGTCGAGTCCCTCGAGACTCACCTATATCGCGATTCGCTATCTTGCTTACGACATAGAGATGTCACCGGTGACCGGAGGACATGGTATGCTTGGTCGAGTCCCTCGAGGGTATATCATCAAATCGGACTCATCTTGTAACGAAGGTGTTGACTTAACCGAGCATCATGGTTGGTCGAGTCCCTCGAGGCCATGGTGATTCGGAGGTCGAAACGGGGCGGAATCACAAGGAGATGTGATCGGCAAGAGTTGCCTACCTTTTAGGCTTAGTGTGATTGGTCGAGTCCCTCGAGGTTACACTAAGACGCCGATTGGATCCCCGATCCCCACTAGAAGTCTGGCTTGAGACTTCCGTTTCACGCTTTGAGGGTGTCGCGTGACTCGTTAGTAAAATAGTGGGAGCATATTAAGATAGAAGTCCATATCTTGATAGTTTATTTCTTGCAAAATCTGCATGTTATTCATTTCGCTATATCTTTATTTTCTAAAATGTCGCTTTCAAATCCCTTTACGTGGCATACTTGATGTCAACCGCCTTCTTGGTCCAAATTATACGGATTGGCTCAAAACTCTTGAGAATTGTTCTCACAAATGAGAAAATCGACGCCCTTCCTTACTGATGATGCCTCTACCGAAGAAGGGGCAAGCGAGGATGAGATCGCCGCTCACGTGAAGTACATTGATGACTCCACTCTTGCTCGGTGCTATATGTTGGGCTCTATGACTCCGGAGTTCTGAGAGACAACATGAAAAGATGGATGCCGATCCATTCTCCTACATGTCCCAAAAATTGTTTGAGGAACAGGGGAAGGACTCAACGATATGAGATATCCAAGAGCCTTTTCCGCTAGCTAGGATGACCGAGGGGACACCGGTTCGAAACCATGTCCTAAAGATGATTGAGTGGATAGAAAACTCACAGTGTCTAGGAATGGTCCTAGAGGATAACTTGTGTGTGGACATTGTGCTTGATCCCTACCAGATTCCTTTTCACGGTTCATAATGAATTTTAATATGAACAAGCTTGAGGTGACTCTCCCGAGCTCCTCAATATGTTGAGGGAGGCGAGAGTACTATTAAGAAAGAGAAGCCGTTCTCTACTACCGGTGAGACCGAAAAGAAAAGGAAAGCGAAAAGGTCCCTTAAGAAGGGAAAGGGCAAAGGGCAAACAAGGTAAAAAGCAAAGGTTGCTAAGAAAGACCCAAAAAAAGGACGAGGCGGTGCTTCCACCGTGGTCAAGATGGGCATTGGAAGAGAAACCGCAAAAAGTACCTTGAGAAAGGGAAAAACAAAAGCTTGATGAAGCTTCAGGTACATTCATGATCAGGTCTCCATTTGTCGGACTCTTATGATAACACATGGGTATTGGATACCCAGGTAGTGCTTATCATATATGCAATTCGTTGCAGGTTACAGCAAGGCCTAGGAGACTACTGAGAGAGGCGAGATGGACCTCAAAATGGGTAATGGAGCAAAAGTTCTTGTATTAGGCTGTTGGCGGGGTCGTCGCCTACATCCGCCTAGTGGAGCTTTTATTGCATTAGATGCATGTTATTTTGTTCCTTCTATTATCAAAAACATTATCTCCATTTCATGTTTAACAGTTAGTGGATATAAATTTGTTTTTGAGAACAATGGTTGTTCGATATTATGAGATGATAAGATCATCACGAAAGGAACATTGCATAATGGTTTATTTATGTTAGACACCACTCCACATATCATGAATGTAAATATGTCCAAAAGGAAACGAGATGAGTTGAACAGTGCATACCTGTGGCATTGTAGGCTAGGTCACATCCATGAAAGAAGGATTGAAAAGTTGCTAATGATGGATATCTAGATCCATTCGACTATGTGTCATATACAACTTGTGAGCCTTGCATTCGTGGAAAACTAACCAAATCTCCATTTAGTAGAACTGGAGAGAGAGCCAATGAGTTGTTGGAACTCATACATAGTGATATATGTGGACCCATGTCAACTCATGCCATTGGAGGTTACTCCTACTTCATTACATTTACTGATGATTTCTCAAAGTATGGATATGTGTACTTAATGAAGTACAAGTCCGAGGCCTTTGAGAAATTCAGAGAGTATAAGAATGAGGTGGAGAACCAAACTGGAAAGAGTATCAAAACTTTTCGATCAGATCGAGGAGGTGAATACTTAAGTACAGAGTTTACTCAGTTCCTCAAAGACCATGGGATATTATCCCAATGGACACCTCCTTATACAACTCAGCTCAATGGTGTCTCTGAAAGGAGAAATCGTACATTATTAGATATGGTACGCTCCATGATGAGTTTCGCTGACCTACCCATCTCATTCTGGGGATATGCCCTAGAAACCGCAGCTTACCTTCTGAACAGAGTTCCAACTAAGTCGGTAGTGTCTACACCATATGAGATATGGAAAGGGAAGAAGCCTGATCTTAAGGTTGTTAAGATCTGGGGTCATCCTGCCCATGTTAGAAGACACAACCCCGATAAGTTAGAATCAAGGACGAGGCGATGCAAATTTGTGGGATACCCCAAGGAAACTTGTGGGTATTATTTCTATCATCTCGAGGACCAAAAGGTTTTGTAGCTAAGAGAGCAGTGTTCCTTGAGAAGGAACACATTCTTGACGGAGACAATGGGAGAATGATAGAATTGAGCGAGGTTGGAGAACCAAGCTCAAGCACCACTCTATAGCCCGAGTCCATTCGGTACCTAATACACAAGTATCAACTTTACTGCAGTGTCGATAGAGTATCCCATCCTCCCGAGATATGTGGGACATATTAGAGCAGAGGATGTAGAGGATATTGATCCTCGAGACCCACGAGGAGGCTATTATGAGTATAGACTCAGGAAGTGGAAAAGAAGCCATAAATTCCGAGATGGATTCTATGTACTCCAATAAGGTTTGGAACCTAGTTGATGCTTGAAGATATTGTACCCATCGGTTTGCAAGTGGATCTTTAAGAAAAGATCGGGAGTAGATGGAAAGGTAGAGACCTATAAAGCAAGGCTAGTGGCTAAGGGGTATCGTCAAAAGGCAAGGTGTTGACTACGATGAAACTTTCTCACCCAGTAGCAATGCTAAAATCCATCGAGAATTCTATTGGCTATTGCAGCACACTATGATTATGAGATCCGACAGATGGATGTGAAAACCGCATTCCTCAACGAGAACCTCGAGGAGGAGGTGTATATGATGCAACCCGAGGGATTAAGTGTCCAAGAACCGCCCGATAAGGTGTGTAGGTTGCTTAGATCCATTTATGGACTAAAAGCAAGCTTCCCAAGATTGGAACATAAGATTTGATGAGGCAATCGATCTTATGACTTCGTTAAGAACGAAGATGAGCCTTGTGTATACGAAAAGGTAAGTGGGAGCTATCACCTTTTGGTGTTATATGTGGATGGCATCCTCATCATTGGAAATGACATAGGAATGCTATCCACAGTAAAGGCTTGGTTATCTAGACACTTCTCCATGAAGGACTTAGGGGAAGCATATTATATCTTGGGGATTAGAATCTATATAGATAGATCCAAGAGGATGCTTGGCTTGTCCCAGTCCAGGTACATAGAAACTATTGTCAAAAGGTTTAGCATGGAAAATTCCAAGAGAGGTCTCATACCGATGAGACATGGGATATCGCTTTCTACGAGTATGTCCCCAAAGACTCCAAAAGAAAGGGCGAACATGGATATGATACCTTATGCCTCAAAGAATAGGGTCTATCATGTATGCCATGCTATGTACTAGGCCCGATATAAGCGATGCTCGAAAGTGTCACGAAAGGTGTATCAGCGGATCCAACTTGGAGCACTAGAAAACAAGAAAAGTGTATCCTTAAGTACTTGAGAAGGACTAAGGATCGTTTACTAGTATATGGAGGTAATAGCCTTAAGGTTGAAGGCTACACCGACTCCAGTTTTCAGTCGATGTCGATGATAGCAAGTCGAATTCGTGGTATGTGTACACATTGAATGGAGGAGCAATGTCTTTGGAAGAGTTCCAAGCAAGATACCACCTGGCGACTTCGACCACGAGAGGCGGAGTACATTGCTGCTTCCGATGCAGCAAAGGAGGAGTCTGGGTGAAGAAGTTCATCACAGATTTGGGAGTCGATCTGATAGCGACAAGTCGACTTCCTTATATTACGACAACTATGGGGTGATTACTCAAATAAGGGAACCCGGTCTCATCGAAAGTGTTCGAGGAGGTTCCAACTTATAAGAGAGATCGAACCCGAGGAGATGTAGCGGTGGAAAAGAGTTCCATCCGAAGATAACATTGCAGATCCACCGACAAAAGCCGTTGTCTCATTTTATCTTTGAGCATCATAGGGGTCCGATGGGGATGGAACACATAGGTGATTGGCTTTAGGTCAAGTGGGAGATTGCTAGTCATAGGTGCCCAGCAAGCCAATCACGTGAGTGATGGCACGTGTGACTTGATACATAATCTTTTTGTTTATTATATTTTGGCGTATATCACTTTATAACTATTGCATAAATACATATATATATTGTGATGTCCTTGGATTTGTGCAATGGGAATCAGATCGTGATGAGATCACGATAATGAGATCGATTCACCTTTAAACACATATCCTAAATAATCCCGGTCATAGGTTACTCGAGAGAGACATCGTGATAACCGGATAGACCGGTGTCTGCAGATACCGTCCATATGATGGATGCAAAACCGGTCTCATAGCTGCTCGTGTAGAGACACTAGGGATACGATGTGTGCTCATTGGAGAATGAGTTCACTTGATTGATCCGCTTTTTACGAATGCTTGGATGGTTGATGATGCCTTATTGTCGACAAATGATTCCGTAGTCCTAGTGGTGTATCTGGTCCTTAGACTTGAGACACCAAGGATGTCCTGTATGAGTGCTCCACTCTTTGATACCGAACTTATAGGTTTGGTGTCCCGCATCTAGTACAAATGGTCATTGGGAATGGTAGTCGACCTTTACGAGGGCTATTGAGTGTCGATAGAGGATCATCCACTCTCTACGTCATGAGAGGAATATCCCATGTGTTCTTGCTCGGACAAATCCATGGCCGTGGTCATTCGGGTTGAGAGAGAAAGAGTTCTCCCTGAGAATCCGATTAGAGCGAGACTTCGAGTAGAAACCGTATGGGTCCGACAACACTATGCTCGATATACGTCTCTGGGATATTAGATGGATGAGGGACTATAGGTACATGGTAATCGAGGACAGAGCAGTCCAATGGATTGGATTCCCCCAGATGCGATCGTCTCGGGGACTACCAGTAGTGGCCTAGTACGTCAAGTAGTCGATGAGTCGAGTGAAATTATTACAGAGATAATAATTCACCGAGTTAGAAGGAGTTCTGACAGGTATGACTCACGGCCAGCTCGATATTGGGCCTAGAGGGTCACACACATATGGTAGGCATTGCGATGAGTAGAGGTTCGGATATGAGATATCCGACGGAGCCCTTGTCTTATTGGATGCAGATCCAATACCCATTAGGGAAGGACCCATTAGGGTTTGACACGGGATCTCTATAAATAGGAGGGATTCACAGCCTCATAGGCTAGAGTCTTTGCTTGCCTTTCCTATTCTCCTCTCCCTCTCCACCTTAGAGGCCTGGAGTTTAGAGGAGGGTCGTCGCAACCCTGCTGTGTGGATCACCGCTAGAGAGGAGGACGCTTGACCTCCTTCACCCTCTCTTAAGGATCTGCAAGGGAAACAGGGATATACGATCTCCCTAGGTAACACAATCTCTATACGCAGTTTTGTGTTTTGCGGATTTTGCGCACCAATCTTCGCACGACGACGAACATCATTTTGGGATCGGGGATTTTTGTTTTCTTGTTCTTCCGCTGCGCATAAGATGTCGCCCCCATGATTTCCCAACATGTTGTTCACCGAAGTGGAGCTTCCAATAGCTCCCGATCATACGTCCGTATGATCTAGTCCCTCACGGGACCAGGTTGTGTGTATTGCATTGTCACGAACTATTCCACCACGATCCGCTGCACCATGTCACCTCCTGGTAACATCTCTATTGCATTATGATCCTTGTGGCATGAACTCGAATTGTGAACCCTTCATGTGTGGCCTCTGCCAATATATCGCAGGGTCTCTTCCATCTTCGATTTTGTTCGCTCCTTTGGCAATCGACCTTGATCCACCCACCCTTCAGTCACACCAAGATGAAGCACCGCTCTAGGATAGTCCGTCGCCTAGTAGCTCCCGAAGTCCCCGACTTCGCTGCAATTAGTGCACCTTTGTCTGGATCCTGGGCCTCTACCCTTGCCAGCACAATCTTCGCTGTGCACCGCTTCCTTTATAGCAACTTGAATGACAACACTATGGCATATTCTTCAAGAGTACTCGCCTCTACGCACTTTTACCCCGTGCTAAGGCCTTCTGAACACAACCTCGCCTCTGCAAATTGAGTCGCCTTAGTTCCTCCATCAAATGCTCCTCCGAGATAAAGTGCATGTGCCCAGAAGCTCCCTTCATCTTTGGCACCATGCAAGAGGAGTCCGCTCCGTCAGAATGAATGACCCATGGAACAACATGATCCTGCTCTTGCCTCTACAAGAGTTCATGTCCTTGACCTATGTCCAAGGAAAGCACTATGCCTCCGCTCCATGTTCCATCTTCTATGCTGGCTCCCTTCATGCGGCTTGGGTACTTCGCCAAGTTACACCCAAGTTGTTCCGCTCCTCGTTTTTGCATTGAGTTGATGGTGGCCCTCGCGTCCACTATTCCACGGGTCAGCCCTCCCTTGAGTCTGATTTCCATATCGACTCCAAGTGTGCCTTCATTTGTGTTGCTTTGAGTTGCTCCCCCACTTGATCTCGCAATGCATCCACCAATGCATTCTCTCAAGCGAGATCATGCGACGACTCCTTGCTGCTTGCTAAGTCCATTGAGCTTCGTGGAGTTGTTGTTTGTTGAGGTACTCCTCAACTTGTGAGGTCCGTCCCACATGATTCTCCCTCTGGAGAGCCGGGACTTATTCCTCCTGGATAACTGTCCCGTTGGAGCAACATTTCTCTTCATTTTAGAGACCACCATCCCCTTGGACTACTCCGATCTGCTGAACAAATTGTGCATTGTTCTGCCTCCTGCAAACACACTTGCTAGATTGCGACTCCCCGTCAATATAGCCCCCGCTGCACCACTCAAGGCCTAGCAACATGTTGAACTCGTTGCACACTTCAGCCTCCTACGGACGTATCCTTCCCATGCCGAAGAGAAAGTTTCAATGCTCCATGGCACCAAGTTTCGGTCGCCTTGGGATGGCCACGAACATTCCATCATTCGTATACAAGCCCATGCATGAGTACCAAATTCTTCGAGCTAGCAATTCCCCTCACCTCTGTGAGCTTTGCATAACTCTTTTGGTCGTTGAGCAACTCATTCCACCTTGGATGGTCTCATCCTTTACCAAGCACCTCACTTGCCTTGAGCACCATCAAGTATGGTTGTCAACGTTGAGCCGTAGCTCAAACTCAGCCATCCCAACCTTTGTGCGCTCTGCATTCTTCCAAGCTTGTCTATTCTCGTGGTGCCTCTTGCGCGAAGGGTTGGCCATTCCTCTGAATGCCAATCTCAGATGCCCGCTCCTCCGAACGACTCCTTTTCCCTACATCTCCATGCCCGTTTTCCTCCAAATGGTCGTGCGTGTGCTGACTGCCCTCAACGCAGCCCAGCTAGGTCCTTCATGTTTGCATGCTAAGTGTTTCTATGAGTGCTTGTCCCGCTCTGATACCATCTGTTACGGACTTAGCTAGTTTTGCCTAAGTCGTGCGACACCCTTGCGTGTCCGTCCGTAAAGGTCAGCCTCCTGAAGCCTCCCATGGTCCCTTAGGACCCACAAAAGAGAGAACATGACAGAGAAAACGCCTCACTCGGGATCGACAAACAAACACCTTCGAAAAACACTTTATAGACAATGCAAATTACGAATAAACTTTACAAGCTTTGAACAGTTGCACAACAAAGGGTAAAATGATCCATTATAGACCAAAAATCTCTCGCACGTGTCCACATGACACAACCTTTATTTACACGCGTAAAGCGGCCACCAACCTAACTAAAATGGGACTATTAAGCCTTCGACCGTCCCTCTACATGCTGTACAAAGCATGAACATACCAAAAGACACGGACATACATAAGCATTACATCAAACATCCTATTTAGAAGTTTGTCCGTGATAGCTTGTCATATATCACTGAGCGGTACTACCTCCTGATATCGCTCGGAGACCGAGCTCAGGCGGTACCACCGCCTGACAGGGGTGGTACCACCGCCTGATAGGGGTGGTACCACCGCTGGCAATAATAACTGCTAGCGGTACCACCGTTGGCAATAATAACTGCCAGCGGTACCATCGCCTGACAAGGGCGGCAGAACTCTTGGGAGACCGAGTCTCCTGGGTGGTGCCACCGCCGGCCAAGAATTCTGGGTCTGAATGGACTATTCCATTCAGCCCAATTTAGATCTGTTAAGGGCCCAATTGGCCCCAAATTAAGTTAATGGGATCACCTCCAAATCCTAACTCAATATACATGCTAACTACGACAATTAAGACATCAATACTGCAAATCGTGTTCCAATGCGTCAATCGCTTCTTCCGGCGAGCTTCCGGCAAACATCCGACGAACCTTCGGCGATGCTCCAGCGAACTCCCGACAAACTCCTGGACTTCGCAACGATCCTCTTGGCGAGTTCCGACGAGCTTTTTTAGCAAGCTCCTGGACTTCTCGGATTGTTCTCGCAGAACTTCCGACGACCGTCCAGACTTCTGACGAACTCTCGAACCCCCAACGTGATCTTGGTCTTAACTCCGGCTCAACACCTACTACATGTCTTAGTGCCATCGTAGTTAATCCTGCACACTTATCTCAACATACGAATTAGATAACCAAATGACAATTGACTTCATCATCAAAATCCGAGATTCAACAATTTACGTTTTGAGTGACGCATGACTAACTTCGATCAGAAAAGGTCAATCGATTTAAACATGAGGAATCAAACATTGGGGTGGAGTGAAATATGTCAGAAGATTGGACGTTCGGTTGGAGAATCGGTCAACGTACCAACAGAAGGACTTCATGCCATGAGTTCGGGCATTGGGTCAAAGGATCGTATATTATGCTAAAGAGATCGAAAGTTGCAGGAGTCAACATGCCGATTGGGCAAAACATCGAAGGATCGGATGATGCACCGAAGGATCGAACGAAGTACTAGATGAACTAATGATATGTCAAATAACATAGGATTCATACTTGTAATCATGTGTCTAGTTCGAGTTAGTTTAGGTCTAATTGAGTCAATATTGAGGTAAAATAATGCCAACTCAATTAGCGGCCAATTAGGTCTGAATTAGGGTTAAATTGGGCCTATTGTTTGGCTTATTCAGTGTCCTATAGCAAGGTCTAGCAGTGGTACTACCAGACTAGGCGGTTGTACCGCTCAGACACAATCTTCAAGATTGTGTCAAGAGATAGTACCGCTAGATCGAACGATTGTACCGCCCAGTGTTAGTGCTGTAGGCAGTGGTGGTTTCGCCCAACTCCGCTAGGATCTAAGAAATCAGAGATGAGACATTTTTTGGCTCTATTTTTGAAGCCATTTGGGGTCTATAAATACCTCATCTATTCTATTCTTGCTTGGAGAAGCACGAATTTGAGCAAAAAAGAGGGGAAAGAATACTTGAGAAAATATTCGAAACTCTCTTAGGATTTAGAGTCTCTTCCTCCTAAAGTTTGAAATTTTCTAAGGGAGGAGTGAGGTTTAAAAGAGAGGTTGTAAAGGTTATCTCCTAAGCCTATCAAAAAGAGAAAGGGTTGTAAGAGGATGATTGATCTTCGCCCATTGAAAGAAGACCAATAATAGATGCCAATGGCCTCGAGTGAAGATGAATTGGGAGTGGATGTAGGGCATGATAAGCGAACCACTATAAACTCGGTTTGCATTTACTTTATACTTTTCATTCATATTACAAATTGAATTACTTATTTACTAAGCTTATAAACATTTTCAAGTTAAAAATATTTCTGATATCGGTTTTCATTGAACGAGATTTTCAAAACCGATGTTTTTATCATAAGCACTAATTCACCCCCCCCCCCCTCTCTTAGTATCGATTTCAATCCTAACAATTGGTATCATAGCCAGTTTTTCTTATTTGGTTTAACACCCAAGAAGAATGGTTTTTTTTTAATTTCAAGAGGGTTACTCTATCATTCGTCCTCATATATTCATTGGGTTAGATTACACATATTGGAAAACTCGGATGAGAGTTTTCTTACTTTCTTTGAACTTTGATTTATGGAATATTGTTGAACTTGGTTTCAAACCCCTTCTAAACCTTTGAATGAATAGAATGACTTTAAAAAAAAATTATTTTCTTTAAATATGAAAGCTATGAATGTTTTATTTTATGCTTTGGATAAAAATGAGTTTAGTCATATTTCGATTTGCGAAACTATGCATGACATTTGGCAGACTCTTGAAATCACACACGAAGACACTAGTAGAGTTAAAGAATCTAAAATAAATCTTTTGATATATGATTTTGAATTGTTTCAAATGAAGCCAAGTGAAACTATTATTGACATGTACACTCGTTTTACAGATGTCGTCAATAGTTTGAAAGCACTTAGTAAAAGTTTTTTGAATCTTGAACTTGTGAATAAAATTTTACGTTCTCTTTTTAAAAACTGGGATTCAAAAGTAATTGCCATTCAAAAGGCAAAGGACCTAAATAACTTTTCGGTTGAAGAATTTATTGGGTTTATGATGATGTATGAAATGATGTGCAAGGCACATGATGAACTTGATGAATATGAGAACAACCTTCCAAAGAATAGAAAGGGTTTGTCACTTAGAACACAAGAAGACCACTTGAGAGAAAACTCAAATGATGATGATGATGATGATCTTGAACTCTTCACAATAAAATTTAAGAAGTTCATAAAACAAGAATCTAAAAATAAAAATGAACTTAAGAAAAAGAAGTTGCTAAAGAAGAAGAAAACACTTAAGGCAACTTGGGATGAATCAAGTTCATCCGAAGACGAGAAATAAACCATCAAAGGCGAGATGACAAACAATATGCCTTTATGGCTTTTGACGATGAGGTAAATGACTCAACTAAAACTCCTTTACCTTACTATGAAATTACTTGATGCATTTCATAAGTTACTTTTAATTAGTATATAAAATAAAAAAAGGGGAGACCATGCTTCTCTTTCTAGTGATCTTGAAAAATAAAAAAATGAACATGACAATTGCATGTTAAAAAGAAAATTTTGTTATTATAAGAAACATTAGCATTAGAATTATTAGTAACAAATCAAACTTTTGATTGAAAATGCTTTATATTTAATGAAATGATGGTTTAATGATGTAATGATATAATAAAAATGTTAAAAGTTTTGGTATGACTTTTGTGATTTATGGTGATTTTTGTGATGATATTCTGTTTTTCGGTTTTAATTAATGATGCATGAATTTAGCATAAAATACAAGGGCATGCTTGTACAAAATCAATCAAATTGAAACAAAAAAAAAATATTTTTCTTGAAAATATATCTTATTGAGTTTTCATCTTAGAGATCCTTAGTGATGAATATACTTGTATTTTGAATCTCTTGAACTATGAAAATGATTTTAATGATTTAAATTTGAATGAGTTATTAATCCAAATCATGATCTTGATTTTTTAATATTTATATATGAATCAAGATCTCATATTTAATCTCCTATGTTTCTTTTTGTTATTTACCAAAAAGGAGATCTCCTATATGAATCATGAGAATTCTTATGCATGAATCAAAATATTCTACTGTTCTATTTTCTTATATTTCTTTTTGTTATTTACTATAGAGAATATCTTTTTTAGAATTCATGAATTAAGATTTTTCTTACTATTCGGTCTCCTAAGATTTCTTTTCATTTTTTTTAAGGAAGATAAAAATAAATCATGTCTTTTTGTATTCACATAATCTTTGATATTATATCTTTCTTGACATGATTTTTATTATGTATAATTGTCTTGTATTTATAATTTGTAAACCTTATCTTTGTCATAATTTAAAAATTAATGTAAAGGGAAAATAATTATAACAATGTATTCTTTTTTTTTTTTTTTTTAATGACAAAGGGGGAGAAAGTCTTTGCTTGCATATTGCAAAGGAAAGCAAAATCACTAGTTTATTCTCAAAAGAGAAGAAAGAATTTGCTAGCTTGCATATTTCAAGAATAGCTAAAATTTCTAACTTTCACATATAAAAAAAACTTGTTAGCTTATATATTTCAAAGAAAGTCAAAACTTGCTAGCATGCTCATCTCAAAAGAGAAGCAAGATGTTCTAACTTGCACATTTAAGAGAGGCAATACTCATGATGTATGTTCTAACTTGCACATCTCAAAAAACTTGCTAACTTACATGTTCTAAAATGATGTAAAACTTGATATTTACTATTTTACATTCATTTTCAAAAACCGGCTAGCTTGAATATCGTAAAGAAAAGAAAATATGCTAAACTTGTACATCTTTAAAACTTGCTAGCTTGCATGTTATAAAATGATGCAAAACTTACTATCTTACTAACTTGTATGCTTTAAAATGTTATAAATTTGCTATCTTACAAATTGCAAGGTGAAAGAATTGCTAACTTGTGCATCTCAAGAAACATAAAAATGCTAGCTTGCACATCTCAAGAAGAACCATAAGTGCTTGCACATCTATAGAGAAGTACTATCTTGTACATTTTAAGAAGATGCAAAAACATGCTATCTTGCACATTTTAAAAGATGTAAAAATTTTGCTAACTTTCATATCTGAAAAAACTTGCTAGCTTGCATGTTCAAAACTTACCATCTTATTAGCTTATATATTTCAAAATTTTGCTATTTGCACTTCTCCTTTTTGTTGATGACAAAGGGGGAGAAGGTATGATTATGATCATGCATGGTAGGATGTAATGTCCTTTGATACCATAATGATTTGAAATATTTATATTTTGAAAATGATGCATGCAATAATCATGATTTTATTATGATAATGTATATGATGTATTGCATAGATGTGATTAAAATCATTTCAACTTGGACTAAAAGGTCATCATTTATTTGAATGATGCTTTATTTCAATATGACATATTGATAGGGGGAGTTTAGTTTAAACTCTATCATCAATTGATTGTCATCATCAAAAGGAGGAGATTGTTGAATCTTGGATTTTAATAATGAAATCAATCAATGAGTTTGTGAACTAATTTACGTTTTGAGTGACGTAAAACTAACTTCAATTAGAAAAGGTAAATTAATTAAAACAGGAAGAATCAAATGTTGAGTCAGAGTGAAACATGTCAGAAGATTTGATGTCGGGCCGGAGGATTGGTTAACGTAGCGGCAAAAGGACTTCGTGCCGTGAGTTCAAGCATCGGGCCAAAGGATCGAACATTGCACTAAGAAGATCAGAAGTTATGGGAGTCAACATGTCGATTGACAATATGCCGAAGGAGAGGATGATGTGTCAAATGATCAAACAAAGCGCCAGATAAACTAATGACATATCGGACAACATAGGATTCATACTTGTAATCATATGTCAAGATCAAGTTAGTTTAGATCTAATTTAGTTGGTATTGAGATAAAATAATGCTAACTCAATTAAGGGCCAATTGGGCCTAAATCAAGGCTAAATTAGGCCTACTATTTGGCCCATTCAATGTCCTATAGTAAGGTCTAGCGATAGAACCGCCCAAACATATTCTTCAAGACTATGTCAAGTGGTGGTACCACCCAAACATAGTCTTCAAGACTATGTCAACCAGTAATATTGCTAGACTGAGTGGTGGTACCACCCAGTGTTGGTGCTACAAGCAGTGGTACCACCCAACACAAGCGGTGGTACCATCAGGACTCGGGATAAGACATTTTTTTGCTCTATTTTTAAAGTTATTTGGGGTTTATAAACACCCCATCTATTCCTGCTTGGAGAAGCACAAATTTGAGCAAAAAAAAGGGGGAAAGAATACTTAAGAAAACATTGGAAACTCTCTTAGGATTTAGAATCTCTTCCTCATAAAGTTAGATGTTTTCTAAAAGAGGAGTGAGGTCTAAAAGAGAGGTTGTAAATGTTCTCTACTGAGCCTATCAAAAGGAGAAAGAGTTGTAAGAGGGTAGTTGATCTTCGCCCATTGAAAAAAGACCAATAATGGATGTCAGTGGCCTTGAGTGAAGAGGAATCGAGAGTGGATGTATGTCACGATGACCGAACCACTATAAACTCAGTTTGCATTTACTTTATGCTTTTCATTCATATTGCAAACTGATTTACTTATTGACTACGCTTACGAACGTTTTCAAGTTAAACATATTTATGATATTGGTTTTCATTGAACGAGATTTTCAAAACTGACGTTTTTATCGTAAGCACTAATTCACCCCCTCTCTTAGTGTCAGTTTCGATTCTAATAGTATCAAGACTCTTCGATCAGATTGAGGAGGTGAGTACTTAAGTACAAAGTTCACCTAGTTCCTCAAGGACCATGAGATTTTGTCCTAATGGACATTTCCTTATACACCTTATCTCAATTGTATATCCGAGAGGAGGAATCGCACACTATTAGATATGGTGCGGTCCATGATGAGTTTCTTCGACCTATCCATCTCATTCCGGGAATACGTCTTAGAGACCGTAGGTTGCCTTTGGAACAAAATTCTAACTAAGTCGGTATTGTATACTCCATATGAGATATGGAAATGGAAGAAATCCGATCTTAAGGTTGTTGAGATTTGGGATTGCCCTGTCCACATTAAGAGACACAACCCTAACAAGTTGAAATCTAGGATGGAGTAGTGCAAGTTCATGGGATACCCTAAGAAAACTTGTGAGTATTATTTCTATCACCTCGAAGACCAAAAGGTCTTTGTAGCCAAGAGAGTAGTGTTCTTTGAGTAGGAACACATTCTTGGCGAAGATAGTGGGAGCATGATAGAGTTGAGCAAGGCTGGAGAACCTAGCTCAAGCACCACTCTATAGCCCGAGTCTATTCAAGTACCTAACACACAAGTTCCAACTTTACGTAGGTCCAACAAAGTGCCCCATCCCCCTGAGAGATACGTGGGAAATATTAGAGGAGAGGATATTGAAGATATTGATCCTCAAACCTATGAAGAGGCTATTACGAGTATAAACTCTGAGAAGTGACAAGAAGCCATAAATTCCGAGATAGATTCCATGTACTATAACAAGGTTTGGAACCATGTTGATGCACCCAAGGGTATTATACCCATTGGTTGCAAGTGGATCTTCAAGAAGAAGATCAAAGTAGATGGAAAGGTGGAAACCTATAAAGTAAGGCTAGTGGCTAAGGGGTATCGTCAAAGGCAATGTGTTGATTATGATTAAACGTTCTCACCCGTAGTCATACAAAAATCTATCAGAATTATGTTGGCTATTGCAACACACTATAATTAGAGATCAGACAGATAGATGTGAAAACGTATTCCTTAATAACAATATCAAGGAGGAGGTATACATGATACAACTTAAGAGATTCGTGTCCAAGGATAGTCCAGATAAAGTGTGTAGATTTCTTAGGTCCATTTATGGACTAAAGTAAGCTTCCCGAAGTTGGAGCATAAGATTTGATAAGGCTTGTGTGTATAGGAAGGTAAGCGGGATCGCTATCACCTTATTGGTGTCATATGTGGATGACATCTTGATAATTAGGAATGGTGTAGGAATGCTCTCTACAGTAAAGGCTTAGTTATCTCCATGAAGGACTTAGGGTAAGTATCCTATATCTTGGGGATTCAAATCTATAGTGATAGATCCAAGAGGATGCTTGGTTTGTCTCAGTCTAGGTACATAAAAACTATTGTCAAAAGATTTGACATGAAAAATTCCAAGAGAGGTCTTATACCGATGAGACATAGGATATCGTTTTCCAAGAGTATGTCCCCAAAGACTTCTATAGAAAGGACAAACATAGAGAGGATACCCTCTATCTTAGCGATAGGGTCTATCATGTATGCCATGCTATGTACTAGGCCTAATATAGCGAATGCTCTAAGTATCACGAGTAGATATCAGGCGGATCCAAGCTTGGAGCATTGGAAAGAAGTAAAGTGTATCCTTAAGTTCTTAAGAAGTACTAAGGATCTTTTACTAGTATGTGGGGGTAGTAGCCTCAAGGTTGAGGGCTACACAGAACCAAGTTTCCAATCCGACATCAATGATAGTAAGTTTAATTCAGGGTATGTGTTCACCATGAATGTAGGAACAATACGCTTGAAGAGTTCCAAGTAGGATACTACTGCTGACTCGACCACAAAGGCAGAGTACATTACTACGGTAAAGGCAGAAAAGGAGGAAGTCTAGATGAAGAAGTTCATCATAGATCTGGGAGTCATGTCAGGCAACAAGGAGCCGATTCCCTTATATTGCAATAACAACGAGGCGATTGCTCAAGCGAAGGAACCTAGTCTAATAAGAAGTTTAAGCACATTCTAAGGAGATTCCACCAAATCAGAGATATCATGGCCCGAGGAGATATAGTAGTGGAAAGAGTTCTATCCAAAGATAATATCACGGATCCACTAACAAAGCTATTGTCTTAGAATGTCTTTGAGCATCACAAGTGTTTGATGAGGATCAAACACATAGGTAATTGACTTTAAGTCAAATAGAAAATTACTAGTCATAGGTGCCCTGCAAGCCAATCACGTGAGTGATGACACGTATGACATGATACACACTTCTTTTGCTTATTATATTATTTAGTATTTTATCACTTTATATTGCTAGTTGTATGAATATATATTGTGATGTCCATGGATATGTGTAATAAGAATCGGATCATGATGAGTTCACGATAATGAGACCGATTTGCCTTTAAAACATAAACCCTAAAAAATTCCAGTCATAAGTTACTCGAGAGAGACATCGAGATAACCAAATAGACTAGTGTACTATATATCCGTCCATATGATAGAGACATATGGTCTCATAACTGCTCGTGTGGGGACACTAGGGATACAATGTAGGTGCTCATTGAAGAATGAGTTCACTGATTGATTCGCTAATAGAATGCTAGATGGTTAGATAATGATTCCCTAGTCCCTATGGTATATTTGATCATTAGATTTAAGACACCAAGGATGTCCTGTATGAGTACTCCACTCTTTGATACTATACTTATAGGCCTGAAAGTTTTAGATCCAGCACAATCAGTCATCGGGAGTGGTAGCCAACATTACAAGGGCTATTAAGTATTAATAGAGGATTATCCGCTTTTAGTGTCATGAGAGGAATATCCTATGTATTTTTGCTTAGCTAAATCTCTGGCTAGGGTTATTCATATTGAGAGAGAAATAGTTCTCCGAGAGAATCCGATTAGAGCAAGACTTGAGTAGAAACTATATGAGACTGATAGCACTATACACGGTATATAGTCTTTTGGATATTAGATGGATAAGGGACTATAAATACATGGTAATTGAGAACAGACAAGTCTAATGGATTGAATTCTCTTGTATCATTTAGGGACTATGGCGTAGTTGCCTACTACGTCCGCAATCGATAAGTCGAATGAATTATTATGGAGATAATAATTCACTAAACCAGAAGGAGTTCTGATAAGTATGACTTATGGCCAACTCGATATTGGGCCCAAAGGGTCATACATATATAGTAGGTGTTACGACGAGTAGAGGTTCATATTTGAGATATCCGCCGGAGCCCCTATTTTATTGGATATTCAATAAATCCCTGAATTAATTGATCCTATGAATGAGATCCAATTAGAGCCAATAAGATATTATTGGGTAGAGATCCACTAATCTAAGAGGCTTGGATAGTTAGATGGAGATCTAGTTCCCAATATGGTAGGATCCATTAGGGTTAAGTTGGTAGGGGGCCTTTATAAATAGAAAAGAACCAAAGGGCTATAAGCTAGGCTTTTTGGGTGCTACCTCCTATTCTCTTCTCTCTCTCTCTCTCTCTCCTCCTTATACTATAGCCTCTATTTGGGGTTTGTGGACAATAAGAAGAGGTTGTCCCTTCTTGATTGCATGGTGCGCGTGATAAGAAGAGATTTGGGCAACGATTTGAGGAGCATCTTTACAGCCCCTACCATGTGGATTATCGGTAGAGAGGAGGATAGTTGACATCCTTCATTCTCTCCCATAGATCTATAGGTTTTCAGAGATATACGATCTCCCTAGGTAGCACATCTTTTTTATGCATGTAGTTTTTGGTTTTATAATTTTTTGCACATCAACTTTTGCATGATGATAAAACCTTCTTTTCTATGGGAAATTCTGAGATTTTGTTTTTAGTTCTTTCGCTGGAGTGTGATGTCACCCTAGATTTCCCAACACTTTATTAGTAAGAATTATATTTAAAGATTTGTTAACTTCTTTTGTTAAAGGACCCACATTATATGTTTCCTTTGAAAATAAATATATTTTTTTGATAGATATGGATATTTTACTTATAAATATTCATTTAAAAAGTATGACTTGTATAAATTAGTTTGGGTTCCTAAAGGAACCATAAATGACTTAATGTTATAAGATAAGATGGGTAGATCTGACCAGGAGGGACCCAAAGTCAAATAGGTATATAAAGCAAACCCACGTTTCTTGTAGAAATATTTACAATCAAAAGCTAGGAGCAAAAATGATATTTTGATAATGGATACTCCAGACATGATGAGATTCAAAACACTTCATAAAGCTCACTAGCTGAAACGACTAAAATTAAAATTATCGGTAATAAATCTTTTGATTAAAGATGGTTTATGGTTATACAATCTATTGTTCTTGATGATTTTTATGATAAAACTTATTTTTTGGTTTTAAATGATGATGCATGAATTAATTCAATTACATAAATTGAAACCTAAAAAAAGGGAATGCATTTTTTTCTTGAAAATATCTCTATCCCTAAAGCTTATCGAGTTTTTTAATAAGAGATTAATGAATTTATGTATATTTCTTTTTTATGAATTTGAATGAGTGTTATCCAAATCTTTCACTTGATACTTGAGATTTTTTTTATTAATCAAGATCTTTGATCTCCTATATTTATTTTTGCTATTTGATTTATCCAAATAAATCATAATTTTTCTCTTGAATTTTTGATATTTATAACTTGAGATTTATTCAATATGAATCAAGATCTTTTATTCACCTATGTCTCTTTTTGCTATTTACTAAAGATAATATATTTTTTTGATTTCTCAGAATTTATGACTTAAGATTTTCTTTAAAGATTATTTACTATTCGATCTCCTAAGATTCTTTTTGTTATTTACTAAAGAAGAGATTTTTCAAAATGAATCATATCTTTTGGTATTCATGACATGATCTTTCATGATATTTGATATTAATATCTTTCATATAATGATTTTCATTTGACTCACTTGTATTCATGAATTGTTTACCTCATCGTCAAATTGATTTTTCTTGATATCTTTCAAGTGATGATTTGAACATTGATGTAAAGGAAAATGAATTGCACCATTATATCCTTCCCTTCTTTTTTATAATGACAAAGGGGAAGAGAAAATTGCTAGCTTTCATATCTCAAAAGAAAAGCAAAAATTACTAGATCACGAAAAGCAAAGTTTACTAGCTTGCACATCTCAAAAACTTATAAACTTGCACATCTAAAAAGAAGCAAGAATTGCTAGCTTACACAACTTAAGAGAAGTAAAATTTGCTAGCTTGTACATCTCAAGAAGCAAACACTTACAAACTTGCACATATAAAAAGAAGCAAGAATTGCTAGCTTGCACATAGCAAAAATTGCTACATTGCACATCTAAAAAAATTACTAGCTTACATGTTTTAAAAACTTGGTTGTTGCACTTTTCTCCTTTTTATTGATGAGAAAGGGGGAGAAATAATGATGTATTAAAAATGTTAAATGTTATGGTATCTTGATGATTTTATATTTTGAAATTATGCATGATAATTTGAATGTTTTGGTATCATGCATGTTATGCCTAAAGTAATGATGATTTTATATTTTGAATTTATGCATGATGATAATGATGATGATGCAAGTAATATTTATGTTAATATAATGTCTTGCATATGATCATGATTAAAATTGTTCCAACTTGAATTCTAAAGGTTATTATTTTTTTAAATCTAACTTTATTTCAATATGACTTATGGATATAGGGAGTTTAGTTAAAACTCCATCATCAATTAGTTATTATCATAAAAAAGGGGGATATTGTTCAATCTTGGATTTTGATGATGAAATCAATTGATGAAGTTATGATCTAATCAGCGTTTGAGTGACGTAAGACTAACTTCGATCATAGAAAGACAAATCAATTAAAGTAGAAGAAAAGACGTTGGGCCGAAGTGAAACATGTCAAAAGATTGGACATCGGGCTGGAGAACCGATCAACGTCCCGGCAGAAGAACTTCATGTCATGACTTCGAGCATCAGGCCAAAAGGATCAGATATTGAACTAAGAAGATCGGATGTTACAAGAGGTCAATATGCCAATGGATCGAGCAATATGCCGAAAGAGAAGGCAATGCATGATAGGATCAAACAAAGGGATGGATGAACCAATGATATACCAGACAACATAGGATTCATGCTTATAATCATGTGTCTAGATTGAAATAGTTTATGACTTAATTGAGTTAGTTTTAGGTGTAACCATGCTAACTCAATTAAGAGCCCATTTGTCATGGATAAAACTATAAACGGGGTGTTTGATGCAATGCTTATATATGTCCGTGTCTTTTGATTTGTTCATGCTTTGCATAACATATAAAGGGACAATCAAAGGCTTAATAGTCTCATTTTACTTAGGCTTGGTGGTTGTTTTAGGCTTGTAAATAAAGATTGTGTCATGTGGACACTTGTGGAAGAGTTCGATCTGTAGTGGACCATTTTGGACAATTTGTTATGTAATTGTTTAGAGCTTGCAAAGTCTGTTTGTAATTTGTATTGGCTATGAAGTGTTTTCTAAAATGATTGGTTGTGGATCCTGAGTGAGGTGCTTTCTCTAACCCGTTTCTCTTCTATAGGTCGTAAGGGACTATGGGAGATTTCGGGGAAGCTGACATTTGCGGACGGACATACAAGGGTGCCGCACGACTTAGGCAAAACCAGCTAAGTCCGTGACAGATGGTATCAGAGTGGGATAAGCATTCATAGAAACACTCAGCATGCAAACGTGGGGGACCTAGCGGGGCTGTATTGAGAGCAGCGAGCACGCGCGACCATTTGTAGGAAAACTGGCATGGAGATGTAAGTAAAAGGAGTCGTTTAGAGGAGCAGGCATTTGAGATTGACAATAAGAGGAATGGCCAACCCTTCACACTAGAGGTATCACGAGGATGAGCAAGCTTGGAAGAATGTAGAGCGCACAAAAGTTGGGATGGTTGAGTTCGAGCTACGACTCGATGCTAACAACCATACTTGATGGTGCTCAAGACAAGCGAGGAGCTTGGTAAATGATGAGACCATGCAAAGGTGGAATGGGTTGTTCAATGACCAAAAGAGTTATGCAAAGCTCACAGAGGTGAGGAGAATTGCTAACTCAAAGAATTTAGTACTCATGCAAGGGCTTATATGCGAACGATGGAATGTTCGTAGCCATCCTAAGGCGACTGAAACTTAGCACTATAGAGTATTGAAACTTTCTCTTTGGTATGAGAAGGATACGTCCGCAAGGAGGCTAAAGTGTGCAGTGAGTTCAGCATGTTGCTAGGCCTTGAGGGTCGTAGCGGGAGCTGTATTGACGAGGAGTTGCAATCTAGCAAGTGCGTTTACGAGTGCAAAACAATGCACAATTTGTTCAACATGATGTAGTAGTCCAAGGGGATGGTGGTCTCCAAAAACTTCCAGAGGGAAGGAAGCAAAGAGAGAAGTTGCTCCAATAGGGCAGATATTTAGGAGGGATAAGTTCCAGTTCTCTAGAGAGAGAATCATGTGCAATGAATCACACATGTTAAGGAGTACCTAAAAAACAATTCCATAAAGCTCAATGGACTGAGCGAGAAGCAAGGAGTCATCGAATGATCTCGCTTGAGATAATGTATTGGGGGGATACATTACGAGATCACGAGATCAAGTGGGGGAGCGATCTGAGGCAACATAAAATGAAGGTACACTTAGAGTCGATATGAAGATCGAAATCAACGAAGGGCTGACTCGTGGAATGGTGGGCGTGAGGGCCACCATCAACTCAATGCAAAATAAGGAGCAGAGCAACTTGGGTGTAACTTGGCAAAATACCCAAGCTGCATGAAGGGAGCCAATATAGAAGATAGAATATGGAGCAGAGGCACAAAGCTTTCCTTAGATAGAGGTCAAGGACATTAACCCTTGCAAAGGCAAGAGTGGGATCATGTCGTTCCATGGATCCCTTATTCTGATGGAGTGAGCTCATCTGGGTATGGTGCCAAAGACGAAGGAAGCTTTGAGGCACATACACCTTACCTCAGAGAAGCATTTGATGGAAGAACTAAGACGACTCAACTTGCAGTGGTGAAGTTGGGTTCAGAAGGCCTTAGCACAGGGCAAGAGGATGCTGAGGTGGGTATTCTTGAAGAATATACCACAGTACTACTATTCAAGTTGCTAAGAAGGGGGCAGTGCATAGCAGAGATTATGCTGGTAGGGGCAGAGGCCTAGGATCCAGACAATGGTGCACCAATTTCAGTAAAGTTAGTGGACTTCGGGAGCTACTAGGCGATAGACTATCCTAGAGTGGTGCTTTGTCTAGGTGTGACTTGAGAGTGGATGGACGAAGGTCAATTGCCAAAAGAGGAACATAATCGAAAGTGGAAGAGGCCCTACGATGTGTTGGTAGAGGCCACATATGGAGGGATCACAATCCGAGTTCATCCCATAAGGATCAGAATGCAATAAAGATGTCACTAGGAGGCAATATGGTGCAGCGGATCGTGGTGGAATAGTTCGTGGCAATACGATGCATATGAATTATCCTATGAGGGACTACATCATATGGAGGTATGAACGGGAGCTATTGGGAGCTCTACTTTAGTGAACAACATGACGATAAGAAGGGCTATGGATTCAAGGAGTGAAAACCATCGTACCGCATGTTGGGAAATCTTAGGGGCAACATCACATGCGCAATAGAAGAATAAAAAAACAAAATCTCTAATTTCCCAAAGATTTGTTCATCGTTATGCGAAGATTGGTGCGCAAAATCCGCAATACAGAAAACTGCATATAGTAAAGATTGTGTTACATAGGGAGATCGTATATCCTTGTTTCCCTACAGATCTCTAGGAGAGGGTGAAGGAGGTCAAGCACCCTCCTCTCTAGTAGTGATCCAAATAGCAGGGCTGCGACAATGCTCCTCAAAACTCCAGGCCTACTCTGAGGTGGAGAGGGGGAGGAGAATAGGAGAGACAAGCAAAGGCTCTAGCCTATGAACCACTAAATCCCTCCTATTTATAGAGGTCCCTTATCAAACCCTAATGGATCCTCCCCTATTGGGTATTGGATCTGCATCCAATTACCTAAGCCTCTTAGATTAGTAGATCTCTATCCAATAATCTATCATGTTCTTTTATTGGATCTCATCTATAGGATCCAATAATTCATGGGCTTATTGGATATCCAATAAGACAAGTGCTCCAGCTAATATCTCATATCCGAACCTCTCCTCATCGCAACCCTTACCATATGTATGTGACCCTCTAGGCCTAATATCGAGTTGGCCGTGAGTCATACTTGTCAGAACTCCTTCTGGCTCAATGAATTATTATCTCCATAATAATTCACTCAACTCATCGATTATGGAACATACTAGGCCACTACGCCACAATCGCCACACGATACAGGAGAATCCAATCCATTAGACCTATCTGTCCTCAGTTACCATGTACATATAGTCCATAATCTATCTAATATTCTAGAGACCGTATACCGGGCATAGTGCTATTAGACCCATATGGTTTCTACTCGAGTCTCGTTCAAATCGGATTCTCCCAAAGAACTCTTTCTCTCTCAATTCGAATGACCCTAGCCAGAGATTTGTCTGAGCAAGAACATATGAGATATTCCTCTCATGACATCGAGAGTGGATGATCCTCTATCGACATTCAATAGCCCTCATAAGGTTGACTACCACTCTTGATGACCGGTTGTATTAGATCTAGGACGTCCAAACCTATAAGTCTAGTATCAAAGAGTGGAGCACTCATACAGGATATCCTTAGTGTCTCAAGTCTAAGGACCAGATACACCATTGGGACTACGGAATCACTGTCTAATAATAAGGCATCATCAACCATCCAGCATTCCATAAGTGGATCAATTAGTGAACTCATTCTCCAATGAGCACCTGTGTTGTATCTCTAGTGTCCCCACATGAGCAACTATGAGACCAACTACATCCATCATATGGATGGGTATACAGCACACCAGTCTATCCGGTTATCTCGATGTCCCTCTCGAGTAACCTATGACCGAGATTATTTAGGATCTATGTTTAAAGGAAAATCGGTCTCATTATCGTGATCTCATCACGATTCGATTCCCAGATCCAAGAACATCACAATATATATATATATATATATATATATATATATATATATATATATATATATATATATATATATTGTCAATATAAAGTGATAAATGCTAAAATATAATAAGCAAAAAGATTGCGTATCAAGTTACATATGTCATCACTCACGTGATTGGCTTGCAGGGCACAGATTACTAGCAATCTCCCACTTGACCTAAAGCCAATAACCTGTGTGTCTGATCCCCATTAGGCTCTTTTGATGCTCAAAGACAATATGAGACAATGGCTTTGTTAGTGGATTTGTAATGTTATCTTCGGATGAAACTCTTTCCACTACTACATCTCCTCGGGTCATGATCTCTTTAATAAGTTGAAACCTCCTCAGAACACTTCTAATGAGACCTAAGTTCCCTTATTTGAGTAATCACCCCGTAGTTATCGCAAAATAAGGGAATCAACTCCTTGCTGCCTAGCATGACTCCTAGATCTATGATGAACTTCTTCATCTAGACTCCTTTTACTACCTTTGTTGTAGCAATGCACTATGCCTCTATGGTCGAGTCAACAGTAGTATCTTGCTTAGAACTCTTCCAACATACTGCTCCTTCATTCAAGGTGTACACATACCCCGAATTCAACTTGCTATCATCGATATCGGACTGAAAACTCAAGTCTGTATAGCCTTTAACCTTGAGGCTACTATCTCCATATACTAGTAAAAGATCCTTAGACTTTCTCAACTTAAGGATACACTTTACTATTTTCCAGTGCTCCAAGCTTGGATCCGCTTGATACTTGATCATGACAATCAGAGTATGCACTATATCAGGCCTAGTATATAGCATGACATATATGATAGACCCTATTGCTGAGGCATAGGGTATCCTATCTATGTTTACCCTTTCTTCAAGAGTCTTTGGGGACATACTCTTAAAAAGCAATATCCCATGTCTCATCGGTATGAGACATTTCTTCGAATTTTTCATGCCAAACATTTTGACAATGGTGTCTATGTACTTGGACTAGGACAAGCCAAACATCCTCTTAGATTTATCTCTATAGATCTGAATCCCCAAGATATAGGATGCTTCCCCTAAGTCCATCATAAAGAAATGCCTAGATAACCAAGACTTTACTGTGGATAGCATTCCTACATCATTCCCAATGATTAGGATGTCATCCACATATAACACAAAAAAGGTGATAGCGCTCCCACTTACCTTCTTGTACATACAAGGCTCATTTTTGTTCTTAATGAAGTTATAAGATCTGATTGCCTTATCAAATCTTATGTTCCAACTTTGGAAAGTTTGCTTTAATCCATAAATGGATCTAAGCAAGCTGCACACCTTATCTGGGCAGTCCTTGGACACGAATCCCTAGGGTTATATCATATATACCTCCTCCTCGAGGTTCCCATTGAGGAATGTGATTTTCACATCCATCTGCCAGATCTCATAATCATAGTGTGCTGTAATAGCCAATAGAATTCGGATGGATTTTAGCATTGCTATGGGTGAGAAGGTTTCATCATAGTTAACACCTTGCCTTTGACGATACCCCTTAGCTACTAGCCTTGCTTTGTAGGACTCTATCTTTTCATCTACTCCGATCTTTTTTTTAAAGATCCAGTTGCAACCGATGGGTACAATACCCTCGGACGCATCAACTAGGTTCCAAACCTCGTTGGAGTACATGAAATCCATCTCAGAATTCATGGCTTCTTACCACTTCCCGGAGTCTATACTCATAATAGCCTCCTCGTAGGTTTGAGAATCAATATCCTTAACATACTCTCCTCTAATATATCCCACATATCTCTTAGGAGGATGGGATACTCTACCAGACCTATGAAAAGTTGGAACTTGTGTGTTAGGTACTTGAATAGACTCAGGCTATAGAGTGGTGCTTGAGATAGGTTCTCTAACCTCACTCAACTCTATCATGCTCCCACTGTCTTTGCCAAGAATATGTTCCTTCTCAAGAAACATCGCTTTGTTAGCTACAAAGATCTTTTGGTCCTCGAGAGGATAGAAATAATACCCACAAGTTTCCTTAGGGTGTCCCACAACCTTAAGATCGAGCTTCTTCCCTTTGTTGAATCTCGGATTTTGATGATGAAATCAATTGAAGGGTTAATTGATTTAATCCATATTATTTGAGTTAAGTATGCAGGATTAACTATGATAGCCTGAAAACATAAAGCAAGGATACTGTAGTCAAGTTTGATGGGTGTTTAAGAGTCCAAAGATTCGTCGAAGATGTTATTGGAGCCAACTGAGAAGAAATCGGGGACTTGTCAGAGTTTTCGGAAGTCCGCTGAAGAAATTGTCGAAGGTTCACGGAGATCACCGAGAAGGCTCGGCTATCCACTGAACTCGCCACAAGACCGGGAGTCTGCTGGGAGTCCGCCGGAAGAAATCCGAGGGTGTATCGAAAGTCTGTCGAAAGATCGCCGGAAAGCTCGCCGGAACGAGACTTGACGTTTGCCATTTCAACACTTACTTAGGACTATTTTTTCAGTTACATAATTTGCATGTAATTAGGGTTAGGGATTAAGGGATAATCCTATATTTTGGTTAGGGGCCAACTAGGCCCGAATATGACTTGGTTTGGGTCGGATTTGAAGCCAAACCAATGAACCGTAAGGTCGGGCGGTGGCACCGCCCAGCACCCGAGAGTTCGGCGGTGGCACCGCCCAGAAACTGAGAGTTCCAGCAGTTGCACCGCCAGAACACTGTCAATGTGGAAATTGATAGGCGGTAGCACCGCCACCGACAGGCAGTAGCACCGCCACCGACAGGTGATGGCATTGCCAATCACCGGTCAATATGACATTGACCGGAGGTGGCACCACCACTAATAGGCAGTGGCACCATGTTAGGACCCTTTTTCTGAGCTTTTGAATAATGTTTATTGAGTCTGTTTAGTCCAGTTGTTTATTGAGTCGGTTTGGTACAGTTAGAGTCAAGTAGAGGTTTATTTAATATTTATTTATTATTAGAGTTCAAGTCCTAATGGACTCTGGGTGGAACTCAATAAATAGGGATGTAACTGCTTCTTTTTAGTTATCTATGAAAAATATTATTCTGTCTTTTGACAAACCTTAGGAGGCCGATCCCCTCGAAGCGATCAAGGAGGGCCGATCCCCTCGAAGCGATCAAGAAGGCCGATCCCCTCGAAGTGATCATCCCCTTTCTCTTCTTCTTTTTTACGATAAGACTTAGGGTCTTATTATTTGGTATCAGAGCGATGATAAGACTTTAAGGTCTTATCATTTGGTATCAGAGCAGCGATCCTCAGCGTTCTCACTGTAGTTCGTCATCTAAAAAAAAAAATAAAAATTTGTGAGTGCGAAGCCAGTAGCTACGCACGCTATTCATTCTCAACCAAGAAGGAACATTTGCTTCCCAGCGTCGACCACCCTTGCTTTCCTTCTCCTCCACCGCTGGCGCTGCTTCCTGGTCAGCGACCACCACCGCCGCTGTCGCTATGCCCCAGCCAGCAACCTCGCCTCCTCGCTGCCCGCATCTCACTCGAGCGAGAAGGGCTACGACTACCGTTTCCCAGCCAGCAAACCACCCATTGCCACTTCTACCATCGGCGACACTGCCCTAGCCACACCGCCATCGCTGCCTTCCCTTAGTTGCAGCTTCGGCCGTGCGATCTGTCGACATCGCTATTTCTATGGTGCGATAGAAACAGAGCAGCCGCCGGTCCCTCTGCTGCCGCAGGCGTTGGTTGCCTCTACTGCCACCACTATTTCTCAGCCACTTCAATGCCACCCTCTCCTTCATTGCCGAGCCACCACTGCTGCCAGCCACCGTGTGACGATCGCCGCATGCCTCCCAACAGCCGATCCTCCTTGCTCTGCATCCGTAGTGCCAAAAATAGGGCAACTCACCGGTTGCCCTTGTTCCCAATCGTGACACCGCCGACTCCTCCTTCTCCACCGCTACTGCTGCTTCTCGGCTACACGATCGCAGCTGCAGCCGCCGGTTGCCGCAGCCCTCATTGCAACGGTTGCAGAAACAGAGCTTCCTCTGTTGCTGCAGCCCCCGTCGATCCTGGCCGTGACCCTCGCTGCCTCCTTCTCCACCACCAACGCTGCGCTCCGGCCAGCGACCACCGCTGCTGCCAACCACCACAGCCTTCTCCTCAATCGCTCGTGATCCTTCTGGCCAACTCCTTCGGTGGTGCGACAAAAATAGAGTATGCAGCAACCACCACGCAGCAACAAAAATAGTGGTACCCTCTACTGTCGCAGCCGCCGATTGTAACCACCGTCGTCACTCCCGGCCAATGACCAACCCCTCATTCTGCAGCAGCCACCCTCCAACAACGAACGCAGCAACAACAGCAAGTACGCTGCCTTGCCTCAACCCCAACAGCGCACGCAACACCGATTCCTCTTCTCAACCTTAGCCGCATCAACGCCGCCTCCCCCTTGCTTAGCATATTCCCCACAACCACAGGTTGCCATCACCATAGGTTGCCATCACCGCAGCCTCAACCCCATTGCTCGGCGATCACCCCTTGGGTCGCAACAGCTGCAACCACATCAATGCAGTCGCCTTCCAACCCCGGCGCTCTCACCTCACGCAGCGATAGAAATAGGGTAGCTACTCTTCCTCCAATGTAGCGACCACAGCACTGCCCTTGGCATCCACCTCCTCGGCAACTTCGCATCGATAGTGTTGATGCCCTTGACCGACACCAAAAATAGGAGTTGAGATTATAGATTTGCAGTCTTATGCAATGGCCACATATAACTCGGTGAAAGCACAAATGGAAGCATTGGAAATCAGAATTGAGAACCAACTGTAAGAAACACTTAATGATTTCAAAATAAGCCTACTGGAGAGCCTCAGCAAATTTCAACAAAATGGGGGCTCAAGTTCTACGTTGCACAGATATGAAAATACAGAAAAAGGGCCCCAAGATTTTGACACAAATTACTCACACATGAAGATGGAATTTCTGAGATGGAAAGAAGGAGATCCGACCAATTGGATCTCTAAGGCAGAATTTTTTTTCCATTTTTAGAGAACCCCAGAAGAATCCAAGGTAGAAGTGGCCTCAATCCAGCTCAAGGGAGATGCACTCCAGTGGTACGATTGGTATGAAACTTCCCACGGAGTTCCTTCGTGGGAGTAGTTCAAAAGAGGGCTTCTTGTTCGCTTTGGCCCATCCGAATATGAGAATGTTGATTGCCAGCTCACCAAAATTCGTCAAACTTCTACAGTGTTAGAATATCAGAGTAGGTTTGAAAGATTGTCAAATCAAGCTAGAGATTGGTCGGACCAACAACTTCTGGATACATTTATTGAAGGGCTTATTCCAGAGATCCAGTATAAAGTTAAGGCTCGTCAACCCCGCACTATGATAGCTGCGATCTCATTTGCAAATCTACATGAGAAAAAAATTAGCAAGGAAAGATCAGCAAGGGGTTTGTACTATGATGAAAAATGGAGTATGGAGTACCGATGTAAACAAGGGCACCTTCTGATGATTGAACCAATTGGAGAGGAGCCAAAAGCTAAAAATGTGGACTTCGATCATGAAGGTATAAATTTTAATGAAGATGTTGAACCTACCGTACATACAATGCATATATTAGCCGACTACTCTAACCCGTAAATTATGAAAGTTGTCGGAACTCTTAAGCATCAACCTATTATAGTTTTGATTGATACTGGTAGCACTAACAATTTTATGGATAGTGAGATTGTTGACCGATTGGCCCACCACATTAAAGACTATGACAGATTCGAAGTAAAGATCGTTGATGGACGGATTTTCACTTGTGATTGCAACGGTTCAAAGATAAAATTGATTATACAGGGCTAGAAGTTTCATGCAACGATTACTACACTGAAAGACCAACCTGTTGCTTACACTATCAAAAAGTGGAGACCATACTTACTTGATCAACGGGTTGTGATGCGTTGCAGATAGTCTATGGCTAAAGTGCTGAAAGAGAAGCTCCCAGAGATTGATGCTACTCAACCTTGAGAACAAGGCTGATTTGAAGAGGGAGGAACTGTTAGGACCCTTTTTCTGAGCTTTTGAATAATGTTTATTAAGTCTGTTTAGTCCAGTTGTTTATTGAGTCGGTTTGGTTTAGTTAGAGTCAAGTAGATGTTTATTTAATATTTATTTATTATTAGAGTTCAAGTCCTGATGGACTCTGGGTGGAACTCTATAAATAGGGATGTAACTGCTTCTTTTCAGTTATCTATGAAAAATATTATTCTGTCTTTTGACAAACCCTAGGAGGCCGATCCCCTCAAAGCGATCAAGGAGGGCCGATTCCCTTGAAGTGATCAAGGAGGCCAATCCTCTCGAAGTGATCATCCCCTTTCTCTTCTTCTCTTTTACCATAAGACTTAGAGTCTTATCATTTGGTATCAGAGCGATGATAAGACTTTAGGGTCTTATCACACCGCCACTGACAGGCGGTGGCACCGCCAGCCTTGGAAACCCAAGTAAATTCAAAATTTGGAGCCCAAATTTGAATTCTCTTAGGGCCTATAAATACCCCTCCATTCTCAGCAGAGAATACAACTCTTGAGAAGAACTAGATTGAGATAAAAGCCTTAGCAAAGTCTTTAGCAAGTTTTGTTTTCAATTGCTTGAGTATTCACCTCCTTCTTTCTCGTTGAAAATTTGTAAGAGTGTTAACCTATTAGGACTCTAGCTAGGAGAGTCCTAATTGAGAGGGACATTCATATAAAACCTACCTAAGACGACCCCTATTAAAGAGATGAAGAGGCCGGCTAGGGTTAGGAGGTTGTTTCTTAGAGAAGAATTAGGAGTTGTAAAGGAATAGGAGTCTTGAGTAGGAGTCCTAATAGGAGTTGGTTAGAAGTAAGACTAAAAAACAACTTGTGCACAAGTGAGGTTATAATCCTCTAAAGTGTTTTTCATCCACACAACTTGTGCACAATATGCACTAGTTGCAATGTACTTAGCTTTGGTTGTAGATAGTGCAAGTGAGTTTTGTTTTTTGGAAGACTAAAAAACAAGTGCGTGTCCTAAAAATTAAAATGTTCCGGATGTACTTTTTCTATCTAATCTACATCCAACAAAATCCGCATCAGCATATGCAATTAGTTCAAAGTTCTCAAATTTTGGATATCATAATCCTAGATTAGTGGTACCTTTAAGATATTTAAGAATTCTCTTAACTACTTTAAGATGAGATATCTTAGGATTAGATTGAAACCTAGCACAAAGACCTACACAAAATATGATATCCAGTCTAGTTGTGATGAGGTATAATAAACTTCCTATCATACCCCTATAAGATTTTTTATCAAAGCTTTCTCCACTTTGATCAATGTCTAACTTAGTGGAGGTACTCATGTGAGTATTGATAGCCTTTGAGCTATCCATATTAAACATTTTTAGCAAATCTAAAGCATATTTTGTTTGACTAAGAAAAATACCATTACTTAGTTATTTGATTTATAAGCCTAAAAAGAAAGTTAATTCTCACATCAAACTCATTTCAAATTCAAGACTCTTACTTTTAGCAAATGATTCACATACAAATTCATTTGTGGAACCGAAAATAATATCATTAACACAAATTTGAATAATAAAAAAATTATTTTTAAATTTTTTTATAAATAACGTAATATAGATATTGTCTTTAGAGAAATTATTTTCGATAAGAAATGAGCTTAGTCTCTCGTACCAAGCCCTTGGGGCTTGTTTCTATCCATATAGAGCTTTAGTCAATTTAAACACATGATTAGGGAGATTATCATTCTCAAATTTGGGAAGTTGCTCAACATAAACTTCTTCGGAAATAAAGCCATTAAGAAAAGCGCTTTTAACATCCATTTGAAACAACCTAAAATTATTACTACTAGCATAGGCAAGGAGCATCCTTATGGCTTCGAATCGTGCCACAGGAGTGAAAGTTTCTTCATAATCAATACCTTCTTCTTGGTTCAAACCCTTGACCACTAATCTTGCCTTGCTTCTAACCATGATATGAAATTCATCTTGTTTGTTTCTAAAGACCCATTTAGTACCAATAACTAAAAGGTCATTTGGCCTTAGAACAAGCTTCCATACCTCATTTCTCTTAAATTGATTCAACTCTTCTTGTATTGCGATAACCCATGAATCAACTTTTATGGCTTCATCAATGCATTTAGGTTCAATTTGAGAGAGAAAAGTGGCATTGGCACAAAAATTCTTAGGAGAAGAATGAGTTTGAACTCCTTTTGATGTGTCTCCTATAATTAGCTCCTTAGGATGAGCATCTACATATTTCCATTCCTTCGGTAAATAAGGTTCGGAAAAAGATGCATCCAAGTTGCTAGATGGAGAAAGGGATTCATTTAAATTCAAAGTATCAAAATTAAGATCATCAACAAAATCATTTTTCTTAACTTCAAAATTTTCATTAAAAAAAACACAAATATATTCTTCTATAACTAAAGTTTTTTTATTAAAGATTCGAAAAGCCTTTGAAATAGAAGAATAACCAAGTAAATTTCCCTCATCGAATTTTGCATCAAACATTCCTAAGGTATCTTTTTTCATTCAAAATAAAACATTTACACTCGAAAACTTTAAAGTATGAAACATTGGGCTTTTTGTTGTTCCACAACTTATAAGGAATTTTGAAAAGTAATGGTCTTACTAGAACCCTATTCATAATAAAGCATGTTGTATTTATGGCTTTGGCCCAAAAATACTTGGATAGGCTATGTTCGTTTAACATAGTTCTAGTCATTTCTTGTAAGTTTCTATTCTTTCTTTCTACTACTTCATTTTGTTGAGGATTTCTTGGAGTAGAGAAGTTGTGGTTATATCCATTAGATTCACAAAATTCTTGGAAATCATGGTTTTGAAATTCTCCACCATGATCATTTCGAATTGATGAAATCATAAAACATTTTTCATTTTGAACAAGTTTATAAAACTTAGAGAAATACCTAAAGCAATCATTTTTGTGTGCTAAGAAGTAAGTCCAAGTATATTTACTATAGTCGTCAACAATAATAAAGGCGTATTTGCTACCTCCTAGGCTTGATGTAGCAATTGGTCCAAACAAGTCCATATAGATCAATTGTAATGGTCTAGAGGTACTTATTTGATTCTTTGGTTTGAAACTACCTTTTATTTGTTTTCCTAGTTGATATGCATCATACACATTATCTTTAACGAACTTAATGTGAGGAATTCCTTTTACATGTTCTTTAGATGAGATTTGAAAGATTAGTTTCATGCGAGCATGACCTAATCTCCTATGCCAAAGCCAAACATTATCATTCAAAATTGAAAAACATAATTCATTGCAAAGATCATTAATGTCAATAGTGTATACATTATTTTGTTTTAGTGCAATCTTATATTTATTTTTGTATGGTTCTTTAATAATGCAAGCATTAGATTCAAATATAACGATATATCTTTTATCATATAATTGACTAATACTCGAAAGATTATACTTTAAACCATCAACTAATAATACATCTTCAATAAGAAGGTTGGATTTATTACCTATGGTTCCTTTGCCAATGATTTTACCCTTGTTATCTCCGAATGTGACATATCCTTCATCTAGGCTAGTGAGCTTAGAGAAATAAAATGGATCTCCGGTCATATGCCTTGAGCATTCACTATCAAGGTACCATATCTTGCTTCGAGCTTGTGATGGTATATTTTTCTACAAAAAGAGATGATTTTTAGGTACCCATTTGAACTTGGGTGCCTCAAAAATTGATCTACATAGCTTATTATATTGCATTGAGTTATTTGAGGTTCTTTTACGAACCCAAATCAATTTATGTGGACTATTTTTTTAATGGACAATAATAAGCTACATGCCTATATTTGTAACAAAAGTTACATTTGTTTCGGGATGAAACATGCAAAGTAGGGCCTTTCACAAAGGTGGTCGGATTTTAGTGAGAGCTACTCACAAATCCGATTCTACCTCTCTTATGAACGTGACCCTTATTGGCAAGGATCATATTCAAGGACTTGCTACCAGCCTCAAATTTTTTCAATGTTTCTTTTTGTAGCAAGTTTTCCTTTTGAAGTATTTCTAGTTCATCACATTTCGTACATAGAGCTCAACTATCATTGTGCTCAACTTTTAATCTATCGAAATCACTAACAAGAGAAGTATGCTCTTTTTTTAACAATTTATATATTTTACTAATTAATTTATATTCATTAAATAAATCATGAAAAGCATTTAATAGTTCATCAAAAGATAAATTTGCATCAAATGAACTACTCACCTCATCTCCAATGGCCATTAGTGCATAGTGAGCAACTTGCTCGGTGTTGGTTGGCTCCTCTTCTTCGGATGCACTTGAGTCGTCACATGTTGCTTTCAAAGCCTTCTTCTTCTTTGGTTGCCTAGTTTTAGCTAGGGAACATTTGCTCTTGTAATGTCCTAGCTTATTGCATTCATAGCATATTATTTGATCTTTCTTGGGTTTAAATTTATTTTTAATGTCATTTTTAAATTTACTTATTTTTATGATTTTTTTAAATTTTCTTATTAAGAGTGGCAAGACTTCATCAAGATCCTCATCACTTGAGTTTTCTTTCAAGTGGTCTTCTTAGGTTCTTAGTGTCATATCCTTCCTGTTCTTTGGAAGGGTATCCTCAAGCTCTCCATGAGCTTTATAAGTCATCTCATAGGTTATTAGTGACCCAATTAGTTCTTCGAGAGGAAAATTATTTAGATCTTTGGCCTCTTGAATAGCCATTACTTTAGGGTCACAACTCTTTGGAAGGGTTCTTAAAATTTTATTAACAAATTCAAAATCTGAGAAATTTTACGAAGTCCTTTTGTACCATTGATAACATCGTAAATCGGGTGTACATGTCTCCAATGGTCTCACTCAGTTTCATTTGAAATAACTCATAAGTGTGCATTAAAAGATTAATTTTTGACTCCTTCACTCTACTAGTATCTTCATGAGTCACTTCGAGTGTGTGCTAAATATTAAAAGCCGTTTCACAAATCGACACTCGATTAAACTCATTTTTATCTAATGCACAAAATAAGGCATTTATAGTATTGATATTTAAGGTGAAAGTCTTCTTCTCCAACTCATTCCAATCATTTATTAGAAGAGAATGCTATTGAAAATCATTTTCGACAATGTTCCATATCTCAAAATCCATTAAAATTAGAAAAAGCTTCATTTTAGTCTTCCAATATATGTAATCCATCCTATTAAATATGGGTGGATGTGTCATTGAATGACCCTCTTGGTTGTCACCAAATGCCATCTCTCTTGGGTTTTAAACTAAATGAGAGTGAACCTTGCTCTGAAAGTCTTCTTCTCCAACTCATTCCAATTATTTATTAGAAGAGAAGACTTTTGAAAATCATTTTCGACAACGTTCCATAGCTCAAAATCTATTAAAATTAGGAAAAGCTTCATTTTAGTCTTCTAATATATGTAATCCGTCCTATTGAACATAAGCGGATGTGTAATTGAATGACTCTCTTGGTTGTCGCCAAATGCTATCTCTCTTGGGTTTTAAACTAAACGAGAGTGAACCTTGCTCTGATACCAATTGTTAGGATGAAGAGCGACACTAAGAGGAGGGAGTGAATTAGTGTAGTAGAAAACTTTCGTGATTTCAAAAGTCTTTATTTCGATTAAAACTGATTCAGGCGAAAATGGTTTCGATTCAATCTGTTTTGAAGAGAAATTGAACTTGAGAGCTTTCGTAAAGGTGCAAGAGAAGATTAAGGAGATTTGCAGTAATGTAAATTGTACAAATGAAAAGCAAACCAGAATTAGAGTGGTTCAGTCAATGTGACCTACATCCACTTTCATATTCCTCCTCCGACGAAGTCATTGGCATCAACTAAAGGCCTTCCTTCAATAGGTGAAGACCATCCACCTCTTTACAATGCTTTCTCCTTTTCATGGGTTTTAGGAGAGAACCCTTACAAGTCTCACACCTCTCTTGAATGATCTCAACACTTAGAAAAGGAGAAGGAGAACTCTAGCACTTTTACAACTCTTTAACACTTCAAAGATTCAAGATTATGCCAATACTTTCATACCCTTTCATGCAGAAAAGGGTGGGATTTTTATAGGCCCCAATGACTTAAAAAATGGAGCTAAAAAGTGTCTTATCTCGGTTTTCCAGGGTACTGGCAGTACTATTGCTTACAGTCTGACATTGGGCGGTACCACCACTTGACAAAGCTTGGAGACCGAGCTCTGGCGGAACCACCGCCTGACAGGGGCGGTACAATCGCTGGAGACTGGGTCTTCCAAGCGGTGCCACCGACGGCCATGTTAAGGGCCCATTTGGCTCCTAATTAAGTTAGTGAGATTACCTCTCAATCCTAACTTAATTTATACTATAACTATGATAATTAAGATATTATAATAGCACTTCTTGTTCCGGTGCGTCAATTGCTCTTCCGACGAGCTTCCGACGTACTTCCGACGAACATCCGATGAACTCTCGGCAATGCTCCGACGGACTCCCGACAAGCTCTCAGACTTTACGATCATTTTCTTGGCGAGCTTCGATGAGTTTCTTTAGCAAGCTCCTAGACTTCTCGGTTGGTTCTGGCAGAACTTCCAATGAATGTCCGAACTTCCGACGAACTCTTGAACTCCCAACGAGATTTCGATCTTGACTCCGATACAACACCTGCTTTATGTCATACTACTATTATAGTTAATCATGCATACTTTTCTTAATATATATATATTAGATCAAATAATTTACAATTGATTTCATCATCAAAATCCGAGATTCAACACACACATCATACATCATATGTATAAATCATCATCAAGTAGGACTACTAGATAATAATAAAATAATAATCAATTAACCTTTTAATTAATTAATATTTTCTTAAATCAAGGACAAGTAGGGAATTTTCTAAATTTTGAGGGGTATTTTCATAATTTGGACAAAATGACATAATTGAAATTTCTCAAATTCTGAGAGGAAAAACTATCTTCTACTCAGAAAACCCTAATGCCCTACTCCCTCTCCCTTACTGTTGCCGTCGTTGCTACCACCCTATCGGCGGCGACCTGTGCGGTGAGGGGCGGGGGCGCTGCGCCTGCCTACGAGCAGCTCACCCGCTAGTGGCGTTGCCCCTGCAGGTGGGTGCCCCCGCAGGTGGGTGCCTCTATCAGTGGCGCTGCCCCTCGTAGGTAGTGCTGCCCCACCAAGCGCCGCCCCTGCGAGTGATTCTACCCGCGGGCATAGTGCCGGCAGGCATTGCCCCTTGCCGGGGCAGTGCCCACATGCGCCGCCCCTTGTGGTGCAGTGCCTGCCCTTGCGAGCACTAGTGCTCGTGGCCTACTACAGGAAGCCCACCAGCCACTAGTAGCCAGCAGCTAGCCGCCTGCACGTAGATGGCCAAGGCTGCTTGCAGCATTTGGCCATTTTTGCATCGGCAGCAAGGGCAAAAACAGTTGTTGCCCTTCCTCGCCTTCGTCGTTAACGATCTTAACGATAAAATTCCTCCTAAAACACAACACACGTAGTTCATAACTAATCTTTTACACGAACAACCTGGCTCTGATACTACTGTTGAAAAATCTTGGGGGCGACATCACATGCGCAGCGACAGAACAAAAAAATAAATTTCCCAATTTTCCAAAGATTTGTTCGTCGTCGTGTGAAGATTAGTGCGTAAAATTCGTAAAACAGAAAACTATGTATAGTAAAAATTGTGTTACCTACGGAGATAGTATAAACAATCACACATCACAGGAGCAATTATGAGACTAGTTGCATCCATCATATAGACAGGTATACAGCACACTAGTCTGTCCGGTTATCTCGATATCCCTCTCAAGTAACCTATGATCGGGATTATTTAGGATATGTATTTAAAGGCGAATCGGTCTCATTATCGTGAACTCATCATGATCTGATTCTCATTGCATAGATCCAAGGACATCACAATATATATATGCATAAATGCAATAGTCAATATAAAGTGATAAATGTCAAAATATAATAAGCAAAAATACTGCATGTCAAGTCACACATGTCATTACTCACGTGATTGGCTTGCAGGGCACATATGACTAGCATTGCAAAGGCGAGTCTTCCGTACGTGCATCAAATTTTGCATCGGATGAAATCCTTGGACATCAGCATATGGGGGTTGTGTACCACAAAGGGAAAAGTTCGAATGCAAGAATAGTAAGTCCCATGTGAGGGACTTGATCATGCAGAGGTATGATCAAAGCAGTTGGAGAGTTGGACTGCTCCAAAGCTCATATTCGCTTAAGGGAGCTCGATAAGTCAGAGGACAAGGTTGAGTAAGCGAACGTTGCTACCAATGAAGCTAAGGAGAATAAAATCGATGCAAACCCTGCAACAGAATGGCGGAGGCCATGTGCGAGAGTTGCAGTATGTCTTTCCATCGACTAAAGTGGAACTGCTCGGAGAACACGAAGGTGTTAGAGTAGAGGTGGACTTGGAGGAGTGCCACAGAGACACATCTACCGATCGTAAGGGATACAGATGTGAGACGACGGATAGTAGGGCCATGGGCATGGCAACGCTATGGTACCGCAAAGGTGGGACCCCCGTGAAGTCATCGATCCCTTATTCTCATGGAAGGAGAATGCTTGGTCATGAAAGGGGCCGAGAAGATGGAGAATGTAGAGGCAAACTTCAAGTACCAAGATACAGCTGAAAGGCAAAGGCTAGGGAACTTCGTGAGACCGATGGCAATGAGCTTCTCATCAAAATAGCCGAAAGTGAAGGACTTTAGGTCGATGTAAGAGTGCATAACTAAGAAACGAATCAAGCAATACATGGTGCTGTACCTTTGCTACTCAGTGGAGTAGGCGGCAGAGTTGATAGAGAAGACAGTACAATCATAGAAATGACCAAAACTATTAGAGACTTACTCCAAGTTTAGGTAAAAACTTTTTTCATTCCAGAAGTTTGATAGCATTGAAAAGGTGAATCGCAGTAGCTAACTCAACGCAAGGAGTGCAAAAACTTCAAGTGCTTCAGAAATGTGAGCAAAGAGCAGGCGAAGGCTAGTAACCAGCTCGATGCATGATATACAACTCTCGAGGAGGCAAGCAAAGTCAAGTAACCTTTGCCTTCTCAACTCTTAATAGAATTGGCAAAACTGAGTACCCCAATTCTCTTATCTATCCTATAAAGCAGTTTTACATAGGTTCAAAGACCCTTCGAAGATAATGGAAGACAATAGTTGTCAAATCCTCACCAATGGTGATCAGTGCTACTGAGAGTAGATTGTCAGCTTCATTTCCTAATGGAATGACAATCAAAAGCGTAAGTAATGCAAACCTACTTGGAAGTAACAACTAAGTAAAACAAGAGTCGATGGACAAATTTTGTGGAGGAAAGACCCAAAAACTTCAAAAGTTTGCAAGGCGGTGCTCGTTAAAGCTCTAATAAGCATCCACCCAATTCAAGCAGTATGAGACATTTGAGAGACTGGTGCATAGTAAGGATGGTCTTTTCCTTCATCTGAAGGATACATAGAAACCAAAAGGGATCAACACAACTTAGCCAACCCCACACTAGAGTCAAAGTCATTAGCGAATTGAAGCAGTATGGCAGATCAAAAGTTTGACTACTCAATAACAACAGTGGAGAGCTGTTGGGAGCCAAGAGACGTATTATAACTAAAGCAGAAGGTTAAAGACTCAGTAAAGGCATGGTGTTGCAGTTTCGGCAAAGGCTTTGACGAGGATGTCAAAGGTATAAGTGGGGGAGAATGTCATGGACAAAACTATAAACGGGGTGTTTGATGTAATGCTTATATATGTCTGTGTCTTTTGATTTATTCATGCTTTACACAGCATATAGAGGGACGATCGAAGGCTTAACAACCCCATTTTAGTTAGGTTTGGTGGTTGTTTTAGGCTTATAAATAAAGATTGTGTCATGTGAAAACTTGTGGGAGAGTTCAGTCGGTAGTTGACCATTTTGGACCCTTTATTATGCAACTGTTCAGAGCTTGTAAAGTCTATTTGTAATTTGCATTGGCTATAAAGTATTTTCTGAAATGTTTGTTTATGGATCCCGAGTAAGGCACTTTCTTTAACCCATTTCTCTTTTGTAGGTCGTAAGGGTCCATGGAAGGTTTCGGGAAGGCTAACCTTTGTGGACGGACACGCAAGGGTACTGCACGACTTAGGCAAAACCAACTAAGTCTATGACACATTGGGCCTGATTTAGGGCTGAGTTAGGCCAATTAGGAGGCTCATTCAGTGATCCACAATTGGATTAGGCAGTGGCATCGCTAGAACAAGCGATGGAACAGCATATGAGTTAGAACGTATAAAGTATATATTTTCTAAAAGATCCAACGGTGGTATTACTAGTGTCAAGCGGTGGCACTGCTAGTGTTAAGCGGTGGTACTGCCCAAACTAGTAGTGGTACCATTCAAACATAGTCTCCCAGATTGTCTGACGATGGTACCACTACGTGGTAGTACCGCCTAGCATAGGCGATAGTACTGCCAATACCCTAGAAACCTAGGATGAGACCATTTTTTGCTCTTTTCTTCAAGTTATTATTAGGATCAAGAGCGGCACTATAGGGGGGGTGAATTAGTGCAGCGGAAACTTTCTCGATTTTAAAAGTCTTTATTTCAATTAAAACCAATTCCGATGAAAATGGTTTTGATTCAATCTGTTTCGAAGAGAAAATGAACTTAAAAGCTTTCGTAAAAATGCAAGAGAAGATTAAGGAGATTTGTAGTAATGTAAATTGCACAAAGAAAAACAAACTAGGATTTAGAGTGGTTCAATTAATGTGACCTACATCCACTTTCGGATTCCTCCTCCGACGAGATCACCGACGTCTACTAAAGGTCTTCCTTCAATAAGTGAAGACCAACCACCTCTTTATAGTGCTTTCTCCTTTTCACAGGCTTAGGAGAGAACCCTTACAAGTCTCACTCCTCTCTTAAATGATCTCAACACTTAGAAAGGGAGGAGGAGAACTCTAGCACTTTTACAACTCTTTAACACTTCAAAGACTCGAGATTATGCCAATACTTTCATGCCCTTTCATGCAGAAAATGGTGGGGTTTTTATAGGGCCTAATGACTTCCAAAATAGAGCCAAAAAGTGTCTCATCCGGGATTTTCGGGGTAATGGCGATACCACCGCCTGACACCTGACATTGGGCTGTACTACTACTCAGTCTAGACGGTACCACCGCTTGACAGAGCTCGGAGACTAAGCTCTAGCAATACCACCGCCTGACAGGAGCGGTACCATCATTGGCAGCATTAACTACCGACAGTACCACCGCCCAGACCACTTGGGAGACTGGGTCTTCCAGGTGGTGCCACCGTCGGCCCTGGCAGTGCCATTGCTGGTTAAAGTCCAGCAACCTAGTTGGGACTTGTATTTGGCTCAAACCATCCTAGCTCCGAGCCCAGTTGACCCCCTAATAGAGTTAATGGGATTGACTTCCAAATCAACTCTAATGATCATTCTAACTACGATAAAGGCAAGCATGGTTGGGTCTGTCAATTTTTCACTCGGCGATCCTCCGGCGAACTTCTCGGTGAGTCTTCCGATAAGCTTCCGGCGAACTCCAGACCAACTCTCAACTAGTCTTCCAGCGTGCTTCTGACGATCTCCCGATGAGCTTTTGATGAGTCTTCCAATGTGCTTCCAGCGATCTCCCGATGAGCTTTCGATGAGTCTTCCAATGTGCTTCCGGTGATCTCACGATGAACTCTCGGCGAGCTCCCGGTATATCGTTCGAGTCTTCGACTTCGGCCCATCATATGCTTTACACCTTACTGCTATCGTAGTTAATCCTGCACACTTATCTCAACACATGGATTAGATTAAATAATTTACTAATTGATTTCATCATCAAAATTCGAGATTCAACAATCTCCTCCTTTTTGATGATGATAACCAATTGGTGATGGAGTTAATCTTAACTCCCCCTATCTATATGTCATGATCGAGAAAAGACAATCTTGAATTCAACGCCTTTGAATTCAAGCATCAAATTGATAATTTAGACTTATTATCATTATGCATATCATGATTTATCAAATCTAAAGATGATACCACATATTTGTCGATAGAAATGATGCCAAGGCATGACATCCATTTTTGAGTCAAAATCACATAAATTTTCAGCATCAAAGTAAGCATGATATTACATCGTCATACTCATTATTTGAAGAGATAACATGAAAATTTTCAACATCAAAGCATAGAATTGCGATCATCAAAGTAAGTAGCATTTTTCAGCATCAAAGCACAGAATTACGATCATCAAAGTAAGTAGCATTTTTTAGCATCAAAGTACAAAATTGCGATCATCAAAGTAAGCAGCATTTTAAGTTTACAACATCAAGGTAAACAACATAGGATTGCAACATCAAATTAAGTAGCATAAAAGAGAGAGATTTTATCCATTTCTCCCCCTTTGTCATTAGCAAAAAGTCATAATCAATTATTCAAGTGGTGCCAGTCAAAATGTCTGAACAGGGTATTGAGTTATTGATGAATCTGTTGCAACTCAATCAAAATTTGATCTTGACGTTGTTCAAGTCGATCTTGGCATTATTCAAATTGATCCATCCGAGTCTCTATGTTGTCGATAGATGAGGGAGGTGCTTACTCTACTTGAGGTGATTCCTCAAAGGGACCAGTTGGAGGAGATTGATTACCCCTAAATATTGATGTTTCAGGTTCTGGTTCAGGTTAGAGAGGATCAGTCCTTCTAGGTAGTCTAGCCCATATACCATTTCTAAATGTATATCTCAACCATCGAAGTAAGTTTCTATTTATGATACTAAATCTGTCTAGTTTTATAACTTCTTCATTAGGTGAAATAGCAATATCATAGGCATGGAGTAGTCTAGTGATTAAGCCACCATATGGAAGCATCATGTCTTTTTTTTATAGTTCAATCATGTTTTGTTGGATTAGGTAATCAAAACAATTGTTATGTCTCTTCATAATCTAAAACATGGTACCTAATTTCATTTGGCTTACTTCATCATGATGATATTGTTTTGGGAGAATGATACTTATCATGATGTGATGAAGTATTTTGGTGCTTAAAGGTAGTAAGTGTTCATAGCTTTTTGGAAGAATAATTAAGTTAGGATTACCAAAAATTATTCTTAAGGCATAAACGTAAGTAGTCCCAATTGATTCTTCATCCCATTGTCCTCTAAAATAATACCCTCTTTCTTTTACTGGAATTCCTATAATATTGCAAATTGTGCTATCCGTAATGGGTATATGATGTCCTAAGAGATAGGTAGATACCCTTTCATTTTCATCTACATGTAAATTGTTGTAAAATAGCCTAAAAAGTCTAGGGTAGATAGGTTCACTCATTTGAAAGATTGGGAGAATGTCTAGATTAGCAAACCATTGAATGTATTCTAAATCACTTAATTTGTCTAAATCAACATATTTACCCTTATGAACATGTCTAGACTCTATATTTTATGGCATGTTGATTAGAATCGAAAAGTAGAGAGTCATAATTTTCATCTAATCTCCTCTTCCCTTTGTCCTTAGAAGATCTTCTAGAACCCATGAAGACTACAATTATGAAGACAAATAAGAATCAAGAATAAGTAATTCAAGGGGGAATTAATTTGGTTTAGAGGATACCTTAGTAGTTCTTCCTTCTAGCGATCTTTAAAAGGATATCGGAGTTTGATTCTTGATCTAGAGGGAAGTGGGTATTTTGGAGTAGTTAGAGGGAGGGTAAGAGATTTGAAGTAGTTTGGAGAAGTGCAGAATGGGTTGGGGTCGGTTCTACTACCGGCCCTAACTTGATGTTTATAAGGGACAAGTTGCGGGTGGTGGTACCGTTGGCTGGGCGGTGCTACCGCCTGCCACTCGTGACCATTGGCGGTGCTATCGCCAGTTGGGCGGTGCCACTGCCTACAGGCAGTGAGCACTACTCACATTCTTTATCTGATGATGTCATGGGGTGATTCCATCTTGCAAGAGTTTTATTGTTGTGAACCACACAACCCTATTTACATCATCATGTAAAGTTTGCATCATAAGAGAAGAAGATTCGTATTGAAGGTTGTACGTTCATGATTCATCATATAAAATTTGTACACAAACATCATATAAAACTCATTTAACAAATTGACAAATTCATGATTCAAGTGAGTGATCCAAAGAATCAAGAAAGTCTGACAACGAAATTTAATAAATTCATTCATTCATACAGTTTAACATCCCTAATTCCATTCTAATAAAATCAAATTGTTCTTCATTTAAGGGTTTTGTAAAGATATCAGCCAATTAATATTCTGTATCAATAAACTCTAATATTACATCATGATTATTAGTGAGATCTCGTATGAAGTGATGCCTAATGTCAATGTGTTTAGTTCTTGAGTGTTGAATACAATTTTTTGCTAAGCATATTGCACTAGTGTTATAACACTTTATAGGTATATTTTTCAGGTCAACTCCATAATCCTTTAAAGTATTTTTCATCTATACAACTTGAGTACAGCATGCACTTGTAGCTATATACTCAGCTTAGTTATAGATAATGCAACCGAGTTTTATTTCTTAGAAGACCAAAAAACGAGTGCGTGTCTTAAAAATTGACACGTTCCGGATGTGCTTTTTCTATCTAATCTACATCTAGCAAAATTTGCATCAACATATGCAATTAGTTCAAAATTCTTAGATTTTGGATACCATAATCTTAGATTAGTGGTACCTTTAAGATATTTAAGAATTCTCTTAACTGCTTTAAGATGAGATATCTTAGGATTAGATTGAAACCTAGCACAAAGACCTACACTAAATATGATATCCGGTCTAGTTGCGGCAAGGTATAGTAAACTTCCTATCATACCTCTATAAGCTTTTTGATCAAAGTTTTCTCCCCTTTCATCAATGTCTAACTTAGTGGAGGTACTCATGGGAGTATTGATAACCTTTGAGCTATCCAAATTAAATCTCTTTAGCAAATCTAAAGCATATTTTGTTTGACTAAGAAAAATACCATTACTTAGTTGTTTGATTTGTAAGCCTGAAAAGAAAGTTAATTCCCCCATCAAACTCATTTCAAGTTCAAGACTTGTACTTTTAGCAAATGATTCACATAGAGATTCATTCATGGAACCGAAAATAATATCATTAACATAAATTTGAACAATAAAAAATTATTTTCAAATTTTTTGATAAAAAATGTAGTATCGACCTTACCTTTAGAGAAATTATATTCGATAAGAAATGAGCTAAGTCTCTCATACCAAACCTTTGGGGCTTGTTTCAATCCATAAAGAGCTTTAGTCAATTTAAACACATGATTAGGGAGATTATTATTCTCAAATCTAAGAGCTTATTCAACATAAACTACTTCGGAAATAAAGCCATTAAGAAAAGTACTTTTAACATCCATTTGAAATAACTTAAAATTATTACTACTAGCATAGGCAAAGAGCATCCTTATAGCTTCTAATCGTGCCACAAGAGTGAAGGTTTCTTCATAATCGATACCTTCTTCTTGGTTGAAACTCTTAGCCACTAATCTAGTCTTGTTTCTAACCACGATACCAAATTCTGTTGAATCTCAGATTTTGATGATGAAGTCAATTGTCATTTGTTGTCTAATCTATGTGTTGAGATAAGTGTGCAGGATTAACTACGATGAAAGTTAGACAAGCAGCAGGAGTTGCGCCGGAGTCAAGATCATGATCACGTTGGGAGTTCGAGAGTTCGACGGAAGTTCGGACGGTCGTCGAAGGTTCTCATGAAACAGATCCGAAAGTCCGAAGCTTACCAAGCAAAGCTCGTCCGGAACTCGCCAAGTGGATCGTCATGAAAGTCCAGGAGTTTGCCGAAGTCCATAGAAGAATCACCGAGGGTTCATCGGATGATCGACGAAGTTCGCCGAAACTTCGCCGGAAGAAGCGATTGACGATCGGAGCAAAGCTGCAGAAATTATCTTAGATTTAATCGTAGTTAGCACGTTGATTAAGTTGGAAAATGGGAGGTGATCCCATTAGCTTAATCTTGGGGCAATTGGGCCCCGAAAAGATTGAAATTGGGCCAATGGAGCTAACCATTCGGACCACCCGACACACCCAGGAGGTGCAACCGCTGGGCTAAGTCTCCCAGCGAGATCGGCGGTGCAACCGCCCCAGCTAGGGAGGTGGCACCGCCAGGGCTCGATCTCGAGGCCAGACTTGGCGGTGCAACCGCCCCGACCAAGAGGTGCAACCGCCAGGGCTCGATCTCCGAAGGAGACCGGGCGGTGCAACCTCCTCCTCTGTCGAGGTAGCACCGCCAGAGCTCAAGTTTCGAGCTCGCCAAGCGGTGCAACCCTCTCTCCGGCCGGTGCAACCGCCGAGCTCGGCTTCTTCGAGCTCTGGCAGAGGTGCAACCGCCTCGACAGGTGGCACCGCCTGCGGCTCAGGCTCGATCTTGAGCTCTCGGCCGGTGCAACCTCTCTCGAGTCGAGGTGCAATCACTTTGATCCCGAATTCGGGATTTGATCGTTTTGAGCTCCAAATTTGAACTGGGTTGGGGCCTATAAATACCCCACCCATTCAAAGCACAGAAAGAGCAAGAGACCTACACCAAATCTTGATCTTCTCTGTGATTCTTGAGCTCAAAATTGTTGTAAAGCCTTTAAGTCTCCTCCTTACGTTCTTTTTAAGTTTCTGAATTGTAAAAGTGAGGAGAGAAAGGTTCTGTAAGGGTTGTCTCCCTGAGCCCATCAAAAGGAGTGAAACTGTAAAAGGGCAGTTGGCCTTAAGCCCATTGAAGGAAGGTAGCTAGTTGACGTCGGTGACCTCGTCGGAGGAGGAAGCCAAAAGTCGAGTAGGTCAAGACTGACCGAACCACTCTAAATCTCTGGTTTGCTTTTACTTTGAGCACTTTATCATTACTGCAAACCTCCTACATAGCTACTGCCCTCTGCGCTTTTACGAACGAGTCTCTAAGTTCTGATCTTTCCGAATCTACATTTAGACGTAAATCGATGTTTTCGTACTATCTTTACACTGTAGTTTACGCTTACGTTTTGATTCCATTTATAACTGCAAATTACTTTCTGCGTATTCATAAAATGCTTTTCAAAGTTCAAAACTGCGTTTAGACGCAAAACTGCGTTTAGATGTAAAATTACGCTTTGACGTAAAAACTGCGTTTAGACGTAAACTGAGTTTAGACGTAAAAACTGCGTTTAGATGTAAAACTGCGTTTAGACGCAAAACTGTGTTTAGACGTAAAACTGCATTTAGACGTAGAACTGCGTTTAGACGTAAAACTGCGTTTAGACGCAAAACTGCGTTTAGACGTAAAACTGCACTTAGACGTAAAACTGCGTTTAGACGCAAACTGCGCTCAGACGCAAACTGTGTTTAGACGCAAACTGTGTTTAGACGCAAACTACGCTTAGACGCAAACTGTGTTTAGACGCAAACTGCGCTTAGACGCAATCTGCGCTTAGACGCAAACTGCGCTTAAATGCAAACTGCGCTTAGATGCAATCTGCATTTAGACGCAAACTGCATTTAGACGCAAAACTGCATTGAGACGCAAAATGTGTAAACTGCACTTAGATACAAACTGTGAATTGGCTTTTATATCGAAATCGTTTTTATCGAACGAACGCAGCTTTTGTTTTTAAATCGCTGAAAGATTTCCGTTGCACTAATTCACCCCCTCTTAGTGCTCTCGATCCTAACAAATTCATCTTGCTTATTTCTAAAGACTCATTTAGTACCAAAAACTAAATGGTCATTTGGCTTTGGAACAAGCTTCCACACCTCATTTCTCTCAAATTGATTCAACTCTTCTTGTATTGTGATGACCCATGAATCATCTTTCATGGCTTCATCAATGCATTTAGGTTCAATTTGGGAGAGAAAAGCGGCATTGGCACAAAAATTCTTAAGAGAAGAACGAGTTTGAACCCCTTTCGATGTGTCTCCTATAATTAGCTTCTTAGGATGAGTATCTATATACTTTCATTCCTTCAGTAAAAAAAGTTCAGAAGAAGATGCATCCAATTTGCTAGATGGTGAAAGGGATTCATTTAAATTCAAAATATCAAAATTAAGATCATCATCGAAATTATTTTTTCTTAACTTTGAAAATTTCATTAAAAACAACATGAATAGATTCTTCTATAACTAAGGTTCTTTTATTAAAGATGCGAAAAGCCTTTGAAATAGAAGAATAACCAAGAAAAATTCCTTTATTGGATTTTGCATCAAACTTTTCTAAGGTATCTTTTTCATTCAAAATAAAATATTTACACCCGAAAATTTTAAAGTATGAAATGTTTGGCTTTTTGTTGTTCCACAACTCATAAAAAGTTTTGGAAAGTAATGGTCTTACTAGAACCCTATTCATAATACGGCATGTCGTATTTATGGCTTTAGCCCCAAAATATTTCGGTAGACTATATTCGTTTAACATGGTTCTAGCCATTTCTTGTAAGGTTCTATTCTTTCTTTCTATTACTCCATTTTGTTGAGGATTTTTTGGAGTAGAGAAGTTATGATTGTATCCATTATATTCACAAAATTCTTAGAAATCATGATTTTGAAATTCACCACCGTGATCACTTCGAATTAACAAAATCATCAAACTTTTTTCATTTTGAATAAGTTTACAAAACTTAGAGAAATGCCTAAAGCAATCATTTTTGTATGCTAAGAAGTAAGTCCAAGTATATCTACTATAATCATCAACAATAACAAAGGCATATTTGCTACCTCCTAGGCTTGATATAGCAATTGGTCTAAACAAGTCCATGTAGATCAATTGCAATGGTCTAGAGGTGCTTATTTGATTCTTTAGTTTGAAACTATCTTTTATTTGTTTTCCTAGTTGACATGTATCACACACGTTGCCAAAGCCAAGCATCATCATTCAAAATCGAAAAATACATTTCATTGCAAAGATCATTAATCTCAATAGTGTATACGTTATTTTATTTTAGTACAATCATATATGTGTTTTTGTATGATTTTTTAATAATACAAGCATTAGATTCAAATTTAACGATATATCCTTTATCACATAATTGACTATTGCTCAAGAGGTTATGCTTTAAGCCATCAACCAACAACACATCTTCAATAAAAAAGTTGAATTTGTTACCTATGGTTCCTTTGCCAATGATTTTACCCTTGTTGTTGTCTCTGAAAGTGACATATCCTTCGTCTAGACTAGTGAGCTTAGAGAATTGAGATGGATCTCCGGTCATATACATTGAGCATCCACTATCAAGGTACCATCTCTTGCTCGTAGCTTGTGATGGTATATTTTTCTACAAAAAATGATGATTTTTAGGTATCTATTTGACCTTGGGTGCCTCAAAAATTGATTTACATATCTTATCATATTGCATTGAGTCATTTGAGGTTCTTTTAGGAACTCAAATCAATCTATATTGATTATATTTCTTGAATGAACATTTATACGCAACATGTCCAAGTTTGTAATAAAAGTTACATTTGGTGTGAGGTGATACATGTAAGGTAGGGTCTTTAATAAAGGTGGTTGGATTTTGATGAGAGCTACTCACAAATCCTTTAATAAAGGAGGAAATAATGTATCCAGTTTCGTAGTCATGTTGCCCTTCTGCAAAGCAAGTCAGAAATAGGTTCTAGTGAATTATTGGGCTATATAAGTATTCTTTCTACTTTCATAAGTAATCTTTCTACTTTAAGAAGTCTTCTGTTTTCTACTTTCCGGTGTGATTCGTACTGGATAGCTCAGCAGATATAGTAGTTCCGGTGTGATTCTGACTCTTAAGTTTGATACCTGAATTATTCTCCTCTGTTTTCAACCTTCTGGTGTTCTTCTTACTAGTACATTTGATACCTAAATTCTTCGCCTCTGTTTTCTAGCTTTCCTTCCGTAGTTGCTTGGCCCGTTCGAACTAGCTGCCTTTTTTCCCGGTAGTACTGTTACTGTTGAATCCCAGTTTCCCCTGGCTTATGAAGCACTACTTGGCCTACCTCTTTTCCAGTGTGAAGTAACTCGGAACTCCACCTTTAAGACTGCCCTTGCCTACCTATCCTCTGTAAACTCACACTTAATTCTTATTTGCTTCAGTCGCCTCATTCATACCTGCATTCTGACTTGAACTTATGGACATGCTATATAAGGATTGAATTGACACCTCGACCCAAACTCCTAGAGATCAGAGTCCCATAACTTCCCCAGCAGACTCATATTCAACACAATAACCTCTCTCATCGACAACACTAGCACCAAAAGACACTCTCCTTGAAGACGAAACCAGAGATTGAATAACCTACACTCAACACCAGGGGCCAAGCTACTATAAATAGGGGTTCTGAATCCTCTCTGGTGCTAGGCTAGATTTATAGACTTGGTTGGTTGGTTGTGTTAGAGATCACTAAAATCAACTTGTGTTTCTAAATCATTATAATAGAAACACAATAAAAAACTAATGCGGAAACAAAATAACGTATCTCTAGTCATTGTCGCCAAAAATTTCTATAGAGGTTTCTTTTTGAACTTTGGTACTTCTCGGCTCAGAGCTCTTGTTTTAGATGGTGTAGGAAAGTCTTTCGCTTCAAAGAGATGATTGAGCCCAGGGACCAAAATTCTCATATATATAGATGTTTTCCCATCAAGAACATTTATTACCACCAAATCATAACGTTCAAGAATTAATTTAAATTTGTAACGTTTGGACCATAATTAAGAACTTTAATGATATTAAATATTCAATTTAATAATAACAGTTTTATGCATAAAGAATAAAAAAAAAGAAATCATTTAAATCATAATAAATGAAGAAATTCATGATTATGAATTATGAATCATAATGAGAACAGTTATATTATTATTAAATTAAATATTTAGTAATAACTGTTACATTCTCCCACTTGGTCCATACGTTTATCATAATAATTTGAATTAAATTTTCTTGAACAACTTTCTTAAGAAACAAATACACGAATCATAGCGATAAGTCCTCTAAGAGCGAGTATTATCATCCATGTATCACGATGTATTTAGTTTCTTAATCTTAATATGGCAATATTACTTAATGAATAAACCTTATGTTTATTCTTGATCTAATAACAATATATTTTCTCAAAATAATGTGTACATGAATGAGAAAATTACATAATATATAAGAGTTTCAATATCATTACAAAGTAGAACCAAGTCCCAATTTTTCTACATGATCCTTGAATTTCAGAGGTGGCATGCCTTTAGTCAAAGGATCAGCAATCATCAATTCAGTACTAATATGCTCAATGACCACTTTCTTTTCCTTTACACGTTCTCTAATGGCTAGATACTTAATGTTGATGTGTTTACTTTGACTTCCACTTTTATTGTTTTTAGCCATAAAGACAGCAGCTGAATTGTCACAGAAAATTCTTAATGGCTTAGAGATAGAATCCATGATTCTAAGTCCAGAAATGAAACTCTTAATCCATACACCATGTGAAGTAGCCTCAAAACAGGAGACAAACTCAGCTTCCATGGTAGAAGTAGCAGTCAAGGTCTGCTTAGCGCTTCTCCAAGAAATAGCTCCACTGGCCATCATAAAAATATATCCTGATGTTGATTTACGAGAATCAACACAACCTGCGAAGTCTGAATCTGAGTAACCAATCACATCCAGATTGTTTGTATGTCTATACATAAGCATGTAATCTTTGGTTCCTTGTAGATACCTCATCACTTTCTTTGCAGCTCTCCAATGGTCCATACCTGGATTACTCTGATATCGACCTAGCATCCCTACAATAAATGCAATATCAGGTCTTGTACAGACCTGAGCATACATAAGGCTTCCTACGATAGATGCATATGGGATGTTTTTCATTGATTCCCTTTCAAAGTTGTTCTTTGGGCATTGGTTCAAATTGAACCTATCACCTTTCACAATGGGAGCAACACTTGGTGAACAATCCTTCATCCGACATCTTTCTAAAAGTTTATCGATATAGGTTTCTTGTGATAGACCTAAAATGCCTCGAGGTCTATCTCTATGGATCTTAATGCTAATAACATAAGATGCATCACCCATATCCTTCATATCAAAATTTTTAGAAAGGAATTGTTTCACCTCATGCAGCAAACCCTTATCGTTGGTTGCAAGCAAAATATCATCTACGTATAAAACAAGGAAACATATTTTACTCCCACTAACCTTCTGGTATATGCATTGATCCATGGGATTTTCAACAAATCTGAATGAAGAAATCACTTTATGAAATTTAAAATACCATTGGCGGGAGGCTTGTTTTAAGCCATATATAGACTTCCTAAGTTTGCAAACCAATTGTTCACCAACACTAGAGGAGAAACCTTCAGGTTGTTTCATATAAACCTCTTCCTCTAGATCTCCATTTAGAAATGTCGTTTTCACATCCATTTGTTGTAATTCAAGGTCAAAATGAGCAACTAATGCCAAAATTATACGTAGAGAATCTTTCTTAGATACAGGAGAAAACGTCTCCGTATAATCGATTCCCTCTTTTTGAGTAAATCCCTTTGCAACAAGTCTTGCCTTGTATCTCTCAATGTTGTCTAATGAATCTTTCTTAGTTTTAAAGACCCATTTGCAACCAATAGCCTTTGCTTCATTAGGCAACTTTACAAGATCCCAGACTCTATTGCTCATCATGGAATTCATCTCTTCTTTCATGGCATCATGCCACAAATTTGACTCTTTGCAACTCATGGCTTGTGAAAATGTTTTAGGATCATTTTTGGCTCCAATATTATAATCAGATTCTTGTAGATATACAACATAATCATTAGGAATTGCTGATCTTTTATTTCTAGTAGATCTTCTTAATGTTGTACCAATGGTTCCTTGAGGAACTTGTGGTTCAACTAGTTGTTCAGGAACTTGTTGTAATTCCTGAACTGCTTGATCTATTAGAACACTATCAATAACTTATGGAATTTCAATGATTGGTTATTCAACACTAGTTTGTACTTGAGGAGTGCTATGAACTATAATCAATCTATCAATTGATGTGGAAGGTTGAGATTCTATATGATCATGTGCGGAAACTATGTTCTTGAAATGATCGCTCCCACTAATCACATCATCCTCAAGAAATTTAGCATTTCTTGATTCCACAATCCTAGTTGTGTGAGATGGACAATAGAATCTGTAACCTTTGGACTTTTTGGCATATCCAATAAAATACCCACTAATAGTCCTCGGGTCTAGTTTCTTCTCTTGTGGATTATATATCCTGACTTCAGACGGACATCCCCAAATGCACATATGTCGCAAATTCGGTTTTCAACCTTTCTATAGTTCAAATGGTATCTTTTGGACAGCCTTAGTTGGAACTCGGTTTAATATATACACAGTCATCTTTAGTACTTCAGTCCACAAGAACTTAGGAAGACTGGAGTTGCTGAGCATACTCCGCACCATGTCTAACAAGGTTCAGTTTCTTCTTTCTGCAACACCATTCTGGTCTAGAGAACCAGGCATAGTGTATTGGGCAAAAATCCCATGTTCTTGAAGAAACTTAGCAAAATGACCAGGTGCTTGTCCATTTTCAATATATCTACCATAATATTCTCCACTCCTATCTGATCTCATAATTTTAATTTGCTTACCATATTGGTTCTCAACTTCAGCCTTAAAGACTTTGAAGGCATCCAATGCTTCATTTTTATTATGAAGCAAATATATATACATATATCATGAGTAATCATCTATAAAGGAGATGAAGTATTTCTGACCATGTATGTTCATGTCTGGACAACATATATCAGTATGAATTATCTCTAATAAGTCTAAACTCCTATTAGCACCCTTTTTGGACTTATTGGCCTGCTTTCCCTTAATACAGTCCACACAAGTCTTAAAATTAGTAAAATCAAGAGTACTAAGTACCTCATCTTTAACTAATCTTTTAATTCTCTCTATAGAGATATGTCCTAATCTCCTATGTCATAATATAGATGAGTCCTCATTAATATTACACCTCTTAATACCAGCGTGAACATGCATTGAACTTTGAGTATTATCATTTTGTAATAAAATACGGTAAAGACCATCAGACAAAATACCATTCCCAACACAATCAGATTTATGTAATAAACAAAATGATGTGTCTTTAAAATTAAAGGAATACCCAAATTGTATGAGTTTGGAAACAAAAATTAAGTTTTGTGAGAAACTTGATAAATAAAAGGTTCTTTCCAATTTTAAAACAAAACCACTACTTAAAGTTAAAATGCATGTTCCAATTGCTTCCACATTTGAGCCCATCTTATTTCCTAATAAGATGTTTTGCTCACTTCCCACTGGCTTCCTTAGGTTTTGCATACCCTACAAAGAGTTTACAATATGGATTGTTGATCCAGAGTCAATCCACCATGTGTTAATATTAACATTGACCATATTAGATTCATAACATACATATGAGGTTGGTTTACCTTTCTTTTCAAGCCATTGTTGGAATTTCGTATATTCCTTCTTCACGTATCCCTTTCTTTTACAAAAGAAACACCTTACTTCTTTCTTGATATCAGCTTGGGGTGGTATTTTACCTTTTCCCTGCTGATGAGCTTTCTGATTGGCTTGATGTTTGTCAGTTTTGTTTTTCCCTCGAGTGGTTACTACTAATGTATTCTCACCCAATTCCATCACTAGCCTCTCTTCTTTTTGAACACACATGGTCATTAATTCATTGATTGACCATTTGTCCTTATGTGTATTGTATGAAATTTTAAAAGGGCTATATTGAGGTGGAAGGGTGTTCAGAATATAGTGGACCAGGAAGGATTCTGACATATTAACCTTAAGTTTCTTAAGTTGAGCCGCAATACCTTGCATTTGCATTATGTGCTCACACACACCCTTTATGTTTGTGAGTCTAAGGGATGAAAATTTCATAATAAGGGTACTTGCTAGTGCCTTATCCGAAGTGACGAATTGTTCATCAATAGCTTTTAGCAATTCTCGGATATTTTCATGCTGGTCAACAGAACCACGTATGCCAACAGTCATCTTAGTTTTGATAAACATCACGTTGAGCCGATTAGATCGCTCCCATCGCTCATATAACGTGATCTCAGTTGGAGTGCTGGTATTAGTGACTATAGGTGGTTCGTCTTTCCTGATAGCATAATCGATATCCATCCACCCTAAATAGAGGAGAACCCTCTCCTTCCATATCTTTCAGTTATCATCATTAAGTTCAGGAATATCACATCGAATATCAGAGAAATTAATGGTTTGAGAAACTGCATAAAATCAAACATGCTTATGTCAAAATTTGAAGCTTAATAGACTAAATTACATGTTTTACCAATGTGAAACATGCCAAAAATATGAAAAGATTATACATCGAGCTGAAGGATTGGTTGACATTTCGACAAAAGGCTTTGTTCTGTGAATTTAGGCATCGGGCCAAAGGATTGGACATTATATCAAGGACATCAGAAGTTGCTGGTGTCAACATATCAATTGGGCAATACGTCGAAAGAGAGAGCATTGCGCCGAAGGATCGGACGAAGCGTCGGAAGAACCAATGATATGCCGGATAACATATGATTTATGCTTTGTAATAATTTATCTAAAGTGAGTTAGTTTAGGTCATAATTGGGGGCCAACTAGGGCTGAATTAGGATTATTTTGGGCCAAGAGAAAGACTTATTCATGACATAAAAATTGCTTGTGAGCTAAATTCTTAATTCAAATATATTCATAGGGTCTTTATGATAAAACTATCAAATTATATTCCAATTCATAATACTTGTGGGTAAATTATGAAAATAATCTAATATTTTATCCTGATTAATTATATTAAATATAATAAAAGATCCTATGGGATAACAATTATTATATGAAATATAATCAGTCACAATATGATGTCTAATTACTTGTGTGATCCTTATTTTAACTTTATATATAATTTTAATTAATTAAGGATGTTGTGACTAATTCTTAATTAATTAAGATTATATGGATCACTAGACATTTTAAACATAAAAAATTTGCTCATTAGCATAATTTAATATAATTAAATATGCATACATAATATGAGCATTTTACCAACTAAAATGTTAAAAATGATATTTCCTCATGATTTTCAATAAAATATATCAAGAAGTTTTCCTTCAGAGGTCAAAATGCTCTGATAACAAATGTTGGAGATCATTGAAACCAACTTGTGTTTCTAAATCATTATAATAGAAACACAATAAAAAACTAATGCGGAAACAAAATAACGTACCTTCAACCATTGTCGCCAAGAATTTCTACAGAGGTTTCTTCTTGAACTTTGATACTTCTCGGCTCAGAGCTCTCGCTTTAGATGGTGTAGGAAAGCCTTTCGCTTCAAAGAGATAATTGAGTCCAGTGACCAAAATTCTCATATATATAGATGTTCTCCCATCAAGAACATTTATTATCACCAAATCATAACGTTCAAGAATTAATTCAAATTTGTAACGTTTGAACCATAATTAAGAACTTTAATGATATTAAATATTTAATTTAATAATAACGATTTCTTGCATAAAGAATAAAAAATTAAAATCATTTAAATCATAATAAATGAAGAAATTCATGATTATAAATTATAACAGTTATATTATTATTAAATTAAATATTTAATAATAACGATTACAGGTTGGACTTCTTCCTTCCGAGGTTCGGGGCAGAGATCATACGAATCTATTTCTATTCCTATTATTGTGTTTGTCGTATAGAGAGATTCCTCTGTTCTTGGCGCTTGACCAAGTCGAGTAGTAGAGTTCGGGGAAGAAGATGGTACTGGGTTCGAGGAAGAAGAAAGTAAAGGTGCTGAAAGCCTCCGTATTTGTTTCTTCAGCAGCAAGCGATAAGTCAATGCCCGCTGTCAACTTGCGTAAACTGATTGGTCCAACAAACTACTACTCTTCGCCTCTCTCGACGGTACCTGTATTTAATATAACTCATAGTCCTGTGTTCGGAAACTCCAAAGTTAGAATGGAATGTTGCTGTTATGTTCGAGTGTTCTCCTATAGCCTAGTGCGAGTAGAAAGGAAGCTACAAGTAGGGAAAGGAAACAAGGGATGCCGTATAGAACAGAACTCGGTAATTAGATAAGATGCTGTTCCCAGTCTTGTTTCTTGCTACCCAATTGATTCTCTCTTACCCGCCTATCTTATAGTAATTGACACTCTAAACAAAACTCCAGTTAGCGCGCAACAAATAATTCAACAACCAACTTTCCCTTTACTTGTTAAACATGGAATTTCTTCTTTCTTGGGTAGAAGATCTGATTGCCCCCACCCCAACGTTAACTAATTCTTTCGAGCTTGTTTGTTTATATAAGGAAGGAATATTACGAAAACTGATTCTATACCCACGTAGCGCTGAACCACTTAGATGCGATGTGCATTCAATTCTTAAAGCAACAGAATGAGCAGTGTGAGGAAATGATGTATCTGTTTGTTTGGAAAGTTTAGTTCTTAACGTGATCGTTATTGACAATGATCATGTTCAAATTTCTACCAACCTTAAATTTCTTTAAGATTTCTTTGAGCAGTAAGTTTTCTTTTGAAGTATTTCTAGTTCATAATTTTATGCAGGAAGCTAAACTATTTTCATGCTTAATTTTTAGTTTATCAAAATTGCCAATAAGAGAAGCATATTATTTTTTTTGAAAGAGTTATACTTTTTACTCAAGATTCTACATTCATCAAACAATTCATGAAAAATACTTAAAAGCTCATTGAAAGATAAATTTACATCTAATAAACTTGTTACCTCATCTCCGATAGTCATTAGTACATAGTGAGCAACTTATTCGATATAGGTTGGTTCCTCTTCTTCGGATGTACTTGAGTCGTCCCATATTGTTTTAAAAGCCTTCTTCTTCTTTGGTTGCTTCCTCTTTGTTTGAGGACATTCACTCTTGAAGTGTTCCGGCTTCTGACATTCATAAAATATCATTTGTTCTTTCGTAGGTTCAAATTTATTTTTAATATTATTTTTAAATTTATTTCTTTTTATGAATCTTTTAAACTTCTTTATTAAGAGTGTCCGGTCATTATCATAATCATCATCACTTGAATTTTCTTTCAAGTAGTCTTCTTGTGTTCTCAATGTCATATCCTTCCTATTCTTTGGAATGGTGTCCTCAAACTCTTCATGAGCTTTACAAGTCATCTCATAAGTCATTAGTGACCCAATTAGTTCTTCAAGAGGAAAATTATTTAGATCTTTAGCCTCTTGAATTATCGTTACTTTTAGATCCCAACTCTTCGAAAGGGATCTTAAAATTTTATTAATAAGTTCAAAATCCGAGAAACTTTTATCAAGTCTTTTTAGACCATTAACGACATCCGTAAATCAGGTGTACATATCTCCAGTAGTCTCACTCGGTTTCATTCGAAACAACTCATAAGTTTGCACTAAAAGATTAATTTTTTACTCCTTCACTCTACTAATGCCTTCATGAGTCACTTCGAGTGTGTGCCAAATATCAAAAATCGATTTATAAATAGACACACGATTAAACTTATTTTTATCTAAGGCATTCATAGCCTTGGTGTTTAAGGCGAAAGTCTTCTTCTCCAACTCATTCCAATCATTCATTGGAAGAGAAACTTTTGAAAACTATTTTCTACAATATTCCATAATTTAAAATCCATTGAAATTAAGAAGATCCTCATTCCAGTCTTCCAATATGTGTAATCTGTCCCATTGAACATGAGCGGACATATAATTGGATGACCCTCTTGGATGCCGGCAAATGTTATTTCTCTTGGGTTTTAAACCAAATGAGAGTGAACTTTGCTATGATACCAATTGTTAGGATCAAGAGCAGCATTAAGAGGAGGGGGGGGGGGGGTGAATTAGTGCAGCGGAAAACTTTTTCGATTTCAAACGTCTTTGTTTCGATTAAAATTGATTCCAACGAAAATGGTTCCGATTCAATCCGTTTCAAAGAGAAATTGAACTTGAAAGCTTTTGTAAAAGTGTAAGAGAAGATTAAAGAGATTTGCAATAATGTAAATTGCACAAATAAAAAACAAACCAGGATTTAGATTGGTTCGGTCAATGTGACCTACATCCACATTTGGATTCCTCCTCCGACGAGATCACCGGCATCCATTAAAGGTCTTCCTTTAATAGATGAAGACCAACCACCTCTTTTGCAGCGTTTTATCCTTTTTACGGGTTTAGGAGTGAACCCTTACGAGTTTCACTCCTCTCTTGAATGATCTCAACACTTAGAAAGGGAGGAGGAGAACTCTAGCACTTTTACAACTCTTTAACACTTTAAAGACTCCAGATTATACCAATACTTTCATGTCCTTTCATACAGAAAAGGGTGGGGTTTTTATAGGCCCTAGTGGCTTCAAAAATGGAGCCAAAAAATTTCTCATCTTGGATTTTCTAGGTACTAGCGATACCACCACCTAACACCTGACACTGGGCGGTACTATCACTCAGTCTAGGCGGTACCATCGCTTGATAGAGCTTGGAGACCGAGCTCTAGCGGTACCACCGCCTGACAGGGGTGTTGAATATCGGATTTTGATGATAAAATCAATTGATGGGTTATTTGATCTAATCCATATTATTGAGTTAAGTGTGCAGGATTAATTACGATAACCATAAAACACAAAGCAAGGATACCGGAGTCAAGTTCGATGGACGTATAAGAGTTCGAAGAATCGTCGGAGATGTTGCCGGAACCAACTGAGAAAAAATCGGGAACCTGTCGAAATTTTCGGAAGTTCGCCGAAGAAATCGTCGGAGGTTCACGGAGATCACCGAGAAGGCTCGGCTACTCATTAAAGTCATCACAAGTTCGGGAGCTTGCTGGGAGACCGTCGGAAGAAGTTCGTCGGAAAGCTCGCCGGAACAAGACTTGACGTTCGCGGTTGAAAATTTGCTTAGGATGTGTTTTTGTTAAGTAGTTAACATGTAATTAGGATTAGGATTAAGAAATAATCCTATATCCTGGTTAGGGGCCAACTGGGCCTAAAATTAGACTTGGTTTGGGCTAAGTTTGAAGCCCAACCAGTCAACCGAAGAGTCTGGCGGTGGCACTGCCAGACTGGGCGGTTGCACCGCCCAGCACCCGAGAGCTGGACAGTGGCACCGCCTGGGCTGGACGGTGGCACCACCCAGTGCCCGAGAGCCAGGCGATGGCACCGCCCAGCACTGTCAGCTTCTGACACTAACAGGCGGTGGCACCGCCAGCATCGAGAACTCCACGAGAATTCAAATTTGGAGCCTAAATTTAAATCCTCTTGAGACCTATAAATACCCCTCAAATCTCAGCTGAGATTACAACTTTTTGAGCAGCAAGTGTTTGAGAGAAAGGCCTTAGAAAAGTCCTTGCTAGTCTTGTTTTCAATTTGCTAGTGTTCACCTCCCTATTTCTTGCTGAAAATCTGTAAGAGACTGAATCGCTTGTAAATGTTGTAAGAGGGGTATTTACCCTTCCCTTTCAAGAGTTTTGCTAGTGGAAGGTGGGAGCCTCATCGAAGAGAGGCCTCGCAAGTGGATGTAGGTCATTTGACCGAACCACTGTAAAATCGACATGATCTTTGGTTTGCATTTACTTATTATCATTTATATTACTGCAAACCATTTGCACTTTAATGCTATACTGCTTTGTCTCCGTCTTATTTATCTCTTCAAGTTAAAACGCAATCGAAACGATTTTAAACTTAAACGTTGCTTTTATCGTATGAAGGTTCCGAAAAGTATTTAAATCGTAAAAAGTTTTTCGCACTTCACCGCTGCACTAATTCACCGCCCCCTCTTAGTGCCGCTCCGATCCTAACAAGGGGCGGTACCACCGTTGGCAGCATTAACTACCGACGGTACCACCGCCCAATATGGGTGGTACCACCTCCCAGACCACCTAGGAGACTAGGTCTTCCAAGTAGTGCCATTGTCAACCCTAGCGGTGCCACCGTTGGTCAGAGTCCAGCAACCAGGTTGGGCCTTGTATTCGGCCAAAACCATCCTAGCTCCGAGCCTAGTTAGTCCCCTAATATAGTTGATGGGATTATCTCCCAAATCAACTCTAATTATCGTTTTAACTATGATTAAGGTAAGCATGGTCCGGTACATCGATTTTTCACTCGACGATTCTCCGGTGAACTTCTCGGCAAGTCTTCCGGTGAGCTTCTAACGAACTCCCGACCAACTCTCGGCTAGTCTTCCAACATGCTTCTAGCGATCTCCCGACGAGCTTTCGACGAGTCTTCTAGCATGCTTTCGGTGATCTCCAAATGAACTCTCAACGAACTTCTAGTATATCGTTCGAGTTTTTGACTTCGGCCCATCATCTGCTTTACGTCTTACTGCAATCGTAGTTAATCCTGTATACTTATCTCAACACATGGATTATATCAAATCATTTATCAATTGATTTCATCATAAAAATTCGAGATTCAATAGTTATTTGAGATCTATAAATACCCCAATTATTCCTTCTTGGATAAGCAAGAAAAAGAGTAGAAAGAAGAAAATTTTACTTGAAAAAAAAGTATAAATTCTCTTAAAATATAGTCACTTCTTTCTATTATTTAGAAGTTCTTCTAAAGGTAAAAGTGAGGTCTAAGTATAAAAAAGACACATGTAAAGGATCTTTCTTATACTTGTGAAAAAGAGAAAGAGTTATAAGAAGGTAGTTGATCTTCGTCCATTGAAAGAAGATTGATAATGAAGGTCGATGGCTTTAAATAAAGAAGAATCAAGAGTGGACGTAGGTCGGGACAACCGAACCATTACAAATTGATTTACATTTTTATTCTACTTTTCATTGCTATTACTTTATGAGTTAATTGATTAATTCACTTACTCTAAGTTAATTGTTTAGTTCACTTACTCTAAGTCAAATATACTTTAGTTATCAATTTTTATCAAATGAAATTTTTAAAATCGAGTTTTTCTTAAAATCACTAATTCACCCACCCCTTTTAATTTTGTTTACGATCCTAACAAGTATGAAGGGATAAAATGTGCCAATGTTGGATGTCATTGTTTTAAAACTAGAAAATGGTGTGATTGCAAATATTATTGATTCTAGAAATCTTAAGACAAAGTAGTTTAAGTGACAAATAAAGCTTTCGATCATCCTTGATGGATGCCCCAAAATTTTTGGGGCTTCTATAACTAGAGATGGTCATATATATCGCAAAAAATTACTCTTATACCAAATAGTTTTTATCTATTAACCAATCAAATTATCAAAATGTGACCAGAAGAAGACACCTCTAAAATGAATTTACAAGCAAATTCTGAGAGTAATAAGAGGGACAGCAAAGCCATAGTTTTTTCTATCTATGTCATCTTTAATTATTGGTATAATCCTAAACCAACTTAACAAATACCGTAGCTAAGATCAGTCCGATCAATTAGGATCTAAAGGTTCGGATTATTCCAAGTTGCTTGCATTTTATATAAATAAATAGGTACTAAATTAGAACTTTTAACTTCTGACTATTTTTTCGCTCAACTGCTGTTTGTGCATCTGCCAAGATGCTCTGTTTCAGGCAATCCCAAGAACGAAAGGCGCTCACATCGGCTTCCATACCATGTGAGAAAGGCACGCAAACGCATAGGCGAACCGTTCGGTGCCGGCCACATACTTATGTTGACATAATCTGGACCCCTCGTGTCCGCATTCTGCTCCTCTCTCTCTCTCCCCGACGCCTCGTATCTGTTGATGCGTTTCATTTCGTACCTGTTGAACCACAACCGCCTCGAACACTACCTATCCCTGTGACTAACCAACCAAGAAGATTCCAACAGAAAGGATTTAAAGGGGCGGAAGAGACGTCGTTGTCGATTAAGATCGAGATCGAGATAGGGAGACGCACGATGGCCGACGAAGTCCCAAGAAGAGCGATGTGGGCCGGGCTTCGCTCGCAGCTCGTCAAGCTCACGTCCCAATTCTTCACGAGCGTCGACGACTATCTCCGATTCCGCGCCGTCTGCAAGTCCTGGCGCTCCGCCGTCCCCCACCGGCCCGATAACCTCCCCACTCAGCTCCCTTTCCTCCTCGTCGTCTCCACCTCCGAACCAAGAATCGGACCCGCCTTCCGCCTCACCGCCGCCTCCGCCGGTAATGTTCGCCCGCTACCTAACACAGCCAAAATGTCCTGCATTGGCACCTCCTTCGGCTGGCTTATCCTCATCTGCATGAAAGACCGTTTGATCAACCTCTTCAACCCCGTTACCGCCGAGGACATTCGGCTTCCCTACCTTGCTGGTCTTTCGTTAACTGATGAGGTGTCGGCTGCTGGTTGGCCCTTGATTGTCATAGAGAAGGCTGTATTATCCTCCGATCCCACGCTCGACCGGGACTTCGTGGCGGTCCTCTTCACACGCGCAATGAACATTAGATGGTTTACGTGGCGCCATGGTGACGAATCATGGACGGCAGACGCGAATCCTTCGGTGCAACTTACGTCACGGATGCGCGACGTCGTTCCCTACGGCAACCGGACACTGTGCGCGATATACGGAAACAATGACTACTGGGCGGTCCTCCAGGTTGACCCAGGCCCGCCGGGGAGGGCGACGATCACCGCATGGTACCCCATGCCGTCCTGCGTGCCGCGCACTTATCATCCCACCTACTTGGTTGTATCGGCTGGAGAACTGCTGCTGGCTGCGTGCCATTACAACAACAACGGGACTGCAAATTGGAAGATCACCCTCAGATTCCGTGTCTTCAGGCTGGATCCAGGCGGCATAAGCAGGCCGGCGGTGGCCGTCGAGGTGGAGGATATCCACGACCGTATATTGTTCTTGAGCCCAAGCTCGTCCGTGTCCGTCAGCGCTGAGGACTTCTTAGGGTTCCACGGGAATGCCATCTACTTCGTCGCCAAAGATCAGCGTGAGGAGATTCAAAATAGGCGGGTGTGGTTTGTCTCCGTCCTGAGCTTAGAAAGTGGTGAGACCACCAGGGTTGTTGATTCGAACATGCCTGATCAGAGGAGGCTAAGGTGGCGGACGCCGTTGTTGGACGTCCCCCGATGGGTGCCGCCCAATCTGCGCAGCTACAACCGGTGATGGTAACCCAACGCCTGCTCTTTTTCACTGGTGAAGTTTTCGTCTCTCATTTCCCTTGTACAGTCAAATCTGAGCAAAGAAATAAGCAATGAAGCCATTGAAGTTTCTTCTTTTGCACTATACTTCTCTCTCAAAAACTGACCCGCTAAGGCGTCGTGTCATCATTAGAGCCACAGATCATCACTAACCAAGTTACACCATTAGCTTTTCTGGAGGGTCATGGGTCCAACACCGAGGGTAGAACGCCAATTAATGGTAGGAGAAATAAAATAGGGAGATCTTTGATAAACCTTGAGTCAGAATGTGCTATATAAGAGTGAAAGAATATGCTCCACGAGAGAGCAAAATCTTAGACGATGAGAAGTTGAGGTTTAGTTAGAGTTTAAAAGCTTGTTTTCTCCCTCCGTCTGTTATTGCACAAGGAAAACGAGGAAATCATTCTTTATAATATCTGGAGAATAACGATTCTTTGAATTCATACATATTGTAGAAAAAGATCTTTTATACTTACTGGACATCGATGGTTCTATAGAAGCAGAGGATTAATCTATTTTAGCATCATAAGTTATATTAGTTGGCATCGAAAGTCAAGTTGCAAGCACATCTACTCGGGTCCGATAAGTATAATTTTATTGAGGCATCAATAGTACTTCTCAATCTATCGTTCTATCAACTTTTCGAGTATCGACCTAAGTTGTGTTGAGGTCACCTAAACTATGATGTCCTGAGTCATTATTAATTTAAAAAATTATTATCCATATTATTATCATCAAAAAAACTTTCCTACATAATTATTATCAAAGATCACGTAATGATACTTTTTCAATCGATAGAATATAAAAATATAATGACTAACATGAATAAGACTATTTTTACTCTAAAAGTTATAGTTATATTTTATAAAAGACGAGTAAGCATGTAAACAGGATCTATTCACAAGTTTTATTATCTCGTGATAGGAATTATTTAGTGTGGAAACTAATTCAAAATTGAGTCATATTTGGGCTCAAGTTGAATCGACTAGGGATGTTGACCAAAATCAACTTCTCACCGGCCCCCACCTGCGTTCCTCACCGCCACCATCCCCCGCACCTGCTGCCTCGCGCACCGTCACACGCGGGTCACGTTTCAGATTATCGCTCACGATTGCTCCTCGCAGTCCCGTGAGCCTGTAGTCGCTCTCGCGTTGCTCCACACTGCTCACTTGAGTCGCCCGTCACAGCTACCTACGTGTTACTCGCTATAGCCGCCCACGTGCAGCCACACCTCTCCGCTCGCCGATAGCGAGCCCTCCACTTTCCCTCGCTCTTATAAATGGAACTTTGGGGAACAATAGCGCGGCAAGCAAACGGGAAGGGGAGAAGAGAGAAGAAGACGTGAGGAAGACAGAGAGGAAGACGTCAAGAGAGATCTGCTTCAGCCCAAATCCAACCAAGTACAGCCTCCTTCTCGTCTCCGACGTTCGGTTGTCAATCTCCGTCGTTGGCCAGCCCTGTGCTCGTGGCAACGATTGCAAAGAAGAGGAAGGATAATTTTGTAATTCTAATATTATTATTACTTCCTGTTTTTGTTGTATTTGGGCAAATTTTTTGGATTTTCTCTAGGAGGATCATCATCGTCTTGTGACTCCTTATTTATGTACGATTCAAGTTTTTAATGAGATTTTTTTTTCTTACTGTGGGTATAAGAATGACGTTTGTGTTGTACTCTGAACCACATTAATTCGTTTGTGTTTTAGTTTTTCAATTTTTTTGTTGACTCGATCTTTATCTCGTGACCCAGTAACCTATTAATATTTATAATAAATGGTATTGAGTTAGATTACCATGTTATCAAGCTTTAGTGGTGAGCACGAGATACATGATCGAAAAATTAGATCGCAATGTTAACTACTCTTTCTCTTCGTATATCGTGAAGATGAAAATTATCTTAAGAAAGGAAAACTTTATAATACCATTCTTGAAAAAGGAGAAAATGATAGGAAAACAAAAGCTGATTAGAGTGTCATGATAATCTTGTTCATATGCATATCTAATGAAGCACTTGAGGAGGTTGTTGTAGAAAAAATAAATAGAAATTTGGGCTAAATTAGCAGTTCTATATCAGGACAAAACCCTCAAGAGGAAGATGAATTTCTAGGTTGTACTTGTTACGAATGATAGAAGAAACCTCAATGAACCAATACACCAGATAATATGAGCAATGTCAGATAAGGTCATGTAATTATTGTTATTTTCTTTCATATGAAATTTTTTTGTGAAATAATAAAATGTGAAGAGCACCATTTCTTGAAACACTGTGATTTCAATTTTAGTTTCAAAAAAAGTTATGGGCTCATAAATGACAACCGGAACCTCCAAAAGTCATGATGAAATTCTAAACTCTATAAGAAGAAGGGAGACCAAGAAAGAAGAAGAAGAAGAAGGGAGTCCAAGAAAGAAGGCAGAAGCAAATCTAGATTCGAATATAGATCAAAGAATAAAATGTTACTATTGTAAAATGAATAAAAATATTAAAGTAGGGGTCGGAGTGAAATATGTTAGAAGATTGAACGTTGTGTTAGAGAATTGATCAACGTACCGGTAGAAGGATTTCATGCCGTGAGTTCGGGCATTAAGTTAAAGGATCAAACATTATGCTACGGAAATTAAAAGTTGTGGGAGTCAACATGTCGATTGGGCAAAACGTCGAAGGATCGGATGATGTGCCCAAGGATTGAACGAAACGTCGGAGGAACCAATGATATGTCGGATAATATAGGATTCATACTTGTAATCATGAGTTAGTTTAGATTTAATTGAGTCGGTATTGAGGTAAAACAATGCTAATTCAATTATGAGCCAACTGGGCCTAAATCAGGGTTGAATTGGGCCTACTGTTTGGCCCATTCAATGTCCTATAGCAAGGCTTGGCGATGGTATTGCTCAGACACAATCTTCAAGACTATGTCAAGCGATAGTTCCGCTAGACTAAATGGTGGTACTACCCAATGTTAATGCTGTAGGCGATGGTAATTTTGTCCAACACCATTAGGACCCAAGAAACCCGAGATGAGACATTTTTTTATTTCATTTTTAAAGCCATTTGGGGTTTATAAATACCCCATCTATTCTTGCTTGGAGAAGCACGAATTTGAGCAAAAAAGGGGGAAAGAATACTTGAGAAAATATTAGAAACTCTCTTAAGATTTAGAGTCTCTTTCTCCTACAGTTAGAAATTTTTTAAGGGCGGAGTGAGATTTAAAAGAGAGGTTGTAAAGGTTCTCTCCCAAACCTCTCAAAAGGAACATATATGATGCCAACTACCTCACTAGTCCAAATTATATGGATTGACTCTACAACTTGAGAATTGTTCTCACAGTGGAGAAAATCACGTACGTCCTTGATACAGTAATGCCTATTTTGAATCTCGGATTTTGATGATGACAACAATTGTCATTTGTTATCTAATCCATATGTTGAGATAAGTGTGCAGGATTAACTACGATGAAAGTAAGACATGCAGCAGGAGTTGCGCCGGAGTCAAGACTATGATCACGTTGGGAGTTCGAGAGCTTGACGGAAGTCCGGACGGTCGTCGGAGGTTTTGCGGGAACAAATCCGAGAAGTCCAGGAGCTTGCCAAAAGAAGCTCGTTAGAACTCGCCAAGTGGATCGTCGCAAGTCCAGGAGTTTGCCGGAAGTCCGTAGGAGCATCGTCGGAGGACCGTCGAATGTTCGCTGGAAGCTCGCCGGAAGAAGCGATTGACGCACCGGAGCAAGCTATAGTAAAAGTCTTTAGAATTGTCGTAGTTAGCACGATGATTAAGTTAGAATTGGGAGATGATCCCATTAACTTAATTTAGGGACAATTGGGCCCTTGAAAGATTCAAATTGGGCCGAATGGATCAACCCATTTGGACCCAAATCACTTGCCAGAGGTGGCACCGCCAGGGCTTAGTCTCCGAGCGAGACTGGGCGGTGCAACCGCCTCTAACAGCAGTGCAACCGCCTGAGCTCGATCTCCGAGCTCTAGCAGGGTGGCGCAACCACCCCAGTCAGGCGGTGGCACCGCTTGAGCTCGGTCTCCAAGCTTTGCCAGGCGGTGCAACCGCCCTTGACAAGCGGTGGCACCGCCCAGAGGCTCAGTCTCGGAGCTCTGCCATGCGGTGCAACCGCCCCAGTCAGGCGGTGCAACCGCCAGACCCCGGAATTTTGGGAATTGACAGTTTTGAGCTCGAAATTCAAATTGGTTTGGGGCCTATAAATACCCCACTCTTTCAGCAATGAAAGAGCAACAAAAACCACCAAAATCCTGATCTTACTCTGTGATTTCTAGAGCTCAAAAGTATTGTATAAGTTAAAGGTTCTTCTCCCTCTTTTCTTCCAAGTTCTGATCTTTCAAGAGAGGAGAGAAAAGTTTGTAAGGGTTATCTCCTAAGCCTGTCAAAAGGAGTGAATCTGTAAAAGGGTGGTTGGCCTTCGCCTATTGAAGGAAGGCCTTTAGTGGACGTCGGCGACCTCATCGGTGGAGGAAGCCAGAAGTGGATGTAGGTCAAGATTGACCGAACCACTCTAAATCGTGTTGCTCTCTGGTTTGCATTTACTTTGAGCTTATTATCCTTACTGCAAACCTCCTTCATAGCTTACTGCCATCTGCACTTTCACGATTGCGTTTCCAAGCTCAATACTTTCCAAATCGTGTTTAGACGTAAATCGTTTTTCTCGTACAAATATCGTATTTCAGTTTGCTCTTACATTCTGATTTCTATCACAACAGCAAACTGCCTTAACAGATTCGTTTTAACAGCTTCTTACCTAATCACAAGTTAAAGTGATTTACGAATCGGCTTTTCTACTGAAATCGTTTTTTCTCGTACGAACATTGTATTTCAGTTTACGCTTACATTCGGATTTCCATCTAAACTGCAAACAGCCTTAACAAATTTGTTTTAACAACTTCTTACTTGATCTCAAGTTAAAGTTATTTACGAGTCAGCTTTTCTACTAAAATCATCTTTGTCGTACGAACACAGTTTTAAAACATTGAAAATTTTCCGCTGCACTAATTCACCCCCCCCCCCCCCCCCCCCTTATTGCTCTTGATCCTAACAATTGGTATCAGAGCAGGGTTCACTCTCAAACGGATTAAAACCCAAGAGAGATGACATATGCCGGAAACCAAGAGGGCCATTCTATTACACGTCCACCCATGTTCAATGGGACGGACTACACCTTTTGGAAGACTCGAACGAGGATCTTCCCCATTTCAATGGATTTTGAACTTTGGAATCTTGTCGAAAATGGATTTTCGAAATCTTCTCTTCCAATGATCGATTGGAATGAATTGGAGAAGAAGACTTTCGCTCTAAATGCAAAGGCTATGAATGCCTTATTTTGTGCGCTTGACAAAAATGAGTTTAATCGTGTTTCGGTTTGTGAAACCGCGTTTGATATTTGGCATACACTCGAAGTGACTCACGAAGGCACAAGTAGAGTGAAAGAGTCAAAAATCAATCTTTTGTTACACTCTTTCGAACTTTTCCAAATGAAACCGAGCGAGAATATTGGCGACATGTACACTCGTTTCACGGATGTCGTCAATGGTCTAAAAGGACTCGGCAAAAGTTTTTCGGATTTTGAGCTTGTAAATAAGATTCTAAGATCCCTTCCTAAGAGTTGGGACCCTAAAGTCACTGCTATTCAAGAGGCTAAAGATTTAAGCAACTTCCCTCTTGAAGAACTAATCGGGTCATTAATGACTTATGAAATGACATGCAAGGCTCATGAAGAGCAAGAAGACATCCTTCCAAAGAACAAGAAGGATATGGCACTTAGAACTTTAGATGACCACTTGAGAGAAAACTCAAGTGATGAGGACTGTGACGATGACTTGGCATTTCGAACAAGGAAATTCAAAAAATTAATTAAGAGAAACAAATTTAAAAATGACACAAAAAATAAATTTGAACCCAAAAGGGACCAAGTTATTTGCTATGAGTGCAAAAAGCCAGGACACTACAAGAGTGATTGTCCCTAAGCCAAGAAAAGAACATCAAAGAAGAAGGCGCTCAAAGCAACATGGGATGATTCGAGCGCATCCGAAGAAGAGGAGTCCAACACTGAGCAAGTTGCTCATTACGCTTTAATGGCCATCAGAGAGGAGGTAACAAATTTAATTGATGCAGATTTATCATTTGATGAATTATTAAATGCCTTCCATGATTTATTTGATGAATGCAAGATTATTAGTAAAAAATATAAATTGCTAAAAAAGGAGCATGATAGTCTTAATTGTGATTTCGATAAGTTAAAAACTGAATATCATGATAGTTTAGGCTCTTGTTTAAAATGCCATGATCTAGAAACTATCCAAAAGCAAAACGTGCTACTCATAGATACCTTGAAGAAATTTGAGGTTGGTAGCAAGTCCTTGAACATGATCCTTACAAAGAAGGGTCACATTCCTAAAAGAAGTGGAATCGGATTTGTGAAAAATTCTCACCAAAATCCAACCACCTTCATAAAAGGCCCCATTCTATATGTTCGACACCAAAGCAAATGCAACTTTTGTTGCAAGCTTGGACACAAAACACATTATTGTCCAGTCAAGAAAATTAGTCCGAACAAATTAATTTGGGTTCCTAAAGGAACCATGATGAACTCTATGCAATATGACAAACAATATAGATCAACTTTTGAGGCACCCAAAAGTAAATGGGTACCTAAAAATTATCCTTTCTTGTAGAGATATACACCATCACAAACTAGGAGCAAGAGATGGTACCTTGATAGTGGATGCTCAAGGCATATGACCGGAGATCCATCTCAATTCTCTAAGCTCACTAGCATAGATGAATGCTATGTCACATTCGGAGACAACAACAAGGGTAAAATCATTGGCAAAGGAACCATAGGTAACAAATCCAACTTCTTTATTGAAGATGTTTTGTTAGTTGATGGTTTAAAACATAATCTCTTGAGCATTAGTCAATTATGTGATAAAGGATATATTGTTAAATTTGAATCTAATGCATGCATCCTTAAAAAATCACACAACAACACATCCATGATAGCATTAAAACAAAATAACGTATACACCATTGACATCAATTATTTGTGTAATGAAATGTGTTTTTCGGTTTTAAATGAGGATGCTTGGCTATGGCATAGAAGGTTAGGTCATGCTAGCATGAAACTAATTACTCAAATATCATCCAAAGAACTTGTACGAGGAATTCCTCACATCAAGTTCATCAAAGATAATGTGTGTGATGCTTGTCAATTAGGAAAACAGATTAAGAATAGTTTCAAATCTAAGAATCAAATAAGCACATCAAGGCCCTTACAATTGATCCATATGGACTTGTTCGAACCAATCTCTACATCAAGCCTAGGAGGTAGCAAATACTGTTAGGATCGAGAGCACTAAGGGGGTGAATTAGTGCAGCGAGTATCTTTCAGCGATTTAAAAAACGAAAGCTGCGTTTGTCCGATAAAAACGATTTCGATGTAAAAAAGCCGATTCTAAGATTACTTAAGATTAAGCGCGGTTTACGTCTAAACACAGTTTACGCCTAAACTGAGTTTATGTCTAAATACAGTTTATGCCTAAACGCAGTTTTATGTCTAAACACAGTTTTTAGCCTAAACGCGTTTTATGTCTAAACTTCAGTTTACGTCTAAACGCAGTTTTACGTCAAAACGTAGTTTGCATCTAAAAGTAGTTTACGTCTAAAAGACAGTTTTATGTCTAAACACAGTTTGCGCAGTTTGCGTCTAAACACAGTTTTGCATCTAAACTCAGTTTACGTCTAAACGCAGTTTTACGCAGTTTGCGTCTAAACGCAGTTTTACGTCTAAATGTTTAAAAGAAGTTTATGTCTAAAACAGTTTCAAAGGGATCTAAACTTAGAAACTAGTTCATAAAAGCGCAGAAGATAGTTTTGCAGAATCAAAACACAAACGTAAGTTGATCGTACGAAAAACACAAATTTATGTCTGAATGCAGATTCGAAAAGGTCAGCACTTAGAACTTATTCGTAAAGGCGCAGAGAGCAGTAGTTATGTAGGAGGTTTGCAGTAATGATAAGGTACTCGAAATAAAAGCAAACCAGAGATTTAGAGTGGTTCGGTCAGTCTTGACCTACTCCACTTTTGGCTTCCTCCTCCGACGAGGTCACCGACGTCAACTAGCTGCCTTCCTTCAATGGGCGAAGGCCAACTGCCCTTTTACAGTTTCACTCCTTTTGATGGGCTCAGGAGACAACCCTTACAGAACCTTTCTCTCCTCACTTTTACAATTCAAAAACTTAAAGAACAGAAGGAGGAGACTTAAAGGCTTTACAACAATTTTGAGCTCAAGAATCACAGAGAAGATCAAGATTTCGGTGTAGGTCTCTTGCTCTTTCTGTGCTGAATGGGTGGGGTATTTATAGGCCCCAACCTAGTTTAAATTTGGAGCTCAAAACGATCAAATCCGAATTCGGGATCAGGCGGTTGCACCTCCTCGGTCGGAGAAGGTTGCACCGCTTGGCGAGCTCAAGATCGAGCCTCTGGCGTGCCACCTTCGCCGTCGAGGCGATTGCACCTCTCTGCGAGCTTCGAAGATCCGAGCTCAAAGTGGTTGCACCGCCGATCGGAGAGGTTGCACCGCCTGTGGCAAAGCTTCGAAACTTGAGCTCTAGCGGTGCTACCTCGGACAGAGGAGGTTGCACCACCCGGGCCTTCCGGAGATCGAGACCCGGCGGTTGCACCTCTTGGTCGGGCGGTTGCACCGCCGGCTCGGTCTGGGAGACATAGCCCAGCGGTGCCACCTCCCTGGCCTAGGCGGTTGCACCTCCTGGTGCAATCGGGTCCAAATGGTTAGCTCCATTCGGCCCAATTTCAATCTTTTCAGGGGGCTCAATTGCCCCGGATTAAACTAATGGGATCACCTCCCATTTTCCAACTTAATCAACGTGCTAACTACGATTAAATTTAAGACAATTTCTGCAGCTTTGCTCCGATCGTCGCAATCGCTTCTTCCCAAGAAGTTTCGGCGAACTTCCGTCGATCATCCGATGAACCCTTGGTGATTCTTCTGCGGACTTCCGGCAAACTCTGGACTTTCGCGACGATCCACTTGGCGAAGTTCCGACGAGCTTAAACTTAGCAAACTTCTGGACTTCTCGGATCTGTTCTCGAGAACCTCCGACGACCGTCCCGACTTCCGTCCGAACTCTCGAACTCCCAACGTGATCATGATCATGACTCCCAAGCAACTCCTGCTGCTTGTCTAACTTTCATCGTAGTTAATCCTGCACACTTATCTCAACACATAGATTAGACAACAAATGACAATTGACTTCATCATCAAAATCTGAGATTCAACAATCTCTCCCTTTTTGATGATGACAATCAATTGATAATGGAGTGATCCTTAACTCCCCCTATCTATATGCCATAGTTGAGATAAGTCAACCTTGAATTCAAGACCTAAGAATTCAAGTGACGTATTGATAAGTTAGATCAGTTAAACTTATCAATACTCCCATCATGATACCCATCATGATGTATCTCTTCAAGAATTATGTCAAGGCTTGACATACATCATCAAGTTTGTATGATTGTGTTTGTAACTATTCATCATGTAATTGAATATTATCATATAAAGCTGCGAAGGACTATTACATGATGCACACATTTGAGATTTTCTAGCAAGTTTGCATTTACTTCACAAGATAGGATATCAACTCAAGACATAATGCAAACTATAGCATATGTTCATATATCTCTTGGTGATGCAAGGATGGCATAACCATAACATTGTTTATAGCATCACTCAAGTATTTGCAACTATGACATAGACATAATCATTGCAGTGTTTATCAATTCATATGTTTCTCCCCCTTTGTCATCAACAAAAAAAACATGGTAATTGTGATACCAGGAAAACAATATTAGCAAGCTTTATAGAGGAATTTTACATAGATTGCTTTGAAAACTTCTTCCCCTTTTTGTTATAATCCATTTTACCCGCAAAGATATTACAGGATGAAATACATACACAGGAATCACTTTATCAGATTTATTTCAGAAACTTATGAAAGTGTACGAATAAATCTGTTTTATAGCATTCGAACAAATAAGATGCATTTGGACAAGATTTTGTTACAGATTTTCACATTTAAACATGGCAATCAATATAGTCCGAAAAATAAGTTTATTTATTCGGATACATCAACATTCCTAATTCTCTTTTAATGAAATCAAATTGTTCTTCACTTAGAGGTTTTGTAAAAATGTCAGCCAGTTGATATTTGGTATCAATGAACTCTATGGTTACATCATGATTAGTGACATGATCTCGTATAAAGTGATGTCTAATATCAATATGTTTTGTTCTTGAGTGTTGTATAGGATTTTTAGTTAAGCATATTGCACTCGTGTTATCACATTTAATGGGAATATCTTTAAGATTAACTTTGTAATCTTCTAAAGTGTTTTTCATCCATACAACTTGTGCACAGCATGCACTTGCTGCAATATATTCAGCTTCGGTTGTTGATAGAGCAACCGAGCTTTGTTTCTTAGATGATCAGGATACAAGGGCATGTCCTAAAAATTGACATGATCCTGATGTGCTTTTTCTATCTAGTCTACAGCCAGTGAAGTCCGTATCAGCATAAGCTGTTAACTCAAAATTTTTTGATTTTGGGTACCATAATCCTGGATTTGTGGTTCCATTAAGATATCTAAGTATTTTTTTGACTGCTTTGAGATGAGATATCTTAGGGTTTGATTGAAATCTAGCACAAAGTCCTACACTGAACATGATGTCTGGTCTGGTGGCAGTGAGGTAAAGTAAACTTCCTGTCATACCCCTATAAGTCTTTTGATTAAAGCTTTCTCCACTTTCATCAATTTCTAACTTAGTGGAGGTGCTCATAGGGGTGTTAATAGCCTTTAAGTTGTTCATATTAAACTTTTTTAATAAATTCAAGGCATATTTTGTTTGACTAATAAAGATGCCGTTGTTTAATTGTTTGATTTGTAAACCTAAGAAGAATATTAATTCTCCCATTAAGCTCATTTCGAATTCAAGACTCATGGTTCTAGCAAAAGATTCACAGAGAGATTCATTTGTAGAGCCAAAGATAATATCATCAACATAAATCTGAACAATGAGAAAATTATTTTCAAAATTCTTGATAAATAATGTAGTATCAACCTTGCCTTTTGTGAAGTTATTTTCGATAAGAAAAGAACTAAGTCTCTCATACCAAGCCCTTGGGGCTTGTTTTAAACCATAGAGAGCTTTAGTTAATCTAAACACATGATTAGGGAGGCTATCATTTTCAAAACCAGGAGGTTGTTCAACATAAACTTCTTCGGAGATAAAGCCATTTAGAAAAGCTTTTAACATCCATTTGAAACAACTTAAAATTATTACTGCTAGCGTGAGGCAAGGAGCATCCTTATGGCTTCCAATCGAGCCCACAGAGCGAAAGGTTTCTTCAATGTCGATACCTTCTTCTTGGTTGAAACCTTTGGCTACTAATCTAGCCTTGTTTCTAACCACGATACCATTTTCATTTTGCTTGTTTAGAAGACCCATTTAGTACCAATAACTAAATGGTCATTTGGCCTAGGAACAAGCTTCCACACTTCATTTCTCTCAAATTGATTTAATTCATCTTGCATTGCGATAATCCATGAATCATCTTTCATGGCTTCATCAATGCATTTGGGTTCAATTTGGGAGAGAAAGGCGGCATTCGCACAAAAGGTTTTAAGAGAAGATCGTGTTTGAATCCCCTTTGATGTGTCTCCTAGGATTAGCTCCTTAGGGTGAGCATCTACATACTTCCAATCCTTGGGTAAGGATATTTCGGAAGTGGATGCATCCAGGTTGTTAGTTGGAGAAGGGGTTTCCTTTAAATTCAAGGAATCAAAATTAACATCTTCATTAAGATCATTTTTCGTGATTTCGGAAATCTCATTGAAAACAACATGAATGGATTCTTCAATAATTAGAGTTCTTTTATTGAAGACACGAAAGGCTTTAGAAACTGTAGAATAACCAAGAAAGATTCCTTCATCGGATTTAGCATCAAATTTTCCTAAGTTGTCTTTTTCATTCAAGATAAAACACTTACACCCAAAGACTTTAAAATATGAAACGTTGGGTTTTTTATTATTCCATAACTCATAGGGAGTTTTGGTTAGTAGAGGTCTCACTAGAACTCTATTTAAAATGTAGCATGCAGTATTTACGGCTTTCCCCAAAAATATTTGGGTAGGTTGTGTTCATTCAACATGGTTCTTGCCATTTCTTGTAAATTTCGATTTTTTCTTTCTACAACTCCATTTTGTTGAGGGTTTCTAGGAGTAGAGAAATTATGGTTGTATCCATTGTGTTCACAAAATTCACGGAAATCATGGTTTTGAAATTCACCACCATGATCACTTCTAATTGACGAAATCATAGAACCTTTCTCATTCTGAACGAGTTTGCAAAACTTGGTAAAAGATCTAAGGCATTCACTTTTCTGTTTTAAGAAGTAAGTCCATGTGTATCTGCTATAGTCATCCACGATGACGAAGGGCATATTTGCTACCTCCTAGGCTTGATGTGGAGATGGGTCCAACAAGTCCATATGGATCAATTGTAAGGGCCTAGAGGTGCTTATTTGATTTTTAGATTTGAAGCTACTCTTAATTTGTTTACCTAATTGGCGGGCATCACATACATTATCTTTGATGAACTTGATATGAGGAATTCCTCTTACAAGTTCTTTGGATGATATTTGAGTGATTAGCTTCATGCTAGCATGACCTAATCTTCATGCCATATCCAAGCATTCTCATTTAAAGCAGAAAAAACATATTTCATTACATAAATCATTGATGTCAATAGTGTATACATTATTTTGTTTTAATGCAATCATAGATATGTTTTTTGTGTGGTTTTTCAATGATGCAAGCATTAGATTCAAATCGATAATATATCCTTTATCACACAATTGACTAATGCTCAAGAGGTTATGTTTTAGACCATCAACTAGCAAAACATCTTCAATAGAGAAGTTGGATTTGTTACCTATGGTTCCTTTGCCAATGATTTTACCCTTGTTGTTGTCTCCGGTGGTGACATATCCTTCGTCTATGCTAGTGAGCTTAGAGAATTGGGATGGATCTCCTGGTCATATGCCTTGAGCATCCACTATCAAGGTACCATCTCTTGCTCCTAGCTTGCGATGGTTTAGTTTTCTACAAGAAAGGATGATGTTTAGGTACCCATTTGCTTTTGGGTTCCTCACAAATAGATCTACATTTTCTATCATGTTGCATAGAATTTGTCATGGTTCCTTTAGGAACCCAAATCAATTTGTTTGGACTAAATTTCCTGAATGGACAATAATCGCCCCTCAGTAACCGAACTTGCAACAAAAGTTGCATTTGCTTTGATGTCTAACATGTAAGATGGGGCCTTTTACGAAGGTAGTTGGATTTTGGTGATAACTCCTCACAAATCCAATCCAACTTCTTTTGGGAACATGACCCTTGTTTGTAAGGATCATGTTTAATGACTTGCTACCAACCTTGAATTTCTTCAAGGTGTCCTTAAGTAGCAAATTTTCTTTCTGAAAAGTTTCTAGATCATGACATTTGATACATGAATTTAAACTATCATGATATTCAATTTTTAACTTATTAAAATCACAAGTAAGACTATCATGCTCCTTTTTTAGCAATTTGTATTTTCTATTGATAATCTTGCATTCATCAAATAAGTCATGGAAGGCATTTAATAATTCATCGAAAGATAAATCAGCATCTAATAAATTCGTTACCTCCTCTCCGATGGCCATTAAGGCGTAATAAGCAACTTGCTCGGTGTTGGACTCCTCTTCTTCAGATGCGCTCGAGTCATCCCATGTTACTTGAAGAGCCTTCTTCTTTGATGTTCTCCTTTTGACTTGAGGACAATCACTCTTGTAGTGTCCCGGCTTTTTGCATTCATAGCAGATCACTTGGTCCTTCTTGGGTTCAAGTTTAATTTTTGCATCATTCTTAAACTTGTTTCTTTTAAAGAACTTCTTAAACTTTCTTGTTAGAAGTGCCAAGTCATCATCATAGTCCTCATCACTTGAGTTTTCTCTCAAGTGGCATTCAGAAGTTTTGAGTGTCATATCCTTCTTGTTCTTTGGAAGGATGTCTTCTTGCTCTTCATGTGCTTTAAAAGTAATTTCGTAGGTCATTAATGACCCAATTAGTTTTTCAAGAGGGAAGTTGCGCAGATCTTTTACCTCTTGAATAGCAGTGACTTTAGGATCCCAACTTTTAGGAAAGGATCTTAGTATCTTATTTACGAGTTCAAAATCCGAAAAACTTTTTCCGAGTCCTTTTAGACCGTTGATGACATCCGTGAAACGGGTAAACATGTCGCCAATGGTTTCACTCGGTTTCATTCGGAAAAGTTCAAAAGAATGCAACAACAGATTGATTTTTGACTCTTTCACTCTACTTGTGCCCTCGTGGGTCACTTCAAGTGTGTGCCAAATATCAAATGCAGTTTCGCAAGTTGAAACACGATTAAACTCGTTTTTATCAAGTGCACAAAATAAGGCATTCATAGCCTTTGCATTAAGAGCGAAAGCCTTCTTTTCCAATTCATTCCAATCGATCATTGGAAGAGAAGACTTTGAAAATCCGTTTTCAACAAGGTTCCACAGTTCAAAATCCATAGAAATAAGAAAGATCCTCATTCGGGTCTTCTAGTACGTGTAGTCCGTCCCACTGAACATGGGTGGACGTGTAATAGAATGCCCCTCTTGGTTTCCGGCGTATGCCATCTCTCTTGGGTTTTAATCCGTTAGAGAGTTAACCTTGCTCTGATACCAATTGTTAGGATCGAGAGCACTAAGAGGGGGGGGGGGGTGAATTAGTGCAGCGAGTATCTTTCAGCGATTTAAAAACGAAAGCTGCGTTTGTACGATAAAAACGATTTCGATGTAAAAGCTGATTCTAAGATTACTTAAGATTAAGCGCAGTTTACGTCTAAGCACAGTTTACGCCTAAACTGAGTTTGCGTCTAAATATAGTTTCGCGTCTAAACGCAGTTTTATGTCTAAACACAGTTTTACGCCTAAACGCAGTTTTATGTCTAAACTCAGTTTACGCCTAAAACGCAGTTTTACGTCAAAACGCAGTTTGCGTTTAAAAGTAGTTTACGCCTAAAAGACAGTTTTATGTCTAAACACAGTTTGCATCTAAACACAGTTTTATGCCTAAACTCAGTTTTCGCCTAAACGCAGTTTTACGCGGTTTTCGTCTCTAACGCAGTTTTTACGTCTAAACGTTTAAAAGAAGTTTACGTCTAAAACAGTTTCAAAGGGATCTAAACTTAGAAACTAGTTCATAAAAGCGCAGAAGACAGTTTTGCAGAATCAAAACACAAACGTAAGCTGATCGTCGCATTTAAAACACACAGATTTACGCCTGAATGCAGATTCGAAAAGGTCAGCACTTAGAACTTATTCGTAAGGCGAGAGAGCAGTAGTTATGTAGGAGGTTTGCAGTAATGATAAGGTACTCGAAATAAAAAGCAAACCAGAGATTTAGAGTGGTTCGGTCAGTCTTGACCTACTCCACTTTTGGCTTCCTCCTCCCACGAGGTTACCGGCGTCAACTAGCTGCCTTCCTTCAATGGGCTTAAGGCCAACTGCCCTTTTACAGTTTCACTCCTTTTGATGGGCTCAAGAGACAACCCTTACAGAACCTTTCTCTCCCTCACTTTTTACAATTCAGAAACTTAAAGAACAGAAGGAGGAGACTTAAAGGCTTTACAACAATTTTGAGCTCAAGAATCACGAGAGAAGATCAAGATTTCGTGTAGGTCTCTTGCTCTTTCTATGCTGAATGGGTGGGGTATTTATAGGCCCCAACCCAGTTCAAATTTGAGCTCAAAACGATCAAATCCCGAATTCCGGGATCGGCGGTTGCACCTCCTGACCGGAGAGGTTGCACCGCCCGGCGAGCTTCAAGATCGAGCCTCACAGGCGGTGCCACCTGTCGAGGCGGTTGCACCTCTGCCCAGAGCTCGAAGACCGAGCTCAACCGGTTGCACCGCCCTAATCGGAAAGGTTGCACCGCCCGGCAGAGCTTCGAAACTTGAGCTCTAGCGGTGCTACCTCTCGACAGAGGAGGTTGCACCGCCTCCCTTCGGAGATCGAGAGCCCCGGCGGTTGCACCTCTTGGCTGGGGCGGTTGCACCGCCCGGTCTCATCGGGAGACATAGCCCAGCGGTGCCACCTCCTGGCCTAGGCGGTTGCACCTCCGGTGCAATCGTGGGTCCGAATGGTTAGCTCCATTCGCCCAATTTCAATCTTTTCAGGGGCCCAATTGCCTAGGGATTAAGCTAATGGGATCACCTCCCATTTTCCAACTTAATCAACGTGCTAACTACGATTAAATCTAAGACAATTTCTGCAGCTTTGCTTCGATCGTCAATCGCTTCTTCCAAATGAAGTTTCCGGCGAACTTCCGTCGATCATCATCGATGAACCCTCGGTGATTCTTCTCATGGACTTCCCAAGCAAACTCCTGGACTTTGCAACGATCCACTTGGCGAGTTCCAACGAGCTTCGCTTGGCAAACTTCTGGACTTCTCGGATCTGTTCTCGCAGAACCTCCGACGACCGTCCGAACTTCCGTCGAACTCTCGAACTCCCAACGTGATCATGATCTTGACTCCGGCGCAACTCCTGCTGCTTGTCTAACTTTCATCGTAGTTAATCCTGCACACTTATCTCAACACATAGATTAGACAACAAATGACAATTGACTTCATCATCAAAATCTGAGATTCAACAAATACGCCCTCGTCATTGTAGATGACTATAGTAGATACACATGGACTTATTTTTTGAAACACAAAAATGAATGCTTTAGATATTTCACCAAGTTTTGCAAACTTGTTCAAAATGAAAAAGGTTTTATGATTTCATAATTTGAAGTGATTACGGTGGTGAATTTCAAAACCGTGATTTTCAAGAATTCTGTGAATCTAATGGATTCAACCACAACTTCTCTACTCCAAGAAATCCTCAACAAAATGGAATAGTAGAAAGAAAGAATAGAAATTTACAAGAAATGGCAAGAACCATGTTGAATGAACAAAGCCTACCCAAATATTTTTGGGCCGAAGCTGTAAATAACATTTTGAATAGAGTTTTAGTAAGACCCTTACTCACCAAAACTCCATATGAGTTGTGGAACAATAAAAAACCCAATGTTCCATATTTTAAAGTTTTTGGGTGTAAGTGTTTTATCTTGAATGAGAAAGATGCCTTAGGAAAATTTGATGCTAAATCCGATGAAGGAATTTTTCTTGGTTATTCTTCGGTTTCTAAAGCTTTTAGTATCTTCAATAAAAGGACTTTAATAATAGAAGAATCCATTCATGTTGTTTTAAATGAGATTTCTGAAATCAAGAAAAAAGACTTTGATGATGATGTTAATTTCGATTCTTTGAATTTAAATGAAACCCCTTCTCCAACTAGTAACTTGGATGCATCCACTTCCGAAACTTCCTTACCTGAGGACTGGAAGTATGTAGATGATCATCCTAAGGAGCTAATCCTAGGAGAAACATCTAAAGGGGTTCAAACACGTTCATTTTTTAAAAACTCTTGTGCCAACGCTGCTTTTCTCTCCCAAATTAAATCTAAATGTATTGACGAAGCCATGAAAGATGATTCATGGATTATCGTAATGCAAGATGAGTTAAATCAATTTGAGAAAAATGAGGTGTGGAAGCTTGTTCCTAGGCCAAATGACCATTTAGTTATTGGTACTAAATGGGTATTTAGAAACAAGCAAGATGAATATGGTATCGTGGTGAGAAACAAGGCTAGACTAGTGACCAAAGGTTTCAACCAAGAAGAAGGTATCGATTACAAAGAAACCTTCGCTCTTGTGGCTAGATTAGAAGCCATAAGGATGCTCCTTGCCTATGCTAGTAATAATGATTTCAAGTTATTTTAAATGGATGTTAAAAGTGCTTTTCTATATGGCTTTATTTCTGAAGAAGTTTATGTTGAACAGCCTCCCGGATTTGAAAATAATAGGCTCCCTAATCATGTATTTAAATTAACCAAAGCTCTCTATGGTTTAAAACAAGCCCCAAGGGCTTGGTATGATAGACTAAGTACTTTTCTTATTGAAAATAATTTCACAACAGGCAAGGTCGATACTACATTATTTATCAAAAATTTTGAAGATAACTTTCTCATTGTTCAGATCTATGTTGATGACATTATCTTCGGTTCTACGAATGAATCTCTTTGTGAATCTTTTGCTAAAACCATGAGTCTCGAATTTGAAATGAGTTTGATGGGAGAACTAACCTTTTTCTTAGGCTTACAAATTAAGCAACTAAGCAATGGCATCTTTATTAGTCAAACTAAATATGCCCTAGACCTGCTAAAAAGATTCAATATGAATAGCTCAAAAGCTGTTAACACTCCTATGAGCACTTCCACGAAGTTAGATGTTAATGAAAGTGGAGAAAGCTTCGACCAAAAAACTTACAGGGGTATGATAGGAAGCTTACTTTATCTCACTACAACCAGGCCAGATATCATGTTTAATGTAGGATTTTGTGCTAGGTTTCCGTCGAACCCTAAGATATCTCATCTCAAAGCAGTTAAAAGAATACTTAGATATCTTAAAGGAACCACGAATATAGGATTATGGTATCCAAAATCTGAAATTTTTTAGTTAATTGCTTATGCTGATGCGGATTTTGCCGGGTGTAAACTAGATAGAAAAAGCACATCAGGAACATGTCAATTTTTGGGACATTCCCTTGTTTCCTGGTCATCTAAGAAACAAAACTTAGTTGCTCTATCAACAACTGAAGCTAAATATATTGCAGCTAGTGCATGCTGTGCACAAGTTGTGTGGATGAAAAACACCTTAGAAGATTATAAAGTCCATCTTAAAAACATTCCCATTAAATGTGATAACACGAGTGCAATATGTTTAACAAAAAATCCCATTCAACACTCAAGAACAAAACATATTGATGTTAGACATCACTTTATACGAGATCATGTTACTCATCATGATGTAATTATAGAATTCATAGATACTAAGCATCAACTAGTTGATATTTTTACAAAACCTCTTAATGAAGAACAATTTGACTTCATAAGAAGAGAATTAGGAATGTTGATGTGTCCGAATGCATAAACTTGTTAAAATTATTATCGGACTTTATTGATTGAATTACATGCAAAAAATAACATGTTAGAAATTAATACAACGATGAGCATGTCCTCATAGTCTTGCATGAAAGTGTTAAATTAAATTTTCGGTTCCAATCGGATTTCACTATTCTCTTTCGGATTTCGATTCATATCATTAATTCTTGACAAAATTTTTATCTAGCAAATTTATGGCTTTTAGACTTATCATGTGAAAAATATTTGATGATTCCTTTTTGTAAAAGGAAGATATTCTCTTTTGCAAGGACTTTACTCACATAAATATCTTGATCCTTGTAAAGCATGCTATCAATTTGAACTACACAAATGGCTTTCCTCCTTCATGCAAAAAGAATAATAACAAATAAAAAGGAAGAAATTTTCACTCCATATCATGGACTTCTTGAGACAATTGTATACTATAAATGACATGAACCTACTTATTGTATCACATGTATATTCAAAAGAAGTTTATATTGCTCTCCTTTTTATTGCTGACAAAGGGGGAGAAGTATATGAATTGATACTATAAATGCCAAATTATGTTGAAAGAAACATGATTATTAATGCTATGCCATGTTTGCTATGATTGCCATATTTGCATCATATTAAGATATCAAGAACTTGCATTGTAATTTTACATGTTGATATCTTTCCAAATTTGTATCATATTAAGATATTAAGAACTTGCATTGTAATTTTACATGTTGATATCTTTCCATATGATGAATTGCTATCATTACAACAATTCACATTTGAACTTTGAAAATTGATGTCAAGTCTTGACATCATACATAGAGATATATCATGATAGGAATCATGATAGGAGTATTGATAAGGTTAAATGACTTTAACTTATCAATATGACTCTTCAATTCAAAGGCTTTGAATTCAAGAATGACTTATCTCAATTATGGCACATAGAGAGGGGAGTTAAGGTTAACTCCATTATTAATTGATTGTCATCATAAAAAAGGGAGAGATTGTTGAATCTCGGATTTTGATGATGACATCAATTGTTATTTGTTATCTAATCCATATGTTGAGATAAGTGTGCAGGATTAACTACGATGAAAGTAAGACATGTAGTAGGAGTTGTGCCGGAGTCGGGACTATGATCACGTTGGGAGTTCGAGAGCTTGACGGAAGTCCGGACGGTCGTCGAAGATTCTACGGGAACAAATCCGAGAAGTCCAGGAGCTTACCAAAAGAAGCTCGTTAGAACTCACCAAGTGGATCGTCGCAAGTCTAGGAGTTTGCCGAAAGTCCATAGGAGCATCGTCGGAGGACCGTCGGATGTTCGCTGGAAGCTCGCCGGAAGAAGCGATTGATGCATCGGAGCAAGCTGTAGTAAAAGTCTTTAGAATTGTCATAGTTAGCACGATGATTAAGTTAGAATTGCGAGGTGATCCCATTAACTTAATCTAGGGGCAATTGGGCCCTTGAAAGAATCAAATTGGGCCGAATGGATCAACCCATTCGGACCCAAATCACTTGCCAGAGGTGGCACCGCCAGGGCTCAGTCTCCGAGTGAGACTGGGCGGTGCAACCGCCTCTGACAGTGGTGCAACCGCCTGAGCTCGGTCTCCAAGCTCTGGCAGGGCGGTGCAACCGCCCCAATCAGGCGGTGGCACCGCCTGAGATCGGTCTCCGAGCTCTGCCAGGCGGTGCAACCACCCCTGACAAGCGGTGGCACCGCCCAAAGGCTCAGTCTCCGAGCTCTGCCAAACGGTGCAACCGCCCTAGTCAGGCGGTGCAACCGCCAAACCCCGGAATTCCGGGAATTGATAGTTTTGAGCTCGAAATTCAAATTGGTTTGGGGCCTATAAATACCCCACTCTTTCAACAATAAAAGAGCAACGGAAACCACCAAAATCCTGATCTTACTCTGTGATTTCTAGAGCTCAAAAGTGTTGTATAAGTTAAAGGTTCTTCTCCCTCTTTTCTTCCAAGTTCTGATATTTCAAGAGAGGAGAGAAAAGTTTGTAAGGGTTGTCTCCTAAGCCCGTCAAAAGGAGTGAATCTGTAAAAGGGTGGTTGGCCTTCGCCTATTGAAGGAAGGCCTTTAGTGGACGTCGGCAACCTCATCGGTGGGAGGAAGCCGGAAGTGGATGTAGGTCAAGATTGACCAACCACTCTAAATCGCTACTCTCTCCGGTTTGCATTTACTTTGAGCTTATTATCCTTACTGCAAACCTCCTTCATAGCTTATCGCCTTCTGCACTTTCACGATTGCGTTTCCAAGCTCAATACTTTCCAAATCGTGTTTTAGACATATCGCTTTTCTCATTTAACATCGTATTTCAGTTTGCTCTTACATTCTCGATTTCTATCACAACAAAGAACCGCCTTTATGATTCATTTTAATTGTTTCTTGCCTAATCACATGTTAAAGTGATTTACTGAATCGACTTTTCTACTTTGAAATCGCTTTTTCGTCTAACATCGTATTTCAGTTTACGCTTACATTCTGATTTCCATCTAAACTGCAAACAACCTTAACATATTTGTTTTAACAGCTTCTTACTTGATCTCAAGTTAAAGTTATTTACGAGTCGGCTTTTCTACTAAAATCATCTTTGTCGTACGAACACAGTTTTAAAACGTTGAAAGTTTTCCACTGCACTAATTCACCCCCCCCTCTTAGTGCTCTTGATCCTAACAGCCTACGCCCGAGGAAAGGGAAGGCAAGGATGAGATCGCTCGCTACGTAAAGTACATTAATGACTCCACTCTTGCTCAGTGTTACATGTTGGACTCCTATTGAATCTCAGATTTTGATGATGAAGTCAATTTTCATTTGGTTATCTAATCCATATGTTGAGATAAGTGTGCAGGATTAACTACGATGACAGTAAGACATGTAGAAGGTGTTGAGCCAGAGTTAAGACCAAGATCACGTTGGGGGTTCGAGAATTCGTCGGAAGTCCGGACAGTCGTCGGAGGTTTTGTAGGAACAATCCGAGAAGTCCAAGAGCTTGCCAAAGAAGCTTGTCGGAACTCACCAAGAGGATTGTCGCAAGTCCAGGAGTTTGTTGGGAGTCTGCCGGAGCATCGCTGAGGGTTCGTCGGATGTTCACCGGAAGCTCGCCGGAAGAAGCGATTGACACACCGAAACACGATATGCAGTATTGATGTCTTAATTATCATAGTTAGCATGTGGATTACGTTATGATTGAGAGGTGATCCTATTAACTTAATATGGGGCCAATTGGGCCCTTGATAGACCCAAATTGGACTGAATGAATCAGCCCATTTAGACCTAGAATTCCTAATCGGCAATGGCACCGCCAGGGCTGGCGATGGCGCACCGCCCAAGAGACTCGGTCTCCCAAGAGTTCTGGGTGGTAGTACCGCCTTAGTCAGGCGGTGGTACTACCAGAGCTCGGTCTCCGAGCTTTGCCAGGTGATGGTACCACCCAGTCAGGCGGTGGTACCGCTAGAGCTTGATCGCCGAGCTCTGTCAGGCGGTGGTACGAATTACACCTTTTGGAAGACCCGAATAAGGATCTTTCTTATTTCAATGGATTTTAAACTTTGGAATATCGTTGAAAATGGATTTTCAAAGTCTTCTATTCCAATTATAGATTGAAATGAATTAGAGAAGAAGACTATCGCTCTTAATGCAAAGGCTATGAATGTTTTATTTTGTGTACTTGATAAAAACGAGTTCAATCATATTTTAATTTGTGAAACTGCATTTGATATTTGGTATACACTCGAAGTGACTCATGAAGGCACGAGTAGAGTGAAAGAGTCAAAAATCAATCTTTTAGTACATTCTTATGAACTTTTTTTAATGAAACCGAGCGAAACTATAGGTGACATGTATGCCCGTTTCACGGATATTGTCAATGGTCTAAAAGGACTCAATAAAAGTTTTTTGGATTTCGAGCTTGTTAATAAAATTCTAAGATCCCTTCCAAAGAGTTGGGATTCTAAAGTCACTGATATTCAAGAGGCTAAAGATTTAAACAACTTCCCTCTTGAAGAATTAATTAGTTCATTAATTACTTACGAAATAACTTGCAAAACTCATTAAGAGTATGAGGACATCCTTCCAAGAACAGAAAGGATATTATAATATCTCTCACTTTTAAAAATTATTAATAAAAATTTATTTATAAATAAGATGATCTACATGTAAATATAAAAATTTTAAGGACTAATTAAAAAAAAAATCGAAAATTTCGGTTTTTATCCCACCGCCTCCCACGCTCTCTATTTCTCGAGAAACAGAGAGAGGAGCGGTGAGGCGTGGGGAAGAAGAGAGGAAGAAGATGGAGAAGAGAAGAGAAGAGAAGAAGAAGAAGAAGAGAGGGAAGAGGGAGAGGAAAGAGAGCTCCAGCAGCTAGGGCTGCAGCACCTCTGTTTCGTGTAGGAGGAAACAGAGGAGTTCATGTGTGGGGCGTCAGGGAGGAGGAGGAGAAGAAGGAGAAGAAGAAAAGAGGAGGTGGCTGCGGCAAGGGCTGCAGCGAGGAGCTGTGGGGCGTTGGGGAGGAGAAAGGAAGAAGAGGAGAAGAAGAAAAGAAGAAGAAGAGGGAAAAGAAGAGAGGAGGAAGAAGAGGGAGAAGAGAAGAATAGAAGAAGAAAAAAAAGAGAGGGTAGTGGGAGAGGAACGAGAGGTGGCAGCAGCTAGGGCTGCAGCACCTCTGTTTCCTGCAGGCGGAAACAGAGGAGACGAGGTGTGGGGGCGTTGGGGAGGAGAAGAAGAAGAAGAGGAAAAAGAAGAAGAGAAAAATAAAAAAAAAGAAGGATGGCTGCGGCATGGGCTGCAGTGAGAAGGTATGGGGTGTCGGGTAGGAGAAGGGAAGAAGAGGAGAAGAAGAAGGAGAAGAAGAAGAAGAGGAAGAGAAGAAGTAGAAGCGGGTGAAGAGGCGGTACCTCTTGTTCCTGCAGGAGGAAACAGAGGAGAGGAGGTGCTGTTCGTCGGAGAGAAGAAGGGGAGGAAGGAGAAGAAGAGAAGAAGAAGAAAGGAAGGAGAAGGAAGAGGAGAAGGGAAAGAAGTAGCTGCGGCTGTGGCAGCTGCAGCTGTGGCAGGGAAAGAAGAAGAGGAAGGAAGAAGGGAAGGAGAGGAAGAAGAGAAGGGGAAGAAGGGGCTGCGGCTGCGGCGATGGCAGCTGCAGTTGGAAGAGAAGAAGGAGAGGAAGATGAGCAGGGGAGGAAGAAGAGGCTGCGGCCGTGGCTGAGGCTGCGACTGCAGTAGTGCAGCCGGGAAAGAAGAGAAGGAAAGGAAGAAGAAGAGAAAGGAAAAGGGAAGAAGAGAGGAAGAGGAGAAGGGGAGGCAGCTGCGGCAGTGGCAGCTGCAGCTGGAAGAGAAGGAGAGGAAACAAAGCAGGGGAGGAAGAAGAGGCTGCGGCTATGGTGGCTGCGGCCGTGGCTGCGACGTTGGCTGCGGTAGCTGCGGCAGCGGTGGTGGCTGCAGCAGTGCTTTTGGGAAAGAGAAAGAAAGGAAAAGGAAAAAAAAAAAAAAAAAAAAAAAAAAAAAAAAAAAGGTGTTGTTGCCGTGATTACGACTGCTGGGTGGCTGCTGCGTATGCGACAGCTGTGTTTGGGAAAGAAAAAATAAGAATGAGAGAAGGGAGGGAGGAAGTAGTGCAGTGGAAGGGGCTGCGGTTGTGACAGCAACTGCGGTTGTGGCTACAACTGTGGTAGTGGCAGCGATGATGGCTGCGACAGTTATGTTTGAAAAAAAAAACGAAGGAATGAGAGTAAGAGAGAGTAGGTGACTATGCCTCTATGTTCTGTATGAGTTGCAGTTGTTGAGGAAAAAGAGAAGATATATGTAGAAAACGAAACATGGAGAGGACACAGATAAAAAGTAGGAGGATTTGGGCTGACATCTGTTGGGAAATCTTGGGGGTGACATTAGATGCGCAACGGAAGAACAAAAAAAATAAAATCCCCGATTCCCAAAGAGCTGTTCGTCGTCGTGCGAAGATTGATGCGCAAAATCCGCGAAACTTAAAACTGCGTATAGAGTAAATTATGTTACATAGGGAGATCGTATATCCCTGTTTCCTTGCAGATCTTTAGGAGAGGGTGAAGGAGGTCAAGCGTCCTCTTCTCTAGCGGTGATCCACATAGTAGGGCTGTGACAACGCTCCTCAAAACTCCAAGCCTGCTCTGAGATGGAGAGGGGGAGGAGGATAGGAGAGGCAAGCAAATGCTCTAGCCTATGAGGCTCTGAATCCATCCTATTTATAGAGGTCTCATGTCAAACCCTAATGGGTCCTCCCCTAGTGGGTATTGGATCTGCATCCAATAAGACAAGGGCTCCGTCGGAGATCTCATATCCGAACTTCTACTCATCGCAATGCCTACCATATGTGTGAGACCCTCTAGGCCCAATATCAAGCCGGGTAGTGAGTCATACCTATCGAACTCCTTTCTAACTTCGGTGAATTATTATCTGCAAATAATTCACTCGACTCATTGACTACGGACGTACTAGGCCACTACGCCGTAGTCCCCAGACGATACAGGGGAATCCAATTCATTAGACCTGTTTGTCCTTAGTTACCGTGTACCTATAGTCCCTCATCCATCTAATATCCCAAAGACCATATATCGAGCATGGTGCTGTCAGACCCATACGGTTTCTACTCGAGTCTCGCTCTAATCGCATTCTCCCGGAGAACTCTTTCTCTCTCAACCCGAATGACCCTGACCAGAGATTTGTCTAAGCAAGAACACATGAGATATTCCTCTCATGACGCCGAAAGTGGATGATCCTCTATCGACACTCAATAGCCCTCGTAAGGTCGACTACCACTCCCAATGACCAGTTGTATTAGATTTGGGACAACCAAACCTATAAGTCTAGTATCAAAGAGTGGAGCACTCATACAGGACATTCTTGGTGTCTCAAGTCTAAGGACCAAATACACCACTAGGACTACGAAATCATTTGTCGACAATAAGGCATCATCAACCATCCAAAGATTCCGTAAGCGGATCAATCGGTGAACTCATTCTCCAATGAGCACTGTCTCAGTATCCCTAGTGTCCTTACAAGAGCAACTATGAGACCAACTGCATCCATCATATGGATGGGGTATACAAAGACACCTACCGTGCGTTTCGGTTATCACGATGTCCCTCTCGAGTAACATATGATCGGGATTATTTAGGATCTGTGTTTAAAGGTGAATCGATCTCATTATCGTGATCTCATCACGATCCGATTCCCATTGCACAAATCCAAGGACATCACAATATATAAATGCATATATGTAATAGTTATAAAGTGATATATGCAAAATATAATAAGCAAAATGATTCTATATCAAGTCACACGTGTCATCACTCACATGATTGGCTTGCTGGACACCTATGACTAGCAATCTCCCACTTGACCTAAAGCCAATCACTTATGTATCTGATCCCCATCATACCCCTGTGATGCTCAAAGACAATCTGAGACAATGGCTTTATCAGTGGATCTGCAATGTTATCTTCGGATGGAACTCTTTCCACTACTACATCTCCTCGCGTTACGATCTCTTTGATAAGCTAGAACCTCCTCAGAACACTTCTGATGAGACCTAGGTTCTCTTATTTAAGTAATCGCCCCATAGTTGTCGCAATATAAGGAAGTCGGCTTCTCGCTACCCGGCACTACTCGCAAATCTGTGATGAACTTCTTCACCCAGACTCCCTCCTTTGCTGCATATGATGCAGTAATGTACTCCACCTCTGTGGTCGAGTCAATAGTAGTATCTTGCTTGGAACTCTTCCAGCACACTACTCCTCCATTCAAGGTGTACACATACCCTGAATTCGACTTGCTATCATCGACATCAAATTGAAAACTTGAGTCTGTGTAGCTTTCAACCTTAAGGCTACTACCTCCATATACTAGTAAAAGATCCTTAGTCTTTCTTAAGTACTTAAGGATACACTTTACTGCTTTCCAGTGCTCCAAGCCTGGATCCGCCTGATACCTGCTCATGACACTCAGAGCATGCGCTATATTAGGCCTAGTACATAACATGACATACATGATAGACCATATTGCTGAGGCATAAGGTATCATATCCATATTCGTCCTTTCTTCTAGAGTCTTTGAGGACATACTCGTAGAAAGGGATATCCCATGTCTCAACGGTATAAGACCTCTCTAGAAATTTTTCATGCCAAATCTTTTGACAATGATTTCATGACAACGGTATAAGCCAAGCATCCTCTTGGATCTATCTCTATATATTATAATCCCCAAGATATAGGATGCTTCCCCTAAGTCCTTCATGGAGAAGTGTCTAGATAACCAAGCCTTTATTGTGGATAGCATTCCTATGTCATTCCCAATGATCAGGATGTCATCCACATATAATACCAAAAAGGTGATAGCGCTCCCACTTACCTTCCTGTACACACAAGGCTCATCTTCATTCTTAACGAAGTCATAAGATCTAATTGCCTCATCAAATCTTATGTTCCAACTTCGGGAAGCTTGCTTTAGTCCATAAATGGATCTAAGCAACCTACACACCTTATCTGGGCAGTTCTTGGACACGAATCCCTCAGGTTGCATCATATACACCTCCTCCTCGAGGTTCCTATTGAGGAATGCAGTTTTCACATCCATCTGCCAGATCTTATAATCATAGTATGCTGTAATAGCCAATAGAATTCTAATGAATTTTAGCATTGTTACGGGTGAGAAGGTTTCGTCGTAGTCAACACCTTGCCTTTAACGATACCCATTAGCCACTAGCTTTGCTTTATAGGTCTCTACCTTTCCATCTACTCCGATCTTTTTCTTAAAGATCCACTTGCAACTGATGGGTATAATACCTTCGGGCGCATCAACTAAGCTTCAAACCTTGTTGGAGTACATAGAATCCATCTCAGAATTAATGGCTTTTTGCCACTTCCCGGAGTCTATACTCATAATAGCCTCCTCGTAGGTCTAAGAATCAATATCCTCAATATCCTCTCCTCTAATATGTCCCACATATCTCTCAGGAGGATGGGATACTCTATCGGACCTACGTAAAGTTGAAACTTGTGTATTAGGTACCTAAACAGACTCGGGCTGTAGAGTGGTGCTTGAGCATGGTTCTCCAACCTCGCTCAACTCTATCATTCTCCCACTATCTCCGCCAAGAATGTTCATTCTCAAGGAACACTGCTCTCTTAGCTACAAAGACTTTTTGGTCCTCGAGATGATAGAAATAATACCCACAAGTTTTCTTGGGGTATCCCTCAAATTTGCATCGTTCTGTCCTTGATTCTAACTTATCGGGGTTGTGTCTTTTAACGTGGGCAGGGCAGTCTCAAATCTGAACAACCTTAAGATCAGGCTTCTTCCCTTTCCATATCTCATATGGTGTAGACACTACCGACTTAGTTGGAACTCTGTTTAGAAGGTAAGCTGTGGTCTCTATGGTATATCTCTAGAATAAGATGGGTAGGTCAGCGAAACTCATCATGGACCGTACCATATCTAATAGCGTATGATTCCTTTTTCCAGAGACACCATTGAGCTGAGGTGTATAAGGAGTTGTCTATTAGGATAATATCCCATGGTCCTTGAGAAACTGAGTAAACTCTGTACTTAAGTACTCACCTCCTTGATCTGATCGAAGAGTTTTGATACTATTTCCAGTCTGGTTCTCCACTTTATTCTTATACTCTCTGAATTTCGCAAAAGCCTCAGACTTGTACTTCATTAAGTACACATATCCATACCTTGAGAAATCATCAGTAAAGATAATGAAGCAGGAGTAACCACCAATGACATGAGTTAATATGGGTCAACATACATCACTATGTATGAGTTCCAACAGCTCAGTGGCTCTCTCTCCAGTTCCACTAAATGGAGAGTTGGTTAGTTTTCTATGAAGGCAAGGCTCGCAAGTTGCATATGACACATAGTCGAATGAATTTAGATATCCATCATTTAGCAACTTTTGAATCATTCCCTTATGGATGTGACCTAGCCTACAATGCCATAGGTATGCATTGTTCAACTCATCTCGTTTCCTCTTAGACACACTTACATTCATGATATATGGAGTAGTGTCTAGCATAAACAAACCTTTATGCAATATTCCTCTCGCCAATCTCCCCTCGGCTTTGCTAGAATTTACAAGAAATTGTAGATGTGATAAGCAATACTGGTATCCAATACCAATGCACTATCACAAAAATCTGATAATTGGAGATTGATCATGAATGTACCTGAAGCTTCTCCAAGCTTCTGTTTTACCCTTTCTGCAAGGTACTATTTGCAGTTACTCTTCTAGTGCACATCTTTGCCACAGTGGAAGCACTGGCCTTTGTCCTTTATTGGGTCTTTCTTAGCAACATTTGCTTTACCTGGTCTACCCTTGCCCTTTCCCTTCTTAAGGGACTTTTCTACTTTCCTTTTCTTTCTGATCTCACCAGTGTAGAGAACTGGCTTCTCTTTCTTAATAGTACTCTCTGCCTCCCTCAACATATTGAGGAGCTCTGGGAGAGTCACCTCAAGCTTGTTCATATTAAAATTTATTATGAACTGTGAAAAGGAATCTGGTAGGGATTGAAGCACAATGTCCACACACAAGTTATCTTCTAGGACCATTCCTAGACCTGTGAGTTTCTCTATCCACTCAATCATCTTTAGGACATAGTTTTGAACCGGTGTCCCCTTAGTCATCCTAGCACGAAAGAGACTCTTGGATATCTCATATCGCTGAGTCCTTCCCTGTTCCTCAAACAATTTGCGGACATGTCGGAGAATGGATCTAGCATCCATCTTTTCATGTTGTCTCTGTAACTCAAGAGTCATAGAGCCCAACGTATAGCATTGAGCAAGAGTGGAATCATCAATGTACTTCACGTAGTGAGCGATCTCATCCTCGCTTGCCCCTACTTCGGGCGTAGGCATCACTGTATCAAGGATATACACGATTTTCTCCGCTATGAGAACAATTCTCAAATTACGGAGCCAATCCATATAATTTGGATTAGTGAGGTGGTTGACATCAAGTATGCCACGTAAGGGATTTGAAAGCGACATTTTTCTAAAAATAAAGATGTAGCAGAAATGAATAACATACAGATTTTGCAAGAAATAAACTATCAAGATATGGACTTCTATCTTAATATGCTCCCACTATTTTACTAACGAGTCACGCGACACCCTTAGCACGTGAAACGAAAGTCTCCGGCAGACTTCTAGTGGGGATCAAGATCCAATCAACGTCTTAGTGTAACCTCGAGGGACTCGATCAATCACACTAAACCTAAAAGGTAGGCAACTCTTGCCGATCACAACTCCTTGTGATTCCCGTCCTGTTCGGCCTTCGAATCACCATGGTCTCGAGGGACTCGACCAACCATGATGCTCGGTTAAGTCAACACCTTCGTTATAAGATGAGTCTGATTTGATGATATACCCTCGAGGGACTCGACCAAACATACCATGTCCTTAGGTCACCGGTGACATCTCTATGTCGTAAGCAAGATAGCGAATCGCGATATAGGTGAGTCTCGAGGGACTCGACCAACTCAACATACACCGGGAATCGGTTCCTACTTATAATGATGGAAGGCTACGTGGGTCAATCTAATTGCCTCACGTTTACCGACTTAATATTATCAAGAGAGATGTTTGTATGATTTGGTCTCCTAATATGACATGTCACACATATACATATTTAATATATATCTACATCGCATGCAAATGTATATACATATCTAGTATGTGTATAAGCAATCACACCAGATGATCATGGACAATAACCTAATGTGATTAGGCCCGAGCCAGTAGGCCTAATCACTCACATCAAGATCTATGTGTGCAATGGTGCATCTCCATGCCCTATGATTGTCCATCTCGTCCTCGTCGGTTCCGTCTACATCTCGATGCATCTTCATGCATCGCGATTGTCCGTCTCGTGGGTCCCGCTATCGCATCCACACTCCCGTTGCGCCTCCTCATGTGATTACAACTTAATCATAGGCACACAGGCCCGAAAATAAACGAGAAATATAATGGAGGCTCATAGACCCCAATAATAATAATCACAAGTACACACATCAAACGGTCTATGATCATCCGTCCATACATCATACATCACATGTATAATTAATCATCTTCATGTAGGACTACTAGATAATGATAAAAATAATAATCAACTAAAACTTTTAATTAATTAGTATTTTATAAAATCAAGGATATATAGGGAATTTCTGAATTCATAGGGGTATTTTCATAATTTAGACAAGAGACAAAAACATGAATTTCTCAAATTTCGAGGGGCAAAACTATCTTTTGCCCAGAAAACCCTAATGCCCTACTCCCCTTTGCTGCTGCCGTCGCCGCCACCCTACTGCCGCCACCCTGTTGGCGACGGCCTGTGCGGCGGGCCGAGGGTGCTGCCCTCGCCTGCAGGCGGCACGCCCGCTGGCGGCGCTGCCGCCTCCGCAGGCAGTTCTACCGGTGAGGCAACACCCGCAGGCGGTGCTGCCCTACGGCGCCTCACCCCGCGGGAGAAGCAGCTCCAGGCGCCTCTGCCCGCAGGCTGCCAGCCCCGCCGGACGCAAGCCTACTGCAAGCAGGCCGCCGGCCAAATGCTGCAGACGCAGCCCCTATGCTGCCTGCTTGCAACTGCGCTGCACGCATGCAGATCGAGGGCAATAATTGTTGCTGCCCTTTCTTGCTTTTGCGTCAACGATTTTGATGTTAAAAGTTTCTTCAAAACACAACACACGTAGTTCAAAACCAATCTGTCGCACGAATAACCTGGCTCTGATACCACTATTGGGAAATCTTGGGGGCAATATCAGATGCGAAGCGAAAGAAAAAGAAAAACAAAATCTCCTATTCCCAAAAAGATGTTCGTCGTCGTGCGAAGATTGGTGCGCAAAATCTGTGAAACTTAAAACTGCGTATAGAGTAGATTGTGTTACCAAGGGAGATTGTATATCCCTATTTCCTTGCAGATCTTTAGGAGAGGGTGAAGGAGGTAAAGCGTCCTCTCTAGCGGTGATCCACACAGCAGGGCTGCGACGATGCTCCTCAAAACTCCAGGCCTGCTCTGAGGTGGAGAGGGGGAGGAGAATAGGAGAGGCAAGCAAAGGCTCTAGCCTATGAGGCTCTGAATCCGTCCTATTTATAGAGGTCTCCTGTCAAACCCTAATGGGTCCTCCCCTAGTGGGTATTGGATCTGCTTCCAATAAGACAAGGGCTTCGTCGGATATCTCATATCCGAACCTCTACTTATCGTAATGCCTACCATATGTGTGTGACTCTCAAGGCCCAATATCCAACTGGCCATGAGTTATACCTGTCAGAACTCCTTCTAACTCAGTGAATTATTATCTTTGTAATAATTCACTCGACTTATCGACTACGGACGTACAAGGCCACTACATTGTAGTCCCCAGATGATACAGGGGAATCCAATCCATTGGACTTGTCTGTCCTTAGTTACCATGTACCTATAGTCCCTCATCCATCTAATATCCCAGAGACCGTATATCGAGCATGGTGCTGTCAGACCCATACGGTTTCTACTCGAGTCTCGCTCTAATTGGATTCTCCTGGAAAACTCTTTCTCTCTTAACCCGAATGACCCTGGCTAGGGATTTGTCTGAGTAAGAATACATGGGATATTCCTCTCATGACATCGAAAGTGGATGATCCTCTATCGACACTCAATAGCCCTCGTAAGGTCGACTACAACTCCCAATGACTAGCTGTACTAGATCTGGGACAACCAAACCTATAAGTCTGGTATCAAAGAGTGGAGCACTCATACAGGACATCCTTGGTGTCTCAAGTCTAAGGACCAGATACACCATTAGGACTATGGAATCATTGTTTGACAATAAGACATCATCAACCATCCAACATTCCGTAAGCGGATCAATCAGTAAACTCATTCTCCAATGAGCACATGTAATGTATCCCTAGTGTCTCTACACGAGCAGCTATGAGACCAGCTGCATCCATCATATAAAAGGGTATACAGCACACCAATCTGTCCGGTTATTATTATGATCAAGAGCACTAAGAGGGGGGGTGAATTAGTGCAGCGAAAAATTTTTGACGATTAAAACTGCGTTCGTACGATAAGAGCGATTTTGGTAGAAAAGCTGATTCGTAAATCACTTTAACTTGTGATCAAGCAAGATGTAGTTAAAGTGAATCTATAAGGGCAGCTTGCAGTTATGATGGAAATCAGAATGTAAGCGCAAACTAAAATATGATGTTCGTACGATAAAACTGATTTACGTCTAAACACCGATTTGGAAAATACTGAACTTTGAAACACGATCGTAAATTCGCAGACGACAGTAAGCTATTGAGGAGGTTTGCAGTAAAGATAATATGTTCAAAGTAAATGCAAACCAGAGAGCACCGCGATTTTAGAGTGGTTCGGTCAATCTTGACCTACATCCACTTCTGGCTTCCTCCACCGACGAGGTCACTGATGTCCACTAGAGGCCTTCCTTCAATAGGCGAAGGCCAACCACCCTTTTATAGTTTCACTCCTTTTGACGGGCTTAGGAGACAACCCTTACAAAATTTTCTCTCCTCTCTTGAAAGATCAGAACTTTGAAGAAAAGAGGGAGAAGAACTTTTAACTCATACAACACTTTTGAGCTCTAAAAATCACAGAATAAGATCAGAATTTTGGTGGTTTTTGGTTGCTCTTTCATTGCTGAAAGAGTGGGGTATTTATAGGCCCTAAACCAGTTTGAATTCCGAGCTCAAAACTGTTATCTCCCGGAATTCCGGGGTCTGACGGTTGCACCGCCTGACTGGGGCGGTTGCATCGCTTGGCAGAGCTTGGAGACTGAGCCTCTGGGTGGTGCCACCGCTTGTCAGGGGTGGTTGCACCTCCTGCCAAAGCTCGGAGACCGAGCTCAGTCGGTGGCACCACCTGACTGGGGCGGTTGCACCTCTATCAGAGGCGGTTGCACCGCCCAGCCAGAGCTTAGAGACTGAGCCCTCGGCGGTGCCACCGTCGACCCAGGCGGTGCCACCTCTGGCCAAGTAATCTGGGTTCGAATGGGTTGATCCATTCGGCCCAATTTGGGTCTTTCAAGGGCCCAATTGCCCTAAGATTAAGTTAATGAGATCACCTCTCATTTCTAACTTAATCATCATGCTAACTACGAATTTCTTAAGACATTTACTACAACTTGCTCCGGTGCATCAATCGCTTCTTCCGGCAAGCTTCCGGCGAACTTCCGACGAACATCCAACGAACCTTCGGCGATGCTCCGACGGACTTCCGGCAAACTCTTGGACTTGCAACGATCCACTTGGTGAGTTCTGACGAGCTTCTTTTGGCAAGCTCCTGGACTTCTTGGATTTATTCCCGCAGAACCTTCGACGACCGTCCGAACTTTCGTCGAGCTCTCGAACTCCCAACATTATCATAGTCTTGACTCCGGCGTAACTCCTACTGCATGTCTTACTTTCATCATAGTTAATCCTGCACACTTATCTCAACATATGGATTAGATAATAAATGACAATTGACGTCATCATCAAAATCCGAGATTCAACAATCTCCCCCTTTTTGATGATGATAATCAATTGATAACAGAGTTAACCTTAACTCCCCCTTTCTATGTGCCATAATTGAGATAAGTCATTCTTGAATTCAAAGCCTTTGAATTCAAGAGACATATTGATAAGTTAAAATCATTTAACCTTATCAATACTCCCATCATGATTCCCATCATGATGTATCTCTTTGAAAATGATGTATGATGTCAAGGCTTGACATCCATTTTCAAATTTCAAATGTGAATGATGGTCATGGTAGCAATTCATCATATGGTAAGATATCAACACGTAAAATTACGATGCAAGTTTTTAATATCTTAACATGATGCAAATATGGCAATCATAGCAAACATGACATAATGCAAATATGGCAATCATAGTTATCATCAATTCATATATTTTTGATGATGCAGTCATAACATAATCATAGCATCAATAATCATATATCTGCTTCTTTCAACATAATATGGCATTTATAGCATTAATTCATATACTTCTCCCCCTTTGTCATCAACAAAAAGGAGAACGATATAAACAACTTTTAAATATACATGCGATGCCATAAGTAGGTTCATGTCATTTATAGGATACAAACATCTCAAGAAAAACATGATATAGAGATTATTTACATAGAGTGAAAACTTCTTCCTTTTTATTTGTTATTATCCTTTTTGCACGAAGGAGGAAAGCCATTTGTATAGTTCAAATCGATAGGATATTAAGGCATGCTTTACAAGGATTAGGATATTTATGTGAATCAAATCCTTGCAAAAAATATCTTCCTTTTATAAGGAATCATCAAATATATTTCTCAAAGGGAATATTTTTCACATGATAAGTCTAAAAGATATGCATTTGCTAGATGATTCTATTTGTCAAAAATCAATGATGTGAATCAAAGTCCTTAAGAGAATAATGTATTCATGAAATCCGATTGGAACTGAAAATTTAATTTAACACTTTCAGCAATCGGACAAGACTATACAATCATGAAGACATGCTCATTGTTATGAAAATTTTTGTATTAATTTCCAACATGTTATTTTAGGAATGTAATGGCAATTAAGTGATTTGATCATTCAATCAATAAAGTCCGAATAATTTTAATAAGTTTATGCATTCGGACACATCAACATTCCTAAATCTCTTCTTATGAAATCAAATTGTTCTTTACTTAAAGGTTTTGTAAAAATATCAGCTAGTTGATGTTTAATATCTATGAACTCTATAATTACATCATGATTAGTAACATGATCTCGTATAAAGTGATGTCTAATATCAATATGTTTTGTTCTTCAGTGTTGAATGAGATTTTAAACATATTGCACTCGTGTTATCACATTTAATGAGAATATTTTTAAGATAAACTTTATAATATTCTAAGGTGTTTTTCATCCACACAACTTGTGCACAACATGCACTAGCTGCAATATATTCAGCTTCAGTTGTTGATAGAGCAACCGAGTTTTGTTTCTTAGATGACTAGGAAACAAGGGAATGTCCCAAAAATTGACATGTTCATGATGTGCTTTTTCTATCTAGTCTACACCCAGCAAAATCTGCATCAGCATAAGCAAACAACTCAAAATTTTTGGATTTTGGATACCATAATCCTAGATTTGTGGCACCTTTAAGATATCTATGTATTCTTTTAACCGCTTTGAGATGAGATATCTTAGGATTCGATTGAAACCTAGCACAAAGTCCTACACTGAACATGATATCTGGTCTAGTTGTAGTGAGGTAAAGTAAACTTCCTATCATACCTCTATAAGTTTTTTGATCAAAGCTTTCTCCACTCTCATCAACTTCTAACTTAGTGGAGGTGCTCATAGGGGTGTTAATAGCCTTTGAGCTATCCATATTAAATCTTTTCAGTAGGTCTAAAGCATATTTAGTTTGACTAATAAAGATGCCATTGCTTAGTTGCTTAATTTGTAAGCCTAAGAAAAACGTTAATTCTCCCATCAAACTCATTTCAAATTCAAGACTCATGGTTTTAGCAAAAGATTCACAAAGAGATTTATTCGTAGAACCGAAGATAATATCATCAATATAAATCTGAACAATGAGAAAATTATTTTCAAAATTCTTGATAAACAATGTAGTATCGACCTTGCCTTTTGTGAAATTGTTTTCAATAAGAAAAGTGCTTAGTCTATCATACCAAGCCCTTGGGGCTTATTTTAAACCATAGAGAGCTTTGGTTAATTTAAATACATGATTAGGGAGGCTATTATTTTTAAATCCGGGAGGCTGTTCAACATAAACTTCTTCAGAAATAAAGTCATTAAGAAAAATGCTTTTAACATCTATTTGAAACAACTTAAAATTATTACTACTAGCATAGGCAAGGAGCATCCTTATGGCTTCTAATCTAGCCACAAGAGCGAAAGATTCTTATAATCGATACCTTCTTCTTGGTTGAAACCTTTGGCCACTAATCTAGCATTGTTTCTTACCACGATACCATATTCATCTTGCTTATTTCTAAAGACCCATTTAGTACCAATAATTAAATGGTCATTTGGCCTAGGAACAAGCTTCCACACCTCATTTCTCTCAAATTGATTTAACTCATCTTGCATTGCGATAATCCATGAATCATCTTTCATGGCTTCGTCAATACATTTAGGTTCAATTTGGGAGAGAAAAACGGCGTTGACACAAAAATTTTTAAGAGATGAACGTATTTGAACCCCCTTAGATGTGTCTCCTAGGATTAGCTCCTTAGGATGAGCAACTACATACTTCCAATCCTTGGGTAAGGATGTTTCAGAAGTGGATGCATCCAATTTGCTAGTTGGAGAAGGGGTTTCATTTAAATTCAAAGAATCGAAATTAACATCATCATCAAAGTCATTTTTCTTGATTTCAAAAATCTCATTGAAAACAACATGAATGAATTCTTCTATGATTAAAGTCCTTTTATTGAAGATACGAAAATCTTTAGAAACCGAAGAATAACCAAGAAAAATTCCTTCATCGGATTTAGCATCAAATTTTCCTAAGGCATCTTTTTCATTCAAGATAAAACACTTACACCCAAAAACTTTAAAATATGAAATATTGGATTTTTTATTGTTTCACAACTCATAGGGAGTTTTGGTGAGTAAGGGTCTTACTAAAACTCTATTCAGAATATAGCATGCAGTGTTTACAACTTCGGCCCAAAAATATTTGGATAGGCTATGTTCATTCAACATGGTTCTTGTCATTTTTTATAAATTTCTATTCTTTCTTTCTACTACTCCATTTTGTTGAGGATTTCTTGGAGTAGAGAAGTTATGGTTGTATCCATTAGATTCACAAAATTCTTGAAAATCACGGTTTTGAAATTCACCACCGTGATCACTTCGAATTGATGAAATCATAAAACCCTTTTCATTTTGAACAAGTTTGCAAACCTTGGTGAAATATCTAAAGCATTCATTTTTGTGCTTCAAGAAATAAGTCCATGTGTATCTACTATAGTCATCTACAATGACAAAGGCGTATTTACTACCTCCTAGGCTTGATGTAGAGATTGGTACGAACAAGTCCATATGGATCAATTGTAAGGGCCTAGATGTACTTATTTGATTCTTAGATTTGAAACTACTTTTAATTTATTTTCCTAATTGACAAGTATCACACACATTTTCTTTGATGAACTTGATGTGAGGAATTCCTCGTACAAGTTCTTTAGATGATATTTGAGTGATTAGTTTCATGCTAGCATGACCTAATCTCCTATGCCAAAGCCAGGCATCCTTATTAAAAACTGAGAAACATACTTCATTGCAAAGATCATTGATGTTAATGGTGTATACGTTATTCTGTTTTAATGCAATCATAGGTGTGTTTTTGTGTGGTTTTTCAATGATGCAAGCATTAGATTCGAATTTGACGATATATCCTTTATCACATAATTGACTAATACTCAAGAGGTTATATTTTAAACCATCAACTAGCAAAACATCTTCAATAAAAAAGTTGGATTTGTTACCTATGGTTCCTTTGCCAATGGTTTTACCTTTGTTGTTGTCTCCGAAGGTGACATAGCCTTCGTCTATGCTAGTGAGCTTAGAGAATTGAGATGGATCTCCGGTCATTTGCCTTGAGCATCCACTATCAAGGTACCATCTCTTGCTCCTAGCTTATGATGATGTATGTCTCTACAACAAAGGATAATTTTTAGGTACCCATTTACTTTTGGGTGCCTCAAAAACTGATCTACATTGTTTGTCATGTTGCATAGAGTTTATCATGGTTCCTTTAGGAACCTAAATTAATTTGTTCGGACTAATTTTCTTGAATGGACAATAATGCATTTTGTGTCCATGCTTGCAATAAAAGTTGCATTTGCTTTGGTGTCGAATATGTAGGATGAGGCCTTTATGAAGGTGGTTGGATTTTGGTGAGGATTTCTCACAAATCCGATTCCACTTCTTTTGGGAACGTGACCCTTGTTTGTAAGGATCATGTTCAAAGACTTGCTACTAACCTCGAATTTCTTCAAGGTGTTATTAAGTTGCAAGTTTTCCTTTTGGATAGTTTCTAGATCATGGCATCTTATACAAGAACCTAAACTATCATGATATTCAGTTTTTAACTTGTCGAAATTACAAGTAAGACTATCATGCTCCTTTTATAGCAATTTATATTTTCTACTAATAATCTTGCATTCATCAAATAAGTCATGGAAGGCATTTAATAACTAATCAAATGATAAATCTATATCAATTAAATTTGTTACCTTCTCTTCGATGGCCATTAAGGCGTAATGAGCAACTTGCTCGGTGTTGGACTCCTCTTCTTCGGGCGTGCTTGAGTCATCCCATGTTGCTTTGAGCGCCTTCTTCTTTGATGTTCTCTTCTTAGCTTGGGGACAATCACTTTTGTAGTGTCCTGGCTTTTTGCACTCATAGCAAATAACTTGGTCCTTTTTGGGTTCAAGTTTATTTTTTGTGTCATTTTTAAACTTGTTTCTCTTAATGAATTTTTTGAATTTCCTTGTTAGAAGTGCCAAGTTATCATCACAGTCCTCATCACTTGAGTTTTCTCTCAAGTGGTCATCTAAAGTTCTATGTGCCATATCCTTCCTGTTCTTTGGAAGGATGCCTTCTTGCTCTTCATGAACCTTGCATGTCATTTCATAAGTCATTAATGACCTGATTAGTTCTTCAAGAGGGAAGTTATTTAAATCTTTAGCCTTTTGAATAACAGTGACTTTAGGGTCCCAACTCTTAGGAAGGGATCTTAGAATCTTATTCACGAGCTCAAAATCCGAAAAACTTTTACATAGTCCTTTTAGACCATTGACGACATCCGTGAAACGAGTGTATATGTCGCCAATAGTCTTGCTCAGTTTCATTCGGAAAAGTTCGAAAAGGTGTATCAAAAGATTAATTTTTGACTCTTTCACTCTACTTGTGCCTTCGTGAGTCACATTGAGTGTATGCCAAATATCAAACGCGGTTTCACAAACCGAAACACGATTAAACTCATTTTTATTAAGCGAACAAAATAAGGCATTCATAGCCTTTGCATTAAGAGCGAAAGTCTTCTTCTCCAATTCATTCCAATCGATCATTGGAAGAGAAGACTTCGAAAATCCATTTTCGACAAGATTCCAAAGTTCAAAATCCATTGAAATAAGGAAGATCCTCGTTCGGGTCTTCCAATAGGTGTAGTCCGTCCCATTGAACATGGGTGGACGTGTAATAGAATGGCCCTCTTAGTTTTTGGCGTATGTCATCTCTCTTGGGTTTTAATCCGTTTGAGAGTTATCCCCGCTCTAATACTAATTGTTAGGATCAAGAGCACTAAGAGGGGGGTGTGAATTAGTGCAGCGGAAAACTTTCGACGATTAAAACTACATTCATAGGATAAGAGATTTCGGTAGAAAAGTCGATTCGCAAATCACTTTAACTTGTGATTAAGCAAGAGACAGTTAAAGCGAATCTATAAGGGCAGTTTGCAGTTTTGATGGAAATCAGAATGTAAGCGCAAACTGAAATATGATGTTCGTACGATAAAACTGATTTACGTCTAAACATCGATTCAAAAAATACTAAACTTTGAAACACGATTGTAAATTCGCAGAAGGCAGTAAGCTATTGAGGAGATTTGCAGTAAAGATAATATGTTCAAAGTAGATGCAAACCAGAGAGCACCGTGATTTTAGAGTGGTTCGGTCAATCTTGACCTACATCCACTTTTGGCTTCCTCCACCGATGAGGTCACCGATGTCCACTAGAGGCCTTCCTTCAATAGGCGAAGGCCAACCACCCTTTTACAGTTTCACTCCTTTTGACGGGCTTAGAAGACAACCTTTACAGAATTTTCTCTCCTCTCTTGAAAGATCAGAACTTGGAAGAAAAGAGGGAGAAGAACTTTTAACTCATACAACACTTTTGAGTTCTAAAAATCACGTAAGATCAGGATTTTGGTGGTTTTTGGTTGCTCTTTCATTGCTGAAAGAGTGGGGTATTTATAGGCCCCAAACCAGTTTGAATTCCGAGCTCAAAACTATCATCGCCACCGCCTGACTAGGGCGGTTGCACCGCCCAGCCAGAGCTTGGAGACCGAGCTCAGGCGGTTGCACCTCTGTCAGAGGCGGTTGCATTGCCTAGCCAGAGCTCGGAGACTGAGCCCTGGATGGTTCCACCACCGACCCAAGCGGTGCCACCTCTGGCCAAGTAATCTGGGTCCGAATGGGCTGATCTATTCGGCCCAAATTGGGTCTTTCAAGGGCTCAATTGCCCCAAGATTAAGTTAATGGGATCACCTCCCATTTCTATCTTAATCATCGTGCTAACTACGAATTTCTTAAGACATTTACTGCAACTTGCTCTGGTGCGTCAATCGCTTCTTCCGGCGAGCTTCCGGTGAACTTCCGGCGAATATCCGATGAACTTCCGGCGGTGCTCCGATCGACTTCTGGCAAACTCCTGGACTTGCGACGATCCACTTGGCGAGTTCTGACGAGCTTCTTTTGGCAAGCTCCTGGACTTCTCGGATTTGTTCCCGCAGAACATCTGACGACCGTCTGAACTTCCGTCGAGCTCTCAAACTCCCAACGTGATTATAGTCTTGACTCCGGCGCAACTCATGCTGCATGTCTTACTTTTATCATAGTTAATCTTGCACACTTATCTCGACATATAGATTAGATAACAAATGACAATTGACGTCATCATCAAAATTCGAGATTCAACAGTTATCATGATGTCCCTCTCGAGTAACCTATGACCGGGATTATTTAGGATCTGTGTTTAAAGGTGAATCAATCTCATTATCATGATCTCATCACGATCTGATTCCCGTTGCACAAATCCAAGGACATCACAATATATATATGTATATATGCAATAGTTATAAAGTGATATATGCCAAAATATAATAAGCAAAAAGATTTTGTATCAAGTCACACGTGACATCACTCACGTGATTGGCTTGCTGGGCACCTATGACTAGCAACATTTTCTTTGGATCTTCGGATCAAAATCTTTGAAAGGCAAGTGTTCCGATCCTTCTTGTTGCAAGCTTTCTAATCTTTCTTATTGCAAGTGTCCTGATCTTTTCTCCTGTAAGTATTCCGATCCTTCCTATTGCAAGCTTTCTAATCTTTCCTATTGCAAGTGTCCTGATCTTTCCTTACTGTAATTTTATCTTTACATTTGCTTTGAATATTAGGAACTTTGAATTGTTCTAGCCTTGTATTTGATATATCTCCTGTTTAGACGTAACAATTCGAATCTATGCAACTTTTGAGATTATGACCTTTCTACCTTGTTATGGTTATAACTTCATGTATTGACCTCTAATTTGGACAAAACTTATTTGATCAGAATATAGACTCATAAATCTTTCTTTTGATAGCTTATTTTAAAATTTCTGAGTAAGTTTGCCTACCCAAACTTCTGTTTCAAATGAGCCTACAAATTCTGCAAAATAGGGATTGTAATTTCTGACCTTTTAATACCGAGCTTCCTATAAGTCGATGTTGGAAACTCCGATTTGTTCAAAACTAATTTCATTAGAAACTAGACTCATAGATCTTTCTTTTGATATATGAATTGAAAGATTTGGAGTCCAAACACCTACCCAGTTATTTGTTGAATCTGACCTTATGAATTCTGCCAAATAGAGATTTTATTCTTTGACCCTTGTTTACCAAATTATTTGTTACTCTCTGTTGGACAGTTCAATTTATATGAAGCTTGTTTTATCTGAAATTAGATTGAGATATCTTTCCAATGATATATTTCTGAGTAAATTGGAGCACTATTGATAGTTTGAATCATTTATCCAATGTGCCTCTTGAATTCTATCAGAAATCGAGCTTTGGTCGATTTTGCATATTCTGGTTTCATTCCTTTTGAAATTGATATCCTTTAGCTTTCTTATTCAATTGAGCTTTATATTACTGCTTTAAATTCTTGTATGCTCTTATCCTTAAAATTATTTGCATTTTTGAAAACTATTGTGTAACGTTTATGCTAAATCGTATTAACTCATATAGATACATGTATATCCCATTGTTCCGCATTTGCTTTTGATATGTGCCTATTCCAGTTTCATTCATTTGGACATTAAATTCATCTAACCTTCTTATTTGAATTGAGTTATATGTGATTACTTGGAATCCTTGAATGCTCTTGCTTTCATTTCCTTACAAATCTGAATATAATTATGAAAGATTATTGCTTACTTCGTATTGACTCGTAAAAGCACATGTACATTTTGTTGTTCCGTGTGTGCTTCCGATATATGTTATTTATTATTTATACTATCCTTTTGTACTATGGTATTTGTGGGATATTGTGAACCTTCGCCAGAAATGGTGAAGGGAGTTATGCATAGAGCCTGTGATGCTTTGTCGGCCCTTATGACTTCACTCAGACGTGGGTGGATAGAGCTCCCAAACGTGGGAGAGCTCCTAGATGTGTGAGACTTATGTTTGGTGGTCATTCAGAAATGAATGTACCATATTATGTTATGGTCCCACTTCACCTTCTGTATGTTTGATATGATATCCAGAGCTTTGGTTATGTGTTTCTATACATGCTTTGGATAAGAATGATATGAATGCAACGTCAAATTCAATGTTTGAGCTTCTGTTTTATATTTGTTCTTTGATATGCTCCGAAATGATTCATATGCCATTGATATGCTTTGAAATGTTTCACATACCATTGATATGTTCCGAAATGTTTCATCTGCTACTGTCCCAATTTATTGTTCATAATACCCTTTTGTACTCTGGTATTTGTAGGATTATTTGGACCTTTGCCAGAAATGGTAAAGGGTATGTGCTTAGAGCCTGCAATGCTCTAGATTATGTTTGGTGGTCATTCAGAAATGGATGGACCATATTATGTTTGAAATCCCACTTCACCTTTTATATGTTTCATCTGTTATTGTTATGCTTCGAAATATTTCATATGTCATTGATATGCTCTAGAACATTTCATACGCTATTGATATGCTCCAATTACTCTGTGCTCCATTTGCTATGAACTGATATGTTCTAAAATATCCTATTTGCAATTGATATGCTCCGTAACATCTCGTATGCTATTGATATGCTCCAATTACTCTATGCTTCATTTGTTATGAACAAAATATGTTATGAATGAAATGACATTTGCAATTCTATATCTAATAAGATGATATCCTTGAATCTCTTGGATTCTATCTTGTATTATGATATCTTGTTTGTTTGAAACTGTCCCTTCTCGTGCTAGAATTGGGCTTATCATTCTTTCAGGTCAGCTTATCACTCTTTGAGATGTTTGAATTGGACTGAGGCAGTGGAGAGCTATTCAGAATTATGGGCAAGTCTTGTTGGTTATTATGTTATTGTTGTATAAGTATATTTTGTATGTAATGAAATGTTGTTGATGAACCGAAATGGATATACCTTGTAAAAGTATTAGACGATATCTCTTATTTGGAATTTCAGAATGTTAAGTCTAGTTTACGAAGATATGAACTTGTGGTAAATGGTTGGAGTTATGATTGTATAAATTACTTAGCTTGTGGATTTATAAATGTTGTTCATGTTTGTTAAGTTGGCTTGGGTTGTCATAAATGTGAATTATCGAGTGATGTGATATATGATTATAAACTGCACAAGTTTTATAGATGTGAATTTGATAGTATGTTTTTCAGTGTCCTTAAATGTTAGTTTGGATCCTGGATTGGTTTGTGATGAAAATTTTTAATATTATTAATATCTTTTTGAGAGGCGTGACAGATATGACACTTAGAACTCAAGAAGACCACTTGAGAGAAAACTCAAGTGATAAGGACTTTGACTATGACTTGACACTTCTAACAAGGAAATTTAAAAAATTTATTAAAAGAAATAAATTTAAAAATGACACTAAAAAAAAATTTGAACCCAAAAAGGACCAAGTTATTTGCTACGAATGCAAAAAGCTAGGACATTATAAAAGTGATTGTCCCCAAGCCAAGAAAAGAACACCAAAGAAGAAGATACTTAAAGCAACGTGGGATGACTCAAGCGCATCCGAAGAAGAGGAGTCAAACACTGAGCAAGTTACTCATTATGCACTCATGGCCATTGGAGAGGAGGTATCAAATTTAGTTGATACAAATTTATCATTTGATGAATTGTTAAATGCTTTCCATGATTTATTTGATGAATACAAAACAATTAGTAGAAAAAATAAATTGTTAAAAAAAGAGCATGATATTCTTGTTAGTAATTTCGATAAATTAAAAATTAAACATAATAATAGTTTAGTTCAAAATGCCATGACATAGAAAAACTCCAAAAGGAGAACTTGCTATTCAAGGACACCTTGAATAAATTCGAGGTTGGTAGCAAGTCTTTGAATATGATCCTTACAAATAAGGGTCACGTTCCTAAAAGAAATAAAATTAGATTTGTGAGAAGTTCTCACCAAAATCTAATCATCTTCATTAAAGGCCCTATCTTGCATGTTTCGCACCAAAACAAATGTAACTTTTATTACAAACATTGACATAGAACTTATCATTATCCATTCAAGAAAGTTAGTCCAAGAAAATTGATTTGGGTTCCAAAAGGAACCATAAAGAACTCTATGCAACATAATAAACAATTTAGATCGATTTTTGAGGCACCCAAGATTAAATGAGTACCTAAAAATTATCCTTTTTTGTAGAAACATATATCATCACAAGCTAGGAGCAAGAGATAGTACCTTGATAGTGGATGCTCAAGGCATATGATTAGAGATCCATCTCAATTCTCTAAGCTCACTAGTATAGACGAAGGCTATGTCACCTTCGGAGACAACAACAAGGGTAAAATTATTGGCAAAGGAACCATAGGTAACAAATCCAACTTCTTTATTGAAGATGTTTTGTTAGTTGATGGTTTAAAACATAACCTCTTGAGCATTAGTCAATTGTGTGATAAAAGATATATATTGTCAAATTCGAATCTAATGCTTGCATCATTGAAAAACCACACAAAAATACATCTATGATTGCATTAAAATAAAATAACATATACACCATTGATATCAATGATCTTTGTAATGAAATGTGTTTCTCGGTTTTGAATAGTCAATTATGTGATAAAGGATTAGTCAATTATGTGATAAAGGATATATTGTCAAATTCGAATCTAATGCTTGCATCATTGAAAAACCACATAAAAACACATCTATGATTGCATTAAAACAAAATAACATATACACCATTGACATCAATGATCTTTGTAATGAAATGTGTTTCTCGGTTTTGAATGACGATGTTTGGCTTTGGCATAGGAGATTAAGTCATGCTAGCATGAAATTAATCACCCAAATTTCATCCAAAGAACTTGTAAGAGGAATTCCTCATATCAAGTTCTTCAAAGATAATGTGTGTGATGCTTGTCAATTAGGAAACCAAATAAAGCGTAGCTTCAAATCTAAGAATCAAATAAGCACCTCTAGACCCTTACAATTGATCTATATGGACTTATTCGGACCAATCTCTACATCAAGCCTAGGAGGTAGCAAATACGCTTTTGTTATTGTAGATGATTATAGTAGATACACATGGACTTATTTCTTGAAACACAAAAATAAATGCTTTAGATATTTCACCAAGTTTTGTCAACTTGTTCAAAATAAAAAGGGTTCTATGATTTCATCAATTCGAAGTGATCATGGTGGTGAATTTCAAAACCATGATTTCCAAGAATTTTGTGAATCTAATGGATACAACCACAACTTCTCTATTCCAAGAAATCCTCAACAAAATGGAGTAGTTGAAAGAAAGAATAAAAAATTACAAGAAATGGCAAGAACTATGTTGAATGAACATAGTCTACCCAAATATTTTTGGGCCGAAACCGTAACCACAACATGCTATATTTTGAATAGAGTTCTAGTAAAACCCTTACTTACCAAAACTCCTTATGAGTTGTGGAATAACAAAAAACCCAATGTTTCATATTTTAAAGTTTTTGGATGTAAGTGTTTTATCTTGAATAAAAAAGATGCCTTAGGAAAATTTGATGCTAAATCCGATGAAGGAATTTTTCTTGGTTATTCTTCGATTTCTAAAGCATTTCGTATCTTCAATAAAAGAACTTTAATTATAGAAGAATCCATTAATGTTGTTTTCAATGAGATTTTCGAAATCAAGAAAAATGATTTTGATGATGATATTAATTTCAATTCTTTGAATTTAAATGAAACCCCTTCTTCAACTAGCAACTTAGATGCATCCACTTCCGAAACATCCTTACCCAAGGATTGGAAGTATGTAGATGCTCATCCTAAGGAGCTAATCATATAAGACACATCTAAGAGGGTTCAAACACGTTCTTCTCTTAAAAATTTTTATACAAACATCACTTTTCTCTCCCAAATTGAACCTAAATGTATTGATAAAGCCATGAAAGATGATTCATGGATTATCGCAATGTAAGATGAGTTAAATTAATTTAAGAGAAATGAGGTATGGAAGCTTGTTCCTAGGCCAAATGACCATTTAGTTATTGGTACTAAATGGGTCTTTAGAAACAAGCAAGATGAATCTGGTATTGTGGTTAGAAACAAGGCTAGATTAGTGGCCAAATGTTTCAACTAAGAAGAAGGTATCGATTACGAAGAAATCTTTGTTCCTGTAGCTCGATTAGAAGCTATAAGGATACTCCTTGCCTATGCTAGTAGTAATAATTTTAAGTTGTTTCAAATGGATGTTAAAAGTACTTTTTTTATTGGCTTTATTTCCAAAGAAGTTTATGTTGAACAACCTCCCGGATTTGAGAATAATAGTTTTTCTAATCATGTGTTTAGATTAACTAAAGCTATCTATGGTTTAAAACAAGCCCCAAGGGCTTGGTATGAGAGACTTAGTTCTTTTCTTATTGAAAATAATTTCTCTAAAGACAAGGTCGATATTGCATTGTTTATCAAAAAATTTGAAAATGATTTTTTGATTGTTTAGATTTATATTGATGATATTATTTTCGATTCCACGAACGAATCTCTTTGTGAATCTTTTGCTAAAAGTATGAGCCTTGAATTTGAAATGAGTTTGATGGGAGAATTAACCTTCTTTTTAGGCTTACAAATTAAACAACTAAGCAATGTATCTTTATTAATCAAACTAAATATGCTTTAGATTTGCTAAAAAGTTTTAATATGGATAGCTCAAAAGCTATCAACACTCCTATGAGCACCTCCACTAAGTTAGAAATTGATGAAAGTGAAGAAAGTTTTGATCAAAAAACTTATAGGGGTATGATAGGAAGTTTACTTTATCTCATTGCAACTAGACCAGATATCATGTTCAGTGTAAGACTTGTTAGGATCAAGAGCACTAAGAGAGGGGGGGGGGTGAATTAGTGTAGCAGAAAACTTTCGATGATTAAAACTGCGTTCGTACGATGAAAACCGATTTCGATGCGAAAGCCAATTCAAAAAGTTCTTTAACTCAAGATCAAGCGAAGTGCAGTTAAAGTAAAGCTATGGAGGCAGTTTGCAGTTAAGATAGAGAACATAATATAAATGCAAACCGAGATTTAGAGTGGTTCGGTCAATCTTAACCTACATCCACTTTTGGCTTCCTCCTCCGATGAGGTCACCGACGTCCACTAGAGGCCTTCCTTCAATAGGCGAAGGCCAACCACCCTTTTACAGTTTCACTCCTTTTGAAGGGCTTAGGAGATAACCTTTACAGATTTTTCACTCCTCTATTGAATAATCAAAACTTGAAAGAAAAGAGGAAGAAGAACTTTTGGCCTTTACAACACTTTTGAGCTCTAAAAATCACATAATAAGATCAAGATTTTGGTGTTTTTTGGTGCCCTTTCATTGCTAAAAGGGTAGGGTATTTATAGGCCCCAATCAGATTTGAATTTTGAGCTCAAAACTGTCATCGTCCAAAATTCCAAGGTCATGGCGGTACTACCGCAAGATTGGGCCGTACGACCACCTGACAAAGCTCGAAGACCGAGCTCAGGCAGTACCATCGCCTAACAGGGCCGGTACCACTGCTTGGCAGAGCTCAAAGACTGAGCTCCTAGGCGATGCCACCACCTGACAGGGGTGGTTCAACCGCCCAACCTCGCTTGGAGGCTAAGCCCCTAGGCGGTGCCACCGCCGGCCAGAAAATCTGGGTCCTAATAGGCTGATCTATTTGGCCCAATTTGGGTCTATCAAGGGCTCAATTGCCCCAAGATTAAGTTAATGGGATCACCTCCCATTTCTAACTTAATCATCGTGCTAACTATGATATTTTAAGACATTATACTGCAGCTTACTTCGGTGTGTCAATCGCTTCTTCCGGCGAGTTTCCGACGAACTTCCGGTGAACATCCGACGAACCCTCGACTATGCTCCAGTAGTCTTCTGGAAAACTCCTGGACTTACGACAATCAACTTGGTGAGTTTCGACGAGCTTCTTTGGTAAGTTCCTGGACTTTTCAGATTTGTTCCCGCAGAACCTCCGACGACCGTCTAAACTTACGTTGAACTCTCGAACCCCCAACGTGATCATAGTCTTGACTCTGGCGTAACTCCTACTGCATGTCTTACTTCCATTATAGTTAATCCTACACATGTAAAAATATACTTTGACATAGACAATTAATCCTAAGCATCTAATCATGTTGTCCGGCATGTCATTGGCCCCTCGACGCTTCGTCCGATTCTTCGATGCATCATCCTCTCTTGCAACCTATTGCCCAATCGACCAGTTGACTCCGCAACTCCGATATCCTTGGCACAATCTCCACTCTTCTTGGCCCGATGCCAGAATCCATGGCCAAAGCCTTCTGTCCATACGTCAACCGTTCCTCCGATGCGACGTCCAATCTTCTGACATGTTTTACCCCGGCACAACATGATTTTTCTGCTTTAATTGTCTCATCCTGATCAAAGCATCATGCATCACTCAAAACGTAGATTAAAACATAAACACATATCAATTGGTTTCATCATCAAAATACGAGATTCAACAATCTCTCCCTTTTTGATGATGACAACCAATTGATGATGGAGTTAAACTTAACTCTCGGAGTTTAAACAAACTCCCCCTATCAATATGCTTATTGATAGAAACTCTTGGATTCAAAAATCCAAGTAATATGTCATGAACAAATCATGCATGTCATAAACATACTTCTCCCCCTTTGTCATCAACAAATGGAGAAATACCATAATCAAGTGTTTGTAATATAAGTTCTAATCAGTTGCATGATAAATATAATCTCCATTTTTATCATCATGCAATTTTGCTATCATCATAGATACGCATGGTAGTAAGATGGTAATTTTTACAACATACAAGTTAGCTAATTTTACAACATTCTAGAAAATGCAAGCTAGGAATTTTGAGATGTTCAAGAAAGCAACTCTTGCTTCTTGAAATATAAGTTTTGCTAGATGTGTAATTTAAATTTTTGCTTCTTGAGATAGTCAAGATAGTACTTTTGCTTCTTTTGAGATAGCAACTCTTTGCTTCCCTTTAGATCACAAGCTAGCAATTCTAGCAAATTTTACATCATACAAGGTAGCAAATTTTTATGATGCTCAAGATAATAAGTTCTTTCTTCTCTTTTGAGAAGTGTTATTATTATTTTTGCTTCCTTTGTAAAGTGCAAACTAGCAAAAATTTTGCTTCATTCTTGAATTGTGCAAGCTAGCATCTTTCTCTTTGAGATGTGCTCATTAGCAACTCTTTCTCCCCCTTTGTCATTGGCAAAAAGAAGGGAAGACCCTTTACATCAATTTTCAAAGGTAAGTAAGTATCAATCTTATTTGTGCATCATTATATTTTCAAATTAAAACATACACATATTCATTAACATTACATTTTATTTTTCATGCACGATACCGAAAAATCAATCATCATTATGAGCATATCATACATGATAGGAAAATATTAAAATTTTTAAGTATCTATCAACATTTTGATCATGATACCAAACATTCATCATTTAGAGCATTTATGATACAAAACATTAAATCAACATTTATGATACATCATTTTAGTAACAATTTATAGCATTTTAAATCAAGATTCACATAATACATCATATCATAATTAAAAAAGTACAAGTATTGCATGCATCATTGTAAATCATAAATGTTTCATATCATGATGATATCAATTTTGTCAAATTATATCCTACTATGCATGATCAAAACTTCTCCCCATTTTATCATTGTAAACAAGAAAGAAGTAGAGAAAAGCATAAAAGTGTAAAATATTTCAACCATTTCAAGGCATTTGTATCATAAATACAAAAAAATCATATCATCAAAGATAAGACCATTTGAATACAAAAAGATATGATTTATTTCAATAAATCTCCTTTATTTTTATAAATATCAAAAAGAAATGTAGGAGATCAAATGTTAGAGTATATTTCTTGCATAAGAAATCTTAAGTTATAAATTTCAAAAAATCAAAATAAGTCTTATTCAAATTCAAATCGTCAAATTAAAATCATTTTCAAGAGATTCATAAAAAGAAAAACATAGATAGATTCATTAATCTCTCAATTCTTTATGAATCATAAAAATTATAATTCCGAAAAAAAATCATGATTCATTTCAAAAATTTTCTTCTTTAGTAAACAATAAGAAGAAACATCGGAGTTCAAAAAACAAGATCTTGATTCACAATAAAATTTCATGTATCAAAATCAAGAAATCAAGATGATGATTCATAAAGAATATCACAAGTTACATTCAAGAGAAAAATCATCATTCATTTTCAATTCATTCAATTTATCAAATCAACATTTCTTGGGTATGCATGATATCGAAACATGGTTTCAAATCTTCAACGCATAACATGCATAAATTCAAAAATCAAAAGGAGAAGGGAAGAATTCAAATGTACAAAGATTTCAACCATCTCACAAACAAATGAAGGATCAAGTTATGAATCCAAAATTCCATAAATCATTTCGACAAATCTCTTTTTAAATAATCAAAATGATCATCAAAGGAAATCTCATGTTATTCCAAAAAATCAAGATCATGATTTTGATAAAACTCATTTCAAATTTAAATCATCAAAATCATTTTTATGGTTCAAAAAATTCATAACATAAGTAGATTCATGATTTCATTGATAATATATTTTCCCTTTAAGTGATATATTTTAAGTGATTGATTTTATATAAGCATGCTCAAGTTTTTCGTATGAAAACTATACATCATGGTTTAAAATGGAAAGAGCAAATATCATCATGGAAATCATCAAGATCAATAAATCACAAAAATCACCATGAATAACTTTAAAATCTCATAAAATTGTCAATCATGGTATCAAAACTTCAATATTTTCATTACAACATCAAGCAAGGTTTCATTGAACATAATTTCGAATGATTCTAATAGATATCTTAAACTTCTTTAGTTTTAATTTACATGATTGTCTTTATATTAGCATACTCAAATTTTGTTCTTATGTCAAAACCATACATCATGTTTGAAAAACAAAGACAAGGTTCATAAAAAAAATTATCAAGCCTTCCATATAAAAGCCATGCATTGTCATTGAAAAGCAATATGGAAATCATCAAAATACACATTCTTACTTCTCAAGCACATACATAAGATTAACCTTACTAGGTGTACAATCATTAGATTTATATCTAACATTTTATTGCATTAACATAAAATTTTCATTATCATTTTCAAAATTACGAGCATGATCATATTTTTGTATTTTTATTTTTAAACATTTATTTTTGAGAAAATTAATTCAAAACAAAAAAATGCATCATGAAAAGTATTATGTAATTTCGAAGTAAATTAGGAGGATTTCGATTACCACATCATTGAAAGCGGTTAAGGCATAGTTTGCCACATCGCCTTTCTTGATTTTCTCTTCATCTTCGGAGGAGCTCGATTCATCCCACTTTGTGTTCTTCTTGCATTCAAAGCAAGTAGTTGCATTCTTTTTGTTCTTTACTTTTCGTTCCATGAACTTTTTAAATTTATTAGTGAGTTGTTCAAGTTCATCATCACTTGAGTTTATGCTCGAGTGGTCTTCTTTTGTTCGATGTTCCAAATCCTTCCTATTCTTTGAAAGGTGGTTCTCATGTTCCTTACGTGCATTGCACGTCATTTCATAGGTCATCAATGACTCGATAAGTTCTTCGAGAGGAAAATGGTTCAAATCTTTTGATACTTGTAAAGCCGTTACTTTTGAATCCCAAGTTTTAGAAAGCGATCGTAAAATCTTGTTAACAAGTTCAAAATTTGAAAAACTTTTGCCAAGAGCTTTTAAACCATTGACGACATCCGTAAAACGGGTGTACATGTCAACAATGGTTTCACTCGGCTTCATTCAGAAAAGCTCGAAATCATATATTAAAAAATTAACTTTAGAATCCTTAACTTTGTTAGTGCCTTTGTGTGTGATTTCAAGCGTGTGCCAAATGTCGAAAGCCGTTTCACACATAGAAACCCGATTAAACTCTGTTTTATCCAAGGCGCAAAATAGAGCATTCATAGCTCTAGTATTTAAAGAAAAAGTCTTCTTCTCCAAATCATTCTAATCTTTCATTAGAAGAGAAGACATTTTAAAGCCATTTTTGACTAAATTCCATAAATCAAGATTCAATGAAAGCAAGAAAACTCTTATTCAAGTTTTCCAATAAGTGTAGTCTGTCCCATTGAAAAAGAGAGGACGAATAAGAGAGTGACCCTCTTGAAAGCCGAAAAGAGCCATTTCTATTTGGGTGCTAAACCAAAGTAGAAAATTGTGGCTCTGATACCAATTGTTAGGATCAAGAGCACTAAGAGGGGGAGGTGAATTAGTGTAGCAGAAAATTTTTTACGATTAAAACTGCATTCATATGATGAAAACCGATTTTGATGCAAAAGCCGATTCGGAAAGTTCTTTAACTCAAGATTAAGTGAAGTGCAGTTAAAGTAGAGCTATGGAGGCAATTTGTAGTTAAGATAGAGAACATAATGTAAATGCAAACTGAGATTTAGAGTGGTTTGGTCAATCTTGACCTACATCCACCTTTGGCTTCCTCCTCCGATGAGGTCACCGATGTCCACTAGAGGCTTTCCTTCAATAGGCGAAGGCCAACCACCCTTTTATAATTTTACTCCTTTTGATGGGCTTAGGAGACAACCCTTACAGATTTTCCACTCCTCTCTTGAATGATCAAAACTTGGAAGAAAAGAGGGAGAAGAACTTTTAGCCTTTACAACACTTTTGAGCTCTAAAAATCACAGAATAAGATCAAGATTTTGGTGTTTTTTGGTGCCCTTTCATTGCTGAAAGGGTGGGGTATTTATAGGCCCCAATCAGATTTGAATTTTGAGCTCAAAAGTATCATGTCCCGGAATTTCGAGGTCCTTGTGGTACTACCGCCAAACTGGGCGGTACGATCGCCTGACAAAGCTCAGAGACCGAGCTCAAGCGGTACCACTGCCTGACAAGGGCAGTACCACCGCTTGGCAGAGCTCGAAGACTAAGCTCGTGGGCGGTGCCACCACTTGACAGGGGTGGTTCCATCGCCCAACCTCGCTCGAAGGCTGAGCCCTTGGGCGGTGCCACCATCGGCCAAGAAATCTGGCTCCGAATGGGCTGATCTATTCAGCCCAATTTGGGTTTGTCAAGGGCCCAATTGCCCCAAGATTAAGTTAATGGGATCACCTTCCATTTCTAACTTAATCATCATGTTAACTATGATATTTTAAGACATTATAATGTAGGTTGCTCCAGTGCGTCAATTGCTTCTTCCGGCGAGCTTTCGGCGAACATCCGACGAACCCTCGGTGATGCTTTGGCGGACTTCCGACAAACTCCTAGACTAGCGACGATCCACTTGGTGAGTTCCAACGAGCTTCTTTGGCAAGCTCCTGGACTTCTCGGATTTGTTCTTGTAGAACTTCTAATGATCGTTCGGACTTCCGTTGAACTCTCAAAACCCCAACGTAATCATAGTCTTAACTCCGGCGTAACTCCTGCTACATATCTTCCATCATAGTTAATCCTGCACATGTAAAAATATATTTTGACCTAGACAATTAATCCTAAGCATCTAATCAAGTTGTCCGACATGTCATTGGTCCCTCGATGCTTCGTCCGATTCTTCGACGCATCATCCTCTCTTACGGCCTATTGCCCAATCGACCAATTGACTCTACAACTCCAATATCCTTGGCACAATCTCCACTCTTCTTGGCCCAATGCCCAAATCCACAGCCCAAAGCCTTCTATCGATACGTCGATCGTTCCTTCGGCGCAACGTCCAATCTTCTGACATGTTTTCCCCTGGCACAACATGATTTTCCTACTTTAATTGTCTTATTCTGATCGAAATATCCTACGTCACTCAAAACGCAGATTAAAACATAAACACATATAAATTGGTTTCATCATCAAAATGCGAGGTTCAATAAGACTTTGTGCTAGCTTTCAATCAAATCCTAAGATATCTCATCTCAAAGCAGTTAAAAGAATACTTAGATATCTTAAAGGTACCACAAATATAGGATTATGGTATCCAAAATCCAAGAATTTTGAGTTAATTGCTTATGCTGATGCAGATTTTGCTGGGTGTAGACTAGATAGAAAAAACACATCAGGAACATGTCAATTTTTGGGATATGCCCTTGTTTCCTGGTCATCTAAGAAACAAAACTCGGTTACACTATCAACAACCGAAGCTGAGTATATTGCAGCTAGTACATGCTGTGCACAAGTTGTGTGGATGAAAAATACCTTAGAAGATTATAAAGTTCATCTTAAAAATATTCCCATTAAATATGATAACACAAGTGTAATATATTTAACAAAGAATCTCATTCAACACTCAAGAATAAAACATATTGATATTAGACATCACTTTATACGAGATCACGTCACTAATCATGATGTAAATATAGAGTTCATTGATACTAAGCATCAACTAGCTGATATTTTTACAAAGCCTTTAAGTGAAGAATAATTTGAATTAATTAGAAGAGAATTAGGAATGTTGATTTGTCCGAATGCATGAACTTATTAAATTTATTTTTTGGACTTTCTTGATTCTATGATCAATCACTTAATTATGAAAATCTTATGATACGAATTTTACATATATTCTTCAATAACATGTTGGAAATTGTGTTTTGGATGCAAAAATTTCTAAGATGATAAGCATATTTTACCTTCATGATTGTGTTTGAAAAGCTATGCCAAAACTTTGTCCGAATGCATGAATGTGTTAAATTTTATTTTCAGACTTTCTTGATCCTAACAATACATGATTTTGTATTTCTCTTCCGGACTTAATGTATTTTTTGAATAGAGCTTTTATGAGCCTATGTCATATCAAGTTTGTTTCATATCAATTATTTTTGACATATGGAATTAGTTAACAAATGCATCTCTCATGAATTTACCTTATGAAAAATAATTTTTAATCGAGAAATGGATTTGATGTAATGATTTTTTCATATGAATTCCTTCTTGATGAAGGAAGATTTTTTGAAATGAACACTTGCAAGGATTTAATTTCACATGTATACCTTGATCCTTGTAAAAATGAAGTATGATTTAATCTCTCATCGTTTTTAACTTCATTCAAAGTTAGAAGTATTGTTTTTAACTTCACAATGACTTTCCTCCTTCATGCAAAATGTTAGTGACAAATAAAAAGGGAAGAAGCAATGAAAGCTATCTCCTTAATGGACTTTTGAATGATACCATATCATGATTGCTTGAAAAATAATTTGTATGAATAGTATCTTACCACTTATTGTTGAAAAATGACATAATCTTTTTATGACATGAATCTTTACCACACTTATTTCTATGCTTGAATTACTCTCCTTTTTGTTGATGATAAAGGGGTAGAAATATGTGGTAAATTGATGATAGAATGAATTGCTATACACTTGCCATATGATGAAGATTAAATATGTGGTAAATTGATGATAGAATGAATTGCTATACTTTTGCATTATGTTAAGATATCTAGAGCTCAATTTGTAATTTTATAATATTGATATCTTGCCATATGATGAATTGCTATAAATGTCATATTTGCATTATGTTAAGATATCAAGAGCTTATATTGCAAATTTACATTGTTGATATCTTGTCATATGATGAATTACTGTGATTGCCATATATGCGTTATGTTAAGATATCAAGAGCTTATATCGTAATTTTACAAATTGATATCTTACCATGTGATGAATTGCTACGATTGCTATCCTTCATATTTGAAATATAAGACTTAAAAATGGATGTCAAGCCTTGACATCATTTTCAGAGAGATAAATCATGATAGGAATCATAATGGGAGTATTGATAAGTTTTAATGAACTTAACTTATCAATATGTTTCTTGAATTTAAAGGCTTTGAATTCAAGAATGACTTATCTCAAGTATGGCATATAGATAGGGAGAGTTAAGGTTAACTCAATCATCAATTGATTATCATCATCAAAAAGGGGGAGATTGTTGAATCTCATATTTTGATGATGAAGTCAATTGTCATTTAGTTATCTAACCCATATATTGAGATACGTGTGCAGGATTAACTACGATGGCAGTAAGATATGTAGCAGATGTTGAGCCAGAGTCAAGACCAAGATCACGTTGGGGGTTCGAGAGTTCGTCGGAAGTCCGGATGGTCGTTAGAGGTTCTACGGGAACGATTCGAGAAGTCTTGGAGCTTACCAAAGAAGCTCATCGGAACTCGCCAAGAGGATCGTCGCAAGTCCAAGAGTTTGCCGGGAGTCCGCTGGAGCATCGCCGAGGGTTCATCAGATGTTTGCCAGAAGTTCGTCGGAAGCTCACCGGAAGAAGTGATTGACGCACCAGAACACGATCTGTAGTATTGATGTCTTAATTATCGTAGTTAGCATGTGGATTAAGTTAAGATTAGGAGGTGATCCATTAACATAATTTGGGGCCAACTAGGCCCTTGACAGACCCAAATTGGGCTAAATGGATCAGCCCATTTGGACCCAAAATTCCTAGCCGGCGGTGGCACCGCCCAGGAGACTCGGTCTCCTATGAGTTCTAGGCGGTAGTACCACCCCAGTCAAGCGGTGGTACTGCCAGAGCTCGATCTCCGAGCTTTAGCAGGCGATGGTACCACCCTAGTCAAGCGGTGGTACTGCCAGAGCTCGGTCTCCGAGCTCTGCCAAGCAGTGGTACCGCCCCAGTTATGACGGTGGTACCGCTAGGACCCTTGAAATCCAAGAGATAACACTTTTGAGCTCTAAATTCAAACTAATTGCGGCCTATATAAACCTCACCTTTTCTGCATGAAAGGGTAATCGAAAGCTTGCTTTTATTCTAAGTATTTGAGAGCTTAAAAGTGTTGTAAAAGGCTAGAAGTTCTTCTCCCTCTTTTTCTAAGTGTTGATCATTCAAGAGAGGAGTGAAAATATGTAAGTGTTGTCTCCTAAGCCCGTCAAAAGGAGAAAAGCTGTAAAAGGGTGGTTGGCCTTCGCCTATTGAAGGAAGGCTTCTAGTGGACGTCGGTGATCTTGTCGGAGGAGGAAGCCAAAAGTGGATGTAGGTTAAGATTGACTGAACCACTCTAAATCTCGGTTTGTATTTACATTCTACTCTTTATCTTAACTGCAAACTACCTCCGTTGCTTTACATCATCTATACTTTAGTTTGCTCTCAAGTTAAAGTTCTTTCCGAAATGGTTTTCGTATGGAAGTCTTTTTAACCGACAAAAAGTTTTCCGCTGCACTAATTCACCCCCCCCCCCCTCTTAGTGCTCTTGATTCTAACAACTCCATGATTCCTGAGTTGCAAAGACAGCATGAAAAGATGGATGCCAGATCTATTCTTCTACATGTCTATAAACTATTTGCGAAATAGGGAAGGACTCAATAATATAAGATATCTAAGAGTCTCTTCCATGCTAGGATGTTTGATAGGACATCAGTTTAGAACCATGTCCTAAAGATGATTGAGTGGATAGAGAAACTCACTAGTCTAGGAATGGTTCTAGAGAATAACCTGTGTGTGGATCTTATTTTTTAGTCTCTACCAGATTCTTTTTTACAGTTCATAATAAATTTTAATATGAACAAGCTTGAGGTGACTCTCCTTGAGCTCCTCAATATGTTGAGGGAGGTAGAGAGTACTATCAAGAAAGAGTTGCTAGTTCTCTACACTGGTGATACTAGAAAGAAAAAAAAAGCAGAAAAGTCTCTTAAGAAGAGCAAGGGCAAGGGCAGACCAAGTAAAGAAAAGGTTGCTAGAAAAGACCCGACAAAGAACAAAGGCTAATTCTTCTACTACGGCAAAGATGGGCACTGGAAGAGAAACTGCAAAGAGTATCTTGCAGAGAGGGCGAAACAAAAGCTTAGAGAAGCTTCAAGTACATTCATTATCAGTCTCCATTTGTCAGACTCTTATGATAACACATGGGTATTGGATACCGGTAGTGCTTATCATATTTATAATTCGTTGTAGGTTCTGTCAATACCTAAGAGATTGGTGAGAGATGAGATGTACCTCAAGATGGGTAATGGAGCAAAAGTTGTTGTAGTTGTTGTTAGCAAAGTCACCCTATATCTGCTTGGTTGCATTTGATGCATGCTATTTTATTCCTTCTATTATCAAAAATATTATTTTCATTTCATGTTTGACAATTAATGGATATAAATTAGTTTTTGAGAACAATGGTTGTTCAATATTATTAGATGATGAGATCATCACGAGAGGAATATTGCATAATGGTTTGTTTATCCTAGATACTGCTCCACATATCATGAATCTAAGTGTGTCCAAGAGAAAATGAGATGAGGTAAACAATGCATACCTATGACATTATAGCCTAAATCCATTCAACTATGAGTCATATGCAACTTGCGAACCTTACCTTCGGGAAAAAATGACTAACTCTCATTTTAGTGGAACTTAAGAGAGAGTCATTGAGCTGTTGGAACTCACACATAGTGATACATGTGGACCCATATCAACTTATGTCATAAGTGGTTACTCCTACTTTATTACTTTTACCAATGATTTATCAAGGTATGGACTTATCATGGATTTAGCTGGTTTTGCCTAAGTCGTATGGCACCCTTGCGTATCCGTGCACAAAGGTCAACCTCCCCAAAACCTCCCATAGTCCCTTAGGACCTACAAAATAGAAAACGGGTTAGAGAAAGCACCTCACTTGGGATCCACAAACAAACATTTCAGAAAACACTTTATAACCAATGCAAATTACAAACATACTTCACAAGCTCCAAACGGTTGCACATCAAAGGATCCAAAATGGTCCACTACAGATCGAGCTCTCCCACAAGTGTCCACATGACACAACCTTTATTTACAAGCCTAAAACGACCACCAAGCCTAAGTAAAATGAGGCTGTTAAGCCTTTGATCGTCCCTCTATATGTTGTGCAAAGCATGAACAAACCAAAAGACATGAACATATACAAGCATTACATCAAACACCCTGTTTATAATTTTGTCCGTGACATTCTCCCCCACTTATACCTTCGACGTCCTCGTCGAAGCCTTTGCCGACACTACAATTCCTTGCCTTTGTTGAGTCTTCAATCTTCTGCTCTAGTTGCAATATTTCTCTTAGCTCCCAATTGCTCTTTACTGTTGTTGTTGAGTAGTCGAACTTTTGATCCACCATACTGCTTCAACTCGCCAATAACTCTAACTCTAGTGTGGGGTTGGTTTAGTTGTATTGATCCCTATTGGTTTCTATGGATCCTTTAGATGAAGGAAAAGACCATCCTTACTATGCGTCAGTCTCTCAAATGCCTCATGCTACTTGAGCTTGTTGGAGCTTTAACGAGCACCGCTTCGCAAACTTTTGAAGTTTTTGGGTCATTCCTCCATAAAATTTGTCTATCGACTCATCTTTTACTTAGTTGTCACTTCCAAGTAGGTTCGCATCACTTCCACTTTCAATTGGCATTCTATTGAGAAATGAAGTGGACAATCTACTCTCAGTACCATTGATCACTGTTAGTGAGGATTTGATAACTATTGTCTTCCATTATCTTCGAAGAGTCTTTGAACTTGTGTAGAGCTCTTTTGAAGGATAAATAAGAGAATTAGGGTACTCAGTTTTGCCCATTCTCTTAAGAGTTGAGAAGCCAAAAGTTACTTGATTTCGCTTGCCTCCTCAAGAGTTGTACTCCATGCATCAAGCTAGTTATTGGCTTTCGCCTGCTCTTTGCTCACACTTCTGAAGCACTTGAAGTGTTTGCACTCCTTGTGTTGAGTTAGCTACTATGATTCACCTTCTCAATGCCATCAAACTTTTGGAATGCAGGAAGTTTTAACCGCAACTTGGAGTAAGTCTCTAATAGATTTGGTCGCCTCTAGGATTGTACTATCTTCTCCATCAACCCTGTCACCTACTCCACTAAGTAGTAAAGGTATAGCACCACATACTACCTGCTTTGTTCCTTCATCATGCAGTCTTGTATGACCCGAAGTCCTTTACTTTCAGCTATCTTAATAAGAAACTCATTGACATCGGTCTTATGAAGTTCCCTGGCTTCTGCCCTTCAGCCTTGTCTTGGTACTTGAAGTTTGCCTCTACATTCTCTACCTCCTCGGCCCCTTTAATGACCAAGCACTCTCCCTCCATGAGAGCAAGAGATCGATTACTCCATGGAAGTCCCACCTCTACGGTACCATGGCACAGCCATGCCCATGGCCCTACTATCTGTCACCTCACATTGACAAGACCCTAAAGTCTTATCGTAGGCTCTAATACCAAATGGTAAGACTCTAAAGTCTTATCGTAGGCTTTGATACCAAATGATAAGACCCTAAAGTCTTATCGTCGTTCTGATACCAAATGATAAGACCCTAAAGTCTTATCATCGAAGAAAGGGGAGAAATGGGGATGATAATGATTGCTTCGAGGGGATCGGCCTCCTTGATCGCTTCAAGGAGATCAGCCCTCCTTGATCACTTCGAGGAGATTGACCCTCCTTGATCACTTCGAGGGGATCAGCCTCTTAGGGTTTGTCAAAAGACAGAATAGTATTTTTTATAGATTTTTGAAAAGAAGCAATTACATCCCTATTTATAGAGTTCCACCCAGAGTCCATCAAGACTTGAACTCTAATAATAAATAAATATTAAATAAACCTCTACTTGACTCTAACTGAACTAATCTGACTCAATAAACAATTGGACTAAACAGACTCAATAAATATTATTTAAAAGCTTAGAAAAAGGGTCCTAACAGTTCCTCCCTCTTCAGATCAGCCTTGTCCTCAAGGCTGAGCAGCATCAATCTCGGGGAGCTTATCTTTTAGCACTTCAGTCATATGCTATCTGTAACGCATCACAACCCATTGATCAATTAAGTATGGTCTCCACTTTTTGACAGTATAAGCAATAGGTCGATCTTTCAGTGTAGTAATCGTTACAAGAAATTCCTGGCCTTTGCTATCATAAGTTAAAATATGTCCATCAGCTTCGAATATATCATAGCCTTCAATGTGGTGGGCTAATTGGGCTGCAACTTTCCTGTCCATAAAATTATTAGTGCTATTTGTGTCAATCAAAATAGTGACAGGTTGATGCTTCAAAGTTTCTCCGATTTTCATAGTTTGTGGGTTAGCATAACTAGCCAATGCATGCACTGTATGTGTGATAACTTCAATATCTTCATCAGTTTCCACACCTTCATAATCGGAGTCCAACTCTTCTGCTTTCGGTTCCTCTCCAATTGGCTCAATCATCATATGTTGCCCTTATTTACATTGGTGCTCCATACTCCATTTTTCAATATAATACAAACCCCTTGCTGATCTTTCCTTGCTAATTTTTTTCTCATGTAGATTTGCAAATGAGAGAGCAGCTATCATAGTACGGGGTTGACGAGCCTTAACTTCATACCGGATCTCTGGAATAAGCCCTTCAATAAATGTATCCAGAAGTTGTCGATCCGACCAATGTCTAGTTTGATTTGATAATCTTTCAAACCTACTCTGATATTCTAATATTATAGAAGTCTGACAAATTTTGGCGAGCTGGCAATCAACATTGTCATATTTGGATGGGCCAAAGCGAACAAGAAGCCCTCTTTTGAATTGCTCCCATGAAGGAACTCCGTGGAAAGTTTCATACCAATCGTACCACTGGAGTGCATCTCCCTCGAGTTGGATTGAGGCCACTTCTACCTTGGATTCTTCTAGGGTTCTATGAAAACGGAAAAAATTTTCTGCCTTAGAGATCCAACTGGTCGGATCCCCATCTTTCCATCTCGGAAATTCCACCTTCATGTGTAAGTAGTTTGTGTCATAATCTTGGGGCCTTTTTCCTGTATTTTCAGATCTGTGCAACGTAGAACTTGAGCCCTCATTTTGCTGAAATATACTGAGGCTCTCCAATAGGCTTTTTTTGAAATCATTAAGTGTTTCTTGCAGTCGATTCTCAATTCTGATTTCCAATGCTTCCATTTGTGCTTTCATCGAGTTATCAGTGGTCATTGCGAAAGACTGCAAATCTGTAATCTCAACTCTTGTTTTTGGTGTCGGTCAAGGGCATCAATCACTGCCCTATTCGGTGCTGCTGTTGTGATGCAGTCGGTGGCAACACTATGGGAATGAAGGGTTGCTGCGAGGATGCAGGGATGTAGCTGCGGTCATCGTGTGGGAGGCAGTGATGCTTGTTGCGGTCGCTGCGTAGAGGGATCGCTGTTGCTGAGGTCTTGGAGGTAGCGATGGTGGTGCAGCTAGGGCAGCACCGCCAAGGGCTCACTGCTGTGATGGCTGCGACGACGCGGATGGACGGCAGCGTTGCTCTGTTTCTGTCACACTGCGGGAGGAGGCGCTGGTGAGAGGCAACAATGCTTGTTGCAGTCGCTGCTTGGAGGGATCGCTGCTGCTGAGGGCTAGGAGGCAGCGATGATGGTGTGGTTGGGGGCAGCGCCGACAAGGATTTGCCACTGCAGTGGCTGCGATGGAGGAAGAGTTGCTGCCCTGTGTTTCTGTCACTGTGTGAGATGAGAGTGCCGAGGCTGAAAGGCGATGGTTGTGACTATTGTGACCCAAGGAAGCAATCGCCGAGTAGCCGGGTTGAGGCTACGGTGATGGCAACCAACAACTACAGCAGCGTAGGCAGAACAAGAGGGAGGTGGCATTGAAGCGGCCGGGGTTGAGGCTGCTGTGGTGGCAATCGGCGGCAGCGGCAAAGATGCAGAGCAAGGGGGCTGCAGCAACGGTGCAGATCGAGGAAGCTCTGTTTCTGCAACTGTTGCAACGAGAGCTGCGGCAACCGACGGCTGCGGCTGCAATCGTGTGGGCAAGAAGCAGTGGCAGCGGTGGAGAAGGAGGAGTCGGCGGTGTCACGGTTTGGAACAAGGCGCGGCTGCGATCGACAAGGGTCTACAACAATAGAGGAACTCTGTTTCTACAACCGTTGCAACGAGGGGCTGCGGCAATCGGCGGTTGTGGCGGCGACCCAAGGGGGGGGCACGGCTAGGGTTGCAGCTGGGAGGCGGGCGGCGATGATCGATCGATTGGGAAGCAGTGGCGGCGGTGGAGAAGGAGTTGCCCTGCAGTGGTGGTAGAGAAGAGGAGTAGGGTTGCGACGGAGTGGGACGCTGGCAACATCATCTCCTGGTAGTGGTGGTGGCTCGGGTGGGAGGCAGCGGTGGTCGCCGGTCGGGAAGCGGGGCGATGGTGGGCGTTGGTCGGAGAGCAGCAGCGACGAGTCCTTGCTGCGGGTGCGTGGCTGCGGTTGCTGCTGCTTCTTCTCTCTTTCTTTCTTTCTTTCTTTCTTTCATTCTTTTTTTTTTTGATAGCTTTGTTGCAGCGAGAACGCCAAGGATCGCTGCTCTGATACCAAATGATAAGACCCTAAAATCCTATCCTAGGCTCTGATACCAAATGATAAGATCCTAAAGTCTTATTGTAGGCTCTGATACCAAATGATAAGACCCTAAAGTCTTATCGTAGGCTCTGATACCAAATGGTTGTTGGAAATCTTAGGGGGCGACATCACATGCGCAACGGAAGAACAAGAAAACAAAATCCCCAATTCCCAAAGAGATGTTCGTCGTCGTGCGAAGATTGGTACGCAAAATCCGCGAAACATGAAACTACGTATAGAGTAGATTGTGTTACCTAGGGAGATTGTATATCCCTGTTTCCTTGCAAATCCTTAGGAGAGGGTGAAGGAGGTCAAGCGTCCTCCTCTTGTGGGTATTGGATCTGCATCCAATAAGACAAGGGCTCTGTCGGATATCTCATATCCGAACCTCTACTCATCGCAATGCCTACCATATGTGTGTGACCCTCTAGGCCCAATATCGAGCTGGCCGTGAGTCATACCTGTTAGAACTCCTTCTAACTTAGTGAATTATTATCTCTGTAATAATTCACTCGACTCATCGACTTGGGGCGTACTAGGCCACTACGTAGTCCCCAGACGATCTGGGGGAATCAATCCATTGGACTGTCGTCTCGATTCTGTGTGTACCTATAGTCCCTTATCCATCTAATATCCCAGAGGCCGTATATCGAGCATGGTGTTGTCGGACCCATACGGTTTCTGCTCGAATCTCACTCTAATCGGATTCTCCCGGAGAACTCTTTCTCCCTAAACCCGAATGACCACGGCCGGGGATTTGTCTCGAGCAAGAACACATGGGATATTCCTCTCATGGCGCCGAGAGTGGATGATCCTCTATCGACACTCAATAGCTCTCGTAAGGGTCGACTACCACTCCCAATGACCAGGTGTACTAGATGCGGGACAGCCAAACCTATAAGTCACGGTATCAAAGAGTGGAGCACTCATACAGGGACATCCTTGGTGTCTCAAGTCTAAGGACCAGGATACACCACTAGGACTACGGAATAGCTGTCTGACAATAAGGCATCATCAACCATCCAGCATTCCGTAGGCGGATCAATCAGTGAACTCATTCTCCAATGAGCACCTGTACTGTATCCCTAGTTTCCCTACACAAGCAGCTATGAGACCAGCTGCATCCATCATATGGACGGGTATACAACACACCAGTCTGTCCGGTTATCACGATATCCCTCTCGAGTAACCTATGACCGGGATTATTTAGAATATGTGTTTAAAGATAAATCGATCTCACTATCGTGATCTCATCACGATTCGATTCCCATTGCACAAATCCAAGGACATCACAATATATGTATGCATTTATGCGATGGTTATAAAGTGATATACGCCAAAATATAATAAGCAAAAAGATTCTGTATCAAGTCACACGTGCCATCACTCATGTGATTGGCTTGCTGGGCACCTATGACTAGCAATCTCCCACTTGACCTAAAGCCAATCACCTATGTGTCTGATCCCCATCAGACCCCTATGACGCTCAAAACAAATATGAGACAATGGCTTTGTAAGTGGATCTGCAATGTTATCTTCGGATGGAACTCTTTCCACTACTACATCTCCTCGGGTTACGATCTCTATGATAAGGTGGAACCTCCTCAGAACATGCTTAGATTTCTGATGAGACCTAGGTTCCTTTGCTTGAGCAATCGCCCCGTTGTTGTCGCAATATAGGGAGATCGGCTCCTCGCTACCTGGCACAACTCCCAAATCTGTGATGAATTTCTTCAACCAGACTCCCTCCTTTGCTGCATCTGATGCAGCAATGTACTCCGCCTCTGTGGTCGAGTCAGCAGTAGGATCTTGCTTGGAACTCTTCCAGCACACTACTCCTCCATTCAGGGTGTACACATACCCTGAATTCAACTTGCTATCATCGACATCAGACTGAAAACTTGAGTTAGTGTAGCCTTCAACCTTAAGGCTATTACCTCAATATACTAGAAAAGATCCTTAGTCCTTCTCAAGTACTTAAGGATACACTTTGCTGCTTTCCAGTGCTCCAAGCCTGGATCCGCCTGATACCTGCTCGTGACACTCAAAGCATGCGCTATATCAGGCCTAGTACATAGCATGGCATACATGATAGACCCTATTGCAGAGGCATAAGGTATCATATCAATGTTCGCCCTTTCTTCTGGAGTCTTTGGGGACATACTCATAGAAAGCGATATCCCATGTCTCATCGATATGAGACCTCTCTTGGAATTTTTCATGCCAAACCTTTTGACAATGGTTTCTATGTACCTGGACTGGGACAAGCCAAACATCCTCTTGGATCTATCTCTATAGATTCTAATCCCCAAAATATAGGATGCTTCCCCTAAGTCCTTCATGGAGAAGTGTCTAGATAACCAAGCCTTTACTGTGGATAGCATTCCTATGTCATTCCCAATGATCAGGATGTCATCCACATATAACACCAAAAAGGTGATAGCGCTCCCACTTACCTTTCTGTATACACAAGGCATATCTTCATTCTTAACGAAGTTATAAGATCTGATTGCCTCATCAAATCTTATGTTCCAACTTCGGGAAGCTTGCTTTAATCCATAAATGGATCTAAGCAACCTACACACCTTATTTGGGCAGTTCTTGGACATGAATCCCTCAGGTTGCATCATATACACCTCCTCCTCGAGGTATCCATTGAGGAATGCGATTTTCACATCCATCTACCAGATCTCATAATCATAGTGTGCTGCAATAGCCAATAGAATTCTGGTGGATTTTAGCATTGCTACGGGTGAGAAGGTTTCGTCATAGTCAACACCTTGCCTTTGACGATACCCCTTAGCCACTAGCCTTGCTTTATAGGTCTCTACCTTTCCATCTACTCCGATCTTTTTCTTAAAGATCCACTTGCAACCGATGGGTACAATACCTTCGGGTGCATCAACTAGGTTCCAAACCTTATTGGAGTACATAGAATCCATCTCAGAATTCATGGCTTCTTGCCATTTCCCAGAGTCTATACTCATAATAGCCTCCTCGTAGGTCTGAGGATCAATATCCTCTACATCCTCTCCTCTAATATGTCCCACATATCTCTCAGGAGGATGGGATACTCTATCAGACCTGCGTAAAGTTGAAACTTGTGTATTAGGTACCTGAACAGACTCGGGCTGTAGAGTGGTGCTTGAGCTTGGTTCTTCAACCTCGCTCAATTCTATCATTCTCCTACTGTCTCCGCCAAGAATTTATTCCTTCTCAAGGAACACTGCTCTCTTAGCTACAAAGACCTTTTGGTCCTCGAGATGATAGAAATAATACCCACAAATTTCCTTGGGGTATCCCACAAATTTGCATCGCTCTGTCCTTGATTCTAACTTATCAGGGTTGTGTCTTTTAACATGGGCAAGGCAGCCCCAAATCTTAATAACCTTAAGATCAGGCTTCTTCCCTTTCCATATCTCATATGGTGTAGACACTACCGACTTAGTTGGAACTCTGTTCAGAAGGTAAGTTGCGGTTTCTAGGGCATATCCCCAGAATGAGATAGGTAGGTCAGCGAAACTCATCATGGACCGTACCATATCTAATAATGTACGATTTCTCCTTTCAGAGACACCATTGAGCTGAGATGTATAAGGAGGTGTCCATTGGGATAATATCCCATGGTCCTTGAGGAATTGAGTGAACTCTGTACTTAAGTACTCACCTCCTCGATCTGATCGAAGAGTTTTGATACTCTTTCCAGTCTGGTTCTCCACCTCATTCTTATACTCTCTGAATTGCTCAAAGGCCTCAGACTTGTACTTCATTAAGTACACATATCCATACCTTAAAAAATCATTAGTAAATGTAATGAAGTAGGAGTAACCTCCTATGGCATGAGTTGACATGGGTCCACATACATCACTATGTATGAGTTCCAACAACTCAGTGGCTCTCTCTCCAATTCCATTAAATGGAGAGTTGGTCAGTTTTTCACGAATGCAAGGGTCACAAGTTGCATATGACACATAGTCGAATGGATCTAGATATCCATCATTTAGCAACTTTTGAATCCTCCTTTCATGGATGTGACCTAGCCTACAATGCCACAGGTATGCACTGTTCAACTCATTTTGTTTCCTTTTGGACACATTTATATTCGTGATATGTGGAGTGGTGTCTAACATAAATAAACCATTATGCAATGTTCCTTTCGTGATGATCTTATCATCTAATAATATCGAACAACCATTATTCTCAAAAACAAATTTATATCCACTAACTGTTAAACATGAAATGGAGATAATGTTTTTGATAATAGAAGGAACAAAATAACATGCATCTAATGCAATAAAAGCTCCACTAGGTAGATGTAAGGCGACCTCGTCAACAACTATTACAATAACTTTTGCTCCATTACCCATCTTGAGGTCCATCTCGCCTCTCTCTAGTCTCTTAGGCCTTGCCTGAACTTGCAACGAATTGCATATATGATAAGCACTACCGGTATCTAATACCCAAATGTTATCATAAGAGTCTAACAAATGGAGACTAATCATGAATGTACCTGAAGCTTCATCAAGCTTTTGTTTTGCCCTTTCTGCAAGGTACTCTTTGCAGTTTCTCTTCCAGTGCCCATCTTTACCACAGTGGAAGCACTAGCCTTTGTCCTTTGCTGGGTCTTTCTTAGCAACCTTTGCTTTACCTGGTTTGCCCTTGCCCTTTCCCTTCTTAAGGGACCTTTCTGCTTTCCTTTTCTTTTTTGTCTCACCAATGTAGAGAACTGGCTTCTCTTTCTTGATAGTACTCTCTGCCTCCCTCAACATATTGAGAAGCTCTGGGAGAGTCACTTCAAGCTTGTTCATATTAAAATTCATTATGAACTGTGAAAAGGAATCTGGTATGGACTGAAGCACAATGTCCACACACAAGTTATCCTCTAGGACCATTCCTAGACACAGTGAGTTTCTCTATCCACTCAATCATCTTTTAGGACATGGTTTCTGAACCGGTGTCCCCTCGGTCATCCTAGCGGAAGAGGCTCTTAGATATCTCATATCATTGAGTCCTTCCCTCTGTTTCTCAAACAATTTATGGACATGTAGGAGAATGGATCGGCATCCATATTGTCTCTGTAACTTCGAGTTATAGAGCCCAACATATAGCACTGAGCAAGAGTGGAGTCATCAATGTACTTCACGTGGAAAGCGATCTAATCCTCGTTTGCCCCTTCTTGGTATGAGCATCATTTGTATCAAGGGCGTTACCGATTTTCTCCGCTGTGAGAACAATTCCCAAGTTACTGGAGCCAATCCGTATAATTTGGACCAAGTGAGGCGGTTGACATCAAGTATGCCACGTAAAGGGATTTGAAAGCGACATTTTCTGAAAATAAAGATGCAGCAGAAATGAATAACATGCATATTTTGCAAGAAATAAACTATCAAGATATGGACTTCTATCTTAATATGCTCCCACTATTTTACTAACGAGTCACGCGACACCCTCAGCACGTGAAACGGAAGTCTCCGGCAGACTTCTAGTGGGGATCATGATCCAATCAACGTCTTAGTGTAACCTCGAGGGACTCGACCAATCACACTAAGCCTAAAAGGCAGGCAACTCTTATCGATCACAACTCCTTGTGATTCCCATCCTGTTCGGCCTCCGAATCACCATGGCCTTGAGGGACTCGACCAACCATGATGCTCGGTTAAGTCAACACCTTCGTTACAAGATGAGTATGATTTGATGATATACCCTCGAGGGACTCGACCAAGTATACCATGCCCTCAGGTCACCGGAGACATCTCTATGTCGTAAGCAAGATAGCGAATCACGATATAGGTGAGTCTCGAGGGACTTGACCAACTCATCCTACACCGGGAATCGGTTCCTACTTATAACGATGGAAGGCCACGTGGGTCAATCTAATTGCCTCATGTTTACCGACTTAATATTATCGAGAGATGTTTCTATGATTTGGTCTCCTAATATGACATGTCACATATATACATATTTAATATATATCTACATCGCATGCAAATATATATACATATCTAGTATGTGTATAAGCAATTACACCAGATGATCATGGACCACAACCTAATATGATTAGGCCCGAGCTAGTATGCCTAATTACTTACATCAAGATCTATTTGTGCAACGGTGCATCTCCATGCCCTGTGATCGTCCATCTCATCCTCGTCGGTTCCATCGACATCTTGATGCAACTTCATGCATCACGATCGTCCGTCTCGTGGGTCCCGCTATCGCATCCACGCTCTCGCCGCACCTCCTCATGTGATTACAACTTAATCATAGGCACGCAGACCCAACAATAAATGAGAAATTTAATGGAGGCACGGAGACCTCAATAATAATAATCACAAGTACACACATCACACGGTCCATGATCATCCGTCCATACATCATACATCACATGTATAAATAATCATCATCATGTAGGACTACTAGATAATAATAAAACATAATAATCAACTAAACTTTTTAATTAATTAATATTTTCTGAAATCAGGGACATTATAGGGAATTTCTGAATTCATAGGGGTATTTTCATAATTTGGACAAAAAACAGAAACTGGAATTTCTCAAATTTCGAGTGGTAAAACTATCTTTTGCCCAAAAAACCCTAATGCCCTTTCCCCTTTTCGCTGCTGCCGCCGCCGCCACCCTGCCGGCGGCGGCCTGTGCGGCGGGGCGAGGGCACTGCCCTCGCCTGCAGGCGACACGCCCGCTTGCGGCGCTGCCGCTGCGGGTGCGCGCCCCCTTCGGGCTCCGCCGCCTTTGCAGGCGGTGCTGTCCCGCCGGGCGACCGCCCATGTGAGGGGGTTTCGCCCGCGGGAGCAGCGGCGGCAGGCGCCGTTGCCCTGCGGCGCCTCTGCCCATGGGCTTCCAGCCCCGCCGGCAGCAAGCCTGCTGCTAGCAGACGGCCGGTCGGCTACAGCAGACGCAGCCCCTATGCTGCTCGCCTTCGGCTGCGCTGCACGCACGTAGATCGAGGGCAGCAACTGTTGTTGCCCTTGTTTTTGCGTCAATAATTTTGACGTCAAAATTCTTCCTAAACACAACACACGCAGTTCAAAACCAATCATTCGCACAAACAACCTGGCTCTGATACCACAGTTGGAAATCTTAGGGGGCGACATCACATGCGCAGCGGAAGAACAAGAAAACAAAATCCCCGATTCCCAAAGAGATGTTCGTCGTCGTGCGAAGATTGGTACGCAAAATCCGCGAAACATGAAACTGCGTATAGAGTAGATTGTGTTACCTAGGGAGATCGTATATCCCTGTTTCCTTACAGATCCTTAGGAGAGGGTGAAGGAGGTCAAGCGTCCTCCTCTTGTGGGTATTGGATCTGCATCCAATAAGACAAGGGCTCCGTTGGATATCTCATATCCGAACCTCTACTCATCGCAATGCCTACCATATGTGTGTGACCCTCTAGGCCCAATATCGAGCTGGCCGTGAGTCATACCTGTCAGAACTCCTTCTAACTTAGTGAATTATTATCTCTGTAATAATTCACTCGACTCATCGACTACGGACGTACTAGGCCACTACGCCGTAGTCCCCAGACGTTACAGGGGAATCCAATCTATTGGACTTGTCTGTCCTCAGTTACCGTGTACCTATAGTCCCTCATCCATCTAATATCCCAGAGACCGTATATTGAGCATGGTGTTGTTAGACCCATACGGTTTCTACTCGAGTCTCGCTCTAATCGGATTCTCCCGGAGAACTCTTTCTCCCTCAACCCGAATGACCCTGGCCAGGGATTTGTCTGAGCAAGAACACATGGGATATTCCTCTCATGACACCGAGAGTGGTTGATCCTCTATCGACACTCAATAGCCCTCATAAGGTCGACTACCACTCCCAATGACCAGCTGTACTATATCTGGGACAGCCAAACCTATAAGTCTGGTATCAAAGAGTGGAGCACTCATACTGGACATCCTTAGTGTCTCAAGTCTAAGGACCAGATACACCACTAGGACTACGAAATTGCTATCTGACAATAAGGCATCATCAACCATCCAGCATTTCGTAAGCGGATCAATCAGTGAACTCATTCTCCAATGCGCACCTATACTGTATCCCTAGTGTCCCTACACAAGCAGCTATGAGACCAGTTGCATCCATCATATGGACGGGTATACAGCACACCAGTCTGTCCGATTATCACGATATCCCTCTCGAGTAACCTATGACCGGGATTATTTATGATATGTGTTTAACGGTAAATCGATCTCACTATCGTGATCTCATCACGATCCGATTCCCATTGCACAAATCCAAGGACATCACAATATATGTATGCATTTATGCAATGGTTATAAAGTGATATACGGAAAAATATGATAAGGAAAGAGATTCTGTATCAAGTCACACGTGCCATCACTCATGTGATTGGCTTACTGGGCACCTATGACTAGCAATGGTAAGACCCTAAAGTCTTATCGTAGGCTCTGTTACCAATGATAAGACCCTAAAGTCTTATCGTCGCTCTGATACCAAATGATAAGACCCTAAAGTCTTATCATCGAAGAAAGGGGAGAAATGGGGATGATAATGATCGCTTCGAGGGGATCGGCCTCCTTGATCGCTTCGAGGGGATCGGCCCTCCTTGATCACTTCGAGGGGATCGACCCTCCTTGATCACTTCGAGGGGATCAGCCTCCTAGGGTTTGTCAAAAGATAGAATAGTATTTTTCGTAGATTTATGAAAAGAAGCAATTACATCCCTATTTATAGAGTTCCACCCAGAGTCCATCAAGACTTGAACTTTAATAATAAATAAATATTAAATAAACCTCTACTTGACTCTAACTGAACCAAATCGACTCAATAAATAATTGGACTAAACAGACTCAATAAACATTATTTAAAAGCTCAGAAAAAGGGTCCTATCACACAACTACATCCCTTTCTTCACGATCGGTACATATATCTCTATGGCACTCCTCTGAGTCCACCTCCATTCTGACCGATGCTTAATTTTGGATAGCTAAGTCTCTCTGGACTCATTATCGCTTCCTTGCCCCTTTCGACCCCTTTCTTCAACACCTCTATGTTATCCAAACAGTTCCTCTTGGTCGATGGAAAGACAAACTACCACTCCCATGCATGGCCTCTGCCATTATGTTGCAAGGTTCACATAAATCCTGTTCTCTTTAGCTTCCTTGGTAGTAACGTTTGCTTACTCGGTCTTGTCCTCTAACTTGCTGGACTCCCTTAAGCGAATATGAGCTCTAGAGCAGTCCAACTCTCCAGTTGCTCTGATCATACCTCTGCATGATCAAGTCCCTCCCATGGGACTTACTAGTTCTTGCATTCAAACTTTTCCCTCAGTGGTACATAATCCCCATATGCTGATGACCAAGGTTTTCATCCGATGCAAAATTCGATGCATATATAGAAGACACGCCTCTATGGTACTATAACTTTCACTCCTTAAATCCATAGCCTTTCTTACCATCGTGTTATTCACAAAAGTGGAGCACCTAGTAGCTCCCGATCATACCTCCGTATGACATAATCCCTCATAGGACTATATTCGTGTGTATCGCATTACCATGAACCGTTTCACCATGATCCGTTGCACCATGTCACCTCCTGGTGACATCTCCATTGCATTCTGATCCTTGTGGGATAAACTCGGATTGTGATCCCTCCATGTGTGGCCTCTATCAATACATCACAAGGCCACTTTCACTTTCGACTATGTTCGCTCCTTTAGCAATTGACCTTCATCCACTTGCTCTCTAGTCACACCTAGACGAAGCATCGCTCTAGGACAATCCATCACCTAGTAGCTCCTGAAGTCCACTGACTTCGCTAAAATTGGTGCAGCATTGTCTGGATCCTGGGCTTCTGCCCCTACCAGCACAATCTCCACTGTGCACCGCTCCCTTCATGGCAACTTGAATAGCAGTACTGTGACATATTCTTAAAGAGTACCCGCTTCTGTATCCTTTTGCCTCGTACCAAGGACTTCTGAACCTAACTTCACCTCCGGAAGTTGAGTTGCCTCAGTTCCTCCGTCCAATGCTTCTCTGAAGTAAGGTACATGTGCCTCGAAGCTCCCTTTGTCTTTGGCACCATGCAAGATAAGCCTGCTGCATCAGAATAAGAGATCCATAGAACGACATGATCCTGCTCTTGCCTCTGCAAGAGTTCATGTCCTTGACCTTTGTCCAAGGAAAGCTCTATACCTCTGCTCCATATTCTATCTTCTATGTCGGCTCCCTTCATATGGCTTGGGTTCTTTGCCAAGTTACACCTAAGTTGCTCCGCTCCTCGTTTTTGCATTGAGTTGATGGTGGCCCTCGTGCCCACCATTCCACAGGTCAGCCCTTCATTGAGTTTGATCTCCATATTGACTCCAAGTGTGTCTTCTTTTGTTTTTCCTTGGATCACTCCCCCACTTGATCTCGCAACATATTCCCCCAATGCATTATCTCAAGTGAGATCATGTAACGACTCATCGCTGCTCGCTCGGTCCATTGAGCTATATGAAATTTTTTTGAGGTACTCCTCCTCAACATATATGGTCAGTTGCACATGGTTCTCCCTATGAAGAGTCGGGACTTATCCCTCCTAGATATCTATCCCATTGGAGTAACTTCTCTCTTCGCTTCCTTCTCTTTGAAAGTTTTAGAAACTACTATCCCCTTGGACTACTCCGCCATACTGAACAAACTGTGTATTATTCTACCCTCGCAAATGCACTTGCTAGATTACGACTCCACGACAATATAGCCCCCACTGCACCCCTCAAGGCTTATCAACATGCTGAACTCGCTACACACTTTAACCTCCTACGGACGTATCCTTCACATGCTAAAGAGAAAGTTTCAATGCTCCATGGTGTCGAGTTTCGGTCACCTTGGGATGGCCACGAACACTCTATCGTTTGCATACAAGCCTTTGTATGAGTACTGAATTCCTTAAGTTAGTAATTCTCCTCACCACTATGAGCTTTGCATAACTCTTTTGGTCGCTGAACAACCCATTCCATCTTACATGGTCTCATCCTTTATCAAGCACCTCGCTTGCCTTGAGTATCATTAAGTATGGTTGCCAACGTTGAGCCATAGCTTAAACTCAGCCATCCCAACCTTTGTGCGCTATGCATTCTTCCCAACTTGCTAGTCCTCGTTGTGCCTCTTACGCAAAGGGTTGGCAATTTCTCTGAATGCCAATCTCATATGCCTGCTCCTTTGAGCGACTCCTTTTCCCTACATCTCCATGCCCGCTTTCCCCGAAACAGTCGTGCATGCTGGCTGCCCTCAATGCAGCCTCGCTAGGTCTCCTATGTTTGCATGCTAAGTGTTTCTATGAGTGCTTATCCTGCTCTGATACCATATGTCATGGACTTAACTAGTTTTGCCTAAGTCGTGCAGCACCCTTGCATGTCCGTCTGCAAAGGTTAACCTCCCTGAAATCTCCCATGGTCTCTTAGGACCTACAAAAGAGAAAACAGGTTAGAGAAAGTGCCTCACTCGGGATCTATAAGCAGACATTTCAGAAAATACTTCATAACCAATGTAAATTACAAATAAACTTCACAAGCTCTGAATGGTTGCACAACAAAGGATCCAAAATGGTCCACTATAGATCGAGCTCTCCCATAAGTGACCATATGATACAACCTTTATTTACAAGCCTAAAAATGACCATCAAGCCTAAGTAAAATAAGGCTGTTAAGCCTTCGATCGTCCCTTTATATATTGTACAAAGCATGAACAAACCAAAATACACGGACATACATAAGCATTATATCAAACACCCTATTTACAGTTTTGTCTATGACAATGTGTACTTGATGAAGTATAAGTCTGAGGCCTTTGAAAAATTCAAAGAGTATAAGAATGAAGTGAAAAACATGACTAGAAAGAGTATCAAGACTCTTCGATCAGTTCGAAGAGGTGAGTACTTGAGTATAGAGTCCATGTGTCTGTGCAATAGGAATCAGATTGTGATGAGATCATGATAATAAGACTGATTCACCTTTAAACACAGATCCTAAATAGTCTCAGTTATAAGTTATTCAAGAGGGACATCGAGATAATTGGACAGATTAGTGTACTATATACCCGTCTATATGATGGATGTAGTTGGTCTCATAGTTACTCATGTGGAGACACTAGGTATATAGTACAGGTGCTCATTTGAGAATGAGTTCATTGATCGATCTGCTTCCGAAATGCTAGATAGTTGATGATGCTTTATTGTTAGACAATGATTCCATAGTCCCAGTGGTGTACCTGGTCCTTAGACTTGAGACATCAAGGATGTCCTATATGAGTGCTCCACTCTTTGATACTTGACTTATAGGTTTGGATGTTCCAGATCTACAATAGTTGGTCATCGGGAGTGTCAATCAACCTTACGAGCTCTATTGAGTATCGATAAAGGATCATCCGCTCTCGATGTCATGAGAGGAAAATCCTATGTATTCTTGTTCGAACAAATCCTTGGCCAGAGTCATTCAGATTGAGAGAGAATGAGTTCTTTGGGAGAATATGATTAGAGTGAGACTTGAGTAGAAATTTTATGGGTCTGACAACACCATACCCAATATACAATCTCTGGGATATTAGATGGATGAGGGACTATAGGTATACGGTAATTGAGGATGGACAAATCCAATGGATTGGATTCCCCTGTATCATTTAGGGACTACGGCGTAGTGGCCTAGTACATTCGTAATCGATGAGTCAAGTTAATTATTATGGAGATAATAATTCATTGAGCCAAAAGGTGTTCTGACATGTATGACTAATAGCCAGCTCGATATTGGGCCTAGAGGGTTACACATATATGGTAGGCATTGCAATAAGTAGAGGTTCGGATATAAGATATCCGTTGGAGCCCCTATCTTATTGGATATCCAATAGGCCCATGAATTATTGGATCTCATGGATAAGATCCAATAAGAGCCTATGAGAGATTATTGGATAGAGATATACTAATCTAAGAGGCTTGGGTAGTTGGATGGAAATCCAATACCCAATAGGGCAAGATCCATTAGGGTTAAGTTGATAGGGGACATTTATAAATAGGAGGGAACCAATGGTTCATAAGCTAGAGTCTTTTTGGTTTGCCTCTCCTATTCTCCTCCCCTTCTCCTCCTCAAAGTAGGTCTAGAGTTTTAAGGAGCGTTGTCATAGCCCTATTATGTGGATCATCGCTAGAGAGGAGGGCACTTGACCTCCTTCACTCTCTCTTAGAGATCTGTGGGGATTCAGGGATATACGATCTCCCTAGGTAACATAATATTTATTATACGTAGTTTTTTGTTTCATGGATTTTGCGCGTCAATCTTCGCATGACAACAAACATATCTTTGGAGAATTGGGGATTTTATTTTTATGTTCTTCTACTATGCATATGATGTCGCCTCCCAAAATTTCCCAACAGTTGTCTTTGATAAGACCCTAAAGTCTTATCGTCGCTCTGATATCAAATGGTAAGACCTTAAAGTCTTATCGTAAAAAGAAGAAGAGAAAAGGGATGATCACTTCGAGGGGATCAACCTTCTTGATCGCTTTGAGGGGATCGACCCTCCTTGATCGCTTCGAGGGGATCGGCCCTCCTTGATCGCTTCGAGGGGATCGGCCTCCTAGGGTTTGTTAAAGTCTTATCATCGAAGAAAGGGGAGAAATGGGGATGATAATGATCGCTTTAAGGGGATCGACCTCCTTGATCGCTTCGAGGGGATCGGCTCTCCTTGATCACTTCGAGAGGATCAACCCTCCTTGATCACTTCGAGAGGATCAACCCTCCTTGATCACTTCGAGGGGATCGACCCTCCTTGATCACTTCGAGGGGATCGACCCTCCTTGATCACTTCGAGGGGATCGGCCTCCTAGGGTTTGTCAAAAGACATAATAGTATTTTTCATATATTACTGAAAAGAAGCAGTTACATCCCTATTTATAGAGTTCCACCTAGAGTTCATCTAGACTTGAAATCTAATAATAAATAAATATTAAATAAACCTTTACTTGACTCTAACTGAACCCAACCGACACAATAAACAACTGGACTAAACATACTCAATAAACATTATTCAAAAGCTCAGAAAAAGGGTTATCATTTGGTATCAGATGGTAAGACCTTAAAGTCTTATCGTAAAAAGAAGAAGAGAAAGGGGATGATCACTTCGAGGGGATCGGCCTCCTTGATCGCTTCGAGGGGATCGACCCTAGTTGATCACTTCGAGGGGATCGACCCTCCTTGATCGCTTCGAGGGGATCGGCCTCCTAGGGTTTATCAAAGTCTTATCATTGAAGAAAGGGGAGAAATGGGGATGATAATGATCGCTTTGAGGGGATCGACCTCCTTGAAAAGAAGAAGAGAAAGGGGATGATCACTTTGAGGGGATCGGCCTCCTTGATCGTTTCGAGGGGATCGACCCTCCTTGATCGCTTCGAGGGGATCGGCCTCCCTCCTTGATCACTTCGAGGGGATCGGCCTCCTAGGGTTTGTCAAAGTCATATCATCGAAGAAAGGGGAGAAATGGGGATGATAATGATCGCTTTGAGGGGATCGACCTCCTTGATCGCTTCGAGGGGATCGGCCCTCCTTGATCACTTTGAGGGGATCGACCCTCCTTGATCACTTTGAGGGGATCAGTCTCCTAGGGTTTGTCAAAAGACAGAATAATATTTTTCATAGATTACTGAAAAGAAGCAGTTACATCCCTATTTATAGAGTTCCACCCAGAGTCTATCTGGACTTGAACTCTAATAATAAATAAATATTAAATAAACCTTTACTTGACTCTAACCGAACCAAACCGACTCAATAAACAACTGGACTAAACAGACTCAATAAACATTATTCAAAAGCTCAGAAAAAGCGTCCTAACAGTTTCTCCCTCTTTAAATCAGCCTTGTCCTCAAGGCTGAGCAATATCAATCTCAGGGAGCTTCTCTTTCAGCACTTTAGCCAAATACTATCTACAACGCATCACAACCCGTTGATCAAGTAAGTATGGTCTCGACTTTTTGACAATCTAAGCAATAAGTCGATCTTTCAATGTAGTAATTGTTGTAAGAAATTCCTGGCATTTACTATCACAAGTTAAAATTCGTCCATCAGCTTCGAATATATCATAGCCTCCAATGTGGTGGGCTAATTGGGCTACAACTTTCCTGTCCATAAAATTATTAGTGCTATCTATATCAATCCAAATAGTGACCGGTTGATGCTTCAAAGTTCCTCTGATTTTCATAGTTTGTGGGTTAGTGTAGCCAGCCAATGCATGCACTGTATGTGTGATGGCTTCAATATCTTCATCAGTTTTCATACCTTTATGTTCGGAGTCCAACTCTTTTACTTCTGGTTCCTCTCTAATTGGCTCAATCATCAGAAGTTGCCCTTGTTTACATCGGTGCTCCATACTCCACTTTTCATCATAGTACAAATCCTTTGTTGATCTTTCCTTAAGTTCTTCTTGGGTTAGTCTTCGGGTGTCAAGGCTTTGGTTGGGAATAGATAGGGTTGGTGGCTTACTGATCATCTGGTTATTGTCACTTCTGTTTCTATGATTTTCCCTATTGATTTTTTTCTCATGTAGATGTGCGAATGAGATCGTAGCTATCATAGTGCGAGGTTGACGAGCCTTAACTTCACACTGGATCTCTGGAATAAGACCTTCAATAAATGTATCAAGAAGTTGTCGTTCTGACTAATCTCTAGCTTGATTTGATAATCTTTCAAACCTACTCTGATATTCCAACACTGTAGAAGTCTGACAAATTTTTGAGAGTTGTCCATCCACCTTCATGTATGAGTAGATTGTGTCACAATCTTGGGGCCCTTTTCTAGTATTTCCAGATCTGTGCAATATAGAACTAGAGCTCCCACCTTGTTGAAATTTACTAAGGCTCCCTAGTAAGTCCTTTTTTAAATCATTAAGTACTTCTTGTAACCGGTTCTCAATTCTGATTTCCAATGCTTTGATTTGTGCTTTCACCGAGTTATCAGTGGCCATTGTATAAGACTGTAAATCTATAATCACAACTCCTGTTTTTGGTGTCGGTCAAGGGCATCAACACTGTCGATGCGAATTTGCCGAGGAGGTGGACGCCAAGGACAGTGCTGCGGTCGCTGCGTTGGAGGAAGAGTAGCTGCCTTGTTTCTATCGCTACGTGGGGTGAGAGCGCAGGGGTTGGAAGGCGACTGCGTTAATGTGGCTGTAGCTGCTGCGACCCAAGGGGCGATCGTCGAGCAACGGGGTTGAGGCTGTAGTGATGGCAACCTATGGTGATGGCAACCTATGGTTGTGGCAGAATATGCCAAGCAAGGGGGAGGCAGCGTTGATGCAGTCGAGGTTGAGAAGAGGAATCAATGTTGCGTGCACTGCTGGGGTTGAGGCAAGGCAGCGTACTTGCTGCGGTTGCTGCGTTCGCTGTTGGAGGGCGACTGCTGCAGAATGAGGGGTTGGTCGTTGGCCGGGAGCGAGGACTGTGGTTACAATCGGCGGCTACGGCAACAAAGGGTGCCATTGTTTTTGTTGCTGCGTGGTGGTTGTTGCATACTCTGTTTTTGTCGCACCACTGAAGGAGTTGGCCGGAAGGATCACGAGCGGTTGAGGAGAAGGCTGTGGTGGCTGGCAGCAACGGTGGTCGCTGGCCGGAGTGCAGCATTGGTGGTGGAGAAAAAGGCAGCGAGCGTCGTCACTGGCCGGGAAGTTGCAATGCTGGAGATGGGAAACATGGTGCTCTGTTTCTATCGCACCATAGCCGGAGTTGCTGGCAATGCTGGCAACGGCGGTGCGGCGGTGATCGTGTGGCCGAGAAGCAGCGGCAGCGGTGGAGAAGGAGGAGTCGGCGGTGTCACGGTTGGGAACAAGGGCAACCGGTGAGTTACCCTGTTTCGCATAGTGGCCCGCAGCGGTGATGGGTTAGTTGGGCGGTGACGACACTGGAGGGGAAGTGTTAGGATCGGAGCGGCATTAAGAGGGGGGGGGGTGAATTAGTGCAGTGGATTAAAACGTTAGTTTCGGCAAATATTTCGTATGATAAAAATCGGAATCGGAAGTACTTAACTTGAAAGCGTATTCGTAAAGTTATGCAGCAAAGGTAATGATGAAATGAAGCAAGTAAGAAGGTTTGCAGTAATGTAAATAGCAGTAATGAAATGCAAACCAGAGATTACGCCGTTTTTAAAGTGGTTCGGTCAAGTGACCTACATCCACTTGCGAGGCCCCTCTTCGATGAGGCTCCCACCTTCCACTAGCAAATCTCTTGAAAGGGAAGGATGAATACCCCTCTTACAACTTTTTACAAGCGGTTCACTCTCTTACAGATTTTCAGCAAAAAAGAAGGAGGTGAACACTAGCGAATTGAAAACAAGACTAGCTAAGACTTTTCTAAGGCCTTTCTCTCAAACAATTGCTGCTCAAAAAGTTGTTATCTCAGCAGAGATTTGAGAGGTATTTATAGGCCTCAAGAGGATTCAAATTTGGGCTCCAAATTTGAATTCTCATTGGGTTCCCGATACTGGCGGTGCCACCGCCTGTCAGTGTCAGACACTGACAGTGCTGGGCGGTGCCACCGCCTTGCTCTCGAGCGCTGGGCGATGCAATCGCCCAGTCTGGCAGTGCCACCGCCAAACCCTTTGGTTCACTCGTTAGGCTTCAAACTTAGCCCAAACCAAGTCTAATTTTGGGCCCAGTTGGCCCCTAACCAGGATATAGGATTATCTCTTAATCCTAATCCTAATTACAAGTGAACTACATAACAAAACACATCCTAAGCAAGTTTTCAATCGCAAATGTCGAGTCTTGTTCCGGTGAGCTTTTCGACGAACTTCTTCCGACGGGCTCCCAGCAAGCTCCCGAACTTGTGATGACTTTAATGAGTAGCCGAGCCTTCTCAGTGATCTCCGTGAACCTCCGACGATCTCTTTGGCGAACTTCCAAAAATTCCGACAGGTTCCCGATTTCTTCTCGGTTGGTTCCGGTAGCGTCTCCGATGATTCTTCGGACTCTTAAATGTCCATCGAACTTGACTCCGGTATCCTTGCTTTGTGTTTTCTGGTTATCGTAGTTAATCCTGCACACTTAACTCAATAATATGGATTAGATCAATTAACCGATCAATTGATTTTATCATCAAAATTTGAGATTCAACAGGAAGAGGAGTGTTGGAGGCGGTGCGGCTGGTGGAGGCGCGGTTGCGATCGACGAGGGGCTGCGGCAACAGAGGAACTATATTTCTGCAACTGTTGCAACGAGGGGCTACGGCAATAGAGGAACTTTGTTTCTGCAACCGTTGCAACGAGGGGTTGCGGCAACAGGCGGCTGCGGTTGCGACCCAAGGGGGGGGCACGGCTAGGGTTGCGGTGGAGAGGCAGCGGTGGTGGTGGCTTGGAGGAAGGCCACCAACCATCGATCCGAGGAGGAGAGTCGAGCGGCTCGTGGCGACGCAAGGGGAGGCTGGTGGCGATAGTAGGGCTAGGATGGACGCGGCAGCCGTCGTCTCCCGGCCGAGGTACACAACGACGGTGGTCGCCACCGGAGCGGGGCGATGGTGGGCACTAGCCGGGAGCAACAAATGTGGGTCGTAGGGCCGGAAGTAGGGGACGCAGGGTGGCTGCGGCTTCTTCTTCCTCTCGTGTTTCTTTTTTTTTTTTTTTTTTTTTTTTAACGAGATGAGGCAACGACGAGGTCGAGCGATGGTTGAAGGTCACTGGCCGGGGAAACAATGATAACGGTGAAGAAAGAGTTGCCTTGTAGTAGTGGTGGGGAAGAAGGGAAGCAAGGTTGCAGTGGGTTACGCTAAGGATCGTTGCTCTGATACTAAATGATAAAACCCTAAAGGTCTTATCGTCGCTCTGATACCAAATGATAAGACCCTAAAGTCTTATCGTAGGCTCTGATACCAAATAAGAAGACCCTAAAGTCTTATCGTCGCTCTGATACCAAATGATAAGACCCTATAGTTTTATCGTTGAAGAAATGGGAGAAATGAGGATGATAATGATCGCTTTGAAGCGATCAAGGAGGCCGATCCCCTCAAAGCGATCATTATCATCCTCATTTCTCCCATTTCTTCAACGATAAAATCATAGGGTCTTATCATTTGTTATCAGAGCGACGATAAGACTTTAGGGTCTTATCATTTGGTATCAGAGCCTACGATAAGACTTTAGGGACTTATCATTTGGTATCAGATCGACGATAAGACCTTTAGGGTCTTATTAGTCTCATAATATCTTTGAGTATCACAAGCGTCTGATGGGGATCAAACACATAGGCGATTAGCTTTAGGTCAAGTGGGAGATTGCTAGTCATAGGTGCCCTATAAGCCAATCACATGAGTGATGACACATATGATATAATATACACTTTTTTACTTATTATATTATTGATTATTTTATCACTTTATATTACTAGTTATATGAATATATATTATGATATCCATGAATCTATGCAATGAGAATAGGATCGTAATGAGATTACAATAATGAGACTGATTCACCTTTAAAACACAAACCCTAAATAATTTTAGTCATAGATTACTTGAAAGGGACATCGAGATAATCGAACAGACTAGTGTACTATATATCGATGCATATGATGGAAGTAGTTGGTCTAATAGCTGTTCATGTGGGGACACTAGCGATATAATGCGGGTACTTATGGAGAATGAGTTCATTGATTGATCCACTAATGGAATGCTGGATGGTTGATGATGCCTTATTGTCAAACAGTGATTTCGTAGTCCCAATGGTGTATTTGGTCCTTAGACTTGAGATACCAAGGATGTTCTATATGAGTACTCCACTCTTTGGTCCTTAGGCCTAGAAGTTTCAGATCTAGCACAACTGGTCATCGAGAGTGGTAGCCAACCTTACGAGGGCTATTGAGTGTCAATAGAGGATCATCCGCTCTTGGTATCATGAGAGGAATATCCCATATGTTCTTACTCAAACAAATCCTTGGCCAAGGTCATTCAGATTGAGAGAAAAAAAGTTCTCCGAGAGAATCCGATTATAGCGAGACTCGAGTAAAAACTATATAGGTTTGACAGCACCATGCCTAGTATATGGTCTTTGGAATATTAGATGGATGTAGGACTATAGATACACAGTAACTGAGAACAAACAGGTCCAATAGATTGAATTCCCTTGTATCATTTAGGGACTATGGCGTAGCGACCTAGTATGTCCGTAGTCGACGTAATTTTTCCGCTACGACCTAGATTGAATTTCCTAACAAATATAAATAGTAGATGATCATCTATTGACTCCCATTTACCTTCGTAAGGTTGGCTATCACTCCCGATGATCGGTTGTACTAGATCTGAAGCTTCTTCACTTACAAGTCTGGCATCAAAGAATGAAGTACTCAAACAATGTATCATTGATGTCTCAAGTCCAAGGACTAGATACACAACTAGCAGTACAAAATTGTTATTTGACGATGAGGTATCATTAACCATCTACCATTCTATAAGTTGATCATTCAATGAACTCATTTTTTAATGAGCACCTACACTATATCCTTAGTGTCCCTACATAAGCAACTATGAGACCAACTGTCAACATCATATAAATCAGTATATAGCATATCGACCTATATGACTCTCTCAATTAATCTATAATTGAAAATATTTAATGATCTATTTTTATAGATTAATTGGTCTCAATATCATAATTTCAATATAGTCCAATTCCCATTGTATAGACTTAAGGACATCAAATATATATTTATCACATAATATAAAATAAAAATATAATAATAATGATAACTAAAAAAATTATAGAATTGACCTTGCGGTAGTGTAAGAGGTAAGGGTGCCCCATGCGTTAGTGTCACCCTCATCATTAGGCCAGAATTGACCTTCAAACCACCCAATACTCATTTTCGAAGATGAAGTTGTCATTTCAATTGCACCCCGGGAGAGGCACCTTGAAGTCTATGAAAGAAGCTTAGTGTTTGCCGTCCATGTCCATGATTCATCCATGTAGGAGTGAAATATATGTTTATTATGCAAGAGCTTTTCGGTGAACCGATGGTTAGAGGTGTCCAAGTTAAGGACAAATTTGCACATCAACGTTTGAGATGTTATTCATGTCAGTTTGTGGATGTTACTTTGTAGGAGTGATTTGATTGATGTTTTAAGCTAGAATAGCATTTCCTTTTTGCCCTGTCCCTTCCTGTGATATAGAGCGAATGGTAATTAGAATGTGACATTATTCTTATTTTTTTCTTAATTTCGGGTCAAGAACAAATAATGAAGTGAAAATAAATAATAAGGCTTTATTTTTTATTTTTTATCACTTCGATTTTTTTTTGTTTTTTCACTATAAGAAGTCCTATACTTTTATTTTATGTTTGACCCCTAAAAATAAATAATTATGTTTGTTTAACTTTGTGATTTGCTGTTGGTTCTATTTTTTTTTCATTTCAATCGTTTGAATCACATTAAGATTACCTTTAACCAAGGATCGGTTCACTATCAAAGAATAAGAGTCATAAAAAGATACAAATACAATTTTGATTAAGAAATTGATGAAATGATTCAAGGTATCGAAACATTAAAGCCAAGTTTTTTTTATTTAAGCATCCATAAGTGCTAAAAATTTTCTTTTATATTATTTCTTACAAATAGTGAAATTACATAATTTCTATCAATGTTTGTGATGGTGTCACGAATACCATTGACTGGTGAGTCGGCTCAATTGGTTCATTGTCGAAATGCAGGCCCATACTCGTATCTCCTTATTACTGATGTGGGGAGCTGACATGGCAAACCAATGTAGGAGGTCCGTTGGGGAGACGATTCGTTAGGGATGATTTGGCCATAAAATGGAGAGGCCGGGTAGAGGAACAGGGGTCTTCCTTGCTATAAGGTCATCTCCTGGCAATGGGGGTTGCCTCTTGGCAACGGAGTAATCTCTTGACTGTCGATGGTCCTATACAATTGGTCTACGCCAGGGGCTTCTCGGCTTGACCCCTCCAATGCTTAAGTCAGCGAAAGATGGAAGGGGAGGAAGACAACAATATAAGCTAAGAGACATTATTAAGGGTGGCTTGCTATTAGTCATTAATATAGAGGCATGGTTTTCTGGGGCACCGAATAGTCTGGACATGCATTAGCCAAGGCCCTCTACATTGTATGATAAATGCATTAAGAAAAGGTGGCTTTTCGATGGGTTGTGCCATGTCACCATCCATTAATACGGGGCAGATTAGGGTGCGTTCATGATGTGGCATCATTGGGGAGTTAGATGTCTACTTCCATGGCAGATGAATTGGAATTGGATAGGATTATCCCTATCATTTATCCCCCTCTCTCCCCACGCCCTCTAGAAGGGCATCCTTCCGGGCTTCGAACGAAATTTCCAAAGGATGATCTTGTACGACTCGAGCACGAGCTTTTTCACCGAGGTGCATAACCTGGATGGACGTCTGCTTTAGTAGGTTTTCTAGCTGAGATGCACAACTTGAGAGCATGTTTAGCTTGGCCGAGATGCAACCATCGGGTCTTCTTACTTAGGTGCATAGCTCGGTAGCGGTTCGGCTCGGTCAATGTGCATGCCTTAGGTCTTTTAGCCGAGGTGCTTGGCTCGGGAGTGTGCTAGCTCTACCAAAGTTCAATCCTTGGGTCTTCTTGTCAAGGTGCAAGGCTCGGGAGCGATTTTATCTTAACGAGTTATACTCTTCCGAGGTGCAAACCTCGGGTCTTCATGCTGAGATGCTGCTAGTCATAGGTGCCCAGCAAGCCAATCACGTGAGTGATGACACGTGTGACTTGACATAGAATCTTTTTGCTTATTATATTTTGACATTTATCACTTTATATTAACTATTGCATATATGCTTGTATATATTGTGATGTCCTTTGGATCTATGCAATGGAAATCGGATCGTGATGAGATCACAATAATGAGATCGATTCACCTTTAAACACAGATCTTAAATAATCCCGATCATAGGTTACTCGAGAGGGACATCGTGATAACCGGAGAGACAAGTGTACGGTATACCCGTCTATATGATGGATGTGTTGAATCTCGTATTTTGATGATGAAACCACTTGATATGTGTTTATAATTTAAACTGCATTTTGAGTGATGCAGGTCTACTCGATCAGGATTAGACAGTTAACACAGGAGGAATTGACGTTGCGCCGGAGGAGATCACGTCAGGATATTGGACGGTAGAAGGCTTCGGACGTCAGGCATCGGGCCAAGGAGAACGGAATTGCATCAAGGATATCGGGGTTGTGGAGGTCAACCGTCGATTGGGTAACAAGCCACAAGAAAGGACGATGCGCTGAAGAATCAGACGAAGCGCCAACCAATGACGTGCCGAGCAACAGAATGTCAATTCGCGTTGTAATAATTGTCTAGATCGGAGTAGAGTTTTAGCTTGTGTGTGCAGGATTAACTACGATAACGATGAAGACATAAAGCAAAACAAAGTGTCGTAGTCAAGCGCGAAGGATTTGTTGCGAGTTCGAGAGTTCGACGGAAGTCCGAAGGTTCGTCGGGAATGCTGCCAGAACTAGCCGAGAATGAGTAAGCTTGCCGAAGGGTTTTTCGGAAGCTCGCCAGAAGGTTCGTTGGAAGTTCGCGGAGCTCGCCGAGAAAGATCGGAGCTGGCCGAAGAAGCTCGTTGAAACTCGCCAAGATCAAATCGTGAAGTCTAGGAGCTTGCCGGGAGTCCGCAGAATGGTTTCCGACAGTTTATCGGAAGGTCGTCGGAAGTACGCCGAAAGTTTGCCGGAAGAAGTCTTGACTTACGGACTTTGTAATAGCTTAGAAAATGTCTTTAAATTCGTAGTTAGTATGTTAATTAGGGTTAGGATTAGGTGTTAATCCTATAGCCTAAGTAGGGGCCAATTGGGCCCGAGTTCGGACTGGTTTGGGCCAAGTTTGGAGCCCAACCAATGAGCTGAATTGGCCTAGGCGGTGGCACCGCCTAGACTGGGCGGTGGCACTGCTTGACTGGGCGGTGGCACCGCTAGTCCACTGTCAGTGTCAGACACTGACAGGCGGTGGCACCGCCACTAACAGGCGGTGGCACCGCCACTAACAAGCGGTGGCACCGCCGACCTCGGAAACCCAAGAGAATTCAAATTTTGGAGCCCAAATTTGAATCCTCTTAGGGCCTATAAATACCCCTCATTTCTCAGCAGAGAATACAACCTTTTGAGAAGCTAAAAGTTGAGAAAAGCTTTAGGAAAAGTCTTATTTTCAATAGCTTGAGTGTTCACCTCCTTTCTTTTCATTGAAATCTTTGTAAAAGGGTGAACCACTTGTAAGAGGTTGTAAGAGGGGTGTAAGAAGGAGGTTGATCTTCACCTAGTAAAGGAAGATCATTAGTGGATGCCGGTGGCCTCAACAGAAGAGGAATCGGAGGAGTGGATGTAGGTCACGATTGACCGAACCACTATAAACTACCGTCTTCTCTGGTTTGCATTTATCTTATTGTCATTTATATTACTGCAAACCATCTTCACTTTGATGCTCTACTTCTTTGTCTCCTTCTTACATATGCCTTCAAGTTAAAAACGCAATCGAAATGGTTTCAAACGAAACGTTGATTTTATCGTACGAAGTTTCCGTAAGTGTTTAAATCATCGAAAGTTTATCATACTTTACCGTTGCACTAATTCACCCCCCCCCCCCTCTTAGTGCCGCTTCGGTCCTAACAGGATGCAGCTGGTCTCATAGCTGCTCGTATGAGTACAATAAGGATATAGTACATGTGTTCATTAGAGAATAAATTTATTGATTGATCCGCTTATGGAATGCTGGATGGTTGATGATGCATTATTGTTAAATGGTGATTCCGTAGTCCTAGTGGTGTATATGGTCCTTAGACTTGAGATACCAAGGTGTTGAATCTCGGATTTTGATGATGACGTCAATTGTCATTTGTTATCTAATCCATATGTTGAGATAAGTGTGCAGGATTAACTACGATGAAAGTAAGACATGCAGTAGGAGTTACGCCGGAGCCAAGACTATGATCACGTTGGGAGTTCGAGAGATCAACGGAAGTTCAGACGGTCATCGGAGGTTCTGTGGGAACAAATCCGAGAAGTCCAGGAGCTTGCCAAAAGAAGCTCGTCGGAACTCGCCAAATAGATCGTCGCAAGTCCAGGAGTTTGCCAGAAGTCCGTCGGAGCATCGCACGAGGTTTATCAGATGTTCGCCGGAAGTTCGTCGGAAGAAGCGATTGACGCACCGGAACAAGTTGCAGTAAATGTCTTAAGAAATTCATAGTTAGCACGATGATTAAGTTAGAAATGGGAGGTGATCCCATTAACTTAATCTTGGGGCAATTGGGCCCTTGAAAGACCCAAATTGGGCCGAATGGATCAGCCCATTCGGACCCAGATTACTTGGCCAGAGGTAGCACCGCCTGAGTCGACGGTGGCACCGCCCAGGGCTCAGTCTCCGAGCTCTAGCTGGGCGGTGCAACTGCCTCTGACAGAGGTGCAACTGCCTGAGCTCGACCTCCGAGCTTTGGCAAGAGGTGCAACCGCCCCTGACAAGTGGTGGCACCACCTAAAGGCTTAGTCTCCGAGCTCTGTCAGGTAGTGCAACTGCCCCAGTCAGGCGGTACAACCGCCAGACCCCGAAATTCTGGGAGATGATAGTTTTCAGCTCAGAATTTAAACTGGTTTGGGGCCTATAAATACCCCACTCTTTCAACAATGAAAGAGCAACCAAAAACCACCAAAATCCTGATCTTACTCTGTGATTTTTAGAGCTCAAAAGTGTTGTATGAGTTAAAAGTTCTTCTCCCTCTTTTCTTCCAAGTTCTGATCTTTTAAGAGAGGAGAGAAAATTCTGTAAGGGTTGTCTCCTAAGCTCGTCAAAAGGAGTGAAACTATAAAAGGGTGGTTGGCCTTCACCTATTGAAGGAAGTGTTGGGAAATCTTAGGGGGCGACATCACATACGCAGCGGAATAACAAGAAAACAAAATCCCTGATTCCCAAACAGATGTTCGTCGTCGTATTAAGATTGGTACGCAAAATCCGTGAAATATGAAACTACGTATAGAGTAGATTGTGTTACTTAGGGAGATCGTATATCTTTGTTTCCTTGCAGATCCTTAGGAGAGGGTGAAGGTGGTCAAGCATCCTCCTCTCTAGCGGTGATCCACACAGTAGGGTTGCGACGACGCTCCTCAAAACTCCAGGCCTATTTTGAGGTGGAGAGGGAGAGGAGAATAGGAAAGGCAAGCAAGAGCTCTCTAGCCTATGGGGCTCTGAATTCCTCCTATTTATAGAGGTCCCTTGTCAAACCCTAATGGGTCCTCCCCTAGTGGGTATTGGATCTGCATCCAATAAGACAAGGGCTCCGTTGGATATCTCATATCTGAACCTCTACTCATCGCAATACCTACCATATGTGTGTGACTCTCTAGGCCTAATATCGAGCTGGCCGTGAGTCATACCTGTCAGAACTCTTTCTAACTTAATGAATTATTATCTCTGTAATAATTCACTCGACTCATCGACTACGGACGTACTAGGCCACTATGTCGTAGTCCCCAGACGATACAGGGGAATCCAATCCATTTGACCTATCTGTCCTCAGTTACCGTATACCTATAGTCCCTCATCCATCTAATATCCCAGAGACCGTATATCGAGCATGGTGTTATCAGACCCATACGGTTTCTACTCGAGTCTCGCTCTAATCGGATTCTCCCAGAGAACTCTTTCTCCCTCAACCCGAATGACCCTAGCCAGGGATTTGTCTAAGCAAGAACACATGGGATATTCCTCTTATGATGCCGAGAGTGGATGATCCTCTATCGACACTCAATAACCCTCGTAAGGTTGACTACCACTCCCAATGACCAGCTGTACTAGATCTGGGATAGCCAAACCTATAAGTCTGGTATCAAAGAGTGGAGCACTCATACAGGACATCCTTGGTGTCTCAAGTCTAAGGACCAGATACACCACTAGGACTACGGAATCGCTGTCTGACAATAAGGCATCATCAACCATCCAGCATTCCGTAAGCGGATCAATCAATGAACTTATTCTCCAATGAGCACTTGTACTGTATCCCTAGTGTCTCTACACAAGCAGCTATGAGACTAGTTGCATCCATCATATGGACGGGTATATAGCACACCAGTCTATCCGGTTATCACGATATCCCTCTCGAGTAACCTATAATCGGGATTATTTAGGATATGTGTTTAAAGGTGAATCGATCTCACTATCGTGATCTCATCACGATCCGATTCCTATTGCACAAATCCAAGGACATCACAATATATGTATGCATTTATATAAAGTGATATATGCCAAAATATAATAAGCAAAAAGATTCTATATTAAGTCACACGTGGCATCACTCACGTGAATGGCTTGCTGGGCACCTATGACTAGCAATCTCCCACTTGACCTAATGCCAATCACCTATGTGTCTGATCCCCATCAGACCCCTGTGACGCTCAAAACAAATATGAGACAACGTCTTTGTTAGTAGATCTGCAATGTTATCTTCGGATGGAACTCTTTCCACTACGATATCTCCTCGGGTCATGATCTCTATGATAAGGTGGAACCTCCTCAGAACATGCTTAGATTTCTGATGAGACCTAGGTTCCTTTGCTTGAGCAATCGTCCCGTTATTCTCGCAATATAGGGAGATCGACTCCTCGCTACCCAGCACGACTCCCAAATCTGTGATGAACTTCTTCAACCAGACTCCCTCCTTTGCTGCATCTGATGCAGCAATGTACTCCGCCTCTATGGTCGAGTCAGCAGTAGTATCTTGCTTGGAACTCTTCCAGCACACTGCTACTCCATTCAGGGTGTACACATACCCTGAATTCGACTTGCTATCATCGACATCAGACTGAAAACTTGAGTCAGTGTAGCCTTCAACATTAAGGCTATTACCTCCATATACTAGTAAAAGATCCTTAGTCCTTCTCAAGTACTTAAGGATACACTTTACTGCTTTCTAGTGCTCCAAGCCTGGATCCGCTTGATACCTGCTCGTGACACTCAGAGCATGCGCTATATCTAGCCTAGTACATAGCATGACATACATGATAGACCCTATTGCTGAGGCATAAGATATCATATCCATGTTCGCCCTTTCTTCTGGAGTCTTTGGGGACATACTCGTAGAAAGCGATATCCCATGTCTCATCGGTATGAGACATCTCTTTGAATTTTCCACGCCAAACCTTTTGACAATGGTTTCTATGTACTTGGACTAGGACAAGCCAAGCATCCTCTTGGATCTATCTCTATAGATTTTAATCCCCAAAATATATGATGCTTCCCCTAAGTCCTTCATGGAGAAGTGTTTAGATAACCAAGCCTTTACTGTAGATAGCATTCCTACGTCATTCCCAATGATCAGGATGTCATCCACATAAAATACCAAAAAGGTGATAGCGCTCCCACTTACATTTCTGTATACACAAGGCTCATCTTCGTTCTTAACGAAGTCATAAGATCTGATTGCCTCATCAAATCTTATGTTCCAACTTTGGGAAGCTTGCTTTAATCCATAAATGGATCTAAGCAACCTACACACCTTATCTGGGCAGTTCTTGGACATGAATCCCTTAGGTTGCATCATATACACCTCCTCCTCGAGATATCCATTGAGGAATGTGGTTTTTACATCCATCTGCTAGATCTCATAATCATAGTGTGCTACAATAGCCAATAGAATTCTGATGGATTTTACATTGCTACGGGTGAGAAGGTTTCGTCATAGTTAACACCTTGCCTTTGACGATACCCCTTAGCCACTAGCCTTGCTTTATAGGTCTCTACCTTTCCATCTACTCCGATCTTTTTCTTAAAGATCCACTTGCAACTGATGGGAACAATACCTTCGGGCGCATAAACTAGGTTTCAAACCTTATTGAAGTACATAGAATCCATCTCAGAATTCATGGCTTCTTGCCACTTCCCGGAGTCTATACTCATAATAGCCTCCTCGTAGGTCTAAGGATCAATAACCTCTACATCCTCTCCTCTAATATGTCCCACATACCTCTCAGGAGGATGGGATACTCTATTAGACCTGCGTAAAGTTGAAACTTGTGTATTAGGTACCTGAACAGACTTGGGCTGTAGAGTGGTGCTCGAGCTTGGTTCTCCAACCTCGCTCAATTCTATCATTCTCCCACTGTCTCCGCCAAGAATGTGTTCCTTCTCAAGGAACACTGCTCTCTTAGCTACAAAGACCTTTTGGTCCTCCAGATGATAGAAATAATACCCACAAGTTTCCTTGGGGTATCCCACAAATTTGCATCGCTCTGTCCTTGATTCTAACTTATCGGGGTTGTGTCTTTTAACATGGGCAGGGCAGCCCCAAATCTTAACAACCTTAAGATCAGGCTTCTTCCCTTTCCATATCTCATATGGTGTAGACACTACCGACTTAGTTGGAACTCTGTTCAGAAGGTAAGCTACGGTTTCTAGGGCATATCCCCAGAATGAGATGGGTAGGTCAGCGAAACTTATCATGGACCATACCATATCTAATAAAGTATGATTTCTCCTTTCAGAGACACCATTGAGCTGAGGTGTATAAGGAGGTGTCCATTGGGATAATATCCCATGGTCCTTGAGGAACTGAGTGAACTCTGTACTTAAGTACTCACCTCCTAGATCTGATCGAAGAGTTTTGATACTCTTTCCAGTCTGGTTCTCCACCTCATTCTTATACACTCTAAATTTCTCAAAAGCCTCAGACTTGTACTTCATTAAGTATACATATCCATACCTTGAGAAATCATCAGTAAATGTAATGAAGTAGGAGTAACCTCCAATGACATGTGTTGACATGGGTCCACATACATCACTATGTATGAGTTCCAACAACTCAGTGGCTCTCTCTCCAGTTCCATTAAATGGAGAGTTGGTCAGTTTTCCACGAATGCAAGGGTCACAAGTTGCATATGACACATAGTCGAATGGATCTAGATATCTATCATTTAGCAACTTTTGAATCCTCCTTTCATGGATGTGACCTAGCCTACAATACCACAAGTATGCACTGTTCAACTCATCTCGTTTCCTTTTAGGCACATTTACATTCATGATATGTGGAGTGGTGTCTAACATAAATAAACCATTATGCAATGTTCCTTTCGTGATGATCTTATCATCTAATAATATCGAACAACCATTGTTCTCAAAAAGCAAATTTATATCCACTAATTGTTAAACATAAAATGGAGATAATATTTTTGATAATAGAAGGAACAAAATAACATGCATCTAATGCAATAAAAGCTCCACTAGGCAGATGTACGGCGACCTCGCCAATAGCTACTACAGCAACTTTTGCTCCATTACCCATCTTGATATCCATCTCGCCTTTCTCTAGTCTCCTAGGCCTTGCCAGAACCTACAACGAATTGCATATATGATAAGCACTACCGGTATCCAATACCCATATGTTATCATAAGAGTCTGACAAATGGAGATTGATTATGAATATACCTGAAGCTTCATCAAGCTTTTGTTTCGCCCTTTCTGCAAGGTACTCTTTGCAGTTTCTCTTCCAGTGCCCATCTTTACCACAGTGGAAGCACTGGCCTTTGTCCTTTGTTGGGTCTTTCTTAACAACCTTTGCATTACTTGGTTTGCCCTTGCCCTTTCCCTTCTTAAGGGACCTTTTTGCTTTTCTTTTCTTTTTGGTCTCACTAGTGTAGAGAACTGGCTTCTCTTTCTTGATAGTACTCTCTGCCTCCCTCAACATATTGAGAAGCTCTGGGAGAGTCACTTCAAGCTTGTTCATATTAAAATTCATTATGAATTGTGAAAAGGAATCTGGTAGGGACTGAAGCACAATGTCCACACACAAGTTATCCTCTAGGACCATTCCTAGACCTGTGAATTTCTCTATCCACTCAATCATCTTTAGGACATGGTTCTGAACCAGTGTCCCCTCAGTCATCCTAGCGCGGAAGAGGCTCTTAGATATCTCATATCGCTGAGTCCTTCCCTGTTCCTCAAACAATTTGCGGACATGTAGGAGAATGGATCTGGCATCCATCTTTTCATGTTGTCTCTGTAACTCAGGAGTCATAGAGCCCAACATATAGCACTGAGCAAGAGTGGAGTCATCAATGTACTTCACGTAGCGAGCGATCTCATCCTCGTTTACCCCTTCTTCGGGCGCAGGCATCACTATATCAAGGACGTACACGATTTTCTCCGCTGTGAGAACAATTCTCAAGTTACAGAGCCAATCCGTATAATTTGGACCAGTGAGGCGGTTGACATTAAGTATGCCACGTAAGGGATTTGAAAGTGACATTTTCTGAAAATAAAGATGCAGTAGAAATGAATAACATGCAGATTTTGCAAGAAATAAACTATTAAGATATGGACTTCTATCTTAATATGCTCCCACTATTTTACTAACGAGTCACGCGACACCCTCAACACGTGAAACGGAAGTCTCTGGCAGACTTCTAGTGGGGATCAGGATTCAATCAGCGTCTTAGTGTAACCTCGAGGGACTCGACCAATCACACTAAGCCTAAAAGGTAGGTAACTCTTGTCGATCACAACTCCTTGTGATTCCCGTCCTGTTCGGCCTCCGAATCACCAAGGCCTTGAGGGACTTGACCAACCATGATGCTCGGTTAAGTCAACACCTTCGTTACAAGATGAGTCTGATTTGATGATATACCCTCGAGGGACTCGACCAAGTATACCATGCCCTCAGGTCACCGGAGACATCTCTATGTCGTAAGCAAGATAGCGAATCACGATATAGGTGAGTCTCGAGGGACTCGACCAACTCAACCTACACCGGGAATTGGTTCCTACTTATAATGATGGAAGGCCACGTGGGTCAATCTAATTGCCTCACATTTACCGACTTAATATTATGGAGAGATGTTTTTATGATTTGGTCTCCTAATATGACATGTCACACATATACATATTTAATATATATCTACATCGCAAGCAAATATATATACATATCTAGTATGTATATAAGCAATTACACCAGATGATCATGGACCACAACCTAATATGATTAGGCCCGAGCCAATAGGCCTAATCACTCATCAAAATCTATGTGTGCAATGGTGCATCACCATGCCCTGTGATCATTCATCTCGTCCTCGTCGGTTCCGTCGACATATTGATGCAACTTCATGCATCACGATCGTCCGTCTCGTGGGTCCCGCTATCGCATCCACGCTCCCGCTGCGCCTCCTCATGTGATTACAACTTAATCATAGGCACGCAGGCCCGACAATAAATGAGAAATTTAATGGAGGCTCGCAGACCTCAATAATAATAAATACAGGTACACACATCACACGATCCATGATCATCCGTCCACACATCATACATCACATGTATAAATAATCATCATCATGTAGGACTACTAGATAATAATAAAAAATAATAATCAACTAAACTTTTTAATTAATTAATATTTTCTGAAATCAGGGATATTATAGGGAATTTCTGAATTCATAGGGGTATTTTCATAATTTGGACAAAAAAAGAAACTGGAATTTCTCAAATTCCGAGGGGTAAAACTGTCTTTTGCCTAGAAAACCCTAATGCCCTTTCCCCTTTTCGCTGCTACCGCCGTCGCCACCCTGTCGGTGGCGGCCTGTGCGGCGGGGCGAGGGCACTGCCCTCGCCTGCAGGCGACACGCCCGCTGGCGGCGCTACCGCTGCGGGTGCGCGCCCCCTTCGGGCGCCGCTGCCTCTGTAGGCAGTGCTGTCCCGCCGGGCGACCGCCCTTGTGATGGGGTTTCGCCCGCGGGAGCAATGGCGGCAAGCGCCGCTGCCCTGCGGCGGCTCTGCCCGTGGGCTGCCAGCCCCGCCGGCAGCAAGCATGCTGCAAGCAGGCCGCCGGCCGGCTGCAGTAGACGCAGCCCCTGTGCTGCCCGCCTTCGGTTGCGCTGCACGCACGTAGATCGAGGGTACCAACTATTGTTGCCCTTCCTTGTTTTTGCGTCAACAATTTTGACGTCAAAATTCTTCCTAAACACAACACACGCAGTTCAAAACTAATCATTCGCACGAACAAACTAGCTCTGATACCACTGTTGGAAATCTTAGGGGGCGACATCACATGCGCAGCGGAAGAACAAGAAAACAAAGTCCCTGATTCCCAAAGAGATGTTCGTCGTCGTGCGAAGATTGGTACGCAAAATCCGCGAAACATGAAACTGCGTACAGAGTAGATTGTGTTACATAGGGAGATCGTATATCCCTGTTTCCTTGCAGAGCCTTAGGAGAGGGTGAAGGAGGTCAAGCGTCCTCCTCTTGTGGGTATTGGATCTGCATCCAATAAGACAAGGGCTCCGTCGGATATCTCATATCCGAACCTCTACTCATCGCAATGCCTACCATTTGTGTGTGACCCTCTAGGCCCAATATCGAGCTGGCCGTGAGTCATACCTGTCAGAACTCCTTCTAACTTAGTGAATTATTATCTCTGTAATAATTCACTTTCGACTCATCGACTTCACGGACGTACTTGAGCCACTACGCCAGAAGTCCCCAAACGATACATGGGAATCCAATCCATTAGACCTCCTGTCGTCCTCAATTACCATGTACCTATAGTCCCTCATCCATCTAATATCCCGAAAACCGTATATCGAGCATGGTGTTGTCGGACCCATACCGGTTTCTACCGAAGTCTCGCTCTAATCGGATTCTTCCAGAGAACTCTTTCTCCCTCAACCTGAATGACCTTGGCCAGCATTTGTCTCGAGCAAGAACACATGGGATATTCCTCTCATGACGCCGAGAGTGGATGATCCTCCTCTATCGATACTCAATAGCCCTCGAAAGGTCGACTACCACTCCCAATGACCAAATTGACAAGATCTGGGACAGCCAAACCTATAAGTCCGGTATCAAAGAGTGGAGCACTCATACAGGACATCCTTGGTGTCTCAAGTCTAAGGACCAGATACACCACTAGGACTACGGAATCGTTGTCTGACAATAAGGCATCATCAACCATCCAGCATTCCGTAAGCGGATCAATCAGTGAACTCATTCTCCAATGAGCACATGTATTGTATCCCTAGTGTCCCTACACAAGCAGCTATGAGACCAGCTGCATCCATCATATGGACGAGTATACAACACACCAGTCTGTCCGGTTTTCACGATATCCCTCTCGAGTAACCTATGTCCGGGATTATTTAGGATATGTGTTTAAAGGTGAATCGATCTCACTATCGTGATCTCTTCACGATCCGATTCCCATTGCACAAATCCAAGGACATCACAATATATGTATGCATTTATGCAATGGTTATAAAGTGATATATGCCAAAATATAATAAGCAAAAAGATTCTGTATCAAGTCACACGTGCCATCACTTATGTGATTGGCTTGCTGGGCACCTATGACTAGCAGGAAGGCCTCTAGTGGACGTCGGTGACCTCGTCGGTGGAGGAGGCCAGAAGTGGATGTAGGTCAAGATTGACCGAACCACTCTAAAATCGCAGTGCTCTCTAGTTTGCATTTACTTTGAGCATATTATCTTTACTGCAAACCTCCTCAATAGCTTACTGCCTTCTGCGAATTTACTATCGTGTTTTAAAGTTCAGTATTTTCCGAATCGGTGTCTAGACGTAAATCAGTTTTATTGTACGAACATCATATTTCAGTTGGCGCTTACATTTTGATTTCCATCATAATTGCAAATTGCCCTTATAGATTCACTTTAACTGCATCTTACATGATCACAAGTTCAAGTGATTTACGAATCGATTTTTCTACCGAAATCGCTCTTATCGTACGAACGTAGTTTTAATCGTCGAAAGTTTTCCGGTGCACTAATTCACCCCCCCTTAGTGCTCTTGATCCTAACACAAGGATATCCTGTATGAGTGCTCCACTCATTGATACCTCCCCCTCTCCTATTCAGTAGGGATTCAGTAGTAGGGATTCAGTAGTTCATAGGCTGCCTCTATAAATAGTAGGGATTCAGTAGTTCATAGGCTAGAGCCTTTGCTTTGCTTGGCTCTCCTATTCACCTCCCCCTCTCCATCTCATAGTAGGCCTTGAGTTTTGAGGAGCGTCGTCGCAGCCCTGTTGTCTGGATCACCACTAGAGAGGAGGACGCTTGATCTCCTTCACCCTCTCCTAGAGATCTGCAAGGAAATAAGGATATACGATCTCCCGAGGTAACACAATCTATTCTATATGCAGTTTGTTTCACAGATTTTTGCACACCAATCTTCGCACGACGACGAACATCTTTTTGGAAAATTGAGGATCTTGTTTTCTTGTTCTTCTGTTGCGCATGTGATGTCGCCCCAAGATTTCCTAATGGTGGTATCAGAGCCATGTTGTTCATGTGAATGATTGGTTTTGAACTGCTTGTGTTGTGTTTAGGAAGAATTTTGACATTAAATTGTTGATGCAATAGATGAGGAAGGGCAGCAACTGTTGCTGCCCTTACTGCACTCGAATATGGCTGCCTACTAGTTGCCATCTTCATGCAAGCAGGCTGCCTACAGCAGAGGCGCGCAAGGGCGGCGCATGCGGGTGTTGGACCTGCGGGCAAAGGCGCCGCAGGGCCACGGCACTTGCGGTCGCGGCGCCCACAGGCTGAGGCATCGCAAGGTAGCGGAGCTTGTGGCCGTTGCTCCCACGGGCAAAACCCCCACAAGGGTGGCCGCTCAGTGAGGCAGCACCACTTGCGGGCGCTGCTTCGCGGGTATAACCACCCACGGAGGGGGCGACGCCCATAAGGGCGCCCGCCCGTGGGGGACGGGGGCGCCCACCTATAGGGGCGGCTCCTTGGCCCCATTGCACATGCCGCCACCGGCAGGGTGGACGCGCCAACAGAAGCAGGGAAGGGGGAGAGGGGCTTAGGGTTTTAGGTGAAAAGATAGTTTTGCCCCTCAAAATTTGAGAAATTCCAGTTTTTATCTTTTATCTAAATTACAAAAATACCCCTAGAAATTCAGAAATTCCCTACATGTTCCTGATTTCAAAAAATATTAATTAATTAAAAGTTTTAATTTATTATTATTTTTTATTATTATCTAGTAGTCCTACATGATAATGATTTATACATGTGTTGTTTGATGTGTGGACGGATGATCATGGACTGTGTGATGTGTGTACTTGTGATTATTATAATTGGGGTCTGTGAGCCTCTATTATATATCTCGTTTATTATTGGGCCTGCGTGCCTATGATTAAGTTGTAATCACATGAGGAGGCACAACGGGAGCGTGGAAGCGATAGCGGGACCCATGAGACGGACGATCGCGATGCATGAAGATGCATCGAGATGTCAACGGAACCGACGAGGACGAGATGGACAATCACAGGGCATGGAGATGCACCACTACACACATAGATCTTGATGTGAGTGATTAGGCCCACTAGCTCGAGCCTGATCACATTAGGTTGTGGCTCATAATCATCTGGTGTGATTGCTGATACACATACTAGATATGTATATATATTTGCATGCGATATAGATATATATTAAATATGTATATGTGTGACATGTCATATTAGGAGACCAAATCATAGAAACATCTCTTTTGATAATATTAAGTCGGTAAACGTGAGGCAATTAGATTGACCCACGTGGCCTTCCATCGTTATAGGTAGGAACCAATTCCCGGTGTAGGTTGAGTTGGTCGAGTCCCTCGAGGCTCACCTATATTGTGATTCGCTATCTTGCTTATGACATAGAGATGTCACCGGTGACCTGAGGACATGGTATGCTTGGTCGAGTCCCTCGAGGGTATATTTTCGAATAAGACTCATCTTGTAACGATGGTGTTGACTTAACCGAACATCATGGTTGGTCGAGTCCCTCGAGACTATGGTGATTTAGAGGCCGAATAGGGCGGGAATCATAAGGAGTTGTGATCGGCAAGGGTTGCCTACCCTTTGGGCTTAGTGTGATTGGTTGAGTCCCTCGATGTTACACTACGACACTTAATGGATCCTGATCCCCACTAGAAGTCTGCCGGAGACTTCTGTTTCACATGCTGAGGGTGTCGCGTGACTCGCTAGTAAAATAGTGGGAGCATATTAAGATAGAAGTCCATATCTTGATTATTTATTTCTTACAAAATCTGCATGTTATTCATTTTTGTTGCATCTTTATTTTCAGAAATGTCGGTTTCAAATCCCTTACGGGTATACTTGATGTCAACCGCTTCACTGGTCCAAATTATACGGATTGGCTCTGCAACTTGAGAATTATTCTCACAGCAGAGAAAATCGCGTACGTCCTTGATACAGTGATACCTACGCCCGAGGAAGGGGCAAGCGAGGATGAGATCGCTCGCTACGTGAAGTACATTGATGACTCCACTATTGCTCAGTGCTACATGTATTAGGATCAAGAGCACTAAGAGGGGGGGGGGGGGGTGGAGTGAATTAGTGCAGCGGAAAACTTTCGATGATTAAAACTGCATTCGTACGTTGAAATCCGATTCCGACATAAAATTCATTTCGTGCAGATAATAACTTTGAAAGCTTATGGAAACGTATTTAAAGTAAAGTAAGGAAGGCAGTTTGCAATTAAGATAGAAATTAGAATGTAAGCACAAACTGAAATATGATGTTCGTACGATAAAACTAATTTTCGTCTTAACGCCGATTCAAAAAATACTTAACTATGAAACACGTTCGTAAATGAGCAGAAGGCAGTAAGCTATTAAGGAGGTTTACAGTAAAGATAAGATGCTCAAAGTAAATGCAAACTGAGATTTAAAGTGGTTCGGTCAATCTTGACCTACATCCACTTTTGGCTTCCTCCACCAACGAGGTTACTGACGTCCACTAGAAGCCTTCCTTCAATAAGCGAAGGCCAACCACCCTTTTACAGTTTCACTCCTTTTGACGGGCTTAGGAGACAACCCTTACAAACTTTTCTCTCCTCTCTTGAAAGATCAAAACTTGAAAAAGAGGAAGGAGAATTTCTAGCCTTTACAACACTTTTGAGCTCTAAAAATCACAGAGTAAGATTGGATTTTCGGTGCCCTTTCATGCAGGAAAGGGTGAGGTATATATAGGCTCCAAACTAGTTTGAATTTAGAGCTCAAAAATGTCTTTTCCTGAATTTTCGGGGTCCTGGTGGTACCACCTCCCGACTAGGGCGATACAACCGCTTGGTAGCTCGGAGACTGAGCCTCTGGGCAGTGCCACCGCTTGACAGGGGCGGTTGCACTACCTAGTATCGCTTGGAGACTAAGCCCTAGCGGTGCTACTGCTTGACTAGGGCGGTTGCGCCGCCAAGCTTTCCTAGGAGACCCTCTCCTGGGCGGTGCCACCGCCGACCCTGGCGGTGCCACCGCCTAGCAGGAATTCTGGTCCGAATGGGTTGATCTATTCGGCCCAATTTGGGTCTATCAAGGGCCCAATTGACCCCAGATTAAGTTAATGGGATCACCTCCCATTCCTAACTTAATATACATACTAACTACGATATTTCTTAAGACATATACTATAACTTGCTCTGGTGAGTCAATCGCTTCTTCCGGCGAGCTTCCGGCGAACATCCAGCGAACATCCGACGAACCTTCGGCGATGCTCCGACAGACTTCTAGCAAACTCCTGGACTTGCGACGATTCACTTGACGAGTTCCGACGAGCTTCTTTTGGCAAGCTCCTGGACTTCTCGGACTTGTTCCCGCAGAACCTCCGACGACCGTCCGGACTTCCGTCGAACTCTCAAACTCCCAACGTGATCATAATCTTGACTCTGGCGTAACTCCTGCTACATATCTTACTTTCATCATAGTTATTCCTGAACACTTATCTCAACATATGGATTAGATAACAAATGATAATTGACTTCATCATCAAAATCCGAGATTCAACAATCTCCCCCTTTTTGATGATGATAATCAATTGATAACGGAGTTAACATTAACTCCCCCTATCTATATGCCATACTTGAGATAAGTCATTCTTGAATTCTAGGCCTTTGAATTCAATAGACTTATTGATAAGCTAAGAACTCTTAACCTTATCAATTACTCCCATCATGATTCTTATCATGATGTATCTTACTGAAAATGATGTCAAGACTTGACATCCATTATCAAGTTTTACATTTCAAATAAGAATGATGGTAGCAGTTCAACATAAGATATCAACATGTCAATTTACAATTTAAGCTTTTGATATCTTAATGTAAAACAAACATTTCAAGTGTTTAGTAATCGTAGCATTTCATCACATGGTAAGATATCAACACGTAAAATTATGATGCAAATATGGCAATCATAGTTATCATCAATTCATATATTTTCGACGATGCAAGCATGGCATAATCATAGCATCAATACTCATAGCATCAATTCATATATCTCTCCCCCTTTGTCATTAACAAAAAGGAGAACGATAGAAGCAAATTTTAAGTATAAGTGCGGTATTTATTCATGTCATAACTAGTTTCATATCATTTTCTAACAGTAAGTGATAGGATACCAATTATGCAAACATCTCAAGGAAAACATAACATGGAGATAGCTTTTAATACTTCTTCATTTTTATTTGTTATTATCTTTTTGCATTAAGGAGAAAGGCTATTTGTGACACCAGCTATTTGTGAGTTTACTTTGAATGAAGTTAAAATCGATGAGAGATTAAATCATACTCTATTTTTACAAGGATCAAGATATATATGTGAAACAAATCCTTACAAGTAAAAACACTAACATCCATATTTCAAGAAGGAATTTACAAGCAGGAATCATTTTATAAAATTCATTTCTCAAAAAATATTTTTCACATGATAAGTGTATGAGAGATGTTTTTGCTAGTTGATTCCATATGTCAAAAATCAACGATGAGAATCAAACTCGATATAACATATGCTTATTAAGTTCAGAAAAGGATAAATGTATCGAGAAAATCTAATTGTTAGGATACTACTATTAGTTAAGAGAATCCGAAAATGAAATTAACACTTTCATGCATTCAGACAAGACTATACTATAGATTTTCAAATACAATCATGAAGACAAAACATACTCATTGTTATGGAATTTTTTGTATATAAAAAAAACATAATTTCCAACATATAATTTTAGGCATGTAATGGCAATCAAGTGATTTGATCATTCAATCAATAAAGTCCAAAAATTAATTTTAACAAGTTTATGCATTCGGACACATTAACATTCATAATTCTCTTCTAATGAAATCAAATTATTCTTCACTTAGAGATTTTATAAAAATATCAACTAGTTGATGTTTAGTATTATAGCAATATAATGACACATTAACATCATGGCAATACATCAACATCATGGTAATATCATGACACATTAACATCATGGAAATGACACATCAATTTCATGGCTATATTACTTTCTGAAATCATATTTATCATGGAAACCAAGACATAAGGTTTTCAAAGTAGGCATTATAGAAACATTTAATTTTAACGTGAAATCCGACAATGAGTAATGAGATTAAGCAACGTAACCTTGCATATTCTCACCAATTAATACATCAAGTAACCATATCAAAGATTAGTAGTCATCAAGGCATTATGATCAAGGTGAGTAACAGAAAGAGTTTATAACAACGTAATTGTTACAACAAGAGGTGATTGTGTCCACATATACAAGCTTATTCAAGAGGTGGAAAACTAAAATGCCTAAATAAATAGTCAAATTGTCGATGAATTTGCTGCAGCTTAGATAGGATTTGATCTTGTCGATGTTCAAGCCGATCTTGTCTTTGTTCAAATCGGTCCATCGGAATCCCAATGTCTTCGATAGATGATACAGGAGCTTGCTCAAATGGATGTGTTTTCTCAAAGGGACAGATCAGAGGAGATTGAGTACCCCTAAAGATTGGTGTTTCGGGTTGTTTCGGGTTCTGGTTCAAGTTGAGGGGGATCGGTTTTTCTAGGCATTCTAACCCAATTACCGTTTCTATAAAAACATCTCAATCGGTGAAGTAGATTTTTATTTATTATGCTAAACCTGTCTACTTTCATCACTTCTTCATCGGGTGGTATTGGAATATCGTAGGCTTTAAGTATTCTAGTAATTATACCACCATATGGAAGCATCATGTCTTTCTTAGATAGTTCTATCATGTTTTGTTGGATAAGGTAACCAAAATAGATGTTATGTCCTTTCATGATCCAATACATGGTTCCTAATTCCATTTGACTTACTTCATCATGATGGTATTGTTTAGGGAGAATGATGCTAGTTATGATATGATGAAGTACCTTAGTGTTTAGTAGTAGTAGATGTTCATAGCTTTTAGGAACTATTACTAAGTTGGGATTACCGAAAATTGTTCCTAAGGCTTCAACACATGTTGTCCCAACTGTTTCATTATCCCACGATCCTCTAAAATAAAGACCTCTATTTTTTATGGGAATGCCTATCATGTCACAAATGAATCTATCCGTAATGGAGATGTGTTGTCCTAAGAGATAGATAGACACTCTTTCTTCTTCAACTACTTGTAGATTGTTGTAAAATAATCTAACAAGTCTTGGATAGATAGGTTCACTAATTTGTAAAATTGGGAGTAGTTCTAAGTTTGCAAACCATTGGATTGTCTCTACGTCTCTTAGTTCATCTAGATCTACATGTTTTCCCTTATTAACACTTCTAAATTCGAAGGAAGAAAATTTTTCAGCATGATATTTTGAATCGAAAAGGGTTAAGATCAAAGTCTTCTACTAATCTCCTCTTCCCTTTGTCCCTAGAGGATCTTCTAGAACCCATAACTACTGCTATTTAAGAAGATAGTAATGAGCAAGAGTAAATTACTCAAAAATAGAATTTAAAGACTTCTTAGAGAATACCTTAAGTGAGATCCTTAAGAGAAGGAGAGATTGTTGATCTTTTGCTTTGAAATGAGGAGTATTTGGGATGCTAAGATGGGAGAAATGGAGGTGGAGAAGCTTTGGTGGTGTAAAGGGGGGAAGGGAGTGAGTTGGGGTCAGTTCCACTACCGACCCTAGCTCGGTTTAAAAGGAGGCAAGATTGCGGGCGGTTGCACTGCTGGCTGGGGCAGTGTAACCGCTTGCAACCCGTGACAGCCGACGGTGCTACCGCCAGTTGGGCAGTGCCACCGCCTATAGGCGGTGAGCACTTGTTTGGGGGTTGTATTGGGCCGATTTGGATTTTTCAACTTGAGGAGAGTTTTCATTTGTGGAGCAATCAACTTTACTTTCATAATTACGTAAGAGTTTCCATTTCAAGATGAGAAATTTCGTACGTTCAAGATAGATCTTGTGACGTGCATATTCTACTATAAATGTCGTACATAATTTTAGACATGTTCATGACTTATTATCCAAGTTGGTAAGCTTCACAAGTTTATGACAAACTTTGCTTGCAAGACGTAAGTTCATGATATAGTTGGATCCGAAGGTAAAGAAGAAATCAATTCGATGAGTTCAGAAATCCGGAGGGTATGTGAAGGGAGAATTATAAGTTTCAAAATCTAAAGGATTAAACAGGATTGTATTAGTATCACTCTGCAATATTAATTTTCTAATCCTCTTTTTACTATTTAGGCTAGAGAGCATTACGTGTTCTTTTGGATCTCGAGTCATGAATATCGAGTACCCAAAAAGCAAGATATTATCTTTTGCTCCTAGCTTTTGATGGTGTATGTTTCTACAAGAAGGGGTAATTTTTAGATACCCATTTACTTTTGGGTGCCTCAAAAACTGATTTATATTGTTTATAATGTTGCATAGAGTTTATCATGGTTCCTTTAGAAATCCAAATTAATTTGTTCGGACTAATTTTTTTGAATGGACACTGATGCGTTTTATGTCCATATTTATAATAAAAGTTGCATTTGCTTTGGTATCGAACATGTAAGATGGGGCCTTTTATGTGTTAGGACGGGAGGGGCACTAAGAGGGGAGGGTGAATTAGTGCAACGGTAAAGTATGATAAACTTTCGACGATTTAAACACTTATGGAAACTTCGTACGATAAAAGCAACGTTACGTTTGAAACCTTTTCAATTGCGTTTTTAACTTGAAGGCATATGTAAGAAGGAGACAAAGAAGTAGAGCATCAAAGTGAAGATGGTTTGCAGTAATATAAATGACAATAAGATAAATGGAAACCAGAGAAGATGGTAGTTTATAGTGGTTCGGTCAATCGTGACCTACATCCACTCCTCTGATTCCTCTTCCGTCGAGGCCACCGGCATCCACTAATGATCTTCCTTTACTAGGCGAAGATCAACCTCCTTCTTACACCCCTCTTACAACCTCTTACAAGTGGTTCACCCTTTTACAAAGATTTCAATGAAAAGAAAGGAGGTGAACACTCAAGCTATTGAAAACAAGACTTTTCCTAAAGCTTTTCTCAACTTCTAGCTTCTCAAAAGGTTGTATTCTCTGCTGAGAAATGAGGGGTATTTATAGGCCCTAAGAGGATTCAAAGTTGGGCTCCAAAATTTGAATTCTCTTGGGTTTCCGAGGCCGGCGGTGCCACCGCCTGTCAGTGTCTGACACTGACAGTGGACTAGCGGTGCCATCGCCTAAGTCTTGGGTGCTGGGTGGTGCCACCGCCCAGTCTAGGCGGTGCCACCGCCTAGGCCAATTCAGCTCACTAGTTGGGCTCCAAACTTGGCCCAAACCAGTCCGAACTCGGGCCCAATTGGCCCCTACTTGGGCTATAAGATTAACACCTAATCTTAACCCTAATTAACGTGCTAACTACGAATTTAAAGACATTTTCTAAGCTATTATAAAGTCCGTAAGTCAAGACTTCTTCCGGCGAACTTTCGGCGAACTTCCGACGGTCTTCCGATAAACTCTCGGAAACCATTCTGCGGACTCCCGGCAAGCTCCTAGACTTCACGATTTGATCTTGGCGAGTTTCAACGAGCTTCTTCGGCCAGCTCCGATCATTCTCAGCGAGCTCCGCGAACTTTCAACGAACCTTCTGGCGAGCTTCCGAAAAACCCTTCGGCAAGCTTACTCATTCTCGGCTAGTTTCGGCAGCATTCCCGACGAACCTTCGGACTTCCGTCGAACTCTCGAACTCGCAACAAATCCTTCGCGCTTGACTCCGACACTTTGTTTTGCTTTATGTCTTCGTCGTTATCGTAGTTAATCCTGCATACACAAGCTAAAACTCTACTCCGATCTAGATAATTATTACAACGCAAATTGACATTTTGTTGCTCGGCATGTCATTGGTTGGCGCTTCGTCCGATTCTTCAGCGCATCGTCCTTTCTTGCGGCTTGTTACCCAATCGACGGTTGACCTCCACAACCCCGATATCCTTGGTGCAATTTCGCTCTCCTTGGCCCGATGTCCGACGTCCGAAGCCTTCTACCGTCCAATATCCTAACGTGATCTCCTCCGGCGCAACGTCAATTCCTCCTGTGTTAACTGTCTAATCTTGATCGAGTAGACCTGTATCACTCAAAATGCAGTTTAAATTATAAACACATATCAAGTGGTTTCATCATCAAAATACGAGATTCAACAATCTCCCCATTTTTGATGATGACAACCACTTGATGACGGAGTTAACCTTTACTCCCGGAGTTTAAATAAACTCCCCCCTATCAATATGCCATATTGATAGAACCTTGAATTCAAACTGAATTCAAGTCATTGCAATATTCTTCATGAATACTTGCAACACATCATCATGAACATATGCATAAAACTTATGCATCACATGTCATGTCATCAACATACTTCTCCCCCTTTGTCATCAACAAAAAGGAGAAGTACCACAATCAAGTGTTTGTTATATGGGTTCAACTTATTGCATGAAAAACATAATATCAAGTTTTATCATCATGCAATCTAATGATTAAAGATGTGTAAGTTTAGCATGTTTGGTCTTCTTGAGATAGCTATTGATTGCTTCTCTTTAGACTACGAGCTAGCAGTTTTCACGATATGCAAGTTGCAAGCTAGCAAATTTTTGCTTCCTTTGCAATGTTTGAGCTAGCAATTTTGCTTCTGTAGCAAGTTAGCATATTTTGCATTTTGAGATAGCAACTATTTGCTTCTCTTTAGACTATAAGCTAGCAATTTTTACGATATGCAAGTTTTACTACATATAAGCTAGCAAAAAATTACGAAAGCAAATACAAGATAGCTTTCTTGTGTAAGCGCACGATTCTTGCTTCCTATTGCAATGTGCAAGTTGCAAGTTTTGCTTCTTTTGCAATGTGCAAGTTTTCAAATTTTGCATCTTGAGCGAGCAATATTTCTCCCCCTTTGTCATTGTCAAAAAGAAAAGAAGAATATAGTTTTGTAGTTCTTTTTCCTTTTACAACGATTTCAAAATCATGACAAAGGATGAATAATCAAGTTATGAATGTCAAGACAATTTTTCATCATGAATATTTTATCATTGCATGCATCATTATCATAAGTTGAAGTATTACATGCATAATATCATATCATCATTCATAATTACATTAATGTTTCAATATAGAAATTTCTTCTCAGAATGTGTAACTTAGCACTCATTGCTTCTCTTGATATTTGCGAGCTAGCTAGCAAAATTTGCTCCCCCTATGTCATTATCAAATAGAAGAGAATAACAATACAATAGTGTAATTCATTTCCCTTTACTATAATCTTCAAATCATGACAAGGGTTAAGTGTCAATCTTATTTGTGCATCATTATATTTTCAAATTAAAATATGCATATTTTCAAAAACCTATATCTTTTATTTTTCATGCATGATACAAATAACTCAATCATCAATATTGGCATATTATACATGATATTCAAGCATTCATGATAAATCATTTTGGCAACATGACCATAGCTGTTCAAATGATAGTATCTAAATGTCAAAATTCATTACATCCTATTATGCATGATCATTAACTTCTTATTTGAATTTCATGTATTATTTTGTTTCATCACATAAGGAATATCAAGAAGAGTTATTCGGTGATGAGATAAATATTTCATGAGTACAAGGAATTGCATAAAAATCATATCATGAAAGGATAATAATAGAAGACACGTTTTGTTTTGAAAAATCTCCTCTTAAATAATCAAGGAAAAATCTTAGGAGATCATGATATAGATAAAATTCATTCAATCTTAGAATAAGATATTAATTCAAGCATATAAAATTTCTCAATTCATTATAAATCATAAAAAGAATTATGGTTCCGAAATATCACGATTCATTTAGGAAAATTTTCTCTTTAGTGCACGATAAGAAGAAATATAGCAATGATACCAATCATAATTCATTTAGATAATAGATGCTAAAAAGGAACATTGAGGATACAAGATCTTGATTTTTATAGAGTAAATCTCAAGTTATAAATCTCAAAAAATAAAGATAAAGCTCATTCAAATTCAAATCATCAAATAAAAATCATTTTCAAGATATTCATAAAAAGATGATAAAATAGATTCATCAAACCAAGAATTTTCAAGAAAAATATTTTTATCTATTTAGTTGTTTCATATAAGTATGCCTTTGTCGTTTTTGTGCCAAAAAATATATATATCGTCAATCATTTAGGATCGAAAAATAAATTTCTTCATAACAACCATCAAGATCATTATGTATAACTTTATCTTAGCAAATAAATCTCATGCATAACAACCATCAAGATCATAAAATAAATCTAATGCATAAAATAGTATTAAAATATTTAATATTTTCATTCCATCATTTTACATTTTTATTGAACATAATTTTGAATGATTCTTATAGATAACTAAAACTTCTTTAGTTTTAATTTATATGATTGACTTTATCTTAGCATGTTCAAATTTTGTTAATATGTCAAAACCATACATCATGTTTGAAAACCAAAGACAAGGTTCATAAAAAAATCATCACGCCTTCCTTTCAAAAGTCATGCATCATCATTGAAAATCAATATAGAAATCGTCAAAATACACATTCTTGCAACTCAAGCACATACATAAGATCAATCTTACTAGGTATATAAGCATTAGATTTATATCTAACATTTTATTGTATTAACATAACACATGTAATTTTCAAGAAAATTAATCCTAAACTAAATTAAAAATAACTCATGAAAGTATTATGTAATTTTGAAATAAATTAGGGGGATTTCGATTACCTCATTGTTGAAAGTGGTTGAGGCGTAGTTTGCCACCTCGCCTTTCTTGATTTTCTCCTCGTCTTCGGAAGAACTCAATTCATCCCAATTTTTATTCTTCTTGCGTTCAAAGCAAGTAGTTCCATTCTTTTTTCTTTTTAATTTTTGTTTCATTTGTAGTTTAAGTTCATCATCACTTGAGCTTATGCTCGAGTGGTCTTCATGTATTCTATGTCCAAAATCCTTCCTGTCCTTTGGAAGATTATTCTCGAGTTTTCTTTTTGTCATATTGTTCATTTCGTAGGTCATTAGAGACCCAATAAGTTCTTCGAGAGGAAATGTTTTAAGGTCCTTGGCCTCTTGAATTGCCGTAACTTTTGGATCCCAACTTTTTGGAAGGGATCTTAAGATTTTAGTGACTAATTCAAAATTAGAAAAACTTTTACCAAGAGCTTTGAGTCCATTGATGACATCCGTGAAACGGGTGTACATGTCTCCGATGGACTCACTTGGTTTCATCCGGAAAAGTTCGTAAGAATGCACAACAATATTGATTTTGGACTCTTTCACTCGGCTAGTGCCTTCATGAGTGACCTCTAGAGTTCTCCAAATATCGAAAGCCGAGTCACACATCGAAACACGATTAAATTCATTTTTGTCAAGTGCACAATATAAGGCATTCATAGCCTTTGCATTTAGAGAAAACATCTTCTTCTCCAAATCATTCCAATGGTTCCTTGGGAGAGAAGACATTTCAAATCCATTTTCGACTATGTGCCATAAATTCAACTCCAAAGAGAGTAAGAAAACTCTCATTTGAGTTTTCCAACAAGTTTAGTCCGTCCCATTGAAAAAGGGAGGACGAATGAGAGAGTGATCCTCTTGAAAGCCATAAAGAGCCATTTCTATTTGGGTGTTAAACCAAAGTAGAAAAACGTGGCTCTGATACCAATTGTTAGGACCGGAGTGGCACTAAGAGGGGAGGGTGAATTAGTGCAACGGTAAAGTATGATAAACTTTCGACGATTTAAACACTTACGAAAACTTCGTACGATAAAAGCAACGTTTCGTTTGAAATCGTTTCGATTGTGTTTTTAACTTGAAGGCATATGTAAGAAGGAGACAAAGAAGTAGAGCATCAAAGTGAAGATGGTTTGCAGTAATATAAATGACAATAAGATAAATGTAAACCAGAGAAGACGGTAGTTTATAGTGGTTCGGTCAATCGTGACCTACATCCACTCCTCTGATTCCTCTTCCGTCGAGGCCACCGGCATCCACTAATGATCTTCCTTTACTAGGCGAAGATCAACCTCCTTCTTACACCCCTCTTACAATCTCTTACAAGTGGTTCACCCTTTTACAAAGATTTCAATGAAAAGAAAGGAGGTGAACACTCAAGCTATTGAAAACAAGACTTTTTCTAAAGCTTTTCTCAACTTCTAGCTTCTCAAAAGGTTGTATTCTCTACTGAGAAATGAGGAGTATTTATAGGCCCTAAGAGGATTCAAAGTTGGGCTCCAAAATTTGAATTCTCTTGGGTTTCCGAGGCCGGCGGTGCCACCGCCTGTCAGTGTCTGACACTGACAATGGACTGGCGGTGCCACCGCCCAAGTCTCGGGTGTTAGGCGGTGCCACCGCCTAGGCCAATTCAGCTCACTAGTTGGGCTCCAAACTTGGTCCAAACCAGTCTGAACTCAGGCCCAATTGGCCCCTACTTGGGCTATAGGATTAACACCTAATCCTAACCCTAATTAACGTGCTAACTACGAATTTAAAGACATTTTGTAAGCTATTACAAAGTCCGTAAGTCAAGACTTCTTCCGGTGAACTTTCGGCGAACTTCCGACGGTCTTCCGATAAACTCTCGGAAACCATTCTGCGGACTCCCGGCAAGCTCCTAGAATTCACGATTTGATCTTGGCGAGTTCCAACGAGCTTCTTCGGCCAGCTCCGATCTTTCTCGGCGAGCTCCGCGAACTTCCAACGAACCTTCTGGCAAGCTTCCGAAAAACCCTTCGGCAAGCTTACTCATTCTCGGCTAGTTCCGGCAGCATTCCCGATGAACCTTCGGACTTCCGTCGAACTCTCGAACTCGCAACAAATCCTTCGCGCTTGACTCCAACACTTTGTTTTGCTTTATGTCTTCGTCGTTATCGTAGTTAATCCTACACACACAAGCTAAAACTCTACTCCGATCTAGACAATTATTACAACGCGAATTGACATTTTGTTGCTTGGCACGTCATTGGTTGGCGCTTCATCCGATTCTTCAGCGCATCGTCCTTTCTTGTGGCTTGTTACCTAATCGACGGTTGACCTCCGCAACCCCAATATCCTTGGCGCAATTCCGCTCTCCTTGGCCCGATGCCGGACGTCCGAAGCCTTCTGCCGTCCAATATCCTGACGTGATCTCCTCCAGCGCAACATCAATTCCTCTTGTGTTAACTGTCTAATCCTGATCGAGCAGACCTGCATCACTCAAAATGTAGTTTAAATTATAAACACATATCAAGTGGTTTCATCATCAAAATACGAGATTCAACAATATGAAGGTGGTTGGATTTTGGTGAGGACTTCTCACAAATTCGATTCCACTTCTTTTGGGAACGTGACCCTTGTTTGCAAGGATCATGTTCAAAGACTTGCTACCAACCTCGAATTTCTTCAAGGTGTTCTTAAGTAGCAAGTTTTCCTTTTGGAGAGTTTCTAGATCATGACATTTTTTATATTGAGCTAAACTATCATGATATTTAGTTTTTAATTTATCAAAAATGCTAACAAGACAATCATGCTTTTTTTTCAACAATTTATATTTTCTACTAATTGTTTTACATTCATCAAATAAGTCATGGAAGGCATTTAATAATTCATCAAATGATAAATCTACATCAATTAAATTTGTTAGCTCTTCTCCGATGGCCATTAACGCGTAATGAGCAACTTGCTCGGTGTTGGACTCCTCTTCTTCGGACGCGCTCGAGTCATCCCACGTTGCTTTGAGCACCTTCTTCTTTGATGTTCTCTTCTTGGCTTATGGATAATCACTTTTGTAGTGTCCTGGCTTTTTGCATTCATAGCAAATAACTTGGTCCTTTTTTTGTTCAAGTTTTTTTTTGTGTCACTTTTAAACTTGTTTCTCTTAAAGAATTTTTTGAATTTCCTTGTTAGAAGTGCCAAGTCATCATCACAGTCCTCATCACTTGAGTTTTCTCTCAAGTGGTCATCTAAAGTTCTAAGTGTCATATCCTTCCTGTTCTTTGGAAGGATGTTTTCTTGCTCTTCGTAAGCCTTGCAAGTCATTTCATAGGTCATTAATGACCCGATTAATTCTTCAAGAGAGAAGTTGTTTAAATCATTAGCCTCTTGAATAGCAGCGACTTTAGGGTCCCAACTTTTAGGAAGGGATCTTAGAATCTTATTTACGAGCTCAAAATCCGAAAAACTTTTGCCGAGTCCTTTTAGACCATTGACGACATTCGTGAAATGGGTGTACATGTCGCTAATAGTCTTGCTCAGTTTCATTCGGAAAAGTTCAAAAGAATGTATCAAAAGATTGATTTTTGACTCTTTCACTCTACTTGTGCCTTCGTGAGTCACTTCGAGTGTGCCAAATATCAAACGCAGTTTCACAAACCGATATACGATTGAACTCATTTTTATCAAGGGCACAAAATAAGGCATTCATAGCCTTTACATTAAGAGCGAAAGTCTTCTCCAATTCATTCCAATCGATCATTGGAAGAGAAGACTTCGAAAATCCATTTTCGACAAGATTCTAAAGTTCAAAATCTATTGAAATAAGGAAGATCCTCATTCGGGTCTTCCAATAGGTGTAGTCCATCCCATTGAACATGGGTGGACATGTAATAGAGTGGCTCTCTTGGTTTCGACGTATGCCATCTCTCTTGCGTTTTAATCCGTTTGAGAGTTAACCCTGCTCTGATACCAATTATTAGGATCAAGAGCACTAAGAGGGGGGGGGGGAATTAGTGCAGCGGAAAACTTTCGACGATTAAAATTGTGTTCATATGTTGAAATCCGATTCCGACGTAAAAGTCGTTCCGTGTAGATAATAACTTTGAAAGCTTACGGAAATGTATTTGAAGTAAAGTAAGGAAGGCAGTTTGTAGTTAAGATAGAAATCAGAATGTAAGCGCAAACTGGAATATGATGTTCGTACGATAAAACCGATTTCCGTCTTAACGCCGATTCGAAAAATACTTAACTATGAAACACGTTCGTAAATGAGCAGAAGGCAGTAAGCTATTGAGGAGGTTTGTAGTAAAGATAAGATGCTCAAAGTAAATGCAAACCGAGATTTAGAGTGGTTCGATCAATCTTGACCTACATCCAATTTTGGCTTCCTCCACTAACGAGGTCACCGACGTCCACTTGAGGCCTTTCTTCAATAGGCGAAGGCCAACCACCCTTTTACAGTTTCACTCCTTTTTATGGGCTTAGGAGACAACCCTTAAAAAATTTTCTCTCCTCTCTTGAAAGATCAAAACTTGAAAAAGAGGGAGGAGAACTTCTAGCCTTTACAACACTTTTGAGCTCTAAAAATCACAGAGTAAGATTGGATTTTCGATGCCCTTTCATGTAGGAAAGGGTGGGGTATATATAGGCCCAAAACTAGTTTGAATTTGGAGCTCAAAAATATCTTTTCCCGGATTTCTAGGGTCCTAGCGGTACCACCTCCTGACTGGGGCGGTTGCACTGCCCAGCTTTCCTAGAAAACCCTCTCCTGGGCGGTGCCACCACCGACCCTGGCGGTGCCACCGCCTAGCAGGAATTCTGGTCCGAATGGGTTGATCCATTCGGCCCAATTTGGGTCTGTCAAGGGCCCAATTGCTCCCAGATTAAGTTAATGGGATCACCTCTCATTCCTAACTTAATCCACACACTTATCTCAATATATGGATTAGATAACAAATGACAATTGACTTCATTATCAAAATCCGAGATTCAATAATATGTTGGGCTCTATGACTCTTGAGTTGCAAAGACAACATGAAAAGATGGATGTCAAATCTATTCTCCTACATGTCCGTAAATTATTTGAGGAACACGGAAGGACTCAACGATATGAGGTATCCAAGAGCCTCTTCCGCACTAGGATGACTGATGGGACATTAGTTCAGAACCATGTCTTAAAGATAATTGAGTGGATAGAGAAACTCATAGGACTATGAATGGTCCTAGAGGATAACTTATGTGTGGACATTGTGCTTTAGTCCCTACTAGATTCCTTTTCACAGTTCATAATGAATTTTAATATAAACAAGCTTAAGGTGACTCTCCCAGAGCTCCTCAATATGTTGATGGAGGCAGAGAGTATTATTAAGAAAGAGAAGTTATTTCTCTACACTGGTGAGACCAGAAAGAAAAAGAAAGCAAAAAAGTCCCTTAAGAAGGGCAAGGGTAAGGGCAGACCAGATAAAGCAAAGGTTGCTAAAAAAGACCCAGCAAATGATAAAAGCCAATGCTTTCACTATGGCAAAGATGGGCACTAGAAGAGGAACTTCAAAGAGTACCTTACAAAGAGGGCGAAACAAAAGCTTGGAGAAGCTTCAGGCACATTCATGATCAGTCTCCATTTGTTAGACTCTTATGATAACACATGGGTATTGGATACCGGTAGTGTTTATTATATATGTAATTCGTTGCAGATTCTAGCAAGACTTAGAAGACTAGAGAGAGGTGAGATGAACCTCAAGATAGGCTGTGAATGAATGTCATGCTCATATCCCAAGTGACTAATCCCTAGATACATGATGAAGTCATCAGCAATAAAAAAAAGGACTCATTTGGTAGACACCATAAGAAAAGGATTATACTAAGATAATATATTATCTCTTTTGTGCATCAACGTCAATCAACCTTACAGTTCAAGAAAAGCATTTGAAAGAGGTAGTAAAATATTCTCCTAAACATTTGAAAGAGGTAATAAATTATTCTCCTAATATTTGTAGAAGTGTGTGAGAAAGTCAACAGACTAATTTGCTTCTCCGTGAATCAAAAAGAATTATAGAGAGTCAAAACTTAATCAAAGAAAGTCAGTCTAATCTAAATGATCTAATACCTTCATGGTATTTTAGATTATTTATTAAGGATATTCACAACTTATGAATCCGATTAAAGATGTACTAAATAATAATTCATATTTCTTGCCTCAAATAGTCTGAGGAAGATAATCTATAACTCCTGAAGTAGAATAAGACCTTCATTCAGTCTACCTTAGGTAAGAGCGAAGAGGGCGGCAACCGACATGTTCCCAAATGACATCCTAACCTAGCTATAAATTCGAATGCATTGGCATGTAAGGCATTAGTATCCTCCATTCATGCCAAGTGGACTTTTTGAGTTTTAAAGATAGGGCACAAGTTCCAATTTATTTGAAGCAATATCTTTAACAGTTCTTAGATCAGTTTAGAGTCTTCTACTGACATCTCAACTATTACCGAGACATTAAAACTGAAGATTTCTATGTATTCATTTTAAATCTATGATTTCTCTCAGTCCACATGTGATAAATAGTGACTATGATGGATAATTCATCTATACGACTCACAAGTTCTCATTGATCAGATGACATTATGCCCATGTCAATTCTGCATTTCAAGCCTATGTGAGGTGTGAAAATTAAGCCTCCTCAGAATTACTTCGCACACAAAAGTTGAGAAAAGGCTCAAAAAATAATTATTGAATACTTTTATCACCTTGGCTGCATACATAGAAAGAAGAATTTGTGTATATTTTTTTTTTTTACTAATTTATCCAAAATACTCAACCTGTTTAATCAAAAAAGCCAAAAAATGAAAAAGAATACTATGACATGTTGCTTTAAACCAAATAATATTGCTCCAAGCAACTACATTTGAAGGCTCAACTGTATTTGCATAAGCTGATTTTAAAGTTAAGACATAAGTGATGGAGGCTTACAAATCTTTACGAGGAAGAGAGAAGTAGTGTGTAACCTTGTGGAGTGCATCCAAAACTAGAATTAGAGCTGGAGAATGAGGATCATCAATAGCCCAGAAACCATCTTTGTAGATTTTAGAAACTCAAGCCAAAGAGTTTGGAGAGATTTAATAGTCAATATAATTCCCAACAATATGAATTCAAGAAATCTTATCCAATGGTTCATTATTATTATGATCCTGCTTACACTATAAAGAATCATTTCCTTGTATAAATATATTGGGAGTGTACAAATTTCTACACATTAATACTCAATATTTCCTTGTCGAAGATTTTGATGTCTCATGCAGCACATTCTGACTGAAGAGGTTTAATTCGTGTTCTGTCCTCGGCTTTGGACCCTTAAACAAAAGCTACGAGTCCAACTTGGTTAGTGATGTTCTGTGACTCTAATGATGACACGACGCCTTCGTCGGTAATTTCACGAGGAAGAACTATAGCATAAAAGGAGAAACTTCAATGGTATCATTGCTTATTTCGTTGCTCAGATTTGAATGTTTGAGGCAAAATGAGAAGAACACTTTACAAGTGAAAAATAGCAGGCGTGGGTTACCATCACCGGTTGTAGCTGCGCAGATTGGGCGTCACCCATCGGGCGGTGTCGGACCGCCGTACCAACCACCCTAGCGGCCTCTGATCGGATATGTTCGAATCAGCAACAACGGTGGTCTCACCACTTTCTAGACTCTGGACGACGACATACCACACCCGCCTATTTTGAATCTCCTCACGCTTATCTTTGGCGACGAAGTATATGGCATTCCCGGGGAACCCAAACAAGTCCTCAGCGCTGACGGACACGGACGAGCTTGGGCTCAAGAACAATATACGGGCGTGGAGATCCTCCACCTCGATGGCCACCACCGGCCTGCTTATGCCGCCTAGCTCCAGCCTGAAGACACGGTATCCGGGGGTGATGTTCTCATTTGCAGTCCTGTTGTCGTTGTAACGGGGCGCAGCCAACAGCAGTTTTCCGGCCGATACAACCAAGTAGGTGAGATCAGTAGTGCGCGGCACGCAGGACGGCATGGCGTACCATGCGGCAATCGTCGCCCTCGCCGGCGGGCCTGGGTCAACCCGGAGGACCGCCCAGTCGTCGTTGTGGCCGTATATCGCGCACAGTATCCGGTTGCCGTAGGGAACGACGTCGCGCATCCGGGACGAAAGTTGCACCCCAGGATTCGCGTTTGCCGTCCATGATTCGTCACCATGGCGCCACGTCAACCATCTAATGTTCACTCCGAGTATGAAGACGACCGCCACGAAGTCCCGATCGAGCGTGGGATCCGAGGATAATACAGCCTTCTCTATGACAATCACGATCTCATCGCCGGGCGGCACCACATCAGCAAACGTAGGACCATCAAGGCGGGGAAGCCGAATGTCCTCGGCGGTAACGGGGTTGAAGAGGTTGATCAAACTGTCTTTCTCGGAGACGAGGATAAGCCAGCCGAAGGAGGAGCCAATGCAGATCATATTGGATGTGTTAGGTAGCGAACGAACATTACCGGCGGAGGCGGCGGTGAGACGGTACGCGGGTCCCATTTTTGGTTCGGTGGTGGAGGTGACGAGGAGGAAAGGGATCTGAGTGGGGAGATGATCGGGCCGGTGGGGGACGGCGGAGCGCCAAGACTTGCAGACGGCGCGGAATCGGAGATAGTCGTCGACACTCGTGAAGAATTGGGAGGTGAGCTTGACGAGCTGCGAGCGAAGTCCGGCCCACATCGCTCTTCTTGAGACTATGTCGGCCATCATGCGTCTCCCTATCTCGATCTCGATCTAAATCTACGACGAGGTCTCTTCCGCCCCTTTAATTCCTTTCCGTTGGAATCTTCTTGGTCAGTTGGTCACAGGGACAGGAAGCTTGCGAGGCGGTTGTGGTTCAAGAGGCACGAAATGAAACGCAACAACAGATACGAGGCGTCGGGGAGAGAGAGAGGAGCAGAATGCGGACACGAGGGGTCCAGATTATGTCAACATAAGTATGTGGCCGGCACCGAACGGTTCGCCTATGCGTTTGCGTGCCTCTCTCACATGGTATGGAAGCCGATGTGAGCGCCTTTAGTTCTTGGGATTGTCTGAAACAGAGCATATTGGCAGACGCAGAAACAGCAGTTAGGTTGAGCGAAAAAAGGGTAAAAGTTAAAAGTTCTAATTTAGTACCTATTTATTTATATAAAATGCAAGCAACTTGGAATAATCCGAACCGCTAGATCGTAATTGATGGACTGATTCTAGCTACAGTATTTGTTAAGTTGGTTTAGGATTATACGGATAATTAATGATGACATAGATAGAAAGAACTATGCCTTTGTTGTCGGTCTCATTACTCTCAGAATTTGCTCGTGAAATCATTTTAGAGGTGTCTTCTTCTAGTCGCATTTCGATAACTTAATTGATTAATAAATAAAAAATATATGATATAAAAATATTTTTTTTGGTATATATGACTATCTCTAGTTGTAGAAGCCTAAAATATTTTGGGGCATCCATCGAGGGATGAGTAAAGGTTGTCTGGCACTTGAACGACTCTATCTCAGGATTTCTCGTGAGCATACCATTTTTTAGTGTTAGCACGTTGGAATCAAACATTAGTACACTTTGTCCCTTCACACGCTCATCCGTTCATATGAAGTAGTAGATGATATTTTCTAGGAATTAGAGAAATCTTCGATAACAATGGGTATGATGAGGGGCTCAAGAATAACACCTATCTAATATCAAAATTAATAGTGGATAAGATTAAGATTAGTTTATAGGAATCTAATGACTAAACTACTATCAACTTCAGCTTAAGTATTTTGTCTAGTGGTTTGGGCAAAACGAAGTTGATAAACTAATTAGTCTATTAATCATGATATTTGGTATCAAAATTAACTTAGTATTTATATATGATGAGGGAGCTTAAGTAAGAAAGATCTATCCATGAATAAAGTTATATCTAGACTATGCTACGCCTTGATGAGAACATCAAACCCTTGAGTGGGACAAAATTGTAACACTTATCCTATATCGAAAATGAGTAGGATTAAGATTAGTTGATAAGGGTCTAATGAGTATACTATTATTAACTTCAGTTTAAGTATGTTTGCTAGTGGTTTGGGCTAAATGAAATTGATAGGCTAGTTAACCTATTGAGTTATAATATTTAATATCAGAGTCAACCTAATATTAATGAATGGTAAGGGATCTTGAGTAGGAAATAGCTACTTAGGAATAGAGTCATTCATCACGATATGGAGTCACCATTGGGCTACGCTTCATATGCACAATGTTAGGATTTGATCTAGGTTATGTTGGGCCTTGACGAGGATGTTAAACCCTTGAGTGAGGAAATTTATAACACCTATTTGATATTGAAAATGGGTAAGACTAAGATTAGCTTATAATAATCTGATGAGTGTATTACTTGTTAGTATCATAAAGACACTAAGAGGGGGGGAGGTGAATTTGTACTATCAAAATAGAGAAACGATGCAAAAATTCGTTCGATGAAATCAGTATCAGAAATATATTTAACTTATAATATGAGTAAGTGAAGTAAGCAATTAAATCAATAAGTAATAGCAATGAAGAGCATAAAAGGAAATATACACCGAATTTATAGTGATTTAGTCATTATGACCTACGTTTACTCTCGATTTCTCCTCCGTCGAGGCAATTAGCTTTTACTAACGATTTTCTTTTCAATAGATAAAGATCAACTACCCTTATTACAACTCTTCTCTCCTTTTCCTAGGATTAAGAGAGAACTTTTACAACTCTTTTTACACATAATCCTAACACTCCCTTAGAATGACTTAGAAGTATAAGGAGGAAGGAACTTAATACTTTCAAAGGAGTTTACACACTTTTAATCATAAGATTTTTATGCTTTTTTCTTCTTACATCAAGCAAGAATGAGTATGATATTTATAGGTCTCAAATGACTTTAAAATTGGAGCTAGAAAGTCTCATCCCTAGGTTTTCGAGGTACTGACATTACTACTGCCAGTGCTGGGTGGTACCACCACCTGATACGATTCGGGAGACTATATCATAGTGGTACCATCACTTGACATTGGGCAGTACCATCTTTGACCCTAATGGTACCACCATCGTGTCACGAACGGTCATCGCGCACCCGCAACAACTTCGTTCAACGAACCGTTCGTCGCCCACACCTGCATGTACAGTTGCTTGGCAGCATGTTTTCTCTTAGTTTTGGGTCATTTTTCTTGTAAATATGTAAGTTTGAATAAGCTGTAGCGTTGCAAAGCGACCGCTCACCGAACCGAGCAAAACAGCCCCAAAACAGCTCCGTTTTCACGTGCCGCGGGAGGTGAGCGGAGAACTGCCTCAGCTCACCAAAATGTCAGCCATCTCAGACCCCAGGAACCCCCCGGGTGGCACATGGCTGGATGGGGCTTCGGTTATATACCGGGCATTGAGATCTCTTTCGCAAGTTCGCACGTGACCTTTACGGGAACTTGTCTTTGCACCCGGGACCAGGTGAGCGGATGTTTGTGGGCTTGCAGCTGTTCGTTCATCCTTGAAAGCCTTGTTTTTCTCCCTCTCCCTCTTTTCTCTTGTGCACACAGGGTGTTCGTCGAATTGCTTGTAAAGCTTCCCTTTTCGCGAGACTTGGGACTTGTCCGTTGCTCGCTTCTTTCGAACTAACTTCTTTCTCTTTTTACAGGTCCTTAGGGACCTGCGAGAGGTTACAAAGTGGGCTGATCCTTACGAAGCAAGATCGCAAAGGGCGAAGCACCGACTTAGGCAATGCAAGCTAAGTTCGCGTCTTTTGCCACAAGGGTGACTTCATAACTTAGGCAACGCAGCTAAGTTTCAGTCTTTGGTCATAAGGGTGCCCTCCGCCTTATTTAGGCAATTCTAGCTAAGGTCGTGACATTGTGGTATCGAGCGGGCAAGCTCTTGATCGAACAACAAACGAACTTCGCAACTTCGTCATGGCAAAGCATCGTAGCGAATCAAGCAAGACGGGGCAAGTTGTACCCTTGCCCCAAGCAACCGCAGGTGGGCTGCATGTGCACACTCCTACCAGATGCTGTTGGAGCCGCTCAAGAGGAGCCTTGGCAGCCGAATAGGACGAGCGAGAAGTTGGCAACTCTCCATGAAGGAGGAAGCGCAATCTGCGCGCTTAACTGGGAAAAAAGTCATAAGGAGAGACTCACGATGGCGGAGACCCTTTGGATGTTCGGAAGCAAGCATGGAGGAACTCTACCATGACCAACAAAGACTTGTTGGGATAGAGAGCTCGCAAAGAGGAAGCGGAGTCTAGGATCGACAAGGTCGAGGCCCTAGTCGATCGACTGTCTGATGACACCAAAGACTCCGTGCAACACTTACAGGATGTTGTGGCGGAACTCACTGCAAAGTTGGCCATGCTCACAAGAACACTGAATGCGGGAGGAGGCAACACCCGCGCGGCACCGCCACAAAATTTGAGGGCACCTGAGCCTCATGGATATGGAGGGGGCAGAGATGCCAAGGAGCTCGAGAACTTTCTGTTCGACATGGAGCAGTACTTCAGAGCTCTGAGGCCCGATTGAAAGATACCAAAGTTTCTATAGCAACAATGTATCTGAACGGAGATGCGAAACTTTGGTGGCGAACTTCGTTGGGAGGAGATCCAACAAGGTCGGTGTCGAAGTGACACATGGGGGAAGACTTGGCGGGGAGTTGAGAACTCAGTTCCTACCGGAGAACACCGAAGTTAAATGCAAAGAAGGAAGTTGAGACAACTCCGCCAAAGTACCACCATCCGAGAGACTATCTGAAACAGTTTTCTGCATTAATGCTTGGACATACAGGACATGTCCGAGAAGGACAAGTTGTTCACTTCCTTGATGGTTTGAAACCTTGGGCTCAACAGGAGCTAAATCGAAGGAATGTTACCGATGTGGTCGGGGCAATTGTTGCTGCAGAAAGGCTCACCGACTTTGTTTCCTCTGAAGACCCAAGAAGGAAACAATCTTCAGAAATTGCCCTCCAAAACATTCTCGAGGGAAGGAGCTCGGGGGCGAACAAAAGAAGAAGAGCTCCCACAAAGGGCCGAACCATAAAGGCAAGGCCTCAAAACCTGGAGGATGCTTCTTGTGCGAGGACCGCACATGGTACATGGGAGTGCCCACGAAAAAGGCACTCAATGCTTTGGCGGCTTCCATCCACCCTCCCCGATCGAGACAAGGGCAAAGTCGTCGCTCTTAGCTCAAGCAATTCTGAATCCAAAGCAGCGACGATGAGGAGTCGCAAGGACCCTGAATGGGAGCAATGTGTCTGTTGAACGCTATGCGGGGTCAAGTGGAGGAGAACATGAAGACCAAGGGACTAAAAGCAGGAAGTAGTGAACTGATGTATGTGGATATCAAGCTCAATGGCCAGACGACCCATGCAATGGTGGACACGGGTGCTACCCACAACTTCATAGTCGATCGTGAAGCACAGCGACTTGGGTTGACCTTGGAGAAGAGCCCAAGCCGAATGAAGGCGGTGAACTCGGAGGCCAAGCGAATCTCCGGGTTGGCGAAGGGAGTTCCCATCAAAATCGGGACTTGGAGCGGAAACACCAACATGATGGCCGTGCCACTGGACGACTTCCAAGTGATTCTTGGAATGGAGTTTATGCACGCCGCGGTTGGTGCCGATGCCGCTCTTGAACTCCCTATGTATGATGGGAGGGCAATGACCCCTGCGTGGTTCCGCCTCTGGAGAGGAACCAAGGAGCCCCAACACATTTCGCATTACAATTGAAGAAAGGGTGTGAAAAAAAAGAACCCGACTTTCGGCTGGCTGCTATGAAGCTAGAGCCACTCAACGAGAAGGCCATTCAAGAACCTCTTTGTGGTGGCGAACGTCCCCGAAAGAGTCAAAGACGCCATGCCACCCGAAGTTGCCGAAGACTCTTCCGCCACGCAGAGGCATGGATCACAATCGAAGCCGGAGCCAGAGTAAAGCCTCCAAAAAGACCACCCTACCGCATGCCTCCACCGTAGTTGGCAGAACTCGGAAGCGATTAGGTGAACTGCTAAGCGGTGGTCTCATCCGCAGCTCTAAAGCACCTTTCGAGCTCCGGTTCTCTTCGGAAGAAACAAGATGGGAGCCTCCGATTATCGTCGACTATCGAGCCCTCAACAAAGTGACAAAGAAGAACAAGTATCCCATCCCTCCATTGCGGATATGTTTGATCAATTGGGCAAGGCAAAGTATTTCTCAAAACTCGACCTTCTGGCGGGGTATTGGCAAAAAGCGCATTGTCAAGGCGACGAAGCAAAGACTACCCTGTGACCAGATATGGAGCGTTTGAGTTCTTGGTGATGCCTTTCGGCTTAACCAACGCTCCGGCCACATTCTGTACTCTCATGAACCAGCTATTCAAAGAGTATTTGGATAAGTTCGTGGTCGTCTACTTGGACGACATTGTCGTCTATAGCCAAACGCTCGAGGAGCACGTCAAGCACCTTCGAACGATTTTCAAGGTTCTCAGGGAGAACACTCTGTTCGTAAAAAGGGAGAAATGCTACTTTGCTCAGACTGAGATCCTATTCTTGAGGCATCGAATCGGTGATGGCTCCATTCTTGATGGATAAGTCGAAGGTGCAAGCATTCATGAATGGCGAACTCCAAAGAAGGTGCCGAGTTGAGATCCTTCCTTGGTTTCATCAACTACTATCGACGCTTCATTGCGGGATATTCAAGGGCAACCCCACCGACGGAGTTGTTGAAGAAGGAGCAGCCTGGAAGTGGTCCGACAAATGTGAGATGGCATTCCAAGATCCGAAGGTCTGCTGTTCTAGAAGAACCAATTGCTCAAATTGCCAAACTATGGAGAGCCCTTTGAAGTCTATACAGATGCTTGGACTTCGCTATTGGGGGAGTACTCATGCAGGAAGGTCATCCGGCCTGGCCTACGAGAGCCGCAAACTCAATGAGACCGAGAGGCGGTATCCAAATGCATGAGAAAGAGATGACAGCGGTGATCCACTGCTCACGAAGTTTGGCGACACTACCTCCTGGTCGCGATTTGTCTTGAGGACGCACAACATCGCCTCGAAGCTATTTCCAAACTCAAAAGAAGCTCTCCCAAAAGCAGTAGGCGGTGGCGGGACTTCCTAGCTGAATTTGATATGGCGATGGAGTACAAGCCCAGGAAGGCTAATGTCGTGGCCGATGCGCTAAGTCGGAAGGTGGAATGCGTGAATGCTGCACAACTGGAGAGCAAAGGCCAAGCAAGTCAGTTGCACTCCAACTTCCTTTCCCGAATCAAGGATGGACTGTATAGTGATCCCCAGGCAGTTATCCTGATGCAGCTCATCAAAAAAGGCAAGGCACGACGATTTTGGGTTCAGGAGGGACTTGTTTACACAAAAGGGAATAAGGTCTATGTTCCCCAAGTGGACAATTTAAGGCATGCACTCTTAAAAGAGTGTCACAATTCCCTTTAGGCTGGACACCCGGGCATTCACAGAACGTTGGCTCTCGTGGAGAGGGCCTTCTACTGGCCGAAGATGGGGATTGATGTGGAGGAATATGTTCGAACATGCCTTACTTGCCAACAAGACAAGGTGGAGCAGCGGAAGCCGGTGGGACTTTTGGAGCCGTTGCCCATACCAGAAAGGCCGTGGGAGAGCATTTCCTTAGACTTCATATCAAGCTTGCCACACTGGGGGGGACTCGGATCGATACTGTGGTAGTCGATCGGTTTTCAAAGTATGCAACTTTCATTGCTGCTCCCCTACATCGTTCAGCAAAGGAGGCGCCGACCGATGATGAAGAATGTAGTGAAGTATTGGGGAGTCCCGCACAATATCATTAGTGATCGAGACGCCGATTCCCCGACGATTCTCGACCGAAACTATTCAAATTGTTGGGGTCAAAGTTATACTTCTCTACAAGCCTCCACCCCCAAACCGGATGGCGGACCGAAAGAATAAACTTCGCTCTTGGAGCAATATCTTGGCACTACGTGAGTGCCAATCAACGAGATTGGGTGAAGCTATTGGACATTGCCCAATTCTCCTACAACTTGCAAAGGAGCTCTGCATCCAACAAGAGCCCCTTCGAGATTATCATAGGACAACAACCGTCGACTCACGACACCATGGCGATTGGGTATCTTTTGGGAGCAGTCCATCGCCTATCATTTCATGAAAGGAATAGCATCGAAATACAGATATTGCGCTGGCTTACTTGGAGAAGGCGGCAAAAAACGGATGAAGAAGTGGGCGGACTTGGGAAGGCAACCACAAGAGTTCAAAGTTGGCGATTTGGTGTTGGTAAAGCTCCAACCAGCATCACTCCAATTCTTCAGGAATAGAGTCCACAAAGGATTGGTGCGTAAGTATGAAGGGCCCTTCCCAATTATCAGCAGGGTAGGCAATGTGTCTTACAAGTTGCAGCTGCCGGCGTGGTTTAAAATTCACAACGTTCTTCACACCAGCAACCTAAAAACCTACCACTCGGATCCGCGAGATGCTTCCAAAAGTGTTCCAACTCGGCTACCTCCCATCACGGCCTCCTACGAGAAGCGAGTGGAAACCATTCTGGCGGATCGCAAGATGAAGCTACCCAACGGAGCGGAGCAAACGGAGTACTTGGTGAAGTGGCGAAAGCTTCACCGAACTGAAGCTAGTTGGTAGCCTGAAGACGCCCTGCGACATGAAGAGGAAGTCATCAACAACTACCAACAAGCGCCGACGAGGGCGTCGACAGTTTAAGTGGGGGAGAATGTCACGAACAGTCGTCGCGCACCAGCAACAACTCCATTCAACGAACCGTTCGTCGCCCACACCTGCATGTACAGCTGCTTGGCAGCATGTTTTCTCTTAGTTTTGGGTCATTTTGCTTGCAAATATGTAAGTTTGAACAAGCTACAGCGTTGCAAAGCGACCGCTCACCGAACCGAGCAAAACAACCCAAAAACAGCTCCGTTTTCGCGTGCCGCGGGAGGTGAGCGGAGAACTGCCTCCGCTCACCAAAATGTCAGTCATCTCAGACCCCAGGAACCCCTCGAGTGGCACATGGCTGGATGGGGCTTCGGTTATATACCGGGCGTTGAGATCTCTTTCGCAAGTTCGCACGTGACCTTTACGGGAACTTGTCTTTGCGCCCGGGACCAGGTGAGCGGCTGTTTGTGGGCTTGCAGCTGTTCGTTCATCCTTGAAAGCCTTGTTTTTCTCCCTCTCCCTCTTTTCTCTTGTGCACACAGGGTGTTCGTCGAATTGCTTGTAAAGCTTCCCTTTTCGCGAGACTTCGGGACTTGTCCGTTGCTCGTTCTTTCGAACTAACTTCTTTCTCTTTTACAAGTCCTTAGGGACCTACGAGAGGTTACAAAGTGGGTTGATCCTTACGGAGCAAGATCGCAAGGGCGAAGCGTGACTTAGGCAACGCAAGTTAAGTTCGCATCTTTGCCACAAGGGTGACTCGCAACTTAGGCAATGCAAGCTAAGTTTGCGTCTTTGGCCGCAAGGGTGCTTCACGCCTTAGGCAATTCCAACTAAGGTCGTGACAATCGGGTTTTTTGAAAAAGTACATTTTGTACTTTTTAGCTTATAAGCGGTTCTACTGCTTGGTCTAGTGGTGTCATCGCTTGACCCAATTTCATATAATTGAATTGGCCTTCCAACAGGCCCAATTCAGTCATGATTTAAACCCAATGGGTCCTTAATTAAGTTGGCATGGTTATACCCAAATTCAATTTAATTAAAATATAAACTACTTTGATCTATTAAATCTCAGATTTTGATGATGAAATCAATTGATGAGTTTATGATCTAATCTAAGTTTTGAGTGACGTGAGACTAATTTCGATTAGAAAATGTAAATTGATTAAAGCAAGATGAATTGGACATTGGGCCGGAGTGAAACATGTTAAGAGATTGGACGTCGAGCCGAAGGATCGGTCGATGTACTGGTAGAAGGTTCTCATGCCATAAGTTCGAGCATCGGGCTAAAGGATCGAACATAGCGCAAAGGAGACTAAAAGTTTTATGAGTCAACATGTCGATTGGGTAATGTACCGAAGGAGAGGACGATGCATCGAAGAATTTGATGAAGTACCGAATGAACCAAGAACATACTAGATAACATAGGATTCATGCTTGTAATCATATGTCTAGATCAAGTTAGTTTAGGACTAATTTAGTTGGTTTCGGGATGAAATTGTGCCAACTCAATTAGAGGCCAATTAGGCTTAAATCATGACTGGATTGGGCCTATTGTTTGGCCATTTAGTAACCTATAGTGGGGTTTGATGATGGTACTACCTAAACACAATCTCCTAGACTGTGTTAGGCAGTAACACCACCAGATTGGGTGGTGGTCCCACCCAGTGTCAGTTCTAGATTGAGTAGTGGTACGCCTAGTGTCAGACAATGGTGGTACCTCCAATTATTAGTCTATCATGTGGTGGTACCACCTAATACTGGTGATGGTACTGCTAGTACCCCGAAAACATAAGGATTTGAATTTTAACTCTAATTTTTGAAGTAATTTGGGGTCTATAAATACCCCACAAATTCTTATTTGGAATAAACATGAAAATATAGCAAAAACTTTGTGATAACAAGGTTATAAACTCTTTTAAGTATAGAATCTCTTCTCCAAGAGCTTAGTGATATTCCTAAGGGATGTGTGAGAGGGAACACTTGTAAAATAGGGGTGTAAAGATTTTCTCTTGAATCTGTAAAAAGGAGAAAAAGTTATAAGGGTAGTTAATCTTCCCCCGTTGAAAGAAGATCGGTAGTGAAAGCCGGTGACCTCGAGTGAAGAGGGATCGAGAGTGGATGTAGGTCATAACAACTGAACCACTATAAAATCTGGTTTGCATTTACTTTATACTTTTCATTTACCTTACAAATACATTTCTTATTTTCAAATGTGTTTTTAAGTTAAACATCTTTCCAATGTGGCTTTATCGAACGAAGATTTTCAAACCGATGTAAGTTTTATGAAAGCACTAATTTACCCCCTCTCTTAGTGCTAGTTTCAGTCCTAATAGTTGGTATTAGAGCCACATTTTTCTCATTTAGTTTAATACCTAAGAGAAATGATTTTTACTAGCAATTAAGAGGGTGTTTCTCTCATTCATCTTTCTATATTCAATGGGACGGACTACACGAATTGGAAAACACAGATGAGAGTTTTCTTACTTTCTTTAGATTTCAATTTATGAAATATTATTAAAAATAGTTTTCAAAAGTTTTCTAATCCAATGAATGAATAAAATGATTTATAGAAGAAAATTTTTTCTTTAAATGCTAGAGCTATGAACGCTCTTTTTTGTGCTTTGAAAAAAAATGAGTTTAATTATATTTCTTTTTGCAAAACTGCACATGAGATTTGACACATATTAGAAGCAACTCATGAAGGCACTATTGGGAAATCCTTGGGGGTGACATCATATGCGCAGCGGAAGAACAAGAAAAACAAAATCCCCGATTCCCAAAGAGATGTTCGTCGTCGTGCGAAGATTGGTATGCAAAAATCCGCGAAACATGAAACTGCGTATAGAGTAGATTGTGTTATCTAGGGAGAACGTATATCCCTGTTTCCTTGCAGATCCTTAGGAGAGGGTGAAAGAGGTCAAGCGTCCTCCTCTCTAGTGGTGATCCACACAGTAGGGTTGCGACGACGCTCCTCAAAACTCCAGACCTACTCTGAGGTGGAGATGGAGAGGAGAATAGGAAAAGGTAAACAAAAGCTCTCTAGCCCATGGGGCTCTGAATCCCTCCTATTTATAGAGGTCCCCTGTCAAACCCTAATGGGTCCTCCCCTAGTGGGTATTGGATGCGCATCCAATAAGACAAGGGCTCCGTCGGATATCTCATATCCCAACCTCTATTCATCATGAATGCCTACCATATGTGTGTGTGACCCTCTAGGCCAAATATCGAGTGGCCATGAGTCATACCTGTTAGAACTCCTTCTAAATCAGGTGAATTATTATCTCTGTAATAATTCACTTTCGACTCATCGACTACTGGGACGTGCTAGGCCACTACTGGCAGTAGTCCCCAGGACGATCTGGGGAATCCAATCCATTGGACACCTGTGCGTCCTCTGTTCTTGGTGTACCTATAGTCCCTTATCCATCTAATCTACCAGATCTGATATCGAGCATGGTGTTGTCGGACCCACATGGTTTCTTCTCGAGTCTCGCTCTAATCGGATTCTCCGGGAGAACTCTTTCTCTCTCAACCCGAATGACCCAGGCTGGGGATTTGTCCGAGCAAGAACACATGGGATATTCCTCTCATGGCCGAGGAGTGGATGATCCTCTATTGACACTCAATAGCCCTCGTAAGGTCGACTACCACTCCCAATGACCAGTTGTACTAGATGCGGGGCGACCAAACCTATAAGTCTCGTATCAAAAGCGTGGAGCACTTATCTGGGACATCCTTGGTGTCTCAAGTCTAAGGACCCGATACACCACTAGGACTACTGGAATCATTTGTCGACAATAAGGCATCATCAACCATCCAACATTCTCACGTGCGGATCAATCGGTGAACTCATTCTCCAATGAGCACCTCATCTTTGTATCCCTAGTGTCCCTACACAAGCAACTATGAGACTAGCTGCATCCATCATATGGACGGGTATACAACACACCAGTCTGTCCCGTTATCACGATATCCCTCTCGAGTAACCTATGACCGGGATTATTTAGGATATATGTTTAAAGGTGAATCAATCTCACTATCGTGATCTCATTATGATCTGATTCCCATTGCACAAATCTAAGGACATCACAATATATGTATGCATTTATATAAAGTGTTATATGTCAAAATATAATAAGAAAAAAGATTCTATATTAAGTTACACGTGCCATCACTCACGTGATTGGCTTGCTAGGCACCTATGACTAGCATTAGTAAGTTCAAAAGGTATTACCAAGAATTCATAATAGCCGTCATGTGTGCAAAATGTAGTTTTTGGAAAGTCGTCTTCATATACCTAAATTTTGTGGTAATCGGATCGGAGGTCCAACTTCGTGAAGACTCAAGCTCCTTTTAATTCATCAAGAAGTTTATCTACTGCTAGTATTAGGTACTTGTCCTTAATGGTAATTCCATTTAAAGCTCGATGTCGATGCACATCCGCCAAGTTTCATCCTTCTTGCGTACAAGTTGAACCGGTGAGGAATAGGGGCTGCAACTTGGCTGAATCACCCCTATTTCAAGCATCTCCTTTATAATCTTTTCAATTTCATCCTTCTGGATGTGAGGATAATAGTATGGCTGAATTTTCACTAGTGGCTTGTTAGAAAGGATTGGAATCCGATGGTCATGTTGCCGAGCAGGAGGAAGACCATACAGCTCAGCAAAAATATCGACAAATTCAGCAAGCAATTGGGCAAGATTTTGATTTTCAATTTTTATTTTCTTCCCCTGTAGTTGCTGTTGGAGATGCATAAAAAAGCTACCATTTATCTTGTGTAAAACTTTCTTCATTCGTTGGGTCGAAACGGTGGTTACGCTGCTTTCACGCTTCTCGCATAGGATAATCTATTTGCCTTTGTAGTAAAATTTTAAAATTAATTTAGAAAAGTTCCAAGGGACACCACCTAGCATAGTCAGTCATTTTATACCAAGCATAGCCTCATAGTCATCAATTGGTAGGAGGAAGAAGTCGGTGATAATTTCTTGGTCTTATAGTAATAATTTCACCTACGAGCATCTTTGGTCGCACTTTAGGATTCTACCGTTGGTGACCTTTACATCAAACTTACTACAACCTTCAATGTGGAGTACCATCCGAGCAGCAATCTTACTGTTTATGAAGTTATTAGTGCAGCCTGTGTTGATGCGAATAGTGATCGGTTATTGTTTAAGAAGGCCTCCAACTTTCATCGTTTGCGGGTTTGAGTAGCTGACTAGTGCGTGTACTGTAACGTCGATCATCCATAAGATTTTCCAATACATAATTGGGTTGGAATTGGGCTAACTCAATTACAGGCCGATTGGGCCCAAGTTTGGGTTGTGTTGGGCCAAGTGAATGGCCTAAATAGTGACCCAACAGATAGCACTGTCGGTGTAATAATCTTTGAGATAGTGTCAGGCGGTGGTACTTGTTGGGAAATCATGGGGGCGACATCTTATGCGCAGCGGAAGAACAAGAAAACAAAAATCCCCGATTCCCAAAAAAAGATGTTAAAATCAGATGCGAGAAGATTGGTGCTAAAATCATAAAACACAAACCATGATAGAGATTGTGTTACCTAGGGGAGATCAGATATCCCTGTTTCCCTTGCAGATCCTTAGGAGAGGGTGAAGGAGGTCAAGCGTCCTCCTCTCTAGCGGTGATCCATACAAAGAGGGGTTGCGGCGACCCTCCTCAAAACTCCGTGCCTCTAAGGTGGAGAGGGAGAGGAGAATAGGAAAGGCAAGCAAAGACTCTAGCCTATAAGGCTGTGAATCCCTCCTATTTATAGAGAGATCCTGTCAAACCCTAATGGGTCCTTCCCTAGTGGGTATTGGATCTGCATCCAATAAGACAGGGGCTCAGTCCTGGATATCTCATATCCCAACCTCTACTCATCGCAATGCCTACCATATGTGTGTGACCCTCTAGGCCCAATGTCGAGCTGGCCGTGAGTCATACCTATCGAAACTCCTTCTAACTTTCGGTGAATTATTATCTCTGTAATAATTCACTCGACTCATCGACTACTGGGCGTTGAGGCCACTACGCCCGTAGTCCCCAGACGATCTGAGGGAATCCAATCCATTGGATTTGTCTCCGTCATTAGTTACCGTGTACCTATAGTCCCTCATCCATCTAATATACCGTAGGCCGTATATCGAGCATGGTGTTGTCGGACCCCATACGGTTTCTACTGAAGTCTCGCTCTAATCCATTCTCCCAGTACTCTTTCTCTCTCAACCGAATGACCCCGGCGATTTGTCTGAGCAAGAACACATGGGATATTCCTCTCATGACGCCGAGAGTGGATGATCCTCTGTCGACACTCAATAGCCCTCGTAAAGGTCGATTACCACTCCCAATGACCACCCGTACTAGATCTGGGGACAGCCAAACCTATAAGTGCGGTATCAAAGAGTGGAGCACTCATACAGGACATCCTTGGTGTCTCAAGTCTAGGGACCGAATACACCACTAGGACTACGGAATCAATCAGTCCGACAATAAGGCATCATCAACCATTCAGCATTCCGTAAGCGGATCAATCAATGAACTCATTCTCCAATGAGCACTGTCTTTGTATCCCTAGTGTCCCTACACGGCAGCTATGAGACCAAATTGCATCCATCATATGGACGGGTATACAAGACACCAGTCTATCCGGTTATCACGATGTCCTCTCGGTAACCTATGACCGGGATTATTTAGGATATGTGTTTAAAGGTGAATCGATCTCATTATCGTGATCTCATCACGATCTGATTCCCATTGCACAAATCCAAGGACATCACAATATATATATGTATTTATGCAATAGTTATAAAGTGATATACGCCAAAATATAATAAGCAAAAAGATTCTGTACAAGTCACACGTGCCATCACTCACGTGATTGGCTTGCTGGGCACCTATGACTAGCAATCTCCCACTTGACCTAAAGCCAATCATCTATATGTCTGATCCCCATCAGACTCTTGTGACGCTTAAAGACAATCTGAGACAACGACTTTGTCAGTGGATCTGCAATGTTATCTTCGGATGGAACTCTTTCCACTACTACATCTCCTCGGGTTACGATCTCTCTTATAAGCTGGAACCTCCTCAGAACACTTCTAATGAGACCCGGGTTCCCTTATTTGAGTAATCACCCCATAGTTGTCGCAATATAAGGAAGTCGACTTGTGTCGCTATCTCAGATATCGACTCCCAAATCTGTGATGAACTTCTTCACCCAGGACTCCCTCTTTTGCTGCATCGATGCAGCAATGTACTCTGCCTCTATGGTCAAGTCGTGATGGTATCTTGCTTGGAACTCTTCCAAAGACATTGCTCCTCCATTCAAGGTATACACATAACCTGAATTGACTTGCTATCATCGACATCGACTGAAAACTTGAGTCGGTGTAGCCTTCAACCTTAAGGCTATTACCTCCATATACTAGTAAAAGATCCTTAGTCCTTCTCTAGTACTTAAGGATACACTTTCTTTGCTTTCGATGCTCCAAGCACGGATCCGCTTTGATACACCTTTCATGACACTTTCGAGCATGCTATATCGGGGCCTAGTACATAGCATGGCATACATGATAGACCCTATTGCTGAGGCATAAGGTATCATATCCATGTTAAGCCCTTTCTTAAAGAGTCTTTGGGGACATATTAGGTAGAAAAGCGATATCCCATGTCTCATCGGTATAAGACCTCTCTTGGAATTTTCCATGCCAAACCTTTTGATAATAGTTTCTATGTACTTGGACTGGGACAAGCCAAGCATCCTCTTGGATCTATCTCTATAGATTCTAATCCCCAAGATATAAGATGCTTCCCCTAAGTCCTTCATGGAGAAGTGTCTAGATAACCAAGCCTTTACTTGTGGATAGCATTCTATGTCATTCCCAATGATGAGGATGTCATCCACATATAACACCAAAAAAAGGTGATAGCTCCCACTTACCTTTCTATATACACAAGGCTTATCTTAAGTTCTTAACTTGAAGTCATAAGATCGATTGCCTCATCAAATCTTATGTTCCAACTTCGGAAGCTTGCTTTAGTCCATAAATGGATCTAAGCAACCTACACACCTTATCACGGGCAGTTCTTGGACACGAATCCCTCATGTTGCATCATATACACCTCCTCCTCGAGGTTCCCACTGAGGAATGCGGTTTTCACATCCATCTGTCGGATCTCATAATCATAGTGTCTTGCAATAGTCAATAGAATTCTGATGGATTTTAGCATTGCTACGGTGAAAAGTTTAAATCGTAGTCAACACCTTGCCTTTGGCGATACCCCTTAGCCACTAGCTTTGCTTTATAGGTCTCTACCTTTCCATCTACTCCGATCTTTTTTTAAAGATCCACTTGCAACCGATGGGTACAATACCTTGGGCGCATCAACTAGGTTCCAAACCTTATTGTAGTACATAGAATCCATCTCGAATTCATGGCTTCTTTCCACTTCCCGAGTCTATACTCATAATAGCCTCCTCTCGTGGGTCCGAGGATCAATATCCTCTACATCCTCTGCTCTAATATGTCCCACATATCTCTCGGGAGGATGGGATACTCTATCGGACCTCAAAGTAAAGTTGATACTTGTGTATTAGGTACTGAAACAGGACTTCGAGTCAGAGTGGTGCTTGAGCTTGGTTCTCCAACCTCGCCGCCAATTCTATCATTCTCCCCCTTGTCTCCGTCAAGAATGTGTTTTCCTTCTCAAGGAACACTGCTCTCTTTAGCTACAAAGACCTTTTGGTCCTCGAGATGATAGAAATAATACCCACAAGTTTCCTTGGGGTATCCCACAAATTTGCATCGCTTCGTCCTTGATTCTTACTTATCGGGGTTGTGTCTTCTAACATGGGCGTGGCAGCCCCGGATCTTAACAACCTTAAGATCGGGCTTCTTCCCTTTCCATATCTCATATGGTGTAGACACTACCCGACTTAGTTGGAACTCTGCTCTCTAAGATAAGTCTGCGGTTTCTAGGGCATATCCCGAGAATGAGATGGGTAGGTCAAAACTCACTCATCATGGACCGCACCATATCTAATAATGTACGATTTCTCTTTTCGAGAGACACCATTGAGCTGAGGTGTATAAGGAGGTGTCCATTGGGATAATATCCCATGGTCCTTGAGGAACTGAGTAAACTCTGTACTTAAGTATTCACCTCCCTCGATCGATCGAAAAGTTTTGATACTCTTTCGATCGGTTCTCCACCTCATTCTTATACTCTCTGAATTTCTCAAAGGCCTCGGACTTATACTTCATTAAGTACACATATCCATACCTTGAGAAATCATCAGTAAATGTAATGAAGTAGGAGTAACCTCCAATGGCATGAGTTGATATGGGTCCACATACATCACTATGTATGAGTTCCAACAACTCATTGGCTTTCTCTCCAGTTCTACTAAATGGAGATTTGGTCAGTTTTCCACAAATGCAAGGCTCACAAGTCGCATATGACACATAGTCGAATGGATCTAGATATCCATCATTTAGCAACTTTTGAATCCTTCTTCTTTCATGGATGTGACCTAGCCTACAATGCCACAGGTTTGCATTGTTCAACTCATCTCGTTTCCTTTTGGACACATTTACATTCATGATATGTGGAGTGGTGTCTAACATAAATAAACCATTATGCAATGTTCCTTTCGTGATGATCTTATCATCTAATAATATCGAACAACCATTGTTCTCAAAAACAAATTTATATCCACTAACTGTTAAACATGAAATGGAGATAATGTTTTTGATAATAGAAGGAACAAAATAACATGCTAAAAGCTCCACTAGGCAGATGTAGGGCGACCTCGCCAATAGCTAATACAGCAACTTTTGCTCCATTACCCATCTTGAGGTCCATCTCGCCTCTCTGTAGTCTCATAGGCCTTGCCAGAACCTGCAACGAATTGCATATATGATAAGCACTACTGGTATCCAATACCCATGTGTTATCATAAAAGTTTGACAAATGGAGACTGATCATGAATGTACCTGAAGCTTCATCAAGCTTTTGTTTCGCCCTTTCTGCAAGGTACTCTTTGCAGTTTCTCTTCCAATGCCCATCTTTACCATAGTGGAAGTATTGGCCTTTGTCCTTTGCTGGGTCTTTCTTAGCAACCTTTGCTTTACCTTGTTTGCCCTTGCCATTTCCCTTCTTAAGGGACCTTTCTGCTTTCCTTTTCTTTCTGGTCTCACCAGTGTAGATAACTGGCTTCTCTTTCTTAATAGTACTCTCTGCCTCCCTCAACATATTGAGGAGCTCTGGGAGAGTCACCTCAAGCTTGTTCATATTAAAATTCATTATGAACTGTGAAAAAGAATCTAGTAGGGACTGAAGCACAATGTCCACACACAAGTTATCCTCTAGGACCATTCCTAGACCTGTGAGTTTCTCTATCCACTCAATCATCTTTAGGACATGGTTCTGAACCGGTGTCCCCTCAATCATCCTAGCGCGGAAAAGGCTCTTGGATATCTCATATCGTTGAGTCCTTCCCTATTCCTCAAACAATTTTTTGGACATGTAGGAGAATGGATCCGGCATCCATCTTTTCATGTTGTCTCTCAAACTCGAGTCATAGAGCCCAACATATAGCACCGAGCAAGAGTGGAGTCATCAATGTACTTCCGTGGCGGCGATCTCATCCTCGCTTGCCCCTTCTACGGGCGTAGGCATCACTGTATCAAGGACGTACACGATTTTCTCCGCTGAGAACAAATCTCAAGATACGGAGCCAATCCGTATAATTTGGACCAATAAGGCGGTTGACATCAAGTATGCCACGTAAAGGGATTTGGCGACATTTTCTGAAAAATAAAGATGTAGCAAAATGAATAACATGCAGATTTTGCAAGAAATAAACTATCAAGATATGGACTTCTATCTTAATATGCTCCCACTATTTTTTACTAACGAGTCACGCGACATCCTCAAAGACGTGAAACGGAAGTCTCCAAAGAACTTCTAGTGGGGATCAGGATCCAATCGGCGTCTTAGTGTAACCTCGAGGGACTCGACCAATCACACTAAGCCTAAAAAAGGTAGGCAACTCTTGCCGATCACAACTCCTTGTGATTCCCGTCCTGTTGGCCTCCGAATCACCATGGCCTCGGTGACTCGACCAACCATGATGCTCGGTTAAGTCAACACCTTCGTTACAAGATGAGTCTGATTTGATGATATACCCTCGAGGGACTCGACCAAGCATACCATGTCCTCGGTCACCGGTGACATCTCTCTATGTCGTAAGCAAGATAGCGAATCATGATATAGGTGAGTCTCGAGGGACTCGACCAACTCAACCTACACCGAATCGGTTCCTACTCATAACGATGGAAGGCCACGTCGGTCATTCTAATTGCCTCACGTTTACCGACTTAATATTATCGAGAGATGTTTCTATAATTTGGTCTCCTAATATGACATGTCACACATATACATATTTAATATATATCTACATCGCATGCAAATATATATACATATCTAGTATGTGTATAAGCAATCACATCAGATGATCATGGACCACAACCTAATATGATTAGGCCCGAGCCAGTAGGCCTAATCACTCACATCAAGATCTATGTGTGCAACGGTGCATCTCCATGCCCTATGATCGTCCATCTCGTCCTCGTCGGTTCCGTCGACATCTTGATGTATCTCCATGCATCACGATCGTCCGTCTCGTGAGTCCCGCTATCGAATCCACGCTCCCGCTGCGCCTCCTCATGTGATTACAACTTAATCATAGGCACGCAGGCCCGACAATAAACGAGAAATATAATGGAGGTTCGCAGACCTCAATAATAATAATCACAAGTACACACATCACACGGTCCATGATCATCCGTCCACACATCATACATCACATGTATAAATAATCATCATCATGTAGGACTACTAGATAATAATAAAAAATAATAATCAACTAAACCTTTTAATTAATTAATATTTTTCTGAAATCAGGGACATGTAGGGAATTTTTCAATTCCTAAGGGTATTTTCGTAATTTGGATAAAAGATAGAAACTGGAATTTTTTAAATTCCGAGGGACAAAATTGTCTTTTTCCAAAACCCTAATGCCCTTTCCCCATTTCGCTGCTGCCGCCGCCACCACTTGCCGGGCAACAACACTCTGGCGGGCGAGGGCATCCGCCCTCGCCAAGTGGGCGACGCCATTGGCGGGCGATGCCGCGGGTGGGCGCCCTTCGGTGCCGCTGCTGCCTCCAGCGAAAGCGGTGCTGTACCGCCCGGGCGGCCCTCTTGGGGGGTTTTTAAGCCAGAGGGGAGGCCGGTAGCGTCGCCGTCTGCCGCCGCTGGCGGCGCCCCGCTTCCTTTCGGCGGCGCCTCCTCCTTGGGGCTGCCGCCCCAGCCCGCAAGTCTGCTGCAAAACAGACCATGACTAACTGCTGTGCACTGGCAGCTACATCTTGCGATGCGGCCCGGGTGCTGGCTGGCGGTCATGCGGTCTACCGCCGCCGCAGTGGTCTGCAGCATCGCAGATCGAGGGCAAAGAATCGTTGGGCCTTCCTCGCTTTTTTCGCCAACGATTTTGGTCAATATTCTTCCTAAACACAACACACGCAGTTCAAAACCAATCATTCGCATTACGAACAACCCGGCTCGATACCACCGTTGGGAAATCATGGGGCGACATCTTATCTTGCAATGGAACAAGAAAACAAAAATCCCCGATTCCCAAAAAAAAGATGTTAAATGTCGTCAGGCGAAAGATTGGTGCGTAAAATCCATAAAACACAAAACTGCGTATAGAGATTGTGTTACCTAGGGAGATCGAGATATCCCCTGTTTCCCTTGCAGATCCTTAGGAGAGGGTGAAGGAGGTCAAGCGTCCTCCTCTCTAGCGGTGATCCACACCAAGGCAGGGTTGCGACGACCCCCTCCTCAAAACTCCAGGCCTCTAAGGTGGAGAGGGAGAGGAGAATAGGAAAGGCAGGCAAAGACTCTAGCCTATGAGGCTGTGAATCCCTCCTATTTATAGAGATCCCGTGTCAAACCCTAATGGGTCCTTCCCTAGTGGGTATTGGATCTGCATCCAATAAGACAAGGGCTCTGGTCCGGATATCTCATATCCCAACCTCTACTCATCGCAATGCCTACCATATGTGTGTGTGACCCTCTAGGCCCAATATCGAAAGCTGGCCGTGAGTCATACCGTCCGAACTCCTTCTAACTCGAAGAATTATTATCTCTAATAATTCACTTTCGACTTATCGACCACTGGACGTACTAGGCCACTACTGCCAGAAGTCCCCAAACGATCTGAGGGAATCCAATCCATTGGACCTGCATCATCCTCGCCACCATGTACCTATAGTCCCTCATCCATCTAATATCCCGGAGACCGTATATCGAGCATGGTGTTGTCGGACCCATACGGTTTCTACTGAAGTCTCGCTCTAATCGGATTCTCCCGAGAACTCTTTCTCTCTCAACCCGAATGACCTTGGCTAGGGATTTGTCTGAGCAAGAACACATGGGATATTCCTCTCATGACGCCAAGAGTGGATGATCCTCTCTGTCGACACTCAATAGCCCTCGTAAGGTCGACTACCACCACTCCCAATGACCAAATGTACTAGATCCGGGACAGCCAAACCTATAAGTCCGGTATCAAAGAGTGGAGCACTCATACAGACATCCTTGGTGTCTCAAGTCTAGGGACCGAGATACACCACTAGGACTACGGAATCATTGCTCCGACAATAAGGCATCATCAACCATTCAAAGATTCCGTAAGCGGATCAATCAAGAACTCATTCTCCAATGAGCACCTGTCTCAGTATCCCTAGTGTCCCTACACGAGCAGCTATGAGACCACCTGCATCCATCATATAGACGGGTATACAAAGACACCGGTCTATCCTGTTATCACGATGTCCCTCTCGAGTAACCTATGACCGGGATTATTTAGGATATGTGTTTAAAGGTGAATCGATCTCATTATCGTGATCTCATCACGATCCGATTCCCATTGCACAAATCCAAGGACATCACAATATATATATGCATTTATGCAATAGTTATAAAGTGATATACGCCAAAATATAATAAGCAAAAAGATTCTGTATCAAGTCACACGTGCCATCACTCACGTGATTGGCTTGCTGGGCACCTATGACTAGCAGTACCGCTAAACTAGGCAGTGGTACCACCCAGTGGCAATGTCAGGTGGTGGTATCACCCAGACATAGTCTTCTAAGCAGTGGTACCACCCAGTGTTAGTGCTGCAAGTAGTGGTACAACACAACACATGCGGTGGTACCGCTAGGACCTCGAAAACCGATAATGAGACATTTTTAGGCTCCAAGTTTGAATCCACTTGAGGTCTATAAATACCCCTCTCATCCCTACTCAGATCATACAAGAATTAAGAGTAAAAAAGGAAGAAAATACTATTGTAATATTGTGTAAACTCCTCTTAAACTCTAAGTGTTAGTGAATTTTAAGAGAGGAGTTTGTGGGGGTGTAAAGGTTCTCTCCTAAGCCTGCAAAAGGAGAATAGAGTTGTAAAGAAGTGGTTGGTCTTCGCCTATTGAAGAAAGATCGATAGTAGATTCCGATTACCTCAATAGAGGAGGAATCAGGAGTGAATGTAGGTCACGACGACCGAACCACTATAAACTCAGTTTGCATTTCTTTGTTGCTCTTTACTTTAATTGCAAATTGCCATATTTCTTTATTAGTTTAACTGCACACTCTTATGAATGTGTTTTAAGTTAACATCTTTCCGAGATCAGTTTTAATTTGAACAAAAGATTTTCGAACCGACGTTGATTTTATCCGCTACACTAATTCACCCCTGCCTTTGAGTGCCGACTTGTTCATAATAGTTAGTATTAGAGCCTCATTTTTCTCATTTGGTTTAACACCTAAGAGAAATGGCTCTTTTTGGCTTTCAAGAGGGCTTTTCTATCATTCATCCTCCCATATTCATTGGGACGGACTACATATATTGAAAAACTCGAATGAGAGTTTTTCTGCTTTCTTTAGATTTAAATTTATGGAGTATTATGGAAAACGACTTTCAAAAGTATTATATTTGTAAGAACCCTTACAGATTCTAAGCTTGGGGTTGATCTTTTAAAGGAATCGGCCTCCTTGGAACTCTATAGGGGTTCCTTCATTCAAACTGCTACTTAAAGGCGGTAGAAAAGATTCATCTATTGCTTAAGAAAAGAGGATGAATACATAGTTATTTATAGGGCTTCTAAACCCGATAGAATTCCTACTCAATTATGACTCCTACTCAAAACTCCTATTATGACTCTTACTCGAGACTCCTATTCCTTTACAACTCCTAATGCTTCTCTAAGAAACAACCTCCTAACCCTAGTCAGCCTATTCACCTCTTTAATAGGGGTCAGCTAGGTAAATTTTACATGAATGTCCCTCTCAATTAGGACTCTCCTAGCTAGAGTCCTAATAGACCCGCCCTCTTCAAATTAGCCTTGTCTGCGAGGCTGAGATTCTATGAACTTGGGGAACCGAGTCTTCAGCTCCTCATATGATTCCCATGTGGTGTCTTCAAGTGGTAAATTATTTCATTGCATTAGTACTTAAGTAGAGGGATGTCGGCGAAGCATCACGATCCTACGGTCGAGGATGGCTTGTGGTTGGGCTTGAATAAATTCATCCTCAGTGGTGTTGGATAGTTGGATCTGAGGTGACTTGTGTTCTCCCAACTTGGGCTTCAAGCATGACACATGAAAGACAAGGTGCATTTTGGCATCCTCGGGCAATTTAATTTTGTACGCCATGGCTCCAATACTCTCTATGATTTGATAGGGCCTATAAATATGTGGGGATAGCTTCATGGAGGCTCGTGTGTTGATAGAGAGTTGCTTGTATGGCTGTAGGCGAAGATAAACCCAATCTTCTACTGAAAATTCTCTTTTGCTTCATCGTGTGTTGGCTTACTGCTTCATTCTGGCTTGAGCATTAGAGAGATTTTCCTTTAGCAGTTATAGGAGTTTGTCCCTGTCAATCAATTCTTAGTCAACCTGATCTACCTTGGCCAAGCCAATTACATACTTTGGAATCACAAGGGCCGACCGACCATATAGTCAGTCATAAGGGGCACATTTTGTAGATGAATGATATGTAGTATTATACCATCATTGGGCCTAGGGAAGCCATTTCGCCCACTCCTTTGGCTGGTTGCTGGTGGAATACTGAAGGTATATCTCTAAACACATGTTTACCATCTTTGTTTAACCGTTAATTTGTGGATGATATGCTGTGCTCATCTTGAGTTTGGTGCCTTGTAACTGAAATAACTCGGTCCAAAATTTACTAGTGAAGATCCTATCATGATCACTTACAATGGACCTTAGCATCCCATGCAGTTTAACAATTTTTTCTATAAAACTCTGGGTAATACAAGTAGTAGTGTAGGGATTTCTCACAGCACAAAAATGAACATATTTCGTAAGTCAATCAACCACCACAAGAATTGTGCTTTTACCTTTAGAAGATGGCAGCCCTTTGATGAAGTCTATGTAAATGTCAGTCCACACCGAGCCTGGTATGGGTAGTGGTTGTAGCTTCCCTGGACTTGCCACTATTTCACCCTTGTGCTGTTGACATATATCACATTGTGTCATATATTCATCAATAATTTTTTTCATCCAATAAAAATTTTGCTTCACTCTTTTAAAGGTTCTCAATAATCCGAAATGCCATGCTAAAGGTGTAGAGTGTATTTCATGCAGGATGATTTTGATGCAAGGGGAGTCAGGTATAAGCACAATGCGACCTTTGTAGCGTAGATCCTTTGAATCCCAAGTGTAGTAGACTATTGCACTTGGATCCTCCAATTTTTTTATGATGTTGCTGATCTCTAGATCTTTCTTCCATCCTTCCCTAATGTCCTCGAGGAAACTGGTGGTAGGAAGGGAGATGACTGAAAATTTTGCTTGCTCAGGTGGCCATGAGAATGTATCTGCAATAATGTTTTCTTTTTCCTTTTTGTAAATGATTTCATAATCAAATCCTAGAAGTTTGGTTACCCATTTTTGCTGCTCAGGGGATAATATCTTCTGCTCCAAAAAGTACTTGAGGCTTTTGTGGTCGGTTTTAATTTGAAATTGTCGACCGATCAGGTAGAGTCTCCACCTCGTTATTGCGTGCACAATGGCAAGCATCTCCTTATCAAATATTGACATGTTTTGATGGGAGGGAGATAATGCCTTGCTAGTGTATGCGAGTTGTCGACCATCTTACATAAGAACGACTCTAATTCTAACTCCAAATGCATTGGCCTCAATGATGAAAGGTCGGTTAGAAATCTAGTAGTGCTAGTACCAGAGTCATCATCATGGCTGCCTTAAGTTTATCGAAGGTAGCGGAGGCTTTGTCCGACCATTTGAAGACACCATTTTTTAGTAGAGAAGTGAGGGATGCACTGATCTTCTTATAGTCCTTGACAAATTTTCGGTAATAGCCTGTTAGTCCAAGGAACCCACGTAGTAATATCATGTTTGTAGGTTTCAGCCAGCCTTGCATTGCTTCAATTTTTGTTGGGTCTACCACCACTCCTTCTGATATTATGTGCCCAAGGTAGTCTACTTTTTGCTAGAGAAAGCTACACTTTGGCTACTTAATAAAAAGAGTATTCTTCCAAAGGATCGTCAAAATAACCCATAAATACTAAAAATGGATCTCAAGAGGACTATAAATAAGAATATTATCAACAAATACCAACACAAATTTATGAAAAAACTATAAAAAATATCATTCAAATCGACGTAATTTTGCATAAGCACTAATTCACCCCCTCCTCTTAGTGTCATATTGATCCTAATATTGACTTCTTGATGTTTACAACTTGAGTTTTATTTTGTATAATTCCTTTATATTTATGGTTGTAAACCTTATGTTATGAGTAGAGCATTGATATTATAAAAAATTGTACCATTGTATTCTTCTTTTCGTCTTTCTTGTTTACAATGACAAAGGAGAGAAAGAAAATTGTTAGCATATCAAGAGAACCAAAATTGCTAGCTTGAATGTTAAACTTAGAAAAATTGTTAAATTTCTTAAATACATAAATTCTTCTTATACAATTTTCAGATCATGATCTCGATTTCTTGATTTTTAGGACTTGAGTTTTCTTTTTGAATCAAGATCATTTCCTATCATTTCTTCTATTTACAGAAGAAGAGATTTGTCAAAAATGACACATGGTTTTTCGGTATTCATGACTTGATCTTTCATTTTTTATGATTGAAATATTGATGCAAATTTATCTTTATCATGATTTAAAAATTGATGTAAAGGAAAAGGAATTACAACATTGTATTCTTTCCTTTTTTCTGATAATGACAAAGGGGGAGAAAGTTTTGCTAGCTTGAACATTGTAAAGAAAAGAAAAATTGCTAAACTTACACATATCAAGAGAAGCAAAAATTATTATCTTACCCATCCCAAGAAGCAAAACTTACAAACTTATCTCAAAAGATAACTAAGAATTGCTAGCTTCCAATCTTAAGATAAGCAAAAATGCTATCTTACCCATCTCAAGAAGCAAAGAAAGAATTGCTAGCTTACATAACTCAAGAAAAGCAAATATTACTAAACTTACACATATCTAAAACTTGCTAGCTTGCACATTCTAAAGTGTTGAAAAACTTGCTAAATTACTAGCTTGCGTGTCACAAAACTTGCTAGTTGCACTTCTCCTTTTTGTTGATGATAAAGGAGGAGATGTCATGATAATGATTTGAATTTGTAAATCATGCATGTTATCCCTTGATAATTTAAAACTATGCATATGATTTTCATTATTCAAAGTTTCTTTCAATATGTTATATTTGATAGGGGGAGTTTCGTTTAAACTCTGTTAACAATTGGTTGTCATCATTAAAAGGGGCGATATTATTGAATATCAGATTTTGATGATGAAATCAATTGATGAGTTTACGATCTAATTTATGTTTTGAGTGACACAAGACTAACTTTGACCAGAAAAGATAAATCGATTAAAGTGGGAGAAATCGGACATTGGGCCGGAGTGGAACATGTCAAGAGATTAGACATCAAGTTGAAGGATCGGTCGATGTACCGACATAAAGACTTCGTGCTATAAGTTTGGGCAGCGAGCCGAAGGATTGGACATTGTGTCAAAGAGATCAGATGTTACAGAGGTCAAAATACTGATTGGGCAATACGTTGAAGGAGAGGACGATGCACCAAAGGATTAGATGAAGCGCTAGATGAAGCAATTACATGCTAGACAATATAGGATTCATGTTTGTAATAATTTGTCTAGATCGAAGTAATTTAGGTCTAATTGAGTTAGTTTTTGGTATAATCATGCTAACTCAATTAGGAGCCAATTGAGCCTAAATTGAGACTGATTTAGTCTCATTGGGAGGCTCATTCAATGACCCAAAAGTTGGATCAAGTGGTGGCATCGCCAAACTGGCGGTGGAACCACCTATGAGTTAGAAAAGTCAAGAGCCCAATCTTCAAGGCTGTTAGGTGATGGTACTGCTAAACTAAGTGGTGGTACCACCAAGTATTAGTGTTAGACTAGGCGATGGTACCGCCTAGTATCAGACCGATAAGTGATGGTACCACCAGTTGTCAGTCTGTCAAATGATGGTATAGTCCAATACTGGTGATGGTACCGTCAGTATCTTGAAAACTCGAGATGAGACCATTTTGGCTCTAAATTTGAATCTGTTTGGGGCTTTTAAATGCCATACTCATCCCTACTCGATTTACAAAAGAACTGAGAATAAAAACTTGAGAAAACACTATTGTACTCTTATAAGAATTTTCCTCCTCTTCTCTAAGTTTCTTCAGTTTAAAGAAGGGGTGAGAGGCTTATTAAGGCTATCTCTTAAACTTATGGAAATAAGAAAAGGGTTGTAAGAGAGTATTGGTCTTCTCCCAATGAAAGAAGATCATTAGTGAATGTTAGTGGTCTTGATGGAAGAGGAATCATGAGTGAACGTAGGTCGCGACGACTGAACCACTATAAACTCAATTTGCACTTTCTTGTTTTGCTTTTCATTGCTATTACTTTCTAAGTTCATTTTCTCTAAGTCAAACATATTTTCGATATGATATTTCATCGAACGAAAGTTTTCCAAAACCAATGATTTTATCGATAGTAGTAATTCGCCCCCCCCGTAGTGTCGAAACGGTCCTTACAAAATCCAATTGATAAAGTTATGATATAATCAGTGTTTGAATGATGCAATACTAACTTCGATCATGGAGAGGAAAATCGATTAAAGTAGGAGAATTATACATTGGGTCAGAATGGATTATATCAAAAGATCGGACATCGGGCCAAACGATTAATTGACTTGTCAAAAAATAAATTTCATGCCATGAGTTTAGGTATTGGGCTAGAAGGATCAAACATAGTACCAAGAAGATCAGATATTGTGGGAGGTCAATATACTAATATATCAAACAATATGCTGAAGAAGAGGACGATGTGCCGAAGGTTCGAATGAAGCGTCAGATGAACCAATGACATGTCAGACAATATAGAATTATTATTTTGTAATTGATTATATTTTGATTGTCATAGTTTAGGTCTTAATTGAGTTAGTTTTGGGTGTAACTATGTTTACTTAATTAGGGGCCCATTGGGTCTGAATCAGGGTTGATTTGGGCCTATTGGAAGGCTCATTCAGTGACCCAAACACAGTCTCCCAATTCAAGTGGAGGCACCCAAACACAGTCTCCCAGATTGTGTTAGGTGGTGGTGCCACTTAGACTGGGCAGTGGTACTGTCTAAAGTGGCAGGTGGTGATACCACCCAGTGTTGGTGGTGGTATTGCTAGTACCTTAAAAACTCGAGGATTTAAATTTTTAGCTATATTTCTAAACTCATTTAGGGTATATAAATACCCCACTTATTTTTGCTTGGGATAGTAAGAAAAAGATTTGAAAGGAAAAAAAATTTGTGAGCAAAAAAGAGTTGTAATATCTCTTGAGTTATTGAGTCTCTTCCTCCTAACATTAGAAATCTTCTAAAGGAGGAGTGAGGTCTAATTGTAAAAGAGAGGTGTGAACATTCTCTCTTGAGCCTATAAAAAGGAGAAAGTTGTAACAAGGGTAGTTGGTCTTCGCCCATTAAAAGAAGATTGTTAATGAATGCCGGTGGCCTTGGCGGAAGAGGAATTAGGAGTGGATATAAGTCATGACAACCGAACTACTATAAATTTAATATGCATTTCCTTTATGCTCTGCGGTACTATTGCTTTTTGATTTAATTGCTTATTACTTATTCATATTCTAAGTCAAGTCAAGCACACTTTTGATATTAGTTTTTATCAAATAAATTTTTAAAAACATAATTTTATAAAAGTACTAATTCACCCCTTCCTCTTAGTGTCATTATGGCCCTAACAGAACGAGGGTCTTGTTGTAGGGTCATCTCCTAGCAATAGGGTTACCTGTTGGCGGTAGTGTTGTCTCTTGACTGCCGGTGGTCCTACACAATAGGTCTACGCTGAGACTTCTCGGCTCAACCCTTCGGATGCTTAAGTCAACGAAAGGTGAAGGATGAGGAAGACAACAATATGAGCTGTATAAATTAGAGAGTAGAGAGATTCTTGCCTATCCGACCCCCCTCTTGGTGCTTAGCTTGGGGCATAATTTTTATAATTTTACACGAAGTGATTCGAACATGCATTACCTTATACAGTAGAGGCATTAATGAGAGTGACTTATTATTAGTCATTAATATAGACATGCATTAGCCAAGACCCCCCACCTTCTATGGTAGAGGTATTGAGAGACAATGGCTTGTTGATGGGCTATGCTATGCTACCAACCATTAATGTGAGACGGATTGGGGCATGTTCACCACATGGCATTGTAGGGGAGTAAGTGTTTACTTCCATGATGGATGAATTGGAATGAGACACGATTATCTCTATCAGGTTGGTTATGTTGCTAGATCATATATATGATTTACATATCATATATTTGATTTAAAATTATAATTTTTTTTCTTCAAAAATTTAAATCCTTTTTGATATATATTGGTGAGAAAACAAGCGATAGTTATGGTAAAATGGCAATACTCGTACATAACTTAAACTCATTTTTCTCATGTAGTAAAGTAAAAAGTTTATTAAAAATAAAGATGATGACTGTGAATAAATGTCATGCTCATATCCCAAGTGACTAATCCCTAGATACATGATGAAGTCATCAGCAATAAAAAAAAGGACTCATTTGGTAGACACCATAAGAAAAGGATTATACTAAGATAATATATTATCTCTTTTGTGCATCAACGTCAATCAACCTTACAGTTCAAGAAAAACATTTGAAAGAGGTAGTAAAATATTCTCCTAAACATTTGAAAGAGGTAATAAATTATTCTCCTAATATTTGTAGAAGTGTGTGAGAAAGTCAACAGACTAATTTGCTTCTCCGTGAATCAAAAAGAATTATAGAGAGTCAAAACTTAATCAAAGAAAGTCAGTCTAATATAAATGATCTAATACCTTCATGGTATTTTAGATTATTTATTAAGGATATTCACAACTTATGAATCCGATTAAAGATGTACTAAATAATAATTCATATTTCTTGCCTCAAATAGTCTGAGGAAGATAATCTATAACTCCTGAAGTAGAATAAGACCTTCAATCAGTCTACCTTAGGTAAGAGCGAAGAGGGTGGCAACCGACATGTTCCCAAATGACATCCTAACCTAGCTATAAATTCGAATGCATTGGCATGTAAGGCATTAGTATCCTCCATTGATGCCAAGTGGACTTTTTGAGTTTTAAAGATAGGGCACAAGTTCCAATTTATTTGAAGCAATATCTTTAACAGTTCTTAGATCAGTTTAGAGTCTTCTACTGACATCTCAACTATTACCGAGACATTAAAACTGAAGATTTCTATGTATTCATTTTAAATCTATGATTTCTCTCAGTCCACATGTGATAAATAGTGACTATGATGGATAATTCATCTATACGACTCACAAGTTCTCATTGATCAGATGACATTATGCCCATGTCAATTCTGCATTTCAAGCCTATGTGAGGTGTGAAAATTAAGCCTCCTCAGAATTACTTCGCACACAAAAGTTGAGAAAAGGCTCAAAAAATAATTATTGAATACTTTTATCACCTTGGCTGCATACATAGAAAGAAGAATTTGTGTATATTTTTTATTTTACTAATTTATCCAAAATACTCAACCTGTTTAATCAAAAAAGCCAAAAATGAAAGAATACTATGACATGTTGCTTTAAACCAAATAATATTGCTCCAAGCAACTACATTTGAAGGCTCAACTGTATTTGCATAAGCTGATTTTAAAGTTAAGACATAAGTGATGGAGGCTTACAAATCTTTACGAGGAAGAGAGAAGTAGTGTGTAACCTTGTGGAGTCCATCCAAAACTAGAATTAGAGCTGGAGAATGAGGATCATCAATAGCCCAGAAACCATCTTTGTAGATTTTAGAAACTCAAGCCAAAGAGTTTGGAGAGATTTAATAGTCAATATAATTCCCAACAATATGAATTCAAGAAATCTTATCCAATGGTTCATTATTATTATGATCCTGCTTACACTATAAAGAATCATTTCCTTGTATAAATATATTGGGAGTGTACAAATTTCTACACATTAATACTCAATATTTCCTTGTCGAAGATTTTGATGTCTCATGCAGCACATTCTGACTGAAGAGGTTTAATTCGTGTTATGTCCTCGGCTTTGGACCCTTAAACAAAAGCTACGAGTCCAACTTGGTTAGTGATGTTCTGTGACTCTAATGATGACACGACGCCTTCGTCGGTAATTTCACGAGGAAGAACTATAGCATAAAAGGAGAAACTTCAATGGTATCATTGCTTATTTCGTTGCTCAGATTTGAATGTTTGAGGCAAAATGAGAAGAACACTTTACAAGTGAAAAATAGCAGGCGTGGGTTACCATCACCGGTTGTAGCTGCGCAGATTGGGCGTCACCCATCGGGCGGTGTCGGACCGCCGTACCAACCACCCTAGCGGCCTCTGATCGGATATGTTCGAATCAGCAACAACGGTGGTCTCACCACTTTCTAGACTCTGGACGACGACATACCACACCCGCCTATTTTGAATCTCCTCACGCTTATCTTTGGCGACGAAGTATATGGCATTCCCGGGGAACCCAAACAAGTCCTCAGCGCTGACGGACACGGACGAGCTTGGGCTCAAGAACAATATACGGGCGTGGAGATCCTCCACCTCGATGGCCACCACCGGCCTGCTTATGCCGCCTAGCTCCAGCCTGAAGACACGGTATCCGGGGTGATGTTCTCATTTGCAGTCCTGTTGTCGTTGTAACGGGGCGCAGCCAACAGCAGTTTTCCGGCCGATACAACCAAGTAGGTGAGATCAGTAGTGCGCGGCACGCAGGACGGCATGGCGTACCATGCGGCAATCGTCGCCCTCGCCGGCGGGCCTGGGTCAACCCGGAGGACCGCCCAGTCGTCGTTGTGGCCGTATATCGCGCACAGTATCCGGTTGCCGTAGGGAACGACGTCGCGCATCCGGGACGAAAGTTGCACCCCAGGATTCGCGTTTGCCGTCCATGATTCGTCACCATGGCGCCACGTCAACCATCTAATGTTCACTCCGAGTATGAAGACGACCGCCACGAAGTCCCGATCGAGCGTGGGATCCGAGGATAATACAGCCTTCTCTATGACAATCACGATCTCATCGCCGGGCGGCACCACATCAGCAAACGTAGGACCATCAAGGCGGGGAAGCCGAATGTCCTCGGCGGTAACGGGGTTGAAGAGGTTGATCAAACTGTCTTTCTCGGAGACGAGGATAAGCCAGCCGAAGGAGGAGCCAATGCAGATCATATTGGATGTGTTAGGTAGCGAACGAACATTACCGGCGGAGGCGGCGGTGAGACGGTACGCGGGTCCCATTTTTGGTTCGGTGGTGGAGGTGACGAGGAGGAAAGGGATCTGAGTGGGGAGATGATCGGGCCGGTGGGGGACGGCGGAGCGCCAAGACTTGCAGACGGCGCGGAATCGGAGATAGTCGTCGACACTCGTGAAGAATTGGGAGGTGAGCTTGACGAGCTGCGAGCGAAGTCCGGCCCACATCGCTCTTCTTGAGACTATGTCGGCCATCATGCGTCTCCCTATCTCGATCTCGATCTAAATCTACGACGAGGTCTCTTCCGCCCCTTTAATTCCTTTCCGTTGGAATCTTCTTGGTCAGTTGGTCACAGGGACAGGAAGCTTGCGAGGCGGTTGTGGTTCAAGAGGCACGAAATGAAACGCAACAACAGATACGAGGCGTCGGGGAGAGAGAGAGGAGCAGAATGCGGACACGAGGGGTCCAGATTATGTCAACATAAGTATGTGGCCGGCACCGAACGGTTCGCCTATGCGTTTGCGTGCCTCTCTCACATGGTATGGAAGCCGATGTGAGCGCCTTTAGTTCTTGGGATTGTCTGAAACAGAGCATATTGGCAGACGCAGAAACAGCAGTTAGGTTGAGCGAAAAAAGGGTAAAAGTTAAAAGTTCTAATTTAGTACCTATTTATTTATAGGAATCTAATGACTGAACTACTATCAACTTCAGCTTAAGTATTTTGCCTAGTGGTTTGGGCAAAACGAAATTGATAAACTAATTAGTCTATTAATCATGATATTTGGTATCAAAATTAACTTAGTATTTATATATGATGAGGGAGCTTAAGTAAGAAAGATCTATCCATGAATAAAGTTATATCTAGACTATGCTACGCCTTGATGAGAATATCAAACCCGTGAGTGGGACAAAATTGTAACACTTATCCTATATCGAAAATGAGTAGGATTAAGATTAGTTGATAAGGGTCTAATGAGTATACTATTATTAACTTCAGTTTATGTATGTTTGCTAGTGGTTTGGGCTAAATGAAGTTGATAGGCTAGTTAACCCATTGAGTTATAATATTTAATATCAGAGTCAACCTAATATTAATGAATGGTGAGGGATCTTGAGTAGGAAATAGCTACTTAGGAATAGAGTCATTCATCACGATATGGAGTCATCATTGGGCTACGCTTCATATGCACAATGCTAGGATTTGATCTAGGTTATGTTGGATCTTGACGAGGATGTTAAACCCTTGAGAAAGGAAATTTATAACACCTATCTGATATTGAAAATGGGTAAGACTAAGATTAGCTTATAATAATCTGATGAGTGTATTACTTGTTAGTATCATAAAGGCACTAAGAGAGGGGGGGAGGTGAATTTGTACTATCAAAATAGAGAAACGATGCAAAAATTCGTTCGATGAAATCAGTATCAGAAATATATTTAACTTATAATATGAGTAAGTGAAGTAAGTAATTAAATCAATAAGTAATAGCAATGAAGAGCATAAAAGGAAATATACACCGAATTTATAGTGGTTTAGTCATTATGACCTACGTTTACTCTCGATTTCTCCTCCGTCGAGGCAATTAGCTTTTACTAACGATCTTCTTTTCAATAGATAAAGATCAACTACCCTTATTACAACTCTTCTCTCCTTTTCCTAAGCTTAAGAGAGAACCTTTACAACTCTTTTTTACACATAATCCTAACACTCCCTTAGAATGACTTAGAAGTATAAGGAGGAAGGAACTTAATACTTTCAAAGGAGTTTACACACTTTTAATCACAAGATTTTCATGCTTTTTTCTTCTTACATCAAGCAAGAATGAGTATGATATTTATAGGTCTCAAATGACTTTAAAATTGGAGCTAGAAAGTCTCATCCCTAGGTTTTCGAGGTACTGGCATTACTACTGCCAGTGCTGGGTGGTACCACCACCTGATACGATTCGAAAGACTATATCATAGTGGTACCATCACTTGACATTGGGCAGTACCATCTTTGACCCTAATGGTACCACCATCGGGTTTTTTGAAAAAGTACATTTTGTACTTTTTAGCTTATAAGCGATTCTACTGCTTGGTCTAGTGGTGTCATCGCTTGACCCAATTTCATATAATTGAATTGGCCTTCCAACAGGCCCAATTCAGTCATGATTTAAACCCAATGGGTCCTTAATTAAGTTGGCATGGTTATACCCAAATCCAATTTAATTAAAATATAAACTACTTTGATCTATTAAATCTCAAATTTTGATGATGAAATCAATGGAAGAGTTTATAATCTAATCTAAGTTTTGAGTGACATGAGACTAATTTCGATTAGAAAATGTAAATTGACGTGAGACTAGTTTTGAATCTCAGATTTTGATGATGAAGTCAATTGTCATTTGTTGTCTAATCTATGTGTTGAGATAAGTGTGCAGGATTAACTACGATGAAAGTTAGACAAGCAGCAGGAGTTGCGCCGGAGTCAAGATCATGATCACGTTGGGAGTTCGACGGAAGTTCGGACGGTCGTTTGAGGTTCTCGCGAAACAGATCCGAGAAGTCCGAAGCTTGCCAAGCCAAGCTTCGTCGAACTTCGCCAAGTGGATCGATCGCAAAGTCCAAGAGTATGCCGAAGTCCGCAGAAAGAATCACCGAGGGTTCATCGAATGATCGACGGAAGTTAAATTTTAAACTTCGCCCGGAAAAAGCGATTGACGATCGAGCAAAGCTGCAGAAATTGTCTTAGATTTAATCGTGAGTTAGCACGTTGATTAAGTTGGAAAATGGGAGGTGATCCCATTAGCTTAATCTTGGGGCAATTGGGCCCCTGAAAAGATTGAAATTGGGCGAATGGAGCTAACCATTCGGACCACGATTGCACCGGGAGGTGCAACGGCCTAAACCGGGAGGTGCAACCGCCCGGGCTATGTCTCCTTAGCGAGAATGGGCGGTGCAACCGCCCAAATAAAAGGTGCAACCGCTGGGCTCGATCTCCGAAGCTCTACCGGGCGGTGCAACCTCTCGGTCGGCGGTGCAACCGCCGAGCTCGATCTTCGAGCTCTCGGCAGAGGTGCAACCGCCTCGGCAGGTGGCACCAGAGGGCTCGATCTTGAGCTCGCGGCCGGTGCAACCTCTCCAAATCGGGGGTGTGCAACCGATCCCGAATTCGGGATTTGATCGTTTTGAGCTCCAAATTTGAACTGGGTTGGGGCCTATAAATACCCCACCCATTCAGCACAAAAGAGCAAGAGACCTACAAATCAAATCTTGATCTTCTCTGTTTCTTGAGCTCAAAATAGTTGTTGTAAAGCCTTCAAGTCTCCTCCTTCTGTTCTTTAAGTTTCTGAATTGTAAAAGTGAGGAGAGAAAGGTTCTGTAAGGGTCGTCTCCTAAGCCCATCAAAAGGAGTGAAACTGTAAAAGGGAAGTTGGCCTTCGCCCATTGAAGGAAGGCAGCTAGTTGACATCGGTGACCTCGTTGGAGGAGGAAGCCAAAAGTGGAGTTGGTCAAGACTGACCGAACCACTCTAAATCTCTGGTTTGCTTTTACTTTGAGCACTTTATCATTACTGCAAACCTCCTACATAGCTACTGCCCTCTGCGCTTTTACGAACGAGTCTTTAAATTCTGATCTTTCCGAATCTGCATTCAGACGTAAATCGGTGTCTTCGTACGATCTTTACACTACAGTTTACGCTTACGTTTTGATTCCATTTATAACTGCAAATTGCTTTCTGCATATTCATAAAACGCTTTTCAAAGTTCAAAACTGCGTTTAGACGTAAAATTACGCTTTGACGTAAAACTGCATTTAGACGTAAAACAACGTTTAGACGTAAAACTGCGTTTAGACTAAAACTGCGTTTAGACGCAAAATTGCGTTTAGACGCAAAACTGCGTTTAGACGTAAAACTGCGTTTAGACGTAAAACTGCATTTAGACGTAAATCGGCTTTCCTCGTACAATCATCAGATTTCAGTTTACGTTTACATCTTGATTTCAACTGCATACTGCCTTCTGCGATTTTACAAACGAGTTTCAAAGTTTAGACGTAAATATGTGTTTAGATGTAAATCTGCGTTTAGACGTAAATCTGCGTTTAGACGTAAATCTGCTTTTTGCAGATTACTTTTTGAGCTGTACAATAGCAGCACACTGTCTTTATACTTCTGCTTAAACTGCGTTTTATCTAAACAAGTGATTTACGAATCGACACTTAGACATAAATCTGTTTCTTCGTACGAACGTCGGATTTCAGTTTGCGCCGATATTCTGGTTTTCATCATTGCTGCAAACTGCCTGCATAGATTGACTGTAACCTTGCTTAGTATCAACTCTCATACAGAGTTGTCCTTATCGTTCAAACGCAGCTTTCGGTTTTAATCGCAGAAAGTTTTCCGCTGCACTAATTCACCCCCCCCCCCCCCCTCTTAGTGCTCTCGATCCTAACAATTGGTATCAGAGCAAGGTTAACTCTCTAACGGATTAAAACCCAAGAGAGATGGCATACGGAAACCAAGAGGGCATTCTATTACACGTCCACCCATGTTCAGTGGGACGGACTACACCCTCTTGGAAGACCAAATGAGGATCTTTCTTATTTCTATGGATTTTGAACTGTGGAACCTTGTTGAAAACGGATTTTCAAAGTCTTCTCTTCTAATGATCGATTGGAATGAATTGGAAAAGAAGGCTTTCGCTCTTAATGCAAAGGCTATGAATGCCTTATTTTGCACACTTGATAAAAACGAGTTTAATCGTGTTTCAACTTGCGAAACTGCATTTGATATTTGGTACACACTTGAAGTGACCCACGAGGGCACAAGTAGAGTGAAAGAGTCAAAAATCAATCTGTTGTTGCATTCTTTTGAACTTTTCCGAATGAAACCGAGTGAAACCATTGGCGACATGTTTACCCGTTTCACGGATGTCGCCAACGGTCTAAAAAAACTCGGAAAAAAGTTTTTTGGATTTTGAACTCAGAAATAAGATACTAAGATCCCTTCCTAAAATTGGGATCCTAAAGTCACTGCTATTCAAGAGGCAAAAGATCTCAACAACTTCCCTCTTGAAGAACTAATCGGGTCATTAATGACCTATGAGATGACTTGCAAAGCTCATGAAGAGCAAGAAGACATCCTTCCAAAGAACAGGAAGGATATGGCACTTAAAACTTCTGAATGCCACTTGAGAGAAAACTCAAGTGATGAGGACTGTGATGATGACTTGGCACTTTTAACAAGAAAGTTTAAAAAATTCTTTAAAAGAAACAAGTTTAAGAATGATGCGAAAAATAAACTTGAACCCAAGAAAGACCAAGTGATCTGCTATGAATGCAAAAAGCCGGGACACTACAAGAGTGATTGTCCCCAAGTCAAAAGGAGAACATCAAAGAAGAAGGCTCTTCAAGCAACATGGGATGACTTCGAAAGATCCAAGAAGAGGAGTCCAACACCGACCGAGCAAGTTGCTCATTAAGCCCTAATGGCCATCGGAGAGGAGGTAACGAATTTATTAGATGCTGATTTATCTTTCGATGAATTATTAAATGCCTTCCATGACTTATTTGATGAATGCAAGATTATCAATAGAAAATACAAATTGCTAAAAAAGGAGCATGATAGTCTTACCTGTGATTTCAATAAGTTAAAAATTGAATATCATGATAGTTTAAATTCATGTATCAAATGTCATGATCTAGAAACTTTTCAAAAAGAAAACTTGCTACTTAAGGACACCTTGAAGAAATTCGAGGTTGGTAGCAAGTCATTAAACATGATCCTTACAAACAAGGGTCATGTTCCCAAAAGAAGTGAGATTGGATTTGTGAGGAGTCCTCACCAAAATCCAACTACCTTCGTAAAAGGCCCCATCTTACACGTTAGACATCAAAGCAAATGCAACTTTTGTTGCAAGTTCGGACACAGGATGCATTATTGTCCATTCAGGAAATTAAGTCCAAACAAATTGATTTGGGTTCCTAAAGGAACCATGACAAATTCTATGCAACATGATAGAAAATCTAGATCTATTAGTGAGGCACCCAAAAGCAAATGGGTACCTAAAAATCATCCCTTCCTACAAAAACATTAAAACCTTAGGCTGGAGCAAGAACTAATGTTCTGCTCCTTGATTCTCGATAATCATGACCCAAATGCAATTTGGATACAACAACGAGTGGAAATTATGAAATCACAAATGCAATTTGGATACAACCTAATGTGACTTTTCAAAATCACAAACATATGTACGACATTGGGAGTATGCACGTTAAAAAGTCTATCTTGATCGTACAAGCGTTTTTGCCTTGAAATAAAAACGCACACGTAATCATGTAAGTAACGTTAATAGCTCTGAATGAAAACTCTCCTCAAGACAAAACCTCCCTGATCAAATCACAACAAAGTGTTCACTGCCTACAGGCGGTGGCACCTCCAGCCATCACGGGTTGCTAGCGGTTGCACCGCTCCAGCTAGAGGTGCAACCGCCCGCAACTCTGCCTTTTTAACCCACGCTAGGGCCGGCGGTGAAACCGACCCCAACTCACTTCCCTTTCCTTCTCTACTCCTCCAAGCCTCCTCCATCCCCATTTCACCCCGTTTAGCTTCCCAAATACCTCCCACTTCGGAGCAAAACATCAAGAATCGCTCCCTGTTTTGAAGATTCCACTAAGGTATTATCTAAGAACCTCTTAAACTCTGTTTTATTCTTCATTTACTCTTGTTCATCTTTATTCCTCTAAACAGCAGTAGTTATGAGATCTAGAAGATCCTCAAGGGACAAGGAAAAGAGGAGATTAGTAGAAGAGTTTGATTTTACCCTTTTTGATTAAAAAAACCATGCTGAAAAATTTCTCTCTTTCGAACTAAGAAGCATCAACAAAGGAAAATACGTAGATCTGAATGAACTAAGAGACGTAGAGACTATCCAATGGTTTACAAACCTAAATCTACTTCCAATCTTGCAGATTAACGAACCCATCTATCCTAGGCTAGTTAGATTGTTTTACAATAACATGCAAATAGATGATGAAGAAAGGATGTCCACCTATCTTTTAGGACAACACATCTCAATCACTGATAGATTCATTTGTGATATGATAGGCATTCCCATGAAAAGCATAGGACTTTACTTTAGAGGATCATGGGATGATGAAACTATTGGAACATCCTATGTTGAAGCCTTAGGAACAATCTTTGCCAATCCTAACATAGCATTTGTTCCTAAAAGTTGTGAACATCTACTGCCTTTAAACACTAAGATACTTCATCATATCATGACTAGTATAATTCTTCCTAAACAATACCATCATGATGAAGTGAGTCAATTAGAATTAGGAACTATGTACTTAATTATGAAAGAACATGACATTTGTCTTGGCTATCTTATCCAACAAAACATGTTAGAATTATCTAAGAAAGATATGATGCTCCCATATGGTGGTATAATTACTAGAATAATGAAAGCTTACGACATTCAAATACTACCAGAAGAAGAAGTAATGAAAGTAGATAGATTCAGTATAATAAACAAAAATCTACTTCACCGACTAAGATGTCACTATAGAAACGGTGGCGGGTTAGAATGCCTAGAAGAACTGATCCCCCTCAACTTTGAACTGAACCTTGAACCCGAACCTAAAACACCTGTCTTTAGGAGTACCCAATCTCCTCCGATCTGTCCCTTTGAGGAAACACATCCGGTTGAGCAAACTCACACATCATCCATCGAAGATATTGGGATTAGAATGGACCGATTAGAACAAAGACAAGAACGACTTGAACTTCGACAAGATCAAATCCCTAACCGAAATGCAAAGAAATCCATCGACAATTTGACTCTTTATTTAGGCACTTCAACCTTCCACCTCATGAATGAGCTTGTATGAACACAATCATCTGTTGTTGTTATAAACTCCTCATGGACTTTGTCTTTGATATGGCATGTTGTAAACTCCTTATCTTACTCATCATGAAGGACTTTGTTTTTGATATGGTTACCTGATATGTTGTAAACTCCATATGTTACCCTTTACCTTGATCTGTAAGCATATGCAAATTTACAAACATCTCTTGTTGTTTATCTCGGATTTTACACTGAAACTAAAATGTTTTAAAAACCTTATGCCTTGAAAAATATAAAGTGACATACCAATATAGTTGATAAGTCAGCAATATGACATTGATATGGTTGCTATTACTAATGTTAATATGATTGCTATCATTGCTATATGCCCTGTATCAAGATATCAAATAAAAATTTGCATCGTACGAACTGATATCTTACCATGTGATGCAATACTACACTTGCTAAAATATTCAAAATGTGTACATCATGAAATGATATCAAAATCTTGCTTCACAGCTATACATGTCTTGGCATCACTTGATCAAATAACATGTTGGAAATTAAGTGACAAATGTTTTTAAAAATCAGTAGCTTACTCATAACCGAATGCATGTAAGAAGTTCATTTTTTGGTTTGAATGCTAAAAATGGGATTTTCCTGAACACTCTTATGAAAACTTTTTGAAAAATGTGTCATGCCTTCCTTTATGTGCGTGATAACCTGCTGGAATCACATCTACCATGCTTTTTGATAATGCTATCATGCTTTTTGTTGATGACAAAGGGGGAGAAACATATGAATTGATGAACACTGCCATAATCATGTCTATGTCATAGTTGCAAATACTTGAGTGATGCTATAAACAATGTTATAGTTATGCCATCCTTGCATCACCAAGAGATATATGAACATGTGCTATAGTTTGCATTATGTCTTGAGTTGATACTTGAGTGATGCTATAAACAATGTTATAGTTATGCCATCCTTGCATCACCAAGAGATATATGAACATGTGCTATAGTTTGCATTATGTCTTGAGTTGATATCCTATCTTGTGAAGTAAATGCAAACTTGCTAGAAAATCTCAAATGTATGCATCATGTAATAGTCCTTCGCAGCTCTATATGATAATATTCAATTACATGATGAATAGTTACAAACACAATCATACAAACTTGATGATGTATGTCAAGCCTTGACATCATTCTTGAAGAGATACATCATGATGGGTATCATGATGGGAGTATTGATAAGTTTAACCGATCTAACTTATCAATACGTCACTTGAATTCTTAGGTCTTGAATTCAAGGTTGACTTATCTCAACTATGGCATATAAATAGGGGGAGTTAAGGATAACTCCATTATCAATTGATTGTCATCATCAAAAGGGGGAGATTGTTGAATCTCAGATTTTGATGATGAAGTCAATTGTCATTTGTTGTCTAATCTATGTGTTGAGATAAGTGTGCAGGATTAACTACGATGAAAGTTAGACAAGCAGCAGGAGTTGCGCCGGAGTCAAGATCATGATCACGTTGGGAGTTCGAGAGTTCGACGGAAGTTCGGACGGTCGTCGGAGGTTCTCGAACAGATCCGAGAAGTCCGAAGCTTGCCAGCGAAGCTTCGTCGAACTTCGCCAAGTGGATCGTCACAAAGTCCAGGAGTATGCCGGAAGTCCGAAAGAATCACCGAGGGTTCATCGGATGATCGACGGAAGTTCACCGAAACTTCGCGGAAGAAGCGATTGACGCCGAGCAAAGCTGCAGAAATTGTCTTAGATTTAATCGTAGTTAGCACGTTGATTAAGTTGGAAAATGGGAGGTGATCCCATTAGCTTAATCTTGGGGCAATTGGGCCCCTGAAAAGATTGAAATTGGGCGAATGGAGCTAACCATTCAGACCACGATTGCACCAGGAGGTGCAACGGCCTAAACCGAGGAGGTGCAACCGCCGGGCTATGTCTCCAGCGAGAATGGGCGGTGCAACCGCCCGCCAAAAGGTGCAACCGCTTGGGCTCGATCTCCGAAGCTCTGCCGGTGGTGCAACCTCTCCAAATCGGGGTGCAACAATCTTTGAGCTCGATCTTCGAAGCTTTGGCGAGAGGTGCAACCGCCTCGACAAAGGTGGCATCGCCAGGGCTCGATCTTTGAGCTCTGCCAGGCGGTGCAACCTCTCCGATTAGGAGGTGCAACCGCCGATCCCGAATTCGGGATTTGATCGTTTTGAGCTCCAAATTTGAACTGGGTTGGGGCCTATAAATACCCCACCCATTCAAAGACGTAAAAAAGCAAGAGATCTCTACACCAAAAATCTTGATCTTCTCTGATTCTTGAGCTCAAAATTGTTGTAAAAGCCTTTAAAGTCTCCTCCTTTTGTTCTTTAAGTTTCTGAATTGTAAAAGTGAGGAGAGAAAGGTTCTGTAAGGGTTGTCTCCTGAGCCCATCAAAAGGAGTGAAACTGTAAAAGGGAAGTTGGCCTTCGCCCATTGAAGGAAGGCAGCTAGTTGACGTCGGTGACCTCGTCGGAGGAGGAAGCCAAAAGTGGAGTAGGTCAAGACTGACCGAACCACTCTAAATCTCTGGTTTGCTTTTACTTTGAGCACTTTATCATTACTGCAAACCTCCTACATAGCTACTGCCCTCTGCGTTTTTACGAACGAGTCTCTAAATTCTGATCTTTCCGAATCTGCATTCAGACGTAAATCAGTGTCTTCGTACGATCTTTACACTACAGTTTACGCTTACGTTTTGATTCCATTTATAACTGCAAATTGCTTTCTGCGTATTCATAAAACGCTTTTCAAAGTTCAAAACTGCGTTTAGACATAAAATTACGCTTTGACGTAAAACTGCGTTTAGACGTACAACTGCGTTTACACGTAAAACAGCGTTTAGACGCAAAACTGCGTTTAGACGTAAAACTACGTTTAGACGCAAAACTGCGTTTAGACGCAAAACTGCGTTTAGACGTAAAACTGCGTTTAGACGTAAAACTGCGTTTAGACGCAAAACTGCGTTTAGACGTAAAACTACATTTAGACGTAAATCGACTTTCCTCGTACAATCATCAGATTTCAGTTTACGTTTACATCTTGATTTCAACTGCATACTGCCTTCTACGATTTTACAAACGAGTTTCAAAGTTTAGACGTAAATATGTGTTTAGACGTAAATATGCGTTTAGACATAAATCTGCTTTTTGCAGATTACTTTTTGAGCTGTACAATAGCAGCACACTATCTTTATACTTCTGCTTAAACTGCGTTTTATCTAAACAAGTGATTTACGAATCGACACTTAGACGTAAATCTGTTTCTTCGTACGAACGTCGGATTTCAGTTTGCGTCGATATTCTGGTTTTCATCATTGCTGCAAACTGCCTGCATAGATTGACTGTAACCTTGCTTAGTATCGACTCTCATACAGAGTTGTCCTTATCGTTCAAACGCAGCTTTCGGTTTTAATCGCAGAAAGTTTTCCGCTGCACTAATTCACCCCCCCCCCTCTTAGTGCTCTCGATCCTAACAGTAATCATATGTCTAGATCAAGTTAGTTTAGGACTAATTTAGTTGGTTTCGGGATGAAATTGTGCCAACTCAATTAGAGGCCAATTGGGCTTAAATCATGACTGGATTGGGCCTATTGTTTGGCCATTTAGTAACCTATAGTGGGGTTTGATGATGGTACTACCTAAACACAATCTCCTAGACTGTGTTAGGCGGTAGCACCACCAGATTGGGTGGTGGTCCCACCCAGTGTCAGTTTTAGATTGAGTAGTGGTCCGCCTAGTGTCAGACAGCGATGGTACCACCAATTGTTAGTCTATCATGTGGTGGTACCACCTAATACTGGCGATGGTACTGCTAGTACCCCGAAAACATGAGGATTTGAATTTTCGCTGTAATTTTTGAAGTAATTTGGGGTCTATAAATACCCCACAAATTCTTATTTGGAATACACATGAAAATAGAGCAAAAACTTTGTGATAACAAGGTTATAAACTCTTTTAAGTATAGAATCTCTTCTCCAAGAGCTTAGTGATATTCCTAAGGGATGTGTGAGAGGGAACACTTGTAAAAGAGGGGTGTAAAGATTTTCTCTTGAATCTGTAAAAAGGAGAAAAAGTTATAAGGGTAGTTAATCTTCCCCCGTTGAAAGAAGATCGGTAGTGAAAGCCGGTGACCTCGAGTAAAGAGGGATCGAGAGTGGACGTAGGTCATAACAACTGAACCACTATAAAATCTGGTTTACATTTACTTTATACTTTTCATTTACCTTACAAATAAATTTCTTATTTTCAAATGTGTTTTTAAGTTAAACATCTTTCCAATGTGGCTTTATTGAACGAAGATTTTCAAACCGATGTAAGTTTTATAAAAGCACTAATTTACCCCCTCTCTTAGTGCTAGTTTCAGTCCTAATAGTTGGTATTAGAGCTACGTTTTTCTCATTTAGTTTAATACCTAAGAGAAATGATTTTTACTAGCAATTAAGAGGGTGTTTCTCTCATTCATCTTTCTATATTCAATGGGACGGACTACACAAATTGGAAAACTCAGATGAGAGTTTTCTTACTTTCTTTAGATTTCAATTTATGAAATATTATTAAAAATAGTTTTCAAAAGTTTTCTAATCCAATTAATGAATAGAATGATTTATAGAAGAAAATTTTTTCTTTAAATGCTAGAGCTATGAACGCTCTTTTTTGTGCTTTGAAAAAAAATGAGTTTAATTATATTTCTTTTTGCAAAACTGCATATGAGATTTGACACATATTAGAAGCAACTCATGAAGGCACTATTGGGAAATCCTTGGGGGTGACATCATATGCGCAGCGGAAGAACAAGAAAAACAAAATCCCCGATTCCCAAAGAGATGTTCGTCGTCATGCGAACATTGGTACGCAAAAATCCGCGAAACATGAAACTGCGTATAGAGTAGATTGTGTTACCTAGGGAGATCGTATATCCCTGTTTCCTTGCAGATCCTTAGGAGAGGGTGAAAGAGGTCAAGCGTCCTCCTCTATAGCGGTGATCCACACAACAGGGTTGCGACGACGCTCCTCAAAACTCCAGACCTACTCTGAGGTGGAGATGGAGAGGAGAAAAGGAAAAGGCAAAGAAAAGTTCCCTAGCCCATGGGGCTCTGAATCCATCCTATTTATAGAGGTCCCCTGTCAAACCCTAATGGGTCCTCCCCTAGTGGGTATTGGATCTGCATCCAATAAGACAAGGGCTCCGTCGGATATCTCATATCCGAACCTCTATTCATCGCAATGCCTACCATATGTGTGTGACCCTCTAGGCCCAATATCGAGCTGGCCGCGAGTCATACCTGCAAGAACTCCTTCTAACTCAGTGAATTATTATCTCTGTAATAATTCACTCGACTCATCGACTACGGACGTACTAGGCCACTATGCCATAGTCCCTAGACGATACAAGGGAATCCAATCCATTGGACTTGTCTGTCCTTAGTTACCGTGTACCTATAGTCCCTCATCCATCTAATATACCAGAGACCGTATATCGAGCATGGTGTTGTTAGACCCACACGGTTTCTTCTCGAGTCTCGCTCTAATCGGATTCTCCCGGAGAACTCTTTCTCTCTCAACCCGAATGACCCTGGCCCGGGATTTGTTTGAGCAAGAACACTTGGGATATTCCTCTCATGACGCCGAGAGTGGATGATCCTCTATCGACACTCAATAGCCCTCGTAAGGTCGACTAGAACTATGGAATCGCTGTCTAACAATAAGGCATCATCAACCATCCAGCATTCCGTAAGCGGATCAATCAGTGAACTCATTCTCCAATAAGCACCTGTACTATATCCCTAGTGTCCCTACACAAGCAGCTATGAGACCAGCTGCATCCATTATATGGACGGGTATACAGCACACCAGTCTGTCCAGTTATCACAATATCTCTCTTGAGTAACCTATGACCGGGATTATTTAGGATATGTGTTTAAAGGTGAATCAATCTCACTATCGTGATCTCATCACGATCCGATTCCCATTGCACAAATCCAAGGACATCACAATATATGTATGCATTTATATAAAGTGATATATGATAAAATATAATAAGCAAAAAGATTCTATATTAAGTCACACGTGGCATCACTCACGTGAATGGCTTGCTGGGCACCTATGACTAGCAATCTCCCACTTGACCTAATGCCAATCACCTATGTGTCTGATCCCCATCAGACCCCTGTGACACTCAAAACAAATATGAGACAACGTCTTTGTTAGTGGATCTGCAATGTTATCTTCGGATGGAACTCTTTCCACTACTACATCTCCTCGAGTCATGATCTCTATGATAAAGTGGAACCTCCTCAGAACATGCTTAGATTTCTGATGAGACCTAGGTTCCTTTGCTTGAGCAATTGCCCCGTTGTTGTCGCAATATATAGGGAGATCAACTCTTCGCTACCCGGCACGACTCCCAAATCTGTGATGAACTTCTTCACCCAAACTCCCTCCTTTGCTGCATCTGATGCAGCAATGTACTCCACCTCTGTGGTCGAGTCAACAGTGGTATCTTGCTTGGAACTCTTCCAGCACACTGCTCCTCCATTCAAGGTGTACACATACCCTGAATTCGACTTGCTATCATCGACATCAGACTGAAAACTTGAGTCAGTGTAGCCTTCAACCTTAAGGCTATTACCTCCATATACTAGTAAAAGAACCTTAGTCCTTCTTATGTACTTAAGAATACACTTTACTGCTTTCTAGTGCTCCAAGCTTGGATCCGCCTGATACCTGCTCATGACACTCAGAGCATGCGCTATATCAGGCCTAGTACATAGCATGGCATACATGATAGACCCTATTGCTGAGGCATAAGGTATCTTATTCATGTTCGCCCTTTCTTCTGGAGTCTTTGGGGACATACTTGTAGAAAGCGATATCCCATGTCTCATCGGTATGAGACCTCTCTTGGAATTTTCCATGCCAAACCTTTTGACAATGGTTTCTATGTACCTAGACTGGGACAAGCCAAGCATCCTCTTGGTTCTATCTCTATAGATTCTAATCCCCAAAATATAGGATGCTTCCCCTAAGTCTTTCATGGAGAAGTGTCTAGATAACCAAGTCTTTACTGTGGATAGCATTCCTACCTCATTCCCAATGATCAGGATGTCATCCACATATAACACCAAAAAGGTGATAGCGCTCCCACTTATCTTTCTGTATACACAAGGCTCATTTTCGTTCTTAACGAAGTCATAAGATCTAATTGTCTCATCAAATCTTATGTTCCAACTTCGGGAAGCTTGCTTTAATCCATAAATGGATCTAAGCAACTTACACACCTTATTTGGACAATTCTTGGACACGTATACCTCAGGTTGCATCATATACACCTCCTCCTCGAGGTTCCCATTGAGGAATGCGGTTTTCACATCCATCTGCCAGATCTCATAATCATAGTGTGCTGCAATAGCCAATAGAATTCTGATGGATTTTAGCATTGCTACGGGTGAGAAGGTTTCGTCATAGTCAACACCTTGCCTTTGACGATACCCCTTAACCACTAGCCTTGCTTTATAGGTCTCTACCTTTCCATCTACTTCGATATTTTTTCTTAAAGATCCACTTGCAACCGATGGGTACAATACCTTGAAGCATCAACTAGGTTCCAAACCTTATTGGAGTACATAGAATCCATCTCGAAATTCATGGCTTCTTGCCACTTCCCCGAGTCTATACTCATAATAGCCTCCTCGTGAGGTCTGAGGATCAATATCCTCTGCATCCTCTCCTCTAATATGTCTCACATATCTCTTAGGAGGATGGGATACTCTATCAGACCTGCAAAAGTTGAAACTTGTGTATTAGGTGCCCGAGAACAGGACTCGGTCAGAGTGGTACTTGAGCTTGGTTCTCCAACCTCAAGCTCAATTCTATCATTCTCCCACTATCTCCATGAAGAATGTGTTCCTTCTCAAGGAACACTGCTCTCTTTAGCTACAAAGACCTTTTGGTCCTCGAGATGATAGAAATAATACCCACAAGTTTCCTTGGGGTATCCCATAAATTTGCATCGCTCTGTCCTTGATTCTAACTTATCGGGGTTGTGTCTTTTAACATGTGCAGGGCAGCCCCAAATCTTAACAACCTTAAGATCAGGCTTCTTCCCTTTCCATATCTCATATGGTGTAGACACTACCGACTTAGTTGGAACTCTGTTCAGAAGGTAAGCTGCGGTTTCTAGGGCATATCCCCAAACTGAGATGGGTATGTCAGCGAAACTCATTATGAACCATACCATATCTAATAATGTACGATTTCTCCTTTCAGAGACACCATTGAGTTGAGGTGTATAAGGAGGTGTCCATTGGGATAGTATCCCATGGTCCTTGAGGAACTGAGTGAACTCTGTACTTAAGTACTCACCTCCTCGATCTGATCGAAGAGTTTTGATACTCTTTCCAGTCTGGTTCTCCACCTCATTTCTCCACCTCATTCTTATACTCTCTGAATTTCTCAAAGGCCTCAGACTTATACTTCATTAAGTACACATATCCATACCTTGAGAAATCATCAGTAAATGTAATGAAGTATGAGTAACCTCCAATGGCATGAGTTGACATGGGTCCATATACATCACTATGTATGAGTTCCAACAACTCAGTGGCTCTCTCTCCAGTTCCACTAATTGGAGAGTTGGTCAGTTTTCCAAGAATGCAAGGCTCACAAGTTGCATATGACACATAGTCGAATGGATCTAGATATCCATCATTTAGCAACTTTTGAATCCTTCTTTCATGGATGTGACCTAGCCTACAATGCCATAGGTATGCACTGTTCAACTCATCTCGTTTCCTTTTGGACACATTTACATTCATGATATGTGGAGTGGTGTCTAATATAAATAAACCATTATGCAATGTTCCTTTCATGATGATCTTATCATCTAATAATATTGAACAACCATTGTTCTCAAAAATAAATTTATATCCACTAACTGTTAAACATAAAATGGAGATATTGTTTTTGATAATAGAAGGAACAAAATAACATTCATCTAATGCAATAAAAGCTCCACTAGGCAGATGTAGGGGGACCTCGCCAATAGCTACTACAGCAACTTTTGCTCCTTTACCCATCTTGAGGTCCATCTCGCCTCTTTCTAGTCTCCTAGGCCTTGCCAGAACCTGCAACGAATTGCATATATGATAAGCACTACTGGTATCAATACCCATATGTTATCATAAGAGTCTGACAAATGGAGACTGATCATGAATGTACTTAAAGCTTCATCAAGCTTTTGTTTCGCCCTTTCTGCATGGTACTCTTTGTAGTTTCTCTTCCAGTGCCCATCTTTACCACAGTGGAAGCACTGGCCTTTGTCCTTTGCTGGGTCTTTCTTAGCAACCTTTGCTTTACTTGGTTTGACCTTGCCCTTTCCCTTCTTAAGGGACCTTTCTGCTTTCCTTTTCCTTTTGGTCTCACTAGTGTAGAGAACTGGCTTCTCTTTCTTGATAGTACTCTTTGTCTCCCTCAACATATTGAGAAGCTTTGGGAGAATCACTTCAAGCTTGTTCATATTAAAATTCATTATGAACTGTGAAAAGGAATCTGTTAGGGACTGAAGCACAATGTCTACACACAAGTTATCCTCTAGGACCATTCCTAGACTTGTGAGTTTCTCTATCCACTCAATCATCTTTAGGACATGGTTCTGAACCGGTGTCCCCTCAGTCATCCTAGCGCGGAAGAGGCTCTTAGATATCTCATATCGTTGAGTCCTTCCCTGTTCCTCAAACAATTTGTGGACATGTAGGAGAATGGATCTGGCATCCATCTTTTCATGTTGTCTCTATAACTCAGGAGTCATAGAGCCCAACATATAGCACTGAGCAAGAGTGGAGTCATCAATGTACTTCATGTAGCGAGCGATCTCATCCTCGTTTGCCCCTTCTTCGGGCGCAGGCATCACTGTATCAAGGACGTACACGATTTTCTCCGCGGTGAGAATAATTCTCAAATTACAGAGCCAATCCGTATAATTTGGACTAGTGAGGTGGTTGACATCAAGTATGCCACGTAAGGGATTTGAAAGCGACATTTTCTGAAAATAAAGATGCAGCAGAAATGAATAACATGCAGATTTTGCAAGAAATAAACTATCAAGATATGGACTTCTATCTTAATATGCTCCCACTATTTTACTAACGAGTCACGCGACACCCTCAGCACGTGAAACGGAAGTCTCCGGCAGACTTCTAGTGGGGATCAGGATCCAATCAGTGTCTTAGTGTAACCTCGAGGGACTCGACCAATCACACTAAGCCTAAAAGGTAGGCAACTCTTGTCGATCACAACTCCTTGTGATTCCCGTCCTGTTCGGCCTCCGAATCACCATGGCCTCGAGGGACTCGACCAACCATGATGCTCGGTTAAGTCAACACCTTCGTTACAAGATGAGTCTGATTTGATGATATACCCTCGAGGGACTCGACCAAGTATACCATGCCCTTAGGTCACCGGTGACATCTCTATGTCGTAAGTAAGATAGCGAATCGCGATATAGGTGAGTCTCGAGGGACTCGACCAACTCAACCTACACCGGGAATCGATTCCTACTTATAACGATGGAAGGCCACGTGAGTCAATCTAATTGCCTCACATTTACCGACTTAATATTATCGAGAGATGTTTCTATGATTTGGTCTCCTAATATGACATGTCACACATATACATATTTACTATATATCTACATCGCATGCAAATATATATACATATCTAGTATGTGTATACGCAATTACACCAGATGATCATGGACCACAACCTAATATGATTAGGCCCGAGCTAGTAGGCCTAATCACTCACATCAAGATCTATGTGTGCAACGATGCATCTCCATGCCCTGTGATCGTCCATTTCGTCCTTGTCGATTCCGTCGACATCTTGATGCATCTTCATGCATCACGATCGTCCATCTCGTGGGTCCCGCTATCGCATCCACGCTCCCGCTGTGCCTCCTCATGTGATTACAACTTAATCATAGGCACGCAGGCCCGACAATAAACGAGAAATATAATGGAGGTTTGCAGACCTCAATAATAATAATCACATGTACACACATCACACGGTCCATGATCATCCGTCCACACATCATACATCACATGTATAAATAATCATCATCATGTAGGGCTACTAGATAATAATAATAAAAAAATAATAATCAACTAAACCTTTTAATTAATTAATATTTTCTGAAATCAGGGATATTATAGGGAATTTATGAATTCATAGGGGAATTTTTATAATTTGGACAAAAGACAGAAATTGGAATTTCTCAAATTCTAAGGGGCAAAACTATCTTTTGCCCAGAAAACCCTAATGCCCTTTCCCCTTTTAAGCTTTGCCGCCGCCACCCCCCGGTGGCGGTGGTCTGTCAACGGGGCGAGGGCACTGCCCTCGCCTGCAGGCGGCACGCCCGTTGGCAACGCTACTGCGCTGCGGGTGGGCCCCACCACCTCAGTGGCGGTCTTTGTCCCGCGGGCGACCACCCCTTAGGGGGGTTTAAGCGGGAGGGCGGCCGGCGGCGGCGCCCCCCTCTGCGCCTCTGTCGGGTCCCGACCCCATCGGCGATAAGCCTATTGTAAGCAGGCCCCGGCTGGATGTAGCGTATTACCGGCCCCTGTCTTTGCCGACCGCCTGCGTTACCGGACGCAGATCGAGGACATCAACTATTGCTGCCCTTCCTTGTTTTTGCGTCAACAATTTTGACGTGAAAATTCTTCCTAAACACAACACACGCAATTCAAAATCAATCATTCGCACGAGCAACCTGGCTCTGATACCACTGTTGGGAAATCCTTGGGGGTGACATCATATGCGCAGCGGAAGAACAAGAAAAACAAAATCCCCGATTCCCAAAGAGATGTTCGTTGTCGTGCGAAGATTGGTACGCAAAAATCCGCGAAACATGAAACTACGTATAGAGTAGATTGTGTTACCTAGGGAGATCGTATATCCCTGTTTCCTTGCAGATCCTTAGGAGAGGGTGAAGGAGGTCAAGCGTCCTCCTCTCTAGCGGTGATCCACATAGCAGGGTTGCGACGACGCTCCTCAAAACTCCAGACCTACTCTGAGGTGGAGATGGAGAGGAGAATAGGAAAAGGCAAACAAAAGCTCTCTAGCCCATGGGGCTTTGAATCCCTCCTATTTATAGAGGTCCCCTATCAAACCCTAATGGGTCCTCCCCTAGTGGGTATTGGATCTGCATCCAATAAGACAAAGGGCTCCGTCCGGGATATCTCATATCCAACCTCTATTCATCGCAATGCCTACCATATGTGTGTGACCCTCTAGGCCCAATATCGAAGCTGGCCGTGAGTCATACTTGTCGAAACTCCTTCTAACTCGGTGAATTATTATCTCTGTAATAATTCACTTTCGACTCATCGACTACTGGACGTGCTAGGCCACTCTTGTAGTAGTCCTCGACGATCTGAGGGAATCCAATCCATTGGACCTATCGTCCTCGATTCTACAATGTACCTATAGTCCCTCATCCATCTAATATACCGAGACCGTATATCGAAAGCATGGTGTTGTCGGACCCACCGGGTTTATTCTCGAGTCTCGCTCTAATCGGATTCTCCCGGAGAACTCTTTCTCTCTCAACCCGAATGACCCCGGCCGGGGATTTGTCTGAAACAAGAACACATGGGATATTCCTCTCATGACGAGAGTGGATGATCCTCTATCGACACTCAATAGCCCTCGTAAGGTCGACTACCACTCCCAATGACTAGGCTGTACTAGATGCGGGACAACCAAACCTATAAGTCTGTTATCAAAGAGGGGAGCACTCATACAGGACATCCTTAGTGTCTCAAGTCTAAGGACCGAATACACCACTAGGACTCACGAATCGCTTGTTTGACAATAAGGCATCATCAACCATCCAAAGATTCCGTGTAGCGGATCAATCGATGAACTCATTCTCCAATGAGCACTTGTCTTCAGATCCCTAGTGTCCCTACACAAGCTATATGAGACCAGCTGCATCCATTATATGGACGGGTATACAGACACCCGATGCTGTCCCATCCACGATATCCCACTCGAGTAACCTATGACTGGGATTATTTAGGATATGTGTTTAAAGGTGAATCGATCTCACTATCGTGATCTCATCATGATCCGATTCCCATTGCACAAATCCAAGGACATCACAATATATGTATGCATTTATATAAAGTGATATATGCCAAAATATAATAAGAAAAAATATTCTATATTAAGTCACACGTGCCATCACTCACGTGATTGGCTTGCTGGGCACCTATGACTAGCAGGTACGAATAGAGTTAAAAGAGTCTAAAATAAATCTTTTGATACATGATTTTAAGGTGTTTTGAATGAAGCTAAGTGAAACTATTATTGACATTTACACATATTTTATGGATGTTGTCAATAGTTTAAAAGCTCTTTGAAAATAGTTTTTGAATCTTGAACTTGTTAATAAAGTTTTACGATCACTTTCTAAATATTGGGATTCGAAAGTAACTCTGTATACAATAAGTAAAGGATCTAAATAACTCTTCGCTTGAAGAACGTATCAGGTCTTTGATGACCTATGAAATGACGTGTATAGCACTTGATAAACTTGAGAATAACCTTCCAAAGAACAGGAAGAATTTGACACTTAGAACAAAAGAAGACCACACGAGTGAAAGGTCAAGTGATGATGACCTTGAACTCTTTACAGTAAAATTAAATAGGTTCATAAAACAATAATTAAAAAATAAAAATAAACTTAAAAAGGATAAAATAACTTACTATGAATGCAATCAGCTAGGGCACTTCAAAAGTGAATGTCTACAAGTGATGAAGAAGCTATAAAAGAAGAAGAAAGCACTCAAGGAGACTTAGGATGATTCGATTGCATCCGAAGACAAGGATCAAACTGACAAAGAAGAGGTAGCGAACTATACCTTGGTGGCTTTTGATAATGAGGTAAGTAACTTAACTAAAACCCTTTTACTATTATTTTTAGTTCCACAAATGAATCACTTTGTGAATCATTTGTTAAAAGTATGAGTCTTGAATTTGAAATTAGTTTGATGGGAGAATTAACCTTCTTTTTAGGCTTACAAATCAAACAACTAAGTAATATCATCTTTCTTAGTCAAACAAAATACGCTTTAGATTTGCTAAAAAGATTTAATATGGATAGCTCAAAAGCTATCAATACTCCCATGAGTACCTCCACTAAGTTAGACATTGATGAAAGTGAAGAAAGCTTTGATAAAAAAGCTTATAGAGGTATGATAGGAAGTTTACTATACCTCACCACAACTAGACCAGATATCATGTTTAGTGTAGGTCTTTGTGCTAGGTTTCAATCTAATCCTACTATATCTCATCTTAATGCAATTAAGAGAATTCATAGATATGTTAAAGGTACCACTAATTTAGGATTATGGTATCCAAAATATGAGAACTTTGAACTAATTGCATATGCTAATGCGGATTTTGCTAGATGTAGATTAGATAGAAAAAGTACATCCGGAATATGTCAATTTTTAGAACACGCACTTGTTTCTTGGTCATCCAAGAAATAAAACTCGGTTGCACTATCTACAACCGAGTCTGAGTACATTGCAGCTAGTGCATGTTGTACACAAGTTGTGTGAATGAAAAACACTTTAGAGGATTATAAGATTCATCTTAAAAATATTCCTATAAAATGTGATAATACAATTATAATATGTTTAACAAAAAATCTCATTCAACACTCTAGACCTAAATATATTGATATTAGGTATCACTTTAGATCATGTTAATAATCATGATGTAATCCTAGAGTTTATTGATACTAAATATCCATTAGCTGATATTTTTACAAAGCCTTTAAGTGATGAACAATATGATTTTATTAGAAGAGAATTAGGAATGTTAATTTGTCCGAATACATGAATTTAATGTATATCTTTTTCGGACTATCTTTCACTTAATGTATTCCTTGATTGGAGATTTCATAAGTCTGCCATATCAAGTTTATTTCATATCTTGCTCCATCACTTAATGATTTTTGATACATGGAATTAATTGACAAATGCACCTCTCATGGGTTTAATGAGAAATGCACCTTGATTGGAGATTTCATGAGTCTGCCATATAAAGATCATGTTAAGGATCTTGTGAATTTTTAATGAGAAATCGATTTGATGTGATCATTCATAGAATTTCTTTTATTGGAATTTCTTTTATCCTTCATATAATGATTCTTTCACATGAATTCTTTCTTAATGAAGAAAGAATTTTTATGAATTTTTTAGTTTGAGATGAATACTTGCAAGAGTGAGGATTTGATTTCACATGAATATCTTGATCCTTATGAAAATTGAAGCATGATTTAATGAAACTCTTTTATTATTTTGACTTTATTCAAATCATTTCACAAATTTGATTCTCAATGGATTTCCTCCTTCTTTCCTTCTTCATGCATATTTTTTATGTGAAAAAAGGGGAGAAGTTGATGGAAACTATCTCTTTAACTTTTCAATGTTGAGAACTTTTGAATGATACCATGAATGCTTGAAATATAATTGGTATGAATTTTTACAAATTGAAATATGGCATGAATTGTTCTCCTTTTGTTGATGACAAAGGGGGAGAAATAATACCAAAATGTAGTAAATTGATGACAAATGTATGCAATGTATTTCATTATATATATACTTGAAATGTTTGCTTGATAAATTTTCTTCATTATGATAAAATATCTAAAGCTTAACTTGCTATTTTACAATTGATATCTTGCCATAGAATGATGAAATGCTATTTTTATCATTTTCATATTTGAAATATCATACTTGAAAATGGATGCCATGCCTTGACATCATTTTGAGAATGTTAGATCATGATAGTAATCATGATGTGCATGTTGATAAGTTTAAATGAATCTAACTTATCAATTTGATACTTGAATTCAAAGGCTTTGAATTCAAGAGTGTCTTTTCTCAAGTATGGCATATAGATAAGGGGAGTTAAGGTTAACTCGGTCATCAATTGATTATCATCATAAAAAAGGGGAAGATTGTTGAATCTCGGATTTTGATGATAAAGTAAATTATAATTTGTTTGATTTAATCTATATGTTGAGAAAAGTGTATAGGATTAACTACGATAGCAATAAGACATAAAGCAAGTGTTGTGCCAGAGTCAAAATCGAGATCATGTTGGGAGTTCGAGAGTTCGTCAGAAGTTCGGACGTTCGTCGGAAGTTCTATTGGAACCAATCGAAAAGTCCAGGAGCTTGCTAAAGAAGCTCGTCGGAACTTGCCAAGAATATTACCATAACGTCCAAGAGCTTGCCGGGAGTCCATCAGAGCATTGTCAAGAGTTCGTCGGAAGTATGCCGGAAGAGCAATTGACGCACCGGAAAAAGAAAAGCTATGATCATGTCTTAATTATTGTAGTTATAGTGTAAATTAAGTTAGGATTGGGAGGTAATCCCACTAACTTAATTAGGGGCCAATTGGGTCCTTAATAGGGTTGATTTGGGCCGGATTGAACAGCCCAATCAGCCCTTGAAAACAAGGCCGGCGGTGGCACCGCATAGAAGACCTAGTCTCCCAAGTGGTTTGGGCTATGGTACCACCCAGACTGGGTGGTGGTACCGCTGGCAATTATTGCTGCCAGTGGTGGTACCGCCCCTCTCAGGCGGTGGTCCACCAGAGCTCCGTCTCCGAGCTCTGTTAGGTAGTGTTACCACCTAGGCTGAGCAGTAGTACCGCCTAGTGTTATGTATCAAGCGGTGGTACTGCTAGGACCCTGGAAATCTAGGATTCGACACTTTTTGGCTCCATTTTTGAAGACATTGGGGAATATAAAAAACTCAACCCTTTTCTACTTGAAAAGTTACGAAAGTATTGAGATAATCTTGAGTTGTTGGGGTGTAAAAGTATTGTAAACAAGTGCTAGAGTCCTCCTCCTCCTCCCCTTCTAAGTGTTGAGATCATTCAAGAGAGGTGTGAGACTTGTAAGGGTTCTCTCCTAAACCCGTGAAAAGGAGAAAGCGCTGTAAGAGGTGGTTGGTCTTCACTTATTGAAGGAAGGCCTTTATTGGATGTCGAAGACCTCGTCGGAGGAGGAATCCGAAAGTGGATGTAGGTCATGTTGACCGAACCACTCTAAATTCTAGTTTGCTTTTCATAATTGCAATTTACTTTAACTGTAAATCATTTCATAGCAAACTGCTTGTTCTCCTAATCTTGCTTATGCTCTCATACTTTTCAAGTTGCTATCTTCCGATTCAATTTCATCAGACGTATGAAATAATTTATACGAAAATCAAAGAATTTTCCACTGCACTAATTTACCCCACCTTCTTAGTGTCGCTCTTGATCCTAACATAGGAGTCCTATTAGGAGTTAGGGTTTAGAAGCCCTATAAATAACCACATATTCATACCCAACCATAAGGCATCCTCGATCGTAGGATCATGATGCGTCGCCGACGTCCCTCTATTGAAGTACTAGTGTATTGGAATAATTTATCACTTGAAGATGCTGTTGAATCTCGGATTTTGATAATGAAGTCAATTGTAATTTGTTTGATCTAATCTATATGTTGAGAAAAGTGTGCAGGATTAACTATGATAGTAGTAAGACATAAAGCAAGTGTTGTGTCGGAGTCAAGATCGAGATCACATTGGGAGTTTGAGAGTTTGCCGGAAGTCTGGACGTTCATCAAAAGTTATACCGGAACTAACCGAGAAGTCCAGGAGCTTGCTAAAGAAACTTATCAGAGCTCGCCAAGAAGATCGTGGAAAAGTTCGGGAGCTTGCCGGGAGTTCGCCGGAGCATTGCCAAGAGTTCATCGGATGTTCGCCGGAAATATGCCGGAAGCTCGACGGAAGAGCAATTGATGCACCAGAACAAGAAGTGTTATGATCATGTTTTAATTATCATAGTTAGAGCATAAATTAAGTTTGGATTGGGAGGTAATCCCACTAACTTAATTAGGGGCCAATTGGGTCCTTAACAGGGCTAAATTGGGTTGGATTGAACAGCCCATTCAGCCCCTTAAAACATGGCCGGCGGTGACACCGCTAGGGCTGGTGGTGGCATCGCCCAAACGACCCAATCTCCCAAGTGGTCTGGGCGATGGTATCACCCAAACTAGGCGGTGGTACCACCGATAGTTATTGCTGCCAGTGGTAGTACTGCCCTTGTCAAGTAGTGGTATCGCCAAAGCTCGATCTTCGAGCTCTGTCAGGCAGTGGTACCGCTCAGACTGAGTAGTAGTACCACCTAGTGTCAAACTACAGGCAATAATACTACCCAATAATGGTGGTGATACTACCAGTACCTCGGAAATCCAAGATGAAACACTTATTGGCTCTATTTTTGAAGTCATTGGGGCCTATAAAAACCTCATCCTTTTCTGCATGAAAGGACATGAAAGCATTAGCATAATCTAGAGTCTTTGAATTGTTAAAGAGTTATAAAAGTGCTAGAGTTCTCCTCCTCCCTTTCTATGTGTTGAGATCATTCAAGAGAGGTGTGAGACTTGTAAAGGTTCTCTCCTAAACCCGTGAAAAGGAGAAAGCACTATAAAGAGGTGGTTGGTCTTCACCTATTGAAGAAAGGCCTTTAGTGGACACCGGTGACCTCGTCGAAGGAGGAATCCGAAAGTGGATGTAGGTCATGTTGACCGAACCACTCTAAATCTTTATTTGCTTTTCATTTGTGCAATTTATATTCCTGCAAATCTCCTTAATCTTCTCTTGCATTTTTATGAAAGTTTTCAAATTCAATTTCTCTCCGAAACAAATTAAATGAAAACGATTTTTTATCAGAATCAGTTTTAATCGAAATTAAGACATTTTGAAATCATGAAATTTTTCCGCTATACTAATTCAACCCCCCTCTTAGTGCCACTCTTGATTATAACAATTGGTATTAAAGCAAGGTTTACTCTCGTTTGGTTTAAAACCCAAGAGAGATTGTATTTGCCGGCAATTAAGAGGGTCATTCAATTGCATGTCCGCCCATGTTCAATGGGATGGATTACACATATTTGAAGACTAGAATGAAGATCTTCCTAATTTCAATGGATTTTGAGCTATAGAACATTATCGAAAATAGTTTTTAAAAGTTTTTTCTTCTAATAAATGATTGGAATGAGTTGGAAAAGAAGACTTTTACTTTAAATGCCAAGGCTATGAATGCCTTATTTTGTGCATTAGATAAAAATGAGTTTAATCGAGTATTGATTTATGAAATGACTTTTGATATTTGGCACACACTTGAAGTGACTCATGAAGGCACTAGTAGAATAAAGGAATAAAAAATAAATCTTTTAGTGCACACTTATGAGTTGTTTCGGATGAAACCGAGTGAGACCATCGGAGACATGTACACCCAATTTATGAATATCATCAATGGTCTAAAATGACTTGGTAAAAGCTTCTCGGATTTTGAACTTGTTAATAAGATTTTAAGATCCCTTCCAAAAAGTTGGGACCCTAAAGTAACGGTCATTCAAGAGACCAAAGATCTAAATAATTTTTCTCTTGAAGAACTAATTGGGTCACTAATGATCTATAAAATGACATGTAAAGCTCATGAAGAGCTTGAGGACACCCTTCCAAAGAACAAGAAGGATATAGCACTAAAAACACAAGAAGACCACTTGAAAGAAAACTCAAGTGATGAGGACTTTGATGATGACTTGACACTCTTAACAAAGAAGTTCAAAAGATTCATAAAAAGAAATAAATTTAAAAATGATACTAAAAATAAATTTGAACATAAAAAAGAAACAGTGATATGTTATGAATGCAAGAAGCTAGGATATTTCAAGAGTAAATATCCCCAAGCAAAGATGAGACAACTAAAAAAGAAGGCTCTCAAAGCTACATGGGACGACTCAAGTGCTTTCGAAGAAGAAGAGCCAACCAACACCGAGCAAGTTGCTCACTATACGCTAATGGCTATTGGAGATAAGGTAACAAGTTTATTAGACGCAAATTTAACTTTCGATGAACTTTCAAGTGCTTTTCATGAATTATTTGATGAATGTAGAATTTGAGTAAAAAGTATAACTCTTTGAAAAGGAACATGCTTCTCTTATTAGCGATTTTGATAGAGTAAAGATTGAGCATGAAAATAGATTTGCTCCCTGCATATAATGCCATGATCTAAAAATACTTTAAAAGGAAAACTTGCTACTCAAAGAAACCTTAAAGAAATTTGAGGTTGGTAGCAAGTCCTTGAACATGATCCTTGCCAACAAGGGTCACATTCATAAAAAAGGCAGAATCAGATTTGTGAGTAGCTCTCACCAAATTCCAACCACATTTATTAAAAGCCCTACCTTGCATATATCATATCACACCAAATGCAACTTTTGTTGCAAACCTGGACATATTGTGTACAAATGTCCATTCAAGAAATATAATCCACATAAATTGATTTGGGTTCCTAAAAGAACCTCAAATGACTCAATGCAACATGATAAGCTATGTAGATCGATTTTTGAGGCACCCAAGGTCAAATGGATATCTAAAAATCATCTTTTTTTATAAAAAAATGGACCATTACAAGCTAGGAGCAAGAGATGGTACCTTGATAGTGGATGCTCAAGGCATATGATTGGAGATCCATCCCATTTCTCTAAGCTCACTAGCCTAGATGAAGGATATGTCACCTTTGGAGACAACAACAAGGGTAAAATCATTGGCAAAGGAACCATATGTAACAAATCCAACCTTCTTATTGAAGATGTATTGTTAGTTGATGGTTTAAAGCATAACCTTTTGAGTATTAGTCAATTATGTGAGAAAGGATATATCGTTAGATTTGAATCTAATGCTTGTATTCTTGAAAAACCATACAAAAATAAATCTATGATTGCACTAAAACAAAATAACGTATACACTATTGACATTAATAATCTTTGCAATGAAATGTATTTTTCGATTTTGAATTATGATGCTTGGCTTTGGCATAGGAGATTAGGTCATGCTAGTATAAAACTAATCCCTCAAATTTCATCTAAAGAACTTATAAGAGGAATTCCTCATATCAAGTTCGTCAAAGATAATGTGTATGATGCATGTCAATTAGGAAAACAAATAAAAGGTATCTTCAAACTTAAGAACCGAATAAGCACCTCTAAACCTTTGCAATTGATACATATGGACTTATTCAGACCAATTGCTACATCAAGTCTAAGAGGTAGCAAATATGCATTCATCATTGCGGATGATTTTAGTAGATACACTTGGACTTACTTCTTAGCACAAAAAAATAATTGCTATAGGTATTTCTCTAAGTTTTGTAAACTTATTCAAAATGAAAAAGGTTTTATGATTTCGTCAATTCGAAGTGATCATGGTGGTGAATTTCAAAACCATGATTTCCAAGAATTTTGTGAATCTAATGGATACAACCACAACTTCTCTATTCCAAGAAATCCTCAACAAAATAGAATAGTAGAAAGAAAGAATATAAACTTATAAGAAATGGCTAGAACCATATTAAACAAACATAGTCTACCCAAATATTTTCGAAGCCGTAAATATAACATGTTATGTTATAAATAGGGTTCTAGCAAGACCATTACTTTCCAAAACTCCTTATGAGTTGTGGAACAACAAAAAGCCCAATATTTCATACTTTAAAGTTTTCGGGTATAAATGTTTTATTTTGAATGAAAAAGATACCTTAGGAAAGTTTGATGCAAAATCCGATGAAGGAATTTTTCTTAGTTATTCTTAAATTTTAAAGGCTTTTTGCATCTTTAATAAAAAAACTTTAGTTATAGAAAAATCTATTCATGTTGTTTTTAATGAAATTTCTGAAGTTAAGAAAAATGATTTTGATGATGATCTTAATTTTGATACTTTGAACTTAAATGAATCCCTTTCTCCTTCAAGCAATTTAGATGTATCTTCTTCTGAAACTTCTTTATCGAAGGAATGGAAGTATGTAGATATTAATTCTAAGGAGCTAATTATAGGAGACACATTGAAAGGGGTTCAAACTCATTCTTCTCTTAAGAATATTTGTGCAAACACCACTTTTCTCTCCCAAATTGAACCTAAATACGTTGATGAGGCCCTAAAAGATCATTCATAGGTCATCGCAATGCAATAAGAGTTAAATCAATTTGAGAGAAATGAGGTGTGGAAGCTTGTTCCGAAGCCAAATGAACATTTAGTTATTGGTACTAAATAGGTCTTTAGAAACAAGCAAGATGAACTTGGTATCATGGTTAAAAACAAAGCTAGATTAGTTGCCAAAGGTTTCAACCAAGAAGAAGGTATCGATTATGAAGAAACCTTCGCTCCTATGGCACGATTAGAAGCCATAAGGATGCTCCTTACCTATGCTAATAGTAATAATTTTAAGTTATTTCAAATGTATGTTAAAAGTACTTTTCTAAATGGCTTTATTTTCGAAGAAGTTTATGTTGAACAACCTCTCGGATTTGAGAATGATAATCTCCCTAATAATATGTTTAAATTTACTAAAGCTCTCTATGGATTGAAATAAGCCCCAAGGGCTTGGTATAAGAGACTTAGCTTATTTTTTATCGAAAATAATTTCTCTAAAGGCAAGGTCGATATTACGTTGTTCAATAAAAAATTTAAAAATAATTTTTTTATTATTCAAATTTATGTTGATGATATTATTTTCGATTCTATGAATGAATCTTAATGCGAATCATTTGCTAAAAGTATGAGTCTTGAATTTGAAATGAGCTTCATGGGGGAATTAACTTTTTTTTTAGGCTTACAAATCAAACAACTAAGTAATGACATTTTTCTTAGTCGAACAAAATATGCTTTAGATTTGCTAAAAAAAATTAATATGGATAGCTCAAAGGCTATCAATACTCCCAAGAGTACCTCCACTAAATTAGACATTGATAAAAGTAGAGAAAGCTTTGATCAAAAAGCTTATTGGGGTATAATAGAAAGTTTACTATACCTCACCACAACTAGATCGGATATCATATTTAGTGCAAGTTTTTATGTTAGGTTTCAATCTAATCCTAAGATATCTCATCTTAAACCAGTTAAAAGAATTCTTAGATATCTTAAAGGTACCACTAATCTAGGATTATGGTATCCAAAATCCAAGAACTTTGAACTAATTATATATGCTAATGCTGATTTTGCTCGATGTAGATTAGATAGAAAAATCACATCCAGAACATGTCAATTTTTAGGACACGCACTTGTTTCTTGGTCTTCCAAGAAACAAAACTCAGTTGCACTATCTACAACCGAAGCTGAGTACATTACAACTAGTGCATGTTGTGCACAAGTTGTGCATGAAAAACACTTTAGAGGATTATAAGACTCCTCTTAAAAATATTTTCATAAAATATGATAACATAAGTACAATTATGTTTAACAAAAAATATCATTCAATACTCTAGAATAAAACATATTGATATTAGGCATCACTTTATACGAGATCATGTCAATAATAATGATGTAATCTTAGTGTTTATTGATGCGAAATATCAATTAGCCGATATCTTTACAAAACCCTTAAGTGAAGAATAATATGATTTTATTAGAAGAGAATTAGGAATGTTAATTTGTCCAAATGCATGAGTTTGATGTATATCTTTTTCGAACTATCTTTATTAATTTCTTAAATAGAGCTTTCACAAGTTTATACCATATCAAGTTATTACATATTCTTGCTCCATCATATAATAATATTGGATACATGTAATTCATTGACAAATGCATCTCTCACAGATTTCACTCTTATAATTTTTTTAATGAGAAATGGATTTGATGTGATTATGTATAGAATTTCTTTTATCATTTTTTCACATGAATTCTTCTTAATGAGGGAAAAATTTATATGAATTTTTTTAGTATGAGATAAACACTTGTAAGAGTGAAGACTTGATTTCACATGAATATCTTGATCCTTATGAAAATTGAAGCATGATTTAATGAAACTCTTTTATCGTTTTTGACTTGATTCAAATCATTTCACAAAGTTGGTTCTTAATGAATTTCTTCCTTACTTTCCTTCTTCATTCAAAGTTTTAATGAAAAAAAAAGGGAGAAGTTGATGGAAGCTCTCTCTTTATTGTTTATAACTTCTAATGTTGAGAACTTTTGAATGATATCATGTTTTGAATGCTTGAAATATAATTGGTATTGAAATGTGGCATGAATCTTTACCACACTTATATTGTTGAATTATTCTCCTTTTTATTGATGACAAAGGTGGAGAAATAATACCTAAATGTGGTAAATTGATGACAAATATATGCAATGCATTTCATCATATATACTTGAAATGTTTGCTTGATAAATTTTTTTCATTATGATAAGATATCTAAAGCTTAACTTGCAATTTTATAAATGATATCTTGCCATAAAATGATGAATTGCTATCTTTGTCATCTTTCATATTTGAAATATCATACTTGAAAATGGATGTTATGACTTGACATCATACTTGGCATCGTATCTTGAGAATGTTATATCATGATAGGAATCATGATGTGCATGTTGATAAGTCTAATGAACTTATCTTATTAGCTTATTTCTTGAATTCAAATGATTTGAATTCAAGAGTGTCTTTTCTCAAGTATGGCATATAGATAGGAGTTAAGGTTAACTCGGTCATCAATTGATTGTCATAATAAAAAAGAGGGAGATTGTTGAATCTCGGATTTTGATGATGAAGTCAATTGTAATTTGTTTGATCTAATCTATATGTTGAGAAAAGTTGTAAGATTAACTACAATAGTAGTAAGACATAAAGCAGGTGTTGTGCCGAAGTCAAGATCGAGATCACGTTGGGAGTTCAAGAGTTCGCTGGAAGTCTGGACGTTCGTCGAAAGTTCTACCGGAACCAATCGAGAAATCCAGGAGCTTGCTAAAGAAACTTGTCGGAGCTCACCAAGAAGATCATCGAAAAGTTCGGGAGCTTGCTGGGAGTCCATCGGAGCATTGCCGAGAGTTCATCGGATGTTCGTCGGAAGCTCAACGGAAGAGCAATTGACGCACCAGAACAAGAAGTATTGTGATCATATCTTAATTATCGTAGTTAGAGCATAAATTAAGTTAGGAATGAGAGGTAATCCCACTAACCTAATTAGGGACCAATTGGGCCCTTAACAAGGCTGAATTGGGCTGGATTAAACAGCCCATTCAGCCCCTGAAAACTTGGCCAATGGTGGCACCGCTAAGGCCAGCGGTGGCATCGCCCAAAAGACCCAGTGTCCCAAGTGATTTGGGTGGTGGTACCACCGACAGTTATTGCTGCCAGCGGTGGTACCACCCCTCTCAAGCAGTGGTACAGCCAGAGCTCGGTCTCCGAGCTCTACCAAGCAGTGGTACCGCCTAGACTGAGCAGTAGTACTGCCCAATATCAAACTACAAGCGATAGAACCGCCCAGTAATGGCGATGGTACCGCCAGAACCCCGGAAATCCGAGATGAGACACTTCTTGGCTCCATTTTTGTAGTCATTGGGGCCTATAAAACCCCCACCCTTTTCTACAAAAAAGGACATGAAAGCATTGGCATAATCTTGAGTTGAAGTGTTAAAGAGTTGTAAAAGTGCTAGAGTTCTCCTCCTCCCTTTCTAAGTGTTGAGATCATTCAAGAGAGATGTGAGACTTGTAAGGGTTCTCTCCTAATCTTGTGAAAAGGAGAAAGTACTGTAAAGAGGTAGTTGGTCTTCACCTATTGAGTGAAGGCCTTTAGTGGACACCAGTGACCTCATCAGAGGAGGAATCCGAAAGTGGATGTAGGTCACGTTGATCGAACCACTCTAAATCCTGGTTTGCTTTTCATTTGTGCAATTTACATTACTGTAAATCTCCTTAATCTTCTCTTGCACTTTTATGAATACTTTAAAATTCAATTTCTCTCTGAAACAGATTGAAATAAAATGATTTTCATCGGAATCAGTTTTAATCGAAACGAAGACCTTTTGAAATCATGAAAGTTTTTTACTATACTAATTCACACCCCCTCGTAGTATTGCTCATGATCCTAATAGATGTCACATGAGAATCATATGAGGAGCTGAAGACCTGGTTCCCCGAGTTCGTGGAATCTCAGCCTCGAGGACAAGGCTGATTTGAAGAGGGCGGGTCTGTTAGGACTCTAGCTAGGAGAGTCTTAATTGAGAGGGGTATTCAGGTTAAAACCTACCTAGCCAACCCTTATTAAAGAGGTAAAGAGGCTGGCTAGGGTTAGGAGGTTGTTTCTTAGAGAAGCATTAGAAGTTATGAAGGAATAAGAGCTTTGAGTAGGAGTCCTATTAGGAGTCTTGAGGAGTCTTGAGGAGTCCTAATTGAGTAGGAATCTTGAGTAGGAGTCCTATTAGGAGTTGGGGTTTAGAAGCCCTATAAATAACCATATATTCATCCTTTTTTCTTAAGCAATAGATGAATCTTTTCTATAGCCTTTAAGCAGCAATTTGGAGGAATGAACCCCTATAGAGTTCCAAGATGGTCGATCCCCTAAATAGATCAACCCCAAGCTTAGAATCTATAAGGGTTCTATCACTTGGTATCAGAGAAGCATTCTTAGCATCTTGCTACCCTTCCACAACTATCCATTAGCCCTCAACAGTCGCCCAAAGCAATTCCCACAATTGCTTAAAAGATCATCTCCACCATCGTGGATCATCCTTTGATCTCTCCGTGAATTGCAACAGGTTCTGGTTTCATACGTTACTACTGCTGCAGTTTAGTTATCCTTATTCAAAAATCTAAAAAAAGTCGTTTTATATTATTGCAAACTCCTTTCATCATAAAAGTTATCATCTTTGCGAACGAAGGATTATTGTAGAAAATTTCAGCCACATATTGTTGTCTTAACCGATCTATTTGCAATCCTTTTTGAATTAAATTTCTTATACACTTCATAGATCATCTTGGCTTCTATCTAAAATTGATCTATTAAAGAATTTATTTTTAAAAACTTACTTGTGTTGCTGTAAATTTTCATCGTAAACCGCTGAAATTTTTCGATGAGAATTTCGCTATCACAACTTACACCAATTTCCTTGCTATTATACTATCAAAATTTTCTTGATTAAATTGGTCATTCTTGCTGTTATATAAACCAAGATTTTACTATCAAATTTTCTCCTCAAATCCCTCGGTTTTTGCTAAAAATTCTGTCAAGAAATCGTTGTTTCTTCGACGATAATTCTGCTCTTACAAGACAACACATACCTATAGCAACTTCCATTGATTTCTATCAAACCATTGCTGCTATCTACCACAAATCTAAAACCTTTTTCCCTAACCTTCATCCACTACCATCACAGCCCTAAAACTCTACCAAACCAAACCCTCAAACTGCACCCAAAATAGCCACAAAACAAGCCTAAATTGTAGCCTATATCCACCAATCCACCAACCCTTTCGACCATCACTTCTCTCAACTTATACATACTTTTAACCCAAAAACAAAAGAGAGATCTTAGCATTATAGATTTGGAGGCATATACTATAGCATCTGAGGAGGCAATCAATGCTAAATTCGAAGCCTTCGAGGTGCGAATGGAGGATAAGATTCGGACTCTCTTTACCAAATTCAATTTGGGCCAACCACCAAGCTCGAAGAAATCACATCAAGTAGAGAGCTCTGACTAATCACACTAATCCTGAAGAGATGACTTCCAAGAGAGGGGAGACTCTATGACCGATCCCAACTATCTACGCATGAGGGTGGACTTCCCTAGATGGGAAGAAGGAGACCTGATTGGTTGGATCTCGCACACGGAGCAATATTTTTGGTACCACAAAACCGCGGATGCATCAATGGTGGAAATTATGACTATACATCTTGAAGAGGATGTCATACAATGGTTTGACTAGTTTGAATATATTCATGGAGTCCTCTCATGGTGACAATTCAAAGAAGAACTACTGATCTGCTTCAGACCAACTGATTACGAGAACATTGACGGACAACTAGCAAAAATCTAACAAACCTCCACCATTTAGGAGTACCAAACCAGGTTTAAAAGGTTATCTAATAAAACTTATGATTGGTCTAAAAAAAAGCTATTGAGGACCTTCATTGAGGGCTTAAGGCCGGAGATCTAGGGAGAAGTTAAAGCGCGACAACCGTACACACTTATGACACACTTATGACAGCCATCTCTTTCGCACAACTTCAAGAGGAGCGATTGAACCATAAAGTCTAGAGAATTATGATCACTCCCTAACCAGCAATACAAAAGCCCTCAACTCCTCCTACTATCACCCGAGCCCCTACACCTACAAGGTTGATAAGAGAAGAGCTTTGGGAGCGATCTACGAAGGGGTTATGTTGGCACTACGAAGAGCCGTGGAGCCACAAGCTTCATTGTAGAAAAGGGAGACTTCTTATGATTGAACTAGTAGAAGAAGAGGTCATTGAACATCCAGAAGAAAGCCTTGATCATGAAGAAGAAGATGTGGAAGAAGAGCCACAACCAACCTATGTTACAGTACACGCACTAGCCGGTTACTCAAACCCGCAAACAATGAAAGTTGGAGGCATTCTCAAACAACAACCGATCACTGGTCTCATTGACACGGGCAGCACTAATAACTTCCTAAATAGTAAGGTTTCTGCTCGGATGGTGCTCCACATCAAATATTGCAGCAAGTTCGACATAAGGTCACCAACGGAAGAGTCCTAAAGTGCGACCAAAGATGTCCACAGGGGAAACTGTTACTACAAGACCAAGAAATTATCACCGACTTCTTCCTCCTACCAATTGATGACTATGAGGCCATGCTTGGCATAGAATGATTGACGACACTAGGTGAAGTCTCTTGAAAGTTTTCCAAATTAATTATAAAATTCTACTGCAAAGGCAAATAAATCATTCTACGCGGGAAGCGCGAAAGCAACGTAACCACCGTTTCGACTGAACAAATGGAGAAAGTTTTACATAAGGTAAATAGTAGCTTTTTTATGCATCTCTAGTAGTAACTAGAGGGGAAGAAAATAGAAATTGAAGATCAAAATCTTACCTAATTGCTTGCTGAATTTGCCAACATTTTTGCTAAACCACGCGGTCTTCCTCCTGCTTAGCAACATGACTATTGGATTCCAATCCTTCCGGGAAAGCCACTAGTGAACACTCAGCCATACCATTGTTCTCACATCTAGAAGGATGAAATTGAAAATATTGTAAAGGAGATGCTTGAAACAGGAGTGATTCGGCCAAGTTGTAGCCCCTATTTCTCACTGGTGCTATTGGTATGCAAAAAGGATAGAACCTGACGGATGTGCATTGACTATCGAGCTTTAAATGACATCATCGTCAAGGATAAGTACCCAATACTAGTGGTGGATGAACTTCTTGATGAATTAAAAAAAACTCGAGTCTTCATAAATTGGACCTCTGATTCGGTTACCACCAAATTCAGGTACGTGAAGATGACATTCCAAAAACTACATTCCACACACATGACAGCCATTACAAATTCTTGGTAATACCTTTTGGACTCACTAATGCTTCTTCAACCTTCCAAAGTCTCATAAATGATAATTTTCGGAGCTTTCTTCACAAATTTGTGCTAGTATTTTTTAATGATATTCTCATTTATAGACCTTCTCTTGAGACTCACTTTCAACATTTACAGATTATTTTAATGATCCTTCGGGAGAATACCCTTTTTGTTAAGCAGTTATGACTGTAGCTTTCTCTAACAAAAAATAAAGTACCTTGGGCACATAATATCAGAAGGAGTGGCAGTAGACCCAACAAAAATTGATACAATATAAGGCTAGCCGAAACCTACAAACATGAAATTATTATGTGAGTTCCTTAGACTAACGGGCTACTATCGAAAATTTGTCAAGGACTATGAGAAGATCAGTGCACCCCTCACTTCTCTATTGAAAAAAGATGCCTTCTAATGGTCGGACAAAGCCTTTGCTACCTTCGACAAACTTAAGATAGCCATGACAATGATGCCAGTGCTAGCGCTACCAGATTTCAGCCGACCCTTCGTCATTGAGGCTGATGCATCTAGAGTCGAAATTGGAGTCATTTTTATGTAAGATGGTTGACCACTCGTATACACCAGCAAGGCGTTATCTCCCTCCCATCAAACTTGCTAATAAATTTTGGACCGAGTTATTTTAGTTACAAGGCACCAAACTCAAGATGAGCACAGCATATCATCCATAAACTAACGCTCAAACATATGTGGTAAATAGGTGTTTAGAAGTATTTCGCCAATGACCAGCCAAAGGAGTAGGCAAAATGACTTCCTTGGGCCGAATGGTGGTATAATACTATATATCATTCATCTATAAAATGTGTCCCTTATGAAGCACTGTATGGTCGGCCGGCCCTTGTGATTCCAAAGTATATAATTGGCTTGGCCAAGGTAGATTAGGTAGACCAAGAATTGATTAATAGGGACAAACTCCTACAACTATTAAAGGATAATCTCTTTACTGCTCAAGCCAGAATGAAGCAGCAAGCCGACACACGATGAAACGAAAGAGAATTTTCAGTAGGAGATTGGGTTTATCTCTTCCTATAACCATACAAGTAACTCTCTATCAACACTCAAGCATCCATAAAGCTATCCCCACATTTTTATGGGCTCTATCAGATCATAGAACATATTAGAGCCATGGCATACAAACTTAAATTGCTTTAGGATGCCAAAATTCACCTTGTCTTCCACGAGTCATGCATGAAGCCCAAGTTGGGAGAACACGAGTCATCCTAGATCCAATTGCCCAACACCACTGAGGATGGAGTTATTTAAGCCCAACCACAAGCCATCCTTGACTGTAGGATCATGATGCATCGTCGACATCCCTCTACTAAAGTACTAGTATATTGGAATAATTTACCACTTGAAGATACCATATGGGAATCATATGAGGAGCTGAAGACCTGGTTCCCTTAGTTCATGAAATCTTAGCCTCGAGAATAAAGCTGATATGAAAAAGGTGAGTCTGTTAGGACTCTAGCTAGGAGAGTCATAATTGAGATGAGCATTCATATAAAACCTACCTAGTCGACCCCTATTAAAGAGGTAAAGAGGTCAGCTAGAGTTAGGAGGTTGTTTCTTAGAAAAGCATTAGGAGTTGTAAAGGAATAGGAATCCTATTAGGAGTCTTGAGTAGGAGTCCTAATTGAGTAGGAGTCCTATTAGGAGTTAGGGTTTAGAAACCCTATAAATAACCATGTATTCATCATCTTTTCTTAAGCAATAGATGAATATTTTCTACAGCCTTTGAGCAGCAATTTGGAGGAAGAAACCCCTATAGAGTTCGAAGGAGGCCGATCCCCTAAAGAGATCAACCCCAAGCTTAGAATCTACAAGGGTTCTATCACTACTCTATTTTGTTGAGGATTTCTCAGAGTAGAAAAATTGTGGTTCTATCTATTAGATTCATAAAAATTTTAAAAATCATAATTTTAAAATTCACCACTATGATCACTCCGAATTGATAAAATTATAAAGCCTTTTTCATTTTGAACAAGTTTACAAAACTTAGAAAAATACCTAAAGCAATCACTTTTTTGTGCCAAGAAGTGAGTCCAAGTATATCTACTATAATCGTCCACAATGACAAAGGCATATTTACTACCTCCTAAGCTTGATATATCGATTGGTCCAAACAAATCCACATTGATCAATTCCACTAGTCTAGAGGTGCTTATTTGATTCTTTGGTTTCAAACTGTATTTTATTTGTTTTCCTAGTTGACATACATCACACACATTATCTTTAATAAACTTAATATTATGAATACCTCTTACAAGTTCTTTGGATGAGATTTAAGAGATTACTTTCATGCTAGCATGACCTAATCTCCTATGCCAAAGCTAAGCATCATCATTCAAAATCGAAAAACACATTTATTCACAAAGATCAACAATGTCAATGTTATATACATTGTTTTGTTTTAGGCCAATCATAGAGATATTTTTGTGTGGTTGTTCAATAATGCAAGCACTGGATTCAAATCTAATGACATATCTGTTATCACATAATTGACTAATGCTCAAAAGATTATGCTTTAAGCTATCAACCAACAACACATCTTTAATTAAAAAGTTGGATTTGTTACCTATTGTTCCTTTACCAATAATTTTACTCTTGTTATTATCTCTGAAGGTGACGTACACTTCGCCTAGGCTATTGAGCTTAGAGAATTTAGATGGATCTCTGGTTATATGCCTTAAGCATCCACTATCAAGGTACTATCTCTTGCTCCTAACTTGTGATAGTAAACATTTCTACAAAAGAGGGTGATTTTTAGGTAACCATTTGACCTTAGGTGCCTAAAAAATCGATCTACTCAACTTATCGTTTTGCATAGAATTCCTTATGGTTCCTTTAGGAACTCAAATTAACTTGTGTGGACTATATCTCTTAATAGACATTTATAGGCAACATGTCTAAGTTTACGACAAAAGTTGCATTTGATGTTTGGGTGATACATGCAAGGTAGGGCTTTTAATAAAAATGGTTGGATTTTGGTGAGAGTTACTCACAAATCCATTTCTGCCTCTTCTATGAATGTGACCATTATTGGCTAATATCATGTTCAAAGGCTTGCTACCAATCTTAAACTTTTCTAAGGTTTCTTTGAGTAGCAAGTTTTCCTTCTTAAGTGCCTCTAAATGTTCACACTTAGTACATGGAGGCAAAGAATGATTTTCATGCTTAAGTTTTTCAAATTCAACATTTAAAATGGCATTGTCCTTTTCTAAAGAGTTATATTTTTTACTCAAAGTTCTACATTCATCAAACAATTCATGAAAAGCACTTAAAAGCTTCTCGAAAGATAAATATACATCTAATGAACTGCTTACCTCATCTCCGATATCCATTAGTGTATAGTTGGCGATCTCCTTGTTGCTTTGTTCTTCGCCTTCGGAATCACTTGAGTCATCTCACGTTGCTTTGAACGTCTTCTTCTTTGGTTGTTTTTTCTTTACTTGGGGACATTCGCTTTTGAAATGTCCCGGCTTCTTGCATTCATAGCATATAACTTATTCTTTCCTAGGTTCAATTTTATTTTTAATGTCATTTTTAAATTTATTTCTTTTTCTGAATTTTTTGAACTTTCTTTGTTAAGAGTGCTAAGTCATCATCATAGTCCTCATAACTTGAATTTTCTTTCAAGTGGTCTTCATGAGTTCTTAGTATCATATCCTTCCTATTCTTTAGAAGGTTGTTCTCAAGCTCTTCAAGAGCATTGCAAGTCATTTCATAGGCCATTAGTGACCCGATAAGTTCTTTAAGAGGGAAGTTATTCAAATCCTTGGTCTCTTGAATAGTCGTTACATTAAGGTCCCAACTCTTTGGAATGTATCTCAAAATTTTATTAACAAGTTCAAAGTTCAAAAATTATTTGCAAGAGCTTTTAAACTATTGATGACATCCACAAAATGGGTGTACATGTGGTAGAACCTTATTATAAGCTTGGGGTTAATCTCTTTAGGGGATTTGTTGAATCTCGGATTTTGATTATGAAGTCAATTGTCATTTATTATCTAATCTATATGTTGAGATAAGTGTGCAGGATTAACTATGATGGAAGTAAGACATGCAGCAGAAGTTGCACCGGAGTCAAGACCATGATCACGTTGGGGATTCAAGAGTTCAACGAAAGTCCGGACGATCGTCGGAGGTTCTGTAGGAACAAATCCGAGAAGTCCAAGAGCTTGCCAAAGAAGCTCATCGGAACTCGCCATGTGGATCATCGCAAGTCCAGGAGTTTGCCTGAAGTCCGCTAGAGCATCGACGAAGGTTCGTCGGATGTTCGCCAGAAGTTCGCCGAAAGCTTGTCGGAAGAAGCGATTGACGCACCAGAGCAAGTTAGGAATGGGAGGTGATCCCATTAAGTTAATCTGGGGGCAATTGGGTCCTTGATAGACCCAAATTGGGCTGAATGGATCAACCCATTCGGACAAGAATTCCTACTAGGTGGTGGCACCGCCCAGGAGATGGTCTCCTAGGAAAGCTGGGCGGTGCAACCGCCTAGGTTAGGCGGTGGCACCGCCTGGGCTCAGTCTTCGAGTGAGATTGGGCGGTGCAACCACACCTATCAGGCGGTGGCACCGCCTAAAGGCTCAGTCTCCGAGCTGCCAGGCGGTTGTACCGCCCCAATCATGAGGTAGTACCGCTAGGACCCTGGAAATCCAGGAAAAAACATTTTTGAGCTCCAAATTTAAACCAGTTTAGGGCCTATATATACCCCACCCTTTTCTGCATGAAAGGGCACCGAAAATCCAATCTTACTCTATGATTTTTAGAGCTTAAAAGTATTGTAAAGGCTAGAAGTTCTCCTCCCTCTTTTCTTCCAAGTTTTGATCTTTCAAGAGAGGAGAGAAAAGTTTGTAAGGGTTGTCTCCTAAGCCAATCAAAAAGAGTGAAACTGTAAAAGGGTGGTTGGCCTTCCCCTATTGAAGGAAGGCCTCTAGTAGATGTCGGTGACCTCATCGGATGAGGAAGCCAAAAGTGGATGTAGGTTAAGATTGATCGAACCACTCTAAATCTCGTTTTGCATTTACTTTCTGTTTTCTATCTTAATTGCAAACTACCTCCATAGCTTTACTTTAACTGCACTTCACCTAATCTAAGTTAAAGCAACTTCCGAATCAGCTTTCATACCGAAATCGCTTTTATCGTACGAACGTCGTATTTCGGTTTGCAATTCCATTTTGTTCTCTATCTTAACTGCAAACTGTCTCTATATCTTTACTTTAACTACATCTCACTTGATCACAAGTTAAAGTGATTTCTTAATCGGCTTTCTTACCGAAATCGGTTTTATCATACGAACGTCGTTTTAAATCATCGAAAGTCTTTCGCTGCACTAATTCACCCCCTCCCCCCTCTTAGTGCTTTTGATCCTAACAATTGGTATCAGAGCGGGGTTAACTTTCAAACAGATTAAAACCTAAGAGAGATGGTATACACCAGAAACTAAGAGGGCCACTCTATTACACGTCCACCCATGTTCAATGGGATGGAATATACCTATTGGAAGACCCGAATGAGGATCTTCCTTATTTCAATAGATTTTGAACTTTGGAATCTTGTCGAAAATGGATTTTCGAAGTCTTCTCTTCCAATGATCGATAGGAATGAATTGGAGAAGAAGACTTTCGCTCTTAATGCAAAGGCTACGAATATCTTATTTTGTGCGCTTGATAAAAATGAGTTCAATCGTGTTTCGGTTTATGAAACCACATTTGATATTTGGCATACACTCAAAGTGACTCACGAAGGCACAAGTAGAGTGAAAGAGTCAAAAATCAATCTTTTGATACATTCTTTTGAACTTTTCCGATTGAAACCGAGTGAGACTATTGGATACATGTACACCCATTTCACGGATGTCGTCAATGGTCTAAATGGACTCGGCAAAAGTTTTTTGGATTTTGAGCTCATAAATAAGATTCTAAGATCCCTTCCTAAGAGTTGGGAACCTAAAGTCACTGCTATTCAAGAGGCTAAAGATTTAAACAACTTCCCTCTTGAAGAACTAATCGGGTCATTAATGACCTATGAAATGACTTGCAAGGCTCGTGAAGAGCAAGAAGACATCCTTCCAAAGAACAGGAAGGATATGGCGCTTCGAACTTTAGATGACCACTTGAGAGAAAACTCAAGTGATGAGGACTGTGATGATGACTTGGCACTTTTAATAAGGAAATTCAAAAAATTCATTAAGAAAAATAAGCTTAAAAATAATACAAAAAATAAATTTGAACCCAAAAAGGACCAAGTAATTTGCTATGAGTGCAAAAAGTCGGGACACTACAAAATTGATTGTCCCCAAGCCAAGAAGAGAACATCAAAGAAGAAGGCGCTCAAAGCAATGTGGGATGACTCGAGTGCGTCCGAAGAAGAGGAGTCCAATACCGAGCAATACGCCTTAATGGCCATCGGAGAGGAGGTAACAAATTTAATTGATGCAGATTTATCATTCGATGAATTATTAAATGCCTTCTATGACTTATTTGATGAATGTAAAATAATTAGTAGAAAATATAAATTGCTGAAAAATAAGCATGATAGTCTTGTTAGCAATTTTGATAAATTAAAAACTGAATATCATGATAGTTTAGCTCAATGTGAAAAATGTCATGATCTAGAAATTCTCCAAAAGGAGAACTTGCTACTTAAGGACGCCTTGAAGAAGTTCGTGGTTGGTAGCAAGTCTTTGAACATGATCGTTACAAATAAGGGCCACGTTCCCAAAAGAAGTGAAATCAGATTTGTGAGAAGTCCTCACGAAAATCCAACCACCTTCATAAAAGGCCCTATCTTACATGTTCAGCACCAAAGTAAATGCAACTTTTATTGCAAACATGGACATAAAACGTATCATTATCCATTCAAGAAAATTAGCCCGAACAAACTGATTTGGGTTCCGAAAGGAATCATGATAAACCCTATGCAACATAATAAACAATGTAGATCAGTTTTTGAGGCACCCAAAAGTAAATGGGTACCTAAAAATTATCCTTTCTTATAGAGACATGCACCATCACAAGCTAGGAGCAAGAGATGGTACCTTGATAGTGGATGCTCAAGGCATATGACCAGAGATCCATCTCAATTCTCTAAGCTCACTAGCATATACGAAGTCTATGTCACCTTCGGAGACAATAACAAGGGTAAAATCATTAACAAAGGAACCATAAGTAACAAATCTAACTTCTTTATAGAAGATGTTTTGTTAGTTGATGGTTTAAAACATAACCTCTTGAGTATTAGTCAATTATGTGATAAAGGATATATCGTCAAATTTGAATCTAATGCTTGCATCATTGAAAAACTATACAAAAACACATCTATGATTGCATTAAAACAAAATAACGTATACACCATTGACGTCAATGATCTTTGCAATGAAATGTGTTTATCGGTTTTGATTGAGGATGCTTGGCATTGGCATAGGAGATTAGGTCATGCTAGCATGAAACTAATCACTCAAATATTATCCAAAGAACTTGTACGAGAAATTCCTCATATCAAGTTCATCAAAGATAATGTGTGTGATGCTTGTCAATTAGGAAAACAAATTAAGGGTAGCTTTAAATCTAAGAATCAAATAAGCACCTCTAGGCCCTTACAATTGATCCATATGGACTTGTTTGGACCAATCTCTATATCAAGCCTAGGAGGTAGCAAATATGCCTTCATCATTGTAGATGACTATAGTAGATACACATGAACTTATTTCATGAAACACAAAAATGAATGCTTTAGATATTTCACTAAGTTTTGTAAACTTGTTCAAAATGAAAAGGGTTTTATGATTTCATCAATTCGAAGTGATCATAGTGGTGAATTTCAAAACCGTGATTTCCAGGAATTTTATGAATCTAATGGATACAACCATAACTTCTCTACTCCAAGAAATCCTCAACAAAATGGAATAGTAGAAAGAAATAATAGAAATTTACAAGAAATGACAAGAACCATGTTGAATGAACATAGCCTACCAAAATATTTTTTGGTTGAAGCCGTAAACATTACATGCTATATTTTGAATAGAGTTCTAGTAAGACTCTTACTCACCAAAACTCCCTATGAGTTGTGGATTAATAAAAAACCCAATGTTTCATATTTTAAAATTTTTGGGTGTAAGTGTTTTATCTTGAATGAAAAAGATGCCTTAGGAAAATTTGATGCTAAATCCGATGAAGGAATTTTTCTTAGTTATTCTTTGATTTCTAAAGCTTTTCGTATCTTCAATAAAAGAACTTTAATTATAGAAGAATCCATTCATGTTATTTTCAAGGAGATTTCCGAAATCGAGAAAAATGATTTTGATGATGATGTTAATTTCGATTCTTTGAATTTAAATGAAACCCTTTCTCCAACTAGCAACTTGGATGCATCTATTGAATCTCGTATTTTGATGATGAAACCAATTGATAATTACGTTTATGTTTTAATCTATGTTTTGAGTGACGCAGGATGCTTCGATCAGGATGAGACAATTAAAGCAGAAAAAATCATGTTATGCCGGAGTAACATATCAGAAGATTAGACGTCGGGCCGGTGGATCGGTCGATGTATCGATAGAAGGCTTCGAGACATAGACTCGGGCATCGGACCAAGAAGAGCGGGTATTATACCAAGGATATCGGAGTTGCAAAGTTAACTGGCCGATTGGGCAATAGGCCAAAGGAGAGGATGATGCGTCGAATATTCGAACGAAGCGTTGAGGGACCAATGATATCCCGGACAACTTGGTTAATTGCTTAGAATTAATTTTCTCAATCAAAGTTTTATTTTACATGTGTCGGATTAACTACGATGGAAGTAAGACATGCAGCAGGAGTTGCACCGAAGTCAAGACTTGTTGAATCTCGGATTTTGATGATGAAGTCAATTGTCATTTGTTGTCTAATCTATGTGTTGAGATAAGTGTTCAGGATTAACTACGATGAAAGTTACACATATAGCAGGAGTTGTGCCGGAGTCAAGACAATGATCAAGTTGGGAGTTCGAGAGTTCGACGGAAGTTCGGACAGTCGTCGGAGGTTCTGCGGGAACAAATCCGAGAAGTCTATAAGCTTGCTAAAAGAAGCTCGTCGGAACTCGCCAAGTAGATCGTCGCAAGTCCAGGAGTTTGCCGGAAGTCCGGAGGAGCATCACCGAGGGTTCATCGGATGATCGACGAAAGTTCGCCGGAAACTCGCCGGAGGAAGCGATTGTCGCACCGGAGCAAGCTGCAGAAATTGTCTTAGGATTTATCGTAGTTAGCACAATGATTAAGTTGGAAATGGGAGGTGATCCCATCGGCTTAATCTTGGGGCAATTGGGCTCCTGAAAAACCCAAATTGGGCCGAATGGATCTACCCATTCGGACCCTGATTATTGTGGGAGGTGCAACCGCCCAAGCCAGGAGGTAGCACCGCCTGGGCTAAGTCTCCCAAGGAGACTGGGCGGTGCAATCGCCCTAGCCAGGAGGTAGCACCGCCTGGGCTCAATCTCCGAGCGAGACTGGGCGGTGCAACCTCCCCTGAAAGGAGGTAGCACCGCCTGAGCTTAGTCTTCGAGCTCTGGCAGGCGGTGCAACCGCCCCAGTCAGGAGGTGCAACCGCCTGAGCTTAGTCTTCGAGCTCTAGCAGAGAGGTGCAACCGCCCTTGACAGAGGTGGCACCACCCAGAGGCTCAGTCTTCGAGCTCTGCTAGGTGGTGCAACCACCCCAGTCAGGAGGTGCAACCGCCTGATCCCGAAATTCTGAGAATTGACAGTTTTGAGCTCCAAATTTGAACTGGGTTGGGGCCTATAAATACCCCACCCATTCAGCACTGAAAGAAAAGAACTTACACTCGAAATCTTGATCTCTTTCTGTGATTCTTAGAGCTCAAAATTGTTGTAAAGGCCAAAAGTTCTCCTCCCTCTGTTCTTCAAAGTTTTGAGTTGTAAAGAGAGGAGAGAATTTCTGTAAGGGTTGTCTCCTAAGCCCGTCAAAAGGAGTGAAACTGTAAAAGGGTGGTTGGCCTTCGCCTATTGAAGGAAGGCCTCTAGCTGACGTCGGTGGTGGAAGCCAAAAGTGGAGTAGGTCAAGATTGACCGAACCACTCTAAATCTCGGTTTGCATTTACTTTGAGCATATTATCTTTACTGCAAACCTCCTCTGAAGCTTACTGCTTTCTGCGCATATGCGATCGGGTTTCAAGCTTTGCACTTTCCGAATCAGCGTTTAGACGTAAATCTGCTTTTTCGTACGATCATCATATTTCAGATTACGTTTACGTTTTGATTTTTACCATAACTGCAAACTACCTTTATACCCTTGCTTAAACAGCATCTCGCCTAATCAAGTGATTTACGAATCAGCATTTAGACGTAAATCAGTTTCTTCGTACGAACGTCGTATTTCAGTTTGTGCTTATATTCTGGTTTTCATCATAACTGCAAACTGCCTTCATAGATTGACTTTAATATCATCTTGCTTGATCTTAAGTTAAAGTAATCTTAGAATCAGCTTTTAAACAGAAATCGTTTTTATCGTTCGAACACAGTTTCATTTTAATCGCAGAAAGCTTTCCGCTGCACTAATTCACTCCCCCCCCCCTCTTAGTGCTCTTGAACCTAACAATTGGTATCAGAGCAGGGTTAACTCTCTAACGAATTAAAACCCAAGAGAGATGGCATACGCCGGAAACCAAGAGAGCCATTCTATTACACGTCCACCCATGTTCAGTGGGACGGACTACACCTATTGGAAGACCCGAATGAGGATCTTTCTTATTTCTATGGATTTTGAACTTTGGAATCTTGTCGAAAATGGATTTTCGAAGTCTTCTCTTCCAATGATCGATTGGAATGAATTGAAGAAGAAGGCTTTCGCTCTTAATGCAAAGGCTATGAATGCCTTATTTTGTGCACTTAATAAAAACAAGTTTAACTGTGTTTCAACTTGTGACATCGCATTTGATATTTGGCACACACTCGAAGTGACTCACGAAGGCACAAGTAGAGTGAAAGAGTCAAAAATCAATCTTCTGTTACATTCTTTCGAACTTTTCCGGATGAAACCGAGTGAAACCATTGGCGACATGTTTACCCGTTTCACGGATGTCGTCAATGGTCTAAAAGGACTCAAAAAAAGTTTTTTGGATTTTGAGCTCGTAAATAAGATTCTAAGATCCCTTCCTAAGAGTTGGGATCCTAAAGTCACTGTTATTCAAGAGGCAAAATATCTACACAACTTCCCTCTTGAAGAACTAATCAGGTCATTAATGACCTACGAGATGGCTTGTAAAGCTCATGAAGAGCAAGAAGACATCCTTCCAAAGAACAGGAAGGATATGACACTTAAAACTTCAAAAGGCCACTTGAGAGAAAACTCAAGTGATGAGGACTGTTATGATGACTTGACACTTCTAACAAGAAAATTTAAAAAATTCTTTAAAAGAAACAAGTTTAAGGATGACGCAAAAAATAAACTTGAACCCAAGAAGGACCAAGTTATTTGCTATGAGTGCAAAAAGCCGGGACACTACAAGAGTGATTGTCACCCAGCCAAGAAGAGAACATCCAAGAAGAAGGCACTCAAAGCAACATGGGATGATTCGAGCGCATCCGAAGAAGAGGAGTCTAACACCGAGCAAGTTGCTCATTACGCCTTAATGGCCATCGGAGATGAGGTAACAAATTTAATTGATGCAGATTTACCTTATCATGAATTATTAAATGCTTTCCATGAATTATTTGATGAATGTAAGACAATTAGTAGAAAATACAAATTGCTAAAAAAGGAGCATGGTAGTCTTATTTGTAATTTCGATAAGTTAAAAGCTGAACATCATGATAGTTTAAGCTCATACATAAAATGCCATGATCTAGAAACTCTCCAAAAGGAAAACTTGCTACTTAAGGACACCTTGAAGAAATTCGAGGTTGGTAGCAAGTCATTAAACATGATCCTTGCAAACAAGGGTCACGTTCCCAAAAGAAGTGGAATTGGATTTGTGAGAAGTCCTCACCAAAATCCAACCACCTTCATAAAAGGCACCGTCTTACATGTTCGACATCCAAACAAATGCAACTTTTGTTGCAAATTTGGACACAAGATGCATTATTGTCCATTCAAGAAAATTAGTCCAAACAAATTGATTTGGGTTCCTAAAGGAACCATGATAAATTCTATGCAACATGATAGACAATGTAGATCTATTTGTGAGGCACCCAAAAGCAAATGAGTACCTAAAAATCATCCCTTCCTGTAAAAACATTAAAAACATAAAAATTTTAGGCTGGAGCAAGAAATAATATTCTGCTCCTTGATTCTCGATAGTCATGACCCAAGATCCAAAAAGGAACTCGCAATGCTCTCTAGCCTAAATAACAGATGGAGATTATAAATTTAAAATCACAAATGTGATTTAGATACAACCTTATTTGACTTTTCAGAATTAGAAACGTATGATTCCCAAATTCACATATCCTCTGGATTTTCGAACCCATCAATTTCATCCGTTCATAACCTTCGAATCCAACTCTGTATCATGAAGTAACTAAGTCTTTCATGAACTTGCAAGGCTTACCAACTTGAACAAACTATCACAAACATGTGTACGACATTGAGAGTATACACGTTAAAAGATCTATCTTGATCGTGCAAAAGTCCTTGCCTTAAAATGAAAACTCTTACGTAATTACGTAAGTAAAGTTGATTGCTCTGAATGAAAATTCTTCTCAAGACAAAAAACTCTCAGATCATATCACACTGATCAGAACAAGTGCTCACCGCCTGCAGGCGGTGGCACCTCCCCAGCTGGAGGTAGCACCTCCAGCTGTCACATGTTGCAAGCGGTTGCACCGCTCCAGCCAGAGGTGCAACCACCCACAACTCTGCCCTTTTTAACCCAAGCTAGGGCCAGCGGTGAAACCGACCCCAACTCACTCCCTTCCCTCCTCTACTCTTCCAAGCCTCCTCCATCCCCATTTCACCCCTCTTAGCATCCCAAATACCCCTCATTTCGAAGCAAAACATCAACAATCCTTCCCTCTCTTGAAGATCTAACTAAGGTACTCTCTAAGAAGCCCTTAAACTTTTTTTTTATTTACTCTTGCTCATCACTATTCTTCTAAACAGTAGTAGTTATGGGATCTAGAAGATCCTCAAGGGACAAAGGAAAGAGGAGATTAGTAGAAGATTTTGATCTCACCCTTTTCGATTCAAAATACCATGCTGAAAAATTTTCCTCTTTCGAACTTAGGAGTGTCAATAAGGGAAAATACGTAGATTTAAATGAACTAAGAGACTTAGAGACAATCCAATGGTTTGCAAACTTATATCTACTTTCAATTTTGCAAGTTAATGAACCCATCTATCCAAGACTTGTTAGATTGTTTTACAACAACATACAAATAGATGAGAAAGAAAGAATGTCCACCTATCTTTTAGGACAACACATCTCAATTACGGATAGATTCATTTGCGACATGATAGGCATTCCCATGAAAAGTAGAGGACTTTACTTTAGAGGATCATGGGATGATGAAACTGTTGGAACAACATATGTTGAAGCCTTAGGAACAATTTTTGCCAATCCCAACTTAGCATTTGTTCCTAAAAGTTGTGAACATCTACTGCCTCTAAACACTAAGGTACTTCATCATATCCTAACTAGCATCATTCTCCCTAAACAATACCATCATGATGAAGTAAGTCAATTAGAATTAGGAACTATGTATTTGACTATGAAAAGACATGACATCTGTCTTGGTTATCTTATCCAACAAAATATGTTAGAACTATCTAAGAAAGACATGATGCTCCCATATGGTGGTATAATCACTAGAATAATGAAAGCCTACGATATTCTAATACCACCGGAAGAAGAAGTAATAAAAATAGATAGATTTAGCATAATAAATAAAAATCTACTTCACCGATTAAGATGTTTTTATAGAAACGGTAACTAGGTTAGAATGCCAAGAAGAACTGATCCCCCTCAACCTGAACCAGAACCGGAAACACCAGTATTTAGGGGTACCCAATCTCCTCCTATCTATCCCTTTGAGGAAACACATCCATTTGAGCAAACTCATACATCATCTGTCGAAGATATTGGGATTCGGATGGACCAATTCGAACAAAGATAAGAACGGCTTGAACAACGACAAGATCAAATCCTATCTGAGCTGCAGCAAATTCATCGTCAATTTGACTCCTTGTTTAGGCACTTTAATTTTCCACCTCATGAATGAGCTTGTATGAACACAACCATCTGTTGTTACTATAAACTCCTTATGTTACTCACCATGATGTGCTTTGCCTTGATCCTTGATATGGTTTCCTGATATATTTTGAGCATATGTAGAGTTGTAAACATCTATTATGGTAAATATATGCCTTGTGCCTTATATAAACTAAATGGTTATCTCGGATTTTATATTGAAACTAAAAGTTTTGAAGACCTTGTGCTTTGATTTCCATGATAAATATAGTTTGAAAAAGTGATATACTAATACAGTTGATAAGTCATTGCCATTGATACTAAACATCAACTAGCTGACATTTTTACAAAACCTCTAAGTGAAGAACAATTTGATTTCATAAGAAGAGAATTAGGAATGTTGATGTGTCCGAATAGATAAACTAGTTAAAATTATTTTTCGGACTTTATTGAATGATCAAATCACTTGATTACCATTACATAACATGTGTTGAAATGTTTTGTCTTCATGATTGTATTTGGAAATCTGTAGCATAGTCTTGTCCGAATGCATGAAAAAGTTCATCTCATTTTCAGATTCGCTTAACAGTTGGAATGCTAAAAATCAAATTTTCTCATACACTCATATGAAAAATATTTTTTTCTGAAATGAATTTGATGAAATGATTCCTGCTTATGAATTCCATCTTGAAATATGGATGATAGTATTTTTACTTGCAAAAAGTTGTTTCAAACACATATCTTGACTCAAAGTAAACTCACAAATAACTGGAATCACAAATGGCTTTCCTCCTTCATGCACAAAGGATTATAACAAAAAAAAAGAAGGAAGAAGTATTCAAAGCAATCTATGTATCATGCCTTCCTTTATATGCTTGATAACTTGCTTATATTGTTTTCCTGGTATCACAACTACCATACTTTTTGTTGATAACAAAGGGGGAGAAATATATGAATTGATGCTATAAACACTGATGCTATAATTATGCCATGCTTGCATCACCAAGAGATATATGAACAGATGCTATAATTTGCATTATGCCTTGAGTTGATATTTTACCATGTGAAGAAATGCAACACTTGCTAAAATATTTGAAATGTGTACATCATGTAATGATATCAAAATCTTAGTTCACAGCTTTACATGTTGATATCTTACAATATGATGAATTGTTACTATTACCATCATTCAAACTTGTAATGTAAAATCTGAAAATGAATGTCAAGCCTTGACATCATCTTCAGAGAGATACATCATGATGGGAATCATGATGGGAGTATTGATAAGTTCAAATGATTTAACTTATCAATATATCGCTTGAATTCTTAGGTCTTGAATTCAAGAATGACTTATCTCAAGTATGGCATATAGACAGGGGGAGTTAGGGTTAACTCCATTATCAATTGATTGTCATCATAAAAAAGGGGGAGATTGTTGAATCTCAGATTTTGATGATGAAGTCAATTGTCATTTGTTGTCTAATCTATGTGTCGAGATAAGTGTGTAGGATTAACTACAATGAAAGTTAGACATGTAGCAGGAGTTGCGTCGGAGTCAAGACAATGATCACGTTGGGAGTTCGAGAGTTCGACGGAAGTTCGGACAGTCGTCGGAGATTCTGCGGGAACAAATCTGAGAAGTCCATAAGCTTGCTAAAAGAAGCTTGTCGGAACTCGCCAAGTGGATCGTCGCAAGTCCAGGAGTTTGCTGGAAGTCCGCAGGAGCATCACCGAGGGTTCATCGGATGAACGACGGAAGTTCGCAGGAAACTCGCCGGAGGAAGCGATTGAAGCACCGGAGCAAGCTGCAGAAATTGTCTTAGGATTTATCGTAGTGAGCACAATGATTAAGTTGGAAATGGGAGGTGATCCCATCAGCTTAATCTTGGGGCAACTAGGCCCCTGAAAAACCCAAATTGGGCCGAATGGATCTACCCATTCGGACCCTGATTGTTGTGGGAGGTGCAACCGCCCAAGCCAGGAGGTAGCACCGCCTGGGCTAAGTCTCCCAGGGAGACTGGGCGGTGCAACCGCCCCAGCCAGGAGGTAGCGCCGCCTGGGCTCAGTCTCCGAGCGAGACTGGGCGGTTCAACCTCCCCTGACAGGAGGTGGCACCGCCTGAGCTCAGTCTTCGAGCTCTGGCAGGCGGTGCAACCGCCCCAGTCAGGAGGTCCAACCGCCTGAGCTATGTCTTTGAGCTCTGGCAGAGAGGTGCAACCGCCCCTGACAGAGGTGGCACCGCCCAGAGGCTCAGTCTTCGAGCTCTGCCAAGCGGTGCAACCGCCCCAGTCAGGAGGTGCAACCGCCTGATCCCGGAATTCTAGGAATTGACAGTTTTGAGCTCCAAATTTGAACTGGGTTGGGGCCTATAAATACCCCACCCATTCAGCACTGAAAGAAAAGAACTTACACTCGAAATCTTGATCTCTTTCTGTGATTCTTAGAGCTCAAAATTGTTGTAAAGGCCAAATGTTCTCCTCCCTCTGTTCTTCAAAGTTTTGAGTTGTAAAGAGAGGAGAGAAAATTTCTGTAAGGGTTGTCTCCTAAGCTCGTCAAAAGGAGTAAAACTGTAAAAGGGTGGTTGGCCTTCGCCTATCTGAAGGCCTCTAGTTGACGTCGGTGACCTCGTCGGTGGAGGAAGCCAAAAGTGGAGTAGGTCAAGATTGACCGAACCACTCTAAATCTCGGTTTGCATTTACTTTGAGCATATTATCTTTACTGCAAACCTCCTCTGAAGCTTACTGCTTTCTGCACATATACGATCGGGTTTCAAGCTTTGCACTTTCCGAATTAGCGTTTAGACGTAAATCTGCTTTTTCGTACGATCATCATATTTCAGATTACGTTTACGTTTTGATTTTTACCATAACTGCAAACTGCCTTTATACCCTTGCTTAAACAGCATCTCGCCTAATCAAGTGATTTACGAATCAGCATTTAGACGTAAATCAGTTTCTTCGTACGAACGTCATATTTCAGTTGCGCTTATATTCTGGTTTTCATCATAACTGCAAACTGCCTTCATAGATTGACTTTAACATCATCTTGCTTGATCTTAAGTTAAAGTAATCTTAGAATCGGCTTTCAAACAAAAATTGTTTTTATCGTTTGAACGCAGTTTCGTTTTAATCGCAGAAAGTTTTTCGATGCACTAATGCACCCCCCCCCTCTCTTAGTGCTCTTGAACCTAACAAGACTATGATCACATTGGGAGTTCGAGAGTTCGACGGAAGTCCAAACGGTCGTCGGAGGTTCTGCAGGAACAAATCCGAGAAGTCCAGGAGCTTGCCAAAAGAAGCTCATCGGAACTCGCCAAGTGGATCATTGCAAGTCCAAGAGTTTGTCGGAAGTCCATCGGAGCATCGTCGAAGGTTCGTCGGATGTTCGCCAGAAGTTCGCCAAAAGAAGCAATTGACGCACTAGAGCAAATTATCGTAAATGTCTTAAGAAATGTCGTAGTTAGCATGTAGATTAAGTTAGGAATGGGAGGTGATCCCATTAACTTAATTTGTAGGCAATTGGGTCCTTGACAGACCTAAATTGGGCTGAATGGATCAACCCATTTGGACTAGAATTCCTGCTAGGCGGTGACACCGCCCAGGAGAGGGTCTCCCAGGAAAGCTGGGTGATGCAACCGCCCCATGCAGGCAGTCGCACCGCTTGGGCTCAGTCTCCGAGCGAGATTGGGTGGTGCAACTGCTCCTGACAAGCGGTGGAACCGCTTGAGCTTGGTCTCCGAGCTCTACCAGGCGGTGCAACTGCCCTAGTCAGGCGGTGGCACCGCTAGGGCTCAGTCTCTGAGCGAGACTAGGTGGTGCAACCACCCTTGTTAGGTGATGGCACCATCCAGAGGCTCAGTCTCCGAGCTGCCAGGCGGTAGCACCGCCAGGACCCCGGAAATCCAGGAGGTGACATTTTTGAGTTCCAAATTCAAACCAGTTTGGGGCCTATATAAACCCCACCCTTTCCTACATGAAAGGGCAATGAAAGAAACCGAAAGCTTGATCTTACTCTATGATTTTAGAGCTCAAAAGTGTTGTAAAGTCTAGAAGTTCTCCTCCCTCTTTTCTTCTAAGTTTTCATCTTTCAAGAGAGGAGAGAAATTCTCTAAGGGTTGTCACCTAAGCCCGTCAAAAGGAGTGAAACTGTAAAAGGGTGGTTAGCCTTCACCTATTGAAGGAAGGCCTCTAGTAGACGTTGGTGACCTCATTGGTGGAGGAAGCCAAACGTGGATGTAGGTCAAGATTGATCGAACCACTCTAAATCTCTTTTTGCATTTACTTTAAGCATCTTATCTTTACTACATGATTTTGAGCTTTTTCGAATACAACCAAGCGAGACTATAGGCGATATGTACACCCGTTTCACGGTTGTCGTCAATAATCTAAGAGTTCTTGGTAAATCTTTTTCAAATTTTGATCTTGTAAACAAGATCTTAAGATCCCTTCCAAAAAGGTGGGATCCTAAAATAACCACAATACAAGAAACAAAAATTTAAGAATAAAAAGAACGGAACTACTTGCTTTGAACGCAAGAAGAAGAACACAAAGTGGGATGAATTGAGCTCCTCCGAAGATGAGAAGAAAATCAAGAAAGGCGAGGTGGCAAACTACGCCTTAACGACATTCAACGATGAGGTAATCAAAACCCCCTTAATTTATTTCGAAATTACATGATGCTTTCCATAATGCATTTTCTTTTTAGTATAGAATTAATTTTCTTGAAAATTACATGTTTAAATAATATAATGAAAATGCTAATGTATTAGGATTATGCTTATCATGCTTACCTTTCCAATGATTTTAAAAATAATCATGAAAAATGCATATCTTATGATAAACAAACAAACTGATTTTTGATTGAAAATATGAAATCATGCTTGATGATTTAATAATGCATAATGATATACCATGATTGATGATTTTATTTTATGCATGAGATTTTAAAGTTATACATGATGATTTTTGTGGTTTATTGATCTTGATGGTTTTTATGACAGAGTTTATTTTTCGATCCTAAACGATTGATGATATATATTCTTTTTGGCACAACAAGGACAAAGGCATGCTTGTATGAAACAACTAAATAGAGAAAAGCATTTTTCTTGAAAATTCTTTTTCTCTATCTTATTGACTTTGATGAATCTATTTTATCATCTTTTTATGAATCTCTTGAAAATGATTTTGATTTGATGATTTGAATTTGAATGGGCTTTATCTTGATTTGTTTTTTAATTTAAAACTTAAGATTTACTCTATAAAAATTGAGATATTTTATCCTCAATGTTTCTTTTTGCCATCCAAATGGATCATGCATGGTAGGATATAATTGCTATGATGAGAATTTTACACTATTGCATGTCGTAATAACATGTTGGAAATTATGTGTTTTGGATACAAAAATTTTCATGATAATAAGCATGTTTTATCTTCATGATTGAATTTAAAAATTTATAGCAAAACCTTGTCCGAATGCATGAAAGTGTTAAATTTTTTTTTCGGATCTTCTTGATCCTAACAATTGAATTTTCTCGATATATTATTCTCTTCCAGACTTAATAAACATATGTCATAATGAGTTTGATTCATATCATTGATTTTTGACATATGAAATCAACTAGCAAATGCATCTCTCATAGACTTATCATATGAAAAATATCTTTCGAGAAATGGATTTGATGATTCTTTCTTATATCTTTAGAGAAATAGTTTTATGTGTAAGGATTTGATTCACACACATATCTTGATCCTTGTAAAAATGAAGTGTGCTTTAATATCTTATCAATTTGAACTTCATTCGAGTAAGCTCACAAGTGACTTTCCTCCTTCATGCAAAAAGATAATAACAAATAAAGAGGAAGAAGTAATGAAAGCTATCTCCTTGTCATATTTTTCTTGAGATGTTTGTATAATTGATATCCTATCACTCATTGTTGAAAAGTGACATAAGCCTAGTTATGGCATGAATCATTACCGCACTTATGTTTAAAATTTGCTTATATTGTTCTCCTTTTTGTTGATAACAAAGGGAGAGAAATATATAAATTGATGCTATGAGTGCCATATTTGAATTTGAATTATGTTAAGATATCAAAAGAAGCTTGCAACAAAATATATGGTAAATTGATGATAGAAATGCTATGATTGCCATATGCCATGTTTGCATCATGTTAAGATATCAAGAACTTATATCGTAATTTTACTTGCTGATATCTTGCCATGTGATGAAATGCTATGATTTGTTGCTAAAATGATGCATGCAATACTCATGCTTTTTATTATGATGTATGTGATGTATTGCATATGATGTGAATCATGATTAAAATTACCTTAATTTGAATTCAAGGTTTATCTCAATTATGAAATTTTGAAATAAGAATGATTACTCACCTTTGTCAGAATCTGAAAATTGGTATACGGGTTTTCCCTTCTTTTTGACAATGACAAAGGGGGAGTAAGAATTTCTGACATGGATATCATGAAAAGAGGCAAACTAACTAGCTTGCACAATTCAAGATGAAAGCAAAAATTGCACTTCTCAAAAGAGAAGATGCAAATGTAACATTTGCTAAATTGTTTGCTTGCCTCATTTAAAACATCATCTCTTGCTAATTTGGCATTTTGCTAGTTTGCACTTTGCAAAGAAAGCAAAAATGACACTTCTCAAAAGAGAAGAAAGAGCTTGTTATCTTGAACATCACAAGCTTGCCTATCTTAAGAAACAAAAATTACAAATGTGCTATCTTGCCTATCTCAAGAGACAAAAATGCTAACTTGCACATCTAGTAAAACTTGACAAATTTGCATATTTCAATAAGCAAGAGTTGCTTTCTTGAACATATCAAAACTGCTAGCTTGCATGTTCTAAAATATTATAAAATTAGCTAGCTTGCACAATTCAAGAAGAAAGCAAAAATTACACTTCTCAAAAGAGAAGAAATTGCTATCTTGAACATCACCGAGAATTGTTAGCTTGAAACATCAAGAAAATACAAAAATGTGCTATTGTACTTATCTCAAGAAAAGCAAACATGCCAACTTGCATCTTTGAATTTGCTAGCTTGTATGTAGTAAAACTTGCATATCGTAAAAATTGCTAGCTTATAGTCTAAAGAGAAGCAAACAGTTGCTATCTCAAGAAAAGTAAACATGCTAAACTTGCACATCTTTAATTGCTAGATTACATGATGATAAAATTTGATACTATGTTTTTCATGCAATGAGTTGAACTTATATTACAAAAATATTAGAGTCGGAACTTCTACTTTTTGTTGATGACAAAGGGGGAGAAGTATGATGTTATCCATAAGTTTATGCATAAGTTCATGATGACGTGTTGCAAGTATTCATGATGAATATTGCAATGACTTGAATTCAGTTTGAATTCAAGGTTCTATCAATATGGCATATTGATAGGGGGAGTTTGTTTAAACTCCGGGAGTTAAGTTTATCTCCGTCATCAATTGGTTGTCATTATCAAAAAGGGGGAGATTGTTGAATCTCATATTTTGATAATGAAACCAATTGATAATTATATTTATGTTTTAATCTACGTTTTGAGTGACGTAGGATGCTTTGATCAGAATGAGATAATTAAAACAGGAAAAATCATGTTGTGGTGGAGGAACATGTTAGAAGATTGGACGTCGGGCCGGTGGATCGGTTGATGTATCGACAGAAGGCTTCGGGCCGTAGACTCGGGCATCGAGCCAAGAAGAGCGGGTATTGTGCCAAAGATATCGGAGTTGCAGAGTCAACTGGCCGATTAGGCAATAGGCCACAGGAGAGGACGATGCATCGAATATTTGGACGAAGCGTCGAGGGACCAATGACATGCCGGACAACTTGGTTAATTGCTTAGGATTAATTGTCTCAATTGAAGTTTTGTTTTATATGTGCAGGATTAACTATGATGGAAGTAAGACATGCAGCAAGAGTTGCACCGGAGTCAAGACTCTGATCACGTTGGGAGTTCGAGAGTTCGACGGAAGTCCGAACGATCATCAAAGGTTCTACGGAAACAAACACGAGAAGTCCAGGAGCTTGCCAAAAGAAGCTCATCAGAAAGTGGATCGTCGCAAGTCCAAGAGTTTACCGGAAGTCCGTCGGAGCATCGTTGAAGATTTGTCGGATGTTCGCCGGAAGTTCGCCGGAAGCTCCCTGGAAGAAATGATTGACACACCTAAGCAAGTTGTAGTAAATGTCTTAAGAAATGTCATAGTTAGCATGTAGATTAAGTTAGGAATGGAAGGTGATCCTATTAACTTAATCTAGGGGCAATTGGGCCCTTGACAGACCCAAATTGGGCCGAATGGGTCAACCCATTCGGACTAGAATTTCTGCTAGGCGGTGGCACTGCTAGGGTCGACAGTGGCACCACCCAAGAGAGGGTCTCCCAGGAAAGCTGGTAAGTGCAACCGCCCCAAGCAGGCGGTGGCACCACCTGGGCTCAGTCTCCGAGCGAGACTGGGTAGTGCAACCACCCCTGACAAGCGGTGGAACTGCCTGAGCTTGGTCTCCGAGCTCTGCCAAGCGGTACAACCGCCCTAGTCAGGTGGTGGCACCGCTAGGGCTCAGTCTTCGAGCAAGATTGGGCAATGCAACAGCCCCTGTCAGGCGGTGGCACCGCCTAGAGGCTCATTCTCCGAGTTGCCAGGCGATTGTAACGCCGCAGTCAGGAGGTAGTACCGCTAGGACCCCGAAAATCTGGGAGGTGACATTTTTTAGCTCTAAATTCAAACAAGTTTGGGGCCTATATAAACCTTATCATTTCCTACATGAAAGGGCAACGAAAGAAATCGAAAGCTTGATCTTACTCATGTGATTTTAAAGCTCAAAAGTGTTGTAAAGTCTAGAAGTTCTCCTCCCTCTTTTCTTCCAAGTTTTCATCTTTCAAGAGAGGAGAGAAATTCTGTAAGGATTGTCTCCTAAGCCCGTCAAAAGGAGTGAAACTGTAAAAGGGTTGTTGGCCTTCTCCTATTGAAGGAAGGCCTCTAGTGGACATCGGTGACCTCATTGATGGAGGAAGCCAAAAGTGGATGTAGGTCAAGATTGACCGAACCACTCTAAATCTCGGTTTGCATTTACTTTGAGCATTGTATCTTTACTACAAACCTCCTCAATAGCTTACTGCCTTCTGCTCATTTACAAACGTGTTTCATAGTTAAGTATTTTCCGAATCGGCATTTAGACGAAAATTGCTTTTATCGTACGAATGCAGTTTTAATCGTCGAAAGTTTTTTGCTGCACTAATTCACCCCTCGCTCTTAGTGCTCTTGATCCTAACAACATCCACTTCCGAAACACCCTTACCCAAGGATTGGAAATATGTAGATGCTCATCCTAAGGAGCTAATCCTAGGAGATACATCTAAGGGGGTTCAAACACGTTCTTCTCTTAAAAATTTTTGTGCTAACACCGTTTTTCTCTCCCAAATTGAACCTAAATGTATTAATGAAGTCATGAAAGATGATTCATGGATTATCGCAATGCAAGATGAGTTAAATCAATTTGAGAGAAATGAGGTGTGGAAGCTTGTTTCTAGGCCAAATGACCATTTAGTTATTGGTACTAAATGGGTCTTTAGAGACAAGCAAGATGAATCTGGTATCATGGATAGAAACAAGGCTAGATTAATGGCCAAAAGTTTCAACCAAGAAGAAGGTATCGATTACGAAGAAACCTTCACTCCTGTGGCTAGATTAGAAGTCATAAGGATGCTCTTTGCCTATGCTAGTAATAATAATTTTAAGTTGTTTCAAATAGATGTTAAAAGTGCTTTTCTTAATGGCTTTATTTCTGAAGAAGTTTATGTTGAACAATCTCTCGGATTTGAAAATAATAGCCTCCCTAATCATATATTTAAATTAACTAAAGCTCTCTATGGTTTAAAACATGCCCTAAGGGCTTGGTATGATAGACTTAGTGCTTTTCTTATTGAAAATAGTTTCACAAAAGGCAAGGTCGATACTACATTATTTATCAAGAATTTTAAAAATAATTTTTTTATTGTTCAGATTTATGTTGATGATATTATCTTTGGTTCTATGAATGAATCTCTTTGTGAATCTTTTGCTGAAACCATGAGTCTCAAATTTGAAATGAGTTTGATGGGAGAATTAACCTTTTTCTTAGGCTTACAAATTAAGCAACTAAGCAATGACATCTTTATTAGTCAAACTAAATATGTCTTAGATCTACTAAAAAGATTTAATATGAATAGCTCAAAAGCTATTAACACTCCTATGAGCACGTCCACTAAGTTAGAAGTTGATGAAAGTGGAGAAAGCTTCGATCAAAAAACTTATAGGGGTATGATAGGAAGTTTACTTTACCTCACTACAACTAGACAAGATATCATGTTCAGTGTAGGACTTTGTGCTAGGTTTCAATCGAACCCTAAGATATCTCATCTGAAAGCGGTTAAAAGAATACTTAGATATTTTAAAGGTACCACAAATCTAGGATTATGATATCCAAAATCCAAGAGTTAATTGCGTATGCTGATGCGAATTTTGCTGGGTGTAGATTAGATAGAAAAAGCACATTAGGATCATATCAATTTTTGGGACATTCCCTTGTTTCCTGGTCATCTAAGAAACAAAACTCGGTTGCACTATCAACAACCGAAGCTGATATATTGCAGCTAGTGCATGCTCTATATGAGTTGTGTGGATGAAAAACACCTTAGAAGATTATAAAGTCCATCTTAAAAACATTATCATTAAATGTGATAATACAAGTGCAATATGTTTAACAAAGAATCACATTCAACACTCAAGAACAAAACATATTGATATTAGACATCACCTTATATGAGATCATGTCACTAATTATAATGTAATCATAGAGTTTATTGATACTAAGCATCAACGAGCTGATATTTTTATAAAACCTCTAAGTGAAGAATAATTTGATTTCATTAGAAGATAATTAGGAATGCTAATATGTCAGAATGCATAAACTTGTTAAGATTATTTTTTGGATTTTTTTTTAATGATCAAATCACTTAAATGCCATGATGATTTTACACAATTACATGCCTTAATTACATGTTGGAAATTATGTGTTTTGAATACAAAAAATTACATGATAATAAGCATGTTTTATCTTCATAATTGAATTAGAAAATCTATAGAAAACCTCGTCCGAATGCATGAAAGTGTTAAATTTGATTTTCGAATCTTCTTGATCCTAACAATCAGATTTTCTCGATACATTATTCTCTTTCGGACTTGATAAACAAGTGTCATATCGAGTTTTTGGATTCACATCATTGATTTTTGACATATGGAATCAATTAGCAAATGCATCTCTCATAGACTTATCATGTGAAAAATATTTTTCGAGAAATGGATTTGATGATTCCTTCTTATATCTTTTGAGAAATAGTTTTACGTGGAAGGATTTGATTCAGATACTTATCTTGATTCTTGTAAAAATAAAGCGTGCTTTAATATCTTATCAATTTTAACTTCATTCGAGTAAGCTCACAAATGGCTTTCCTCCTTCATGCAAAAAGATAATAACAAATAAAAAGGAAAAAGTAGTGAAAGCTATCTCCATGTCATGTTTTCCTTGAGATGTTTGTATAATTGGTATCCTATCACTCATTATTGAAAAATGACATAAACCTAGTTAAAATTTGCTAATATCGTTCTCCTTTTTGTTGATGATAAATAAGGAGAAATATATGAATTGATACTATGAGTGCCATATTTGAATGAGAAATATATGAATTGATGCTATGAGTGCCATATTTGAATTTAATGCTATATAAATTGATGTTATGAGTGCCATATTTGAATTTGAATTATGTTAAGGTATCAAAAGTTGCATCGAAATATATGATAAATTGGTGATAGAATTGCTATGATTGCCATATTTGCACTATGTTATTGCCATATCATGATAAGATATCAAGAACTTGCATAGCAACTTTACTTATTGATATCTTTCCATGTGATGCTACGATTGCTAAACACTTGAAATGTTTGCTTTACGTTAAGATATCAAAAGCTTAAATTGTAAATTTACATGTTGATATCTTATGTTGAACTACTATCATCATTCATATTTGAAATGTAAAACTTGAGAATGGATGTCAAGTCTTGACATCATTTTCAGTAAGATACATCGTGATAGGAATCATAATGGGAGTAATTGATAAGGTTAAGAGTTCTTAACTTATCAATAAGTCTATTGAATTCAAAGGCCTTGAATTCAAGAATGACTTATCTCAAGTATGGCATATAGATAAGGGGAGTTAAGGTTAACTCCGTTATCAATTGATTATCATCATAAAAAAGGGGGAGATTGTTGAATCTCAGATTTTGATGACGAAGTCAATTGTCATTTGTTATCTAATCCATATGTTGAGATAAGTGTGCAGGATTAACTACGATGGAAGTAAGACATGCAGTAGAAGTTACGCCGGAGTCAAGACCATGATCACGTTGGGGGTTCGAGAGTTCGACAGAAGTCCGGACGGTCATCGGAGGTTCTGCGGGAACAAATCCGAGAAGTCCAGGAGCTTACCAAAGAAGCTCATTGGAACTTACAAAGTGGATCGTCGCAAGTCCAGGAGTTTGCCTGAAGTTTGTCGGAGCATTGCCGAAGGTTCGTCGGATGTTCGTCGGAAGTTCGCCAGAAGCTCGCCGGAAGAAGCGATTGATGCACCGGAGCAAGTTGCAATAAATATCTTAAGAAATATCATAGTTAGCATGTAGAATAAGTTAGGAATGGGAAGTGATCCCATTAACTTAAATTAGGGGCAATTGGACTCTTGATAGACCCAAATTGGGCCGAATGGATCAACCCATTTGGACCAGAATTCTTGCTAGGCGGTGGCACTGCCAGGGTCGACGGTGGCACCACCTAAGAGATGGTCTCCCAGGAAAGCTGGGCGGTGCAACCGCCTAGGTTAGGCAGTGACACCGCCTGAGCTCAGTCTCCGAGCGAGACTAAGCGGTGCAACCGCCCCAGTCAGGCGGTGGCACCACCTGGGCTCAGTCTCCGAGTGAGACTGACAACGGTGGTTGCACCGCCCAAAGGCTCAGTCTCCAAGCTGCCAGGCGGTTGTATCGCCCCAATCAGGAGGTAGTACCGCTAGGACCCCGAAAATCCGAGAAAAGATAGTTTTGACCTCCAAATTCAAACTAGTTTGGGGCCTATATATACCCCACCCATTCCTGCATGAAAGGGCACCGAAAATCCAATCTTACTCTATGATTTTTAGAGCTCAAAAGTGTTGTAAAGGTTAGAAGTCCTCCTCCCTCTTTTCTTCCAAGTTTTGATCTTTTAAGAGAGGAGAGAAAAGTTTGTAAGGGTTGTCTCCTAAGCCCGTCAAAAGGAGTGAAACTATAAAAGGGTGGTTGGCCTTCGCCTATTGAAGGAAGGCCTCTAGTGGACGCCGATGACCTCATCGGAGGAGGAAGCCAAAAGTGGATATAGGTTAAGATTGATCGAACCACTCTAAATCTCGGTTTGCATTTACTTTCTATTCTCTATCTTAACTACAAATTGCCTCCATAGCTTTACTTTAATAGCACTTCGCCTAATCTAAGTTAAAGCAACTTCCGAATCGGCTTTATTTTAATAGCTTTACTTTAACTGCCTCCAAGATACTGACGTGGATATCATCTTGACCGCTCGTGTTCGAATTCTACCCCCCTCCCCCCACTCTCTCTGACGCCTCATTTACTGTTGCGTGGCATCGCGTGCTGTTTGAACCACAACCGCCGTGTAACTAACCAAGAAGATTCCAACAGAAAGGAATTAAGGGCGGAAGTGACGTTGTAGATCGAGATCGAGATCGAGATCGGGAGATGGCCGACGAAGTCCCAAGAAGAGCGACGTCGGACGGGCTTCGCTCGCAGCTCGTCAAGCTCACCTCCCAACTCTTGACGAGCGTCGACGACTATCTCCGTTTAGGCGCGCCGTCTGCAAGTCGTGGCGGTCTGCCGTCCCCCTCTGGCCCGATCACCTCCCCACTCAGCTCCCTTTCCTCCTCCTCTACACCTCCGAACCAAAAATCCGATCCGTCTTTCGCCTCACCGCCGCCTCCGCCGGAAATATTCGCCCGCTACCTAACGCATCCAATATGTCCTGCGTCGGCTCCTCCTTCGGTTGGCTTATTCTCTGCGGGGACTGCGGTCTGATCAAGCTCTTAAACCCCCTTACCAGAGAGGATATTCGGCTCCCCTACCTCCTGGGTTTCCTGTTTCATATTCTGATGCCGGGGGCCGATGAGGTTGGCGATGACATAGAGGAGGCTGTAGTATCCTCGGATCCCACGCTCGATCGCGACTTCGTGGCTATCCTCTTCAAACGCGGCGTTGACATTACTTGCTTAACTTGGCGCCCAAGGTGACGAATCATGGACGGAAAGCGTGAACTCCCCTTTCTTGGACCTCAGTTTGTCTCTCCCGGAGGAGCAACCGGATGCGCGACATCGTTCCCTACGGCAACCGGATGCTATACGCGATATACGGCGATAACGAGTACTGGGAGATTCTCCAGGTTGACCCAGGCCCGACGGGGAGGGCGACGATTGCCGCATGGTACGCCATGCCGTCCTGCGTGCCGCGCACTCGGTATCCCAGCTACTTGGTTGTATCGGTCGGAGAACTGCTGCTGGTTGCGTGCCATTACAACAGAACTGCAGATGGGAAGATGACCCGCGGAGTCCATGTCTTCAGGCTGGAAAAGGGGCGGAATAAGCAGGCCAGCGGTGGCCGTCGAGGTGGAGGATATCCACGACCGTGTCTTGTTCTTGAGCCCAAGCTTGTTTGTGTACGTCAGCGCTGGGGGCTCCTACTTGTTCCCGGGTAACTAAATAATTAAGTTAGGAATCAATTTTTATTTTCTTAATTATTATTATAATTTAAAAAATATTAATCTTATTTTTTTATTCGTTATTATCAGTTAATGACTATTAAGCATTCCAAGTGATATCTTGTTAGTACATTAAATTCAAATAATTCATATTAAATAAATATAAAAATTAAAATAAATTTTCTAGAGGCTTACCTCCTCTTATTTGACGAGAGGTAGTTTTTTCTATATTTTTTAAAATTAAAAATTTTTATTTTGATTGTTTAAATATTAAAATTTTTATAGATTGAAAAACTACAACAACGTGGTGATCCTTGCAGTAGCAAAAAGAGGAGAAAAAGACAGAAATCCAAGAAGAAAGAAAGAGAAGAAAACAAGGATAACACAAAGCGACTATTCTCAATCATCCAGTAGTGTTCTTATCTTAGGTTAGATCAAATCTATAGTAGATTCTTACTGTGATTACTTGGGGAGAATTAGGGAGAATTTAGAATATTGAGCACAGTGACATGATCTTTATATCCCAGTTATTCTCTTATGATTGTTGTTAGGGTTTTGGGCAAGAAATTGAGATTTGTATATTCATTATTATTATAGTGGATTATCTCTAGTATGTCCTGTGATTTTTACCCTTCATATTGAAAGGGCTTTTCACGTATATCTTGGTGTTCTATTTGATTGTGATTCTATTTAATTACGCTACGAATTATATTCTTATAGTACTTGTTCATATACAAAGGTTATTCCGTATTATATCCCATCAACTGGTATCATAGCAGGATTTTGATAATTTAATTTTGTATTTGAACATGGAGGCCAGTAATGTTTCTCGCATAATTAGTTTGAATGGAAACAATTGGATGATATGGAAACCAACAATGAAAGATCTCTTATATTGCAAAGATTTATATGGACCTTTGTAGGGGGATAGTGCAAAACCAACAACTATGACAGATGATGAGTGAAAGAGGTTAGATCAAAAAATAATTGGATTTATTCGACAGTGGCTTGATGATAGAGTCTTTCACCATGTTTCTATTGAAATTTCTATATATTCTCTTTGGAAAAAGTTGAAAAGTCTCTATGAAAGAAAAACAGCTAGCAGCAAAGCATTTTTGATCAGAAAACTTGTAAACCTAAAATATAGAGAGGGTGCTTCTATTACTGAGCATTTGAATAAAATGTAAAATGTTACTAACCAGTTATCCTCTATGAAAATGTCTCTTGATGATGAGTTGCAGGTATTGTTACTTCTCAGTTTATTATCAGAAAGTTGGGAGACATTAGTGGTTTCCCTCAGTAATTCTGTGTTAGATGGTGTTGTCACTATGAGTCAAGTAATAAGCAGTTTGTTGAATGAGAAGTTGAGAAGAAAGAGTTCAGCAATATCTCAGAATGATTCATGGGCACTTATCTCAAAGAATAGAGGAAGGTCAAAGTCTAGAAGCAGTTCACGCATAGGTAGAAGCAAGTCAAGATCAAGAAAAAATATTGTTTGCTATAACCGTGGTGAGAAAGGACATTATAAGAATCAATATAAGCAACCTAAGAAGAACCAGAAAAAGGGAAAAGAAGTAGAGTATACAGAGTCAAAAGATAATATCACAGCTATAGTGCAGGGTGGTGATTATTTGATTTTGTCTCCTTCTGATGATATTTTTTCTTGTATGTGTCAAGATCTTGAGTGGGTGATTGACACAGGTGTTTCTTATCATGCTACACCACAGAAAGAGTGTTTTGCTACATACAAGTCTGGAAATTTTGGTGTTGTCAAGATGGGCAACTATGGCACAGCAGATATCATTGGCATGGGTGATATCCATTTAAAGATCAAACTTTGCTGCAAGTTGGTGCTTAAGGATGTGAGACATGTGGTTGACTTGAGGCTGGATTTAATTTCAGTTAGAAAGCTAGATGATGAAGACTATGATAGCAAATTTCACAGAGGGCAATGGAAGCTCAATAAGGGTTCTCTTGTTATAGCTAGTGGAAAGAAATGTCATACTTTGTACATATTGTAGGCTAAAGCTTATGGTGAGCAGTTAAATACTATAGAAAAAAACTTCAGTATGGAGTTGTGGCATAGGCGACTGAGACACATGAGCGAAAAGGAGCTACAAGCTCTTTCCAATAGAGAGGTATTGTCAGACCTCAAAGGTATACATCTGAACCCTTGTATTGATTATTTGGCTAGTAAATAACATAGAGTTTCATTTGCTAGTCCTGTTTTGTCTGGAAAATGTATGACTTAGACCATGTTTATACAGATGTATGTGGTCCTTTGAGGATAAAAAACTTCTAGTGGATTTGTTGATGTTCTTGGTATAAGTGGTGCACTTTATTTTGTCACTTTTATAGATGATTTTTCCAGGAAAGTTTGGGCCTATGCTTTGAAGACCAAAGATCAGGTTATTAATGTATTCAAAGAGTTTCATGCCAGGGTTAAAAGGGAGACAGAAAAGCAATTAAAATGCATGAGATCAGATAATGGTGGTGAGTATATAAGATTATTTAATGATTATATCATGTCACATGTGATCCAATATGAAATTACAGTTCCTGGTACACCTTAGCATAATGCAATTGTAGAGAGGATGAACCGCACCATCATGGAAAATATCAGATGTATGCTTTTACAGGCCAAGCTACCCAAAATGTTTTAGGATGAGGCTTTGAGGACTGCAGTTGATGTGATCAACTTATCACCATGTACAACCCTAGATGGTGATGTTGTAGAGCATGTATGGTTAGGGAAAGATGTTTCTTACAAGCATTTGAGAGTGTTTAGTTGTCGCATATTTGCACATATTTCAGACAATGAGAGGTTCAAGCTGGATGGTAAGACTAAAGAATGTATTTTTCTTGGTTACTCACATGATCAGTTTGGTTACAGGCTTTGGGATCCAAAAAAACAGAAGGTGTTTAGAAGTAGAGATGTAGTCTTCTTTGAGGATCAAACCTTTGAAGATTTGAAGAAGAAGACACCGGCCAAGACTTCTGTAGAAGGATTAACAGATTATGACCCAGTTACTCCTTCAGTATATCAGGGTGATGGGGGAGATATGCAGGAAGATGGTATAGAACCTGATGTTGATATACCTGTAGGACATGTTGAGCAAGAAGAAGTTGGAGAGCAACTTCCCGCAGAACCTCAATTGAGAAGATCTTCTAGACAACGTCAACCTTACAGAAGATACTCTACAGATGAGTATGCAATGCTTACCGATGTAGGTGAACCAGAGAGTTACCAGGAAGTAGTTGAAAGTGAGCAGAAAGAGAAGTAGTTGCAGCTTCAGAAAATTCACACATATGACAACAGAGTAGACATGTTGGCAAAGACCTTACTAAAAGAAAGACAGGAGATATGCCGACAATTGGTTAGCATGGCTTTACATTGAAGAGTCATAGGACAGCATCCCTTATAGGCTGAAAGGGAAGGTTATTGGGCTGATAACCTATAGTGGGTTCAGCCCATGGTGGGCTTTATTAGCCTATAGCTCACACCCCTTTGACATAACCTTAGATCAATATAAGGGGGGTGTGGTGGCTACATTTTGTGAGAAAGTGGGTGCATTTTTGGGAGAAAAATTATAGCAACGTGGTGATCCTTGCAATAGCAAAAAGGAGGAGAAAAAGACATAAATCCAAGGAGAAAGAAAGGGAAGAAAACAAGGACAACATAGAGCGATTGTTCTCAATCATCCAGCAATGGTCTCATCTCAAGTTAGATCAAATATATAGTAGATTCTTACTGTGATTACTTAGGGAGAATTAGGGAGGATTTAGAATATTGAGCATAGTGACATGATCATTATATCTCAATTATTCTCTTATGATTGTTGCTAGGGTTTTGGGCAAAAGATTGAGATTTGAATATTCATTATTATTATAGTGGATTATCTCTAGTTTGCCCTATAGTTTTCACCCTTTACATTGAAGGGGCTTTCCACGTATATCTTGGTGTTCTATTTAATTATGATTCCATTTAATCCCATTGAGTATTATGCTCTTCTAGTACTTATTCATATACAAAGGTTATTCTGCATTATATCCCATCACATAATGGCAAGGGAAATTGCTAACTTGAAAATTTTAATACTCATGCAAGGGTTTGTATGCAGACGACGGATTGTCTATGGCCATCCTAAGATAATTGAAACTCAACACAATAGAGCATGAAAATTTTCTCTTCAGCATAGGAAAGACATATCTATAGGAGAATAAAGTGTGTAATAGGTTCAGTATTTTGCTAGATCTTGAGAGGCATAATAGAAGTTATATTTGTGAAGTCGCAATATAGCAAATATATTCATGATGGTGGAACAATATACAGTTTGTTCAGCGAGGTAGAATAGTCTAAGGGATAGTAAACTTTGAAACTTCTAGAAGGAAGAATGCAAAAAGGAAAATAGCTTTAATGAGATAAATTTTCAGGAGGGATAAATTTTGGTTCTCTCTAGAGATAATCATATGTAACAGATAACACATATTGAGGAGGGTACCTTAAGACGATAGATCCATAAATCTCGATAGATAAAGTGAGCAACAAGAAGTTATTGTATGATCTTATATGAGGTAATGTGTTAGAAAACATATTGCAAGATCAAGTGGGGAGCAACCCAAAGTAATATTAAATAAATGCACGCTTAGAGTTGATATGAATATCAAACTCAATAGAGGGTTGACTCATGGAATTGTAGATGTGAGACTCACCATCAACTAAATATAAATTAAGGAGCTAAGCAACTTGAGTAGAACTTGGTGAAGTACCTAAGTTATATAAAGAGAGTCGACATAGAAGATAAAATATAGAGTGGAGACAAAAAGATTTCCTTAAATAGAGGTTAAGAACATGAACCCTTACAAAGGTAAGAGGAGATCATACGATTCAATGGGTTACTTGTTTTGATGGAGTAAGCCTATCTTGCATGCGGCCAAAGTCGAAGGGATCTTTAAGGCACATGCACTTTATCTCGACATAGTAATTGATAGAGGGACTAAGGTGACCTAACTTACAAAGATAAAGTTAGAGTCACAAGGCTTTGGCACGAGGTAAGAGGACATAAAGGTAGACACTCTTAAAGAATATACCACAGTGCTACTATTCAGGTTGTTATAAAAGAAGCTATATGTAATGGAGGTTGTGTTGGGAGTAGAGGCCTAATATCTAGACAATGATACATTAATATTAGTGAAATCAATAGATTTCAAGAGCTGTTGAGTAACATACTATCATAGAGCTATTCTTCTTCCGGGAGGTAACATGGTTTAGTAGATTATTGTCAAATAGTTTGAGATAATGCGAAGAGACTTAATCATATCAAGTTATGAGAGAAATCCACTTTGGTAGGTAACATAATGACAGGAAGAGTTATGGATTCATGGAGTGAATGCTATAGTACTATAGAAATGAGTTTTCTATGTGTGCATCAAATTTTACATTGGATAAAACTTTTGATCATAAATATATGGGAGCTGTGTACCACCAAGAGAGAATTCTGAGTGTAAGTACTAGCAAGTCCTATAGGAATCATATAGTGATACGATCATAGTGGTAGAAAGTTGGACTACTCAAGAGCTCATATTTGCTCGAGGGAGTCCAACAAGTTGGAGGACAAGGCTGAGCGAGTGAACGTTACTGCTAAGGATACAAAGGAGAATAAAATTGGCATAAACTTTACTACATGATAATAGAGGTCATATATAAGAGTTATAGTCTAATTTTTCATCGATTAAGGGAACTATTGAAGTACATATAAGTGTTAAAGCAAGTGTTCAAAAGAGACAAGAAAGTAACAATAAGTCTAGAGTGATTCGACTACTCAGAACCAAAAATCGATTAAAATAGATGTGGACTTAAAGGAGTATGATAATGCCATAATGTTATGGATAAGTCTGTACACAAGGTGTTCAATGTGACGTTTCTATATCAGTCTTTCAATTTTATTCATACTTTGCATAGCATGTAGAGGGTCTTCAATAGACTTAGCAACCATATTTTGGTTGACTTTATGGTCGTTTTAATCTTGTACACATAGATTGAGTGTGGTTGTCATGCAAAGATAAAATTACCTAAACAAATATTATTTAAATATATTTTAAAGTATTTTTGGCTTTATAGAGTAGTGAGGAGTGTTAGTTAATATAGTACCCTAGAGCTCCTCGAGTAGCACATGGATATATGAGTTAGTGCTATAGCAACTTTAACTAATTTTAAAGTTCAATCGATAAATTCATATCGAAAATGTGATTAACAAAAAATGTGAGTAAGGGTTGTGAGTAAAGTAAATGAGTAAACAATAACAAATCGAAAGGAAGAGGAGGAATGCAAACCAATTTATAGTAGTTTGATGTTGTCGACCTACGTCCACTCCCGATTCCTCTTCCCTCCAGGCTATCAGCTTTCACTTCTGATATTTTTTCCATTAGGCAAAGATTAACTACCCTTATTATAACTTTTTCCTTTTAGCACGCTTAGGAGAGAACCGCCACATTCACTCTTTTATAAGATATATCATCTCCTACAACTTAGAATCACCTCTAAACTTAAGGAGGAAGAGACTCAAACAATGCTGAAAGTAAGAGCTACAAATTTTCATAAACTTGAAATTTAATACTTTATCAATTAAGCTTGAATAGGGTATTTATAGGCCTCAAGAGACTTAAAAAATAGAGCTAAAAATTTTAAATCTCTGAAATTTTGGGGTATGACCTATACTATCACTAATACACGGCGGTACTACCGTCACAACTTTTAACATCACAATTTCAAACTTTTGGTCAGTATTATCATCATAATTTTTGAATTTTATGCGGAACTACCATTGCCCTAGGCGATATTACTACTCAAGTAGGCAATACCATGGTCAATAGCATTGACAAGCACTGTTTGTGCTTATCGACTAACTCAAGTGGTACCACCACCTAAGCCTATATTAGGCTACTAGTTTGGCCTTTTAACATGCCAAATTCAGTCCAAGTTCAAGTCCATTAGCTTTCTCGATAAATTGGTATGGTTTCAACCTAATACTAACATAATTTTACCCAGAAAGACTTCAATCAAGACTTTAATAATCAAACAACATGTCTGGTATAATTATGAAGCTTTCAACATATTATATGCCATTTCGGAATGTCATCCGATCTTTTGATACTTCGTTCGAACCTCCGACACATTGTCCTTTCCTTTGGCATATCGTCCGATCTATCGGCATATCAACTTTCTCATGATATTTGATTTTTTGGCACAATACCCAATCCTTTCAGCACGATGCTTGAGCTTATAGCATAAAGTCTAATATTTGGTACATCGACTAATATCTCGACTCAATATCCAATTTTCGATATAATACCTTTTCTGACACAATATTTGATTTTCCTATTTCGACAATTTGCCTTTTGATAGTTCGAGTTCATGATCAAAGTATTTCTTGCATTACTTAGCATATTAGTTCATAAACTCATCAATTGATTTTATCATCAAAATATGAGATTCAATAATCTTTCCCTTTTTTATGATAACAACTAATTGATGATAGAGTTTTAACTAGGCTCCTTTTGTCTATATGCCATTTTGAAAGGTTATGATAACTTAAATTCAAATGATCATATATCATTTTAAATGCTTATACTGAATTCAAGTTAGAAATAATTTGATCATAAATCCTATTGATTTTCAATAACAATTAATGCAAAAGTCATATGTATAATTTCAATCAAAATATCAAAGAATATCATCATCATCATAAGTTAAAACAACATAATCTTTCTTGTTTAACCTACATAGTTACCACGTCATAAAAAAATAAAGACTATTTCTCTCCCTTTATCATCAACAAAAAGAAGAAATATACAAGCTACTTAGGTGGTGACAATCTAAAATGCTTAAATAGAGTACGAAAATGTACATCAAAAGTGTTAAGATGCTGATGAATATGCTGCATCTCAGTCAAAATCTGGTCTTGATAAAGCCCAAGATGATCCAATTGGACTGCTATGGGCAGAAGATTAAGAGTGCCGAATTCGCTAGAGGTCTCGCCTCAAAGGGACTAGTAGGAGGAGAAGGACTACGTCTATCTATAAGTGTTTCTGGTTCAGGCTCAAGTGGAGGAGAATAAGTTCTTCTAGGTAATCTAGTCCATATTCCATTAATTACAATGCACCTCAATCTTAATAGGTTTCTATTAATGATATTGAATCTATCTAGTTTCATGATTTCTTCGTTTGGTAAGATGACTATGTCATTTGCATGCAGTAGTTTAGTAATCAGGCCATTATATAGAAGTATCATGTCTTTATTAGATATATAAATTATGTTTTAACGTATCAGATATCCAAAATTACAATTACGTCTGGTCATAATCTAATACAAGGTGCCTATTTCCAAAGTATTAACTTCATCAATATGGTATTATTTAGGAAGTAAAATACTAATCATGATATGGTGAAGTAATTTTATATTAAATGGTAAAAGATGCTCATGACTCTTTGGAACAATATATAAGTTAGAGTTTTAAAAAATAATGCCAATTGCCTCATAACATGTGACCCCAACTGACTCGGTGTCCCATTGTCATATAAAATAACATATTTTTTAATAATTTTTATAAGATCATAAATTATGCCATCTATGATAGATATATGATGCCCTAGAAGTTAAGTGAATATCCTATCATTTTTATATACATGCAAATTATTATAGAATATTTTAGCTATTCTAGGATAGATATGTTTACTAATTTGAAGAATAGGTAGGACATTTAAGTTAGCAAACCATTGAATTATTTCTAAATCACCTAAATCTTCTAGATCTATATAATTTCCTTTCTAGATAATCATAGATTCAATGTTTAAAAATCTAAGAGCATGTTTATAGGAATAAAAAAGGGTGGTGTCATAGATTTTATATATTCTTCTCTTTCCTTTATCCTTTAATGATCTTCTACATGCGATGAACATGAATTACAAAAATAAGGACAAGATCAAATAATAAATTAAGAACAAGAGGAGGATGTAGAGGTTACTCTTGTAGTTTAGCTTTTTACTAAGTCAAACCTCTTCCTTGATCACCAAGAGGATTGATCGAGTTCTAAACTTGATCCTTAGCCTTATAGCGGGAGGAGGGATGAGTGTCCTAGGGCTTTAGAAGAAGAAAAGTTCTTAATAAGAGATTGGGGAAGGTTTAGAGGGTGGATCAGAGGAGTGATTTTGAGTAGTAAGAGGATGAAAGAGGGTTGTGGAGAAAGTTTAGAAAGAGAAAGAGGGGAATTAAAGGAGAGAGAGGTTGACTAAGGAGAGAAATGAGTTAGGATAGTTTTACCATCGGCCTTAACTAAATAGGGCTAAGGTAAGCTTTTTGGTGATAGTACTGATAGCATGGATGATGCTATCGTCATTGGCTAGTGGGTACTAGTGGAAGTATTGCCAATCTAGCAATGCCATCGCTGGGCCCATATTTTCGGCCACCTTATTTTTTTTTTAATTTTTTTTAGGCTTATCAAGATTTAGTCATTTTGGTTTAACATGTCTAAGTCCATTATAATAAAATCAAATTGTTTCTCACTAAGTGGTTTATTAAAGATATTCGTTAGTTGATGTTTTGTATCAACAAAATACAAATATATGCCATAAATGCTTATATGATCTCTAATAAAATAATATATAATATTAATATGCTTGGTTCATGAATGTTGAATAGAATTCTTTGATAAGCAAATTGCACTAGTGTTGTCATATTTTATAGTAATATTTTTTAGGTAAAGTGTATAATCTTCAAGTATTTTACATCTAAATTATCTATACACAATATGCTTCTACTATAATATATTCAGATTCTACCGTAGATAATGTGATAGAGTTTTGCTTTTGGGAAGATCAAAAAATAAGTGCATGACCTAGAAACTAACAAGTTCCAATGGTACATTTTCTATCTATTTTACATCATGTGAAGTTAGTATTGACATAAGCAATCAAATCAAAATTTTTAAATTTAGGATACAATAATCCCATATTATAAGTTCCTTTTAGATATCTAAAAATTATTTTAACTGCTTTATAATGAGATTATTTAAGATTGGACTAGAATCTTACACAAAGCCCAACACTGAATATTATATTAAGTTTAGTTATAGTAAGATATAATAAACTACCTATTATACCTCTATAAGTCTTTTAATCAAAGCATTCTCCATTATTTTCTATATCTAATTTAGTAAAATACTCATTGGTATGTTAACAGCCTTAACACTATCTATGTGAAACTATTTTAATAGATCCAAAATATACTTGACTTGACTAATAAACATATCATCATTCAAATACTTAATTTATAATCATAAGAAAATATCAATTTACCCATCATATTCATTTCAAATTCTTGGCTTATATTCTTTACAAACAATTCACATAAACTCATTTAAATAATAAAAAAAATATTTTTAAAATATTTAATAAACAATATGGTGTCAACCTTATCTTCTAAAAATTATTTTAAATAACAAAGAAGCTAAGTCTCTCATACCAAGTCCTAGGGCCTTACTTTAATCCACAGAGAGCTTTAGATAATTTATAAACATGTTTCAAAAAAAAATTATTTTCAAATTCGGGTGATTGCTCAATGAAAACTTCTTTGAAAAAAAATATTAAGAAAAATACTTTTGACATTTATTTGAAATAATTTAGAATTTTTAAAACATAGCAAGAAGTATCTTTTAACTTTAAGTTTTTATATATTCTTCTGAGTTGAAACTTTTGGTTATTAATTTAACTTTGTTTCGAACCATGACATCCTATTTATATTGTTTATTCCTAAAAACCTATTTAGTGACAATCATAAGATAATCACTAGGTTTAGGAACAAGCATCTAAACTTTATTTCTTTCAAATTGATTTAATTTTTTATTCATTGTTGAGACTCATGAGTCATCTTTGAGAGCATTATCAATACATTTAGGCTCAATTTGAAATAAAAAATAGTATTTGCATAAATATTTTTTAATGAAAAATGAGTTTGAATACCTTTTAATATATCTATAATAATTAGCTCATTGGGATATATATCTACATACTTCCATTTCTTGGGTAAGGATTATTTAAAAATAGATATATCTAAGTTGCTTTGGGGAGTAGAATTCTCAACCAAATTTAATTTATTAAATTTAAAATCATCATCAAAATTATTTTTTTTAACTTTTAGAGTTTTATTAAAAATAACATGAATAACTTCTTTAATAACTAAGGATCTCTTATTAAAAACTCGATAAGTTTTGGAAATAGAGGAATATCCAAGAAAAATATCTTCATAGGATTTGTATTAAATTTTTCTAAGGCATCATTTTCATTTAAAATAAAATATTTACATTCAAAAACTCTAAAATATAAAATATTGGGTCTTTTTTTATTCCATAATTTATAAGGAGTTTTAGACAGATACGATATTATAAAAACCTTGTTTATGACATAGCATGCAATATTAATAGCTTCAACCCAAAAGTATTTGGGTAAGGATTCTTTAAAAATAGATATATCTAAGTTGCTTCGGGGAGTAGAATTCTCTGCCAAATTTAATTTATTAAATTTAAAATCATCATCAAAATTATTTTTTTAAATTTTAGAGTTTTATTAAAAATAACATGAATAAATTCTTCAATAACTAAGGATCTCTTATTAAAAACTCGATAAGTTTTGGAAATAGAGGAATATCCAAGAAAAATATCTTCATAGGATTTATATAAAATTTTTCTAAGGTATCATTTTCATTTAAAATAAAATATTTACATTCAAAAACTCTAAAATATGAAATGTTGGGTTTTTTTTAATTCCATAATTTATAAGGAGTTTTAGATAGATACGGTCTTATAAAAACCTTATTTATGACATAGCATGCAATATTAATAGCTTTAACCAAAAAGTATTTGAGTATGCTATGTTTATTAAGTATGGTCCTTGTCATCTCTCGTAAGCTCTTATTCTTTTTCTCAACAACTCCATTTTGTTGTAGATGGAGAAATTATAGTCATATTCATTCAAATCATAAATTTTTTAAAAATAATAATTTTTAAATTCACTACCATGATTGTTACAAATAGAAGAAATCATAAAACCTTTTTCATTTTGAAGTTGTTTACAAAATTTAGTAAAATAATTAAAATAATTATTTTTATGTACCAAGAAGTATGTCCAAGTATATCTACTATAATTATCAATAATCATAAAATCATATTTGTTACATCTTAGACTTGTGATATTAATAGGTCTAAATAAATCTATGTGAATTAGTTGTAATAGTCTAGAGATATTCAATTGGTTTTTAGGTTTGAAGCTACTCATTATATGTTTTCCTAGGTGGCATATATCATAAATTTTATTTTTAACAAATTTAATTTTAAGTATTTATCTTACAAGTTTTTTAGTTTTAATTTATGAGATTAATTTCATACTAGCATACCCTAGTCTCTTATGTCAAAGTCATGTATCATCATTCAAAACCAATAAGCAAGTTTCATTACAAAAATCATCAAGATCAATAGTATAAATATTATCACTTCTTAAAGCAATCATAGATTAATTCTTATTTGGTATTTCTACCCTGCAAGCATAAGATTCAAATTTAATATTATATCTCTTATCACAAAGTTAACTAATGTTTTTCCAGTTATGTTTCAAACTATCTACCAAAAGCATATCTTTAATCAAGAGATTTGATTTGTTACCAATATTTTTAATGCCAATGATTTTTCTTTTATTGTTGTCTTCGAATATAACATATCCTCTGTCTCGACTAGTGAGTTTTGAGAAGTATATTGGATCTCCAATCAAAAGTCTTGAGTATCCACTATCAATATACCATATTTTGCTTCTAGCTCTTGTTTAAAGACATACCTACAAGAAAGAGGAGTTTACTTTAAGTGCGCATTTAACTTTGGGTCCTTGATAGTTAGATCTACCTTTCTTGCCTTTTGACATCAAATTGCCTATAGTTCCTTTAAGACCCCAAACTATGTTATGATAACTATATTCTTTTAAGAGAGCATGAATAAGTATAGTGGTCAAAATTTTCATAAAAAATATATATTTAACTTTAGGAGGAATATATAGTGTGGGTTTTTTAATAAATTTTGTAAGCTTTTGATGAGTGTTACTACTCATAAAGTTAATTCCTTTTTTTCTTGATATATAACTTTAGTTAGCAAGATGACTTATTTCTAATTTTAAGTTTTTCTAATGTTTATCATAATAATATATTTTCCTTTTTAAGTGATTCTTCACATTTAGTATAAGATGTTGACATATAGTTGTCATACTTAATTTTTAATACATCAAATTCATTAGTGAGAGAGACAGGATCATTTTTTAGTAAATTATATTTTTTATCAGTATTTTTAAATTCATCATATAAATCATGAAATGCTTCAAGTAATTCATTATATGATAAAAATATTTTGGGAGAATAAAATACCTAAGGTCATTAAGGCACAGTTTACCACTTCTTTATTAATTTGCTCTTCGACTTCTGACTCATTGATTCATCCCATGTTGTTTTGAGTACCTTTTTCTTCTTTTGGGTTGATAGTTTCTTTTTCAATTGCTCTTTGAAGTGTCCTAGCTTTTAGCACTCATAGTATATGACTACATCTTTCTTAGGCTTATTTTTATTCTTACCTTCTTATCTTGTAGGATTTGTTTTGTTTCTCCTCATGAACTTTTTGAATCTTCTTGTAAGGAGTGTTATGTCTTCATCATTATTACTTGAGTTTTTACTTAAGTATTCTTCTTTGGATTTGAGGGCAATATCCTTCCCTTTTTTTGGAAGGTTTTTCTCTTCTTCATCATGTAATTTATATGTCATTTCATAGGTCATTAAAAATCCTATGAGTTTTTCAAGAGGAAAGTTGTTCAAGTTTTTAGCTTCTTGAATTATTATTACCTTTAGATCCTAACTTTTTAGAAAGAGATCTTAAAATCTTACTCACCAATTCAAGATTAGTAAAATTTTTACTAAGAGCTTTTAAATCATTGATAACATTCTTAAAATGGAAGTATATGTCATCAATAGATTCGCTTGACTTCATTTTAAATAATTTATAATTGTGAATCAAAAGATTAATTTTAGATTCTTTTACTCTATTTGTACCTTAGTGAGTAATCTTGAGTATATACCAAATATTATTTGCGATATCATAAGTAGAAACTCGATTGAACTCATTTTTGTTTAAAGTATAAAATAAAACATTCTTAGCTTTAGCATTTAAAGAAAATATTCTCTTTTCAAAATTATTCCATTTATTCATTGGTTTAGAAGATTTTTGAAAACCAATCTTGATGACATTCCCTAAATCGAAATCCATATAAAGTAGAAAAATTATCATTCAGATTTTCCTATAGGTATAACACATCCTACTAAACATAGGAGGATGAGTAACGGAGTGATTTTTTTGGTTATTTGAAAAAGTCATTAGATCTCTCTTAGGTGTTAATCTAACTAAGAGAATCATACTTTGATACCAATTATTAGGATTGTAATGACACTTAGAGGGGAGGGTGAATTAATGCTATAGCAATTTTAATCAATTTAAAATTTTGAACGATAAAATCTATATCGAAAATGTGATTAATAAAAGGATAGTATATAGCTTTATGCGTGAAGTACAACTCTCAAGAAGGTAAGTCAAGTTAAGTAACCTTTGCCTTCTTAACTTTTAAGAGAATAGCCCTTTTCTCTTATTTATCCAGCTAATGAGCTATGCACATGTTTAAAAACCTTTCGAAGAGACTTAATGGAAGATAACATTTATCAAATCATCACCAATGGTGATCAACTCTACTAAAGGTAGATTGTTTAGCTCATTACCTAATAGAATATCATTCAAAAGCGAGGATGATGTGAACCTACTTAGAGGCACAATTGAGCAAAAGAGGAATTAATGGATAAATTTTATAGATAAAAGATATTAAAAAACCTTTTAAATCTATGAGGCGGTGCTCGTTAAAGCTTCAATAGACATCCATCCAGTTCAAGCGGCACGGGATGTTTAAAAGTCTTGCATACAAGAGAAAAATTCTTTTCTTTTATTTGAGGGATCTACAGGAATCAGTAAAGATCAACATAAATTGACTGACTCCACATCAAAGTTAGAGTCACTAACGAGTTAAAGTAGGATTGGCGAATCAAAGTTTGACTTCTCAATTGTTGAATCTCAGATTTTAATGATGAAACTAATTGATAATATTATGATCTAATCTACATATTGAGTGACACGGTACTAGCTTCAATTAGGAAAGACAAATTGATTAAAGTAGAAAGAATAAGAAGTTAGGTCGGAATTGAACATGTCAAAAGATTGGACGTTAGACCGGAGGAATAGTTAATGTGTCAGCAGAAGGTTTCATGCCATAAGTTCGGGCATTGGGCCAAGAAGATTGGATATTGCGTTAAGGAGATCGGATGTTGCGAGAAGGCAATATGCCAATTGGGCAATATGTTGAAGAAGAGGACGATATGCCAAAGGGTCGAACGAAGCGCCGAATGAACTAATGATATGCTAGACAACTTAGTATTCTTGCTTGTAATAATTGTCTAGATCGAAGTAGTTTTAGTTGTAATTGGGTTAGTTTAGAATATAATTAAGCTAACTCAATTGGGGGCCAACTGGCTCGAATTGGGACTATTTTGGGTTAAGAGAAAGGCTTATTTAGTGACCCAAAAGTTGTGTCAAGCGGTGGCATCGCCAGTGGCTCAGTCTCCAGGACAGAATCTCTAAGACTGTGTCAAGTGGTAGTATTGCCAGATTGGACAATGGTACCACCAGATTGGGCGGTGGTACCGCCAGTCTGGGTGGTGATACCACCCAAACACAGTCTCTCAGATTATGTCAGGTGGTGATATTGCTAGATTGGGTGGTGGTACTACCCAATATTAATGCTGTAGGCGGTAGTATCACCTGGCATAGGTGGTGGTACCACTAGTACTAAAAAACCAGGGATGAAACACCTTTAGGCTCTAAGTTTGAATTCATTTAGGGCTTATAAATACCTCTCTCATCCCTACTCAGAGACACAAAAGCTAAGAATAAAAATAAGAAAAAAATTCTATTGTAATCTTGTGAGAGTTCTCATCCTCTAGTCTAAGTGTGATTTCTGTTTAGAGAGGAGTGAGTGGGGGTGTAAAAGTTCTCTCTTGAGCCTATTAAAAGGAGAATAAAGTTGTAAGGGTAGTTAGTCTTTGCCCACTGAAGGAAGACCGTTAGTAGATACTGGCAGCCTCGATGGAAGAGGAATCAGGAGTGGACGTAGGTCACAATGACCGAACCACTATAAACTCGGTTTGCATTTCTATTATGCCATTTACTTTGCAACTGCTTTGCTTCCACATTACTTTAGTTGCACACTCTTACGAACATTTTGAAAGTTAAACATTTTTTATATCGGTTTTCATCGAATGTACGAAGTTTTACTCGACGTGATTTTTATCATAAGCACTAATTCAACTCCCCACCCACTCTCTTAGTGTCGGTTTGATTGTAACATCAGCAACAACGATGGAGAGCAATTAGAAACTGAGATAGGTGTACTGTAACTTAAGCAGAATATTGAAGATTTTATGAAGATAAGGAGATGTAGCATCCATAGAAGCTTTGGCGAGGACCTCAAAGGAACAAATAGGAGAAAATGTCAAAGATAAGTTTGTACACTTAATGTTCGATATGATATTTCTGTTTTTGTATCTTTCAATTTTGTTGATGATTTGTATAGTATCTAGAGGGCTTATAGTAAGCTTGATAACCCCATTTTAATTAACTTTTATGATTATTTCAGTCTTGGACATGTAGGTTGTGTGCGATTATTACACATAGGTAAAACTACCTAAAATATACCATCTAAGCAACCATTTTGAATGATTTCTGACTCCATAGAGTGGTACAAAATACTAGCTAATATAACACTTTAGAGGTACCTGGGTAGCACATGACTTGATGGGCCTTTGGGATAATATGTTTAGGGTTAGTTCGCTACCTTATTTCGTAATAGTATAATATGGGGATTTTTTGTCACAGTAGATCTCATTGGACCCTTTGTCGTGTGATCGATTAGATCCTATAAAGTCTATGTTTATAATGTATATTATTTATCAAGTGTTTATTAAAATATATGCTTACGAGATCTCGAGTACAGTGCTACTTCTAACTTATTTTCCTTTTTGCAAGTCTTTGGGGGATGTTAAGGGGTTACAAGGAGGTTTACTCTTTGTAGACAAACATATAAGGGTACCACATGACTTAAGTAAATCCATTTATGTAAATAATAATAGAATCGAATATATTGATCATGAAGAAAATGACGTAGATATGAGATAATCAATATTAGGGTCATTGGCATTGATTCCTTGCTCTCATGAAGAGTGCATAGTCATGGAAGGAGCTGAGAAGATAAAGAATACAAGGTAAACTCTAAGTACCAAGATAAGACAAAAGGGCAAAGATTAGAAAACTTCTTAAGATCTATGTCGATGGTCTTCTCAACCTGAAAATAGGGGACTTCGGGTCGACACAAGAATGCTTAACTTAGGAATAGAGTAGGTAGTACCTAGTGCTATACCTTTGTTGCTCAAAAGAGTTAATAATAAAAATTATAGAGAAGATGATACAATTCCAAAAATGACCAAAACTAATATAGACATGCTCTAGTTAGGGTAAAATTTTACTTTTTTCAAGTAAAAAATATGATAGAGAAGATGATACAATTCCAAAGATGACCAAAACTAATAGAGACATACTTTAATTAGAATAAAATTTTATTCTTTTCAAGGAAACACTTTATGCCTTAGAAGTGTGAGCCTTAATTACTTTAATTAGACTTGCTTCGGGTGCTTCAAAAGAGTAAGTGAAAGTTAGGAACCAACTTGATGCATGAAGTATAACTCTTAAGGAGGCGAGTGAAGTTAAGTAAATTTTGTATTCTCAACTCATAAGAGAATGAATAAAACCAAATTACCCAATTCTCTTAGTTATTTAGTAGAAAAGTTTTATGATAAGACCCTAAAGTCTTATCGTCGCTCTGATACCAAATGATAAGACCCTAAAGTCTTATCATCGAACAAAGGGGAGAAATAGGGATGATAATGATCGCTTCGAGGGGATCGGCCTCCTTGATCGCTTCGAGGGGATCGGCCCTCCTTGATCGCTTCGAGGGGATCGACCCTCCTTGATCACTTTGAGGGGATCAGCCTCCTAGGGTTTGTCAAAAGACATAATAGTATTTTTCATAGATTATTGAAAAGAAGCAGTTACATCCCTATTTATAGAGTTTCACCTGGAGTCCATCAGGACTTGAACTCTAATAATAAATAAATATTAAATAAACCTCTACTTGACTCTAACTGAACCAAACCGACTCAATAAACAACTGGACTAAACAGACTTAATAAATATTATTCAAAAGCTTAGAAAAAGGGTCCTAACAGTTCCTCCCTCTTTAAATCAGCCTTGTCCTCAAGGCTGAGCAACATCAATCTCGGGGAGCTTCTCTTTCAGCACTTTAGCTATAGACTATCTGCAACGCATCACAACTCGTTGATCAAGTAAGTATTGTCTCCAGTTTTTGATAGTGTAAGCAATAGGTCTGTCTTTCGGTGTAGTAATCGTTGTATGAAACTTTTGGCCCTGTATAATCAATTTTATCTTTGAACCTTTGCTATCACAAGTGAAAATTCGTCTATCAACGATCTTTACTTCGAATCTGGCGTAGTCTTCAATGTGGTGGGCCAATCGGTCAACGGTCTCACGATCCATAAAATTGTTAGTGCTACTAGTATCAATCAAAACTATAACAGGCTGTTGTTCTAGAGTTTCGCCAACTTCCATAGTTTGCGGGTTAGAGTAGTCGGCTAATGAATGCATTGTATGTATGGTAGGTCCAACATCTTCATTAGAATTTATACCTTCATGATCAGAGTCCAACTCTTCTACTTTCAGTTTCGCTTTCGGTTCCTCTCTAATTGGCTCAATCATCATATGTTGCTCTTGTTTACATTGGTGCTCCATACTCCACTTTTCATCATAGTGCAAACCCTCTTTGCTAATCTTTCATTGAGTTCTTCTTGGGTTAGTCTTCGGGTGTCAAGACTTTGGTTGGTAATAGATGGGGCCAATGGCTTACTAATCATCTGGTTGTTGTCACTTCTGTTTTCATGATTTTCCCTGTTGATTTTTTTCTCATGTAGATGTGCGAATGAGATCGCAGCTATTATAGTGCGGGGTTGACGAGCCTTAACTTCACACCGAATCTCTAGAATAAGCCCTTCAATAAATGTATCTAGAAGTTGTCGTTCCGACCAATTTCTAGCTTGATTTGACAATCTTTCAAACCTACTCTGATATTCCAACACTGTAGAAGTCTGACAAATTTTGGCGAGCTGTCCATCCACCTTCATGTACGAGTAGATTGTGTCTAAATCTTGGAGCCCTTTTCTAGTATTTCTAGATCTGTGCAATGTAGAACTTGAGCTCCCACCTTGTTGAAATTTACTAAGGCTCCCCAATAAATCCTTTTTGAAATCATTAAGTACTTCTTGTAACCGGTTCTCAATTCTAATTTCCAATGCTTCCATTTGTGCTTTCACTGAGTTATCGATGGCCATTTCGTAAGACTGCAAATCTGTAATCTCAACTCTTATTTTTGGTGTTGGTCAAGGACATCAATCACTGCCCTATTCGGTGTTGCTGTTGTGATGCAGTCGGTGGCAACACTATGGGAATGAAGGGTTGCTGCAAAGATGCAGGGATGTAGCTGCAATCGTCGCGTGGGAGGCAGCGATGCTTGTTGCGATCGCTGCGTAGAGGGATCGCTGTTGCTGAGGGCTTGGAGGCAACGATGGTGGTGCGGCTGGGGCAGCACCGCCAAGGGCTCACCGCTGCGATGGCTGCGACGGCGTGGATGGAAGGCAACGTTGCTCTGTTTCTGTCACACTGCGGAAGGAGGCGCTGGTGAGAGGCAACAATGCTTGTTGCAGTCGCTGCGTGGATGGATCGCTGCTGCTGAGGGCTGGGAGGCAATGATGGTGGTGTGGTTGGGGGCAGCGTCGGCAAGGACTCGCCGCTGCGGTGGCTGCGATGGAGGAAGAGTTGCTGCCCTGTGTTTTTGTCACTGTGTGAGATGAGAGCGCCGAGGCTGAAAGGCGACGGTTGTAACTACTGTGACCCAAGGAAGCAATCGCTGAGCAGCCGAGTTGAGGCTGCGGTGATGGTAACCAACAACTGCAGCAGCGAAGGCTGAACAAGAGGGAGGTGGTGTTGAAGCGGCCGGGGTTGAGGCTGCATTGGTGGCAACCGGCGGCAGCGGCAAAGATGCAGAGCAAGGGGGCTGCGGTGCAGATCGAGGGGGTTGAGGTGAAGGCTGCAGTGGCTGGCAGCAGCAGTCGTTGCTGGCCGGAGCGCAGCGGCGACGGTGGAGAAGGAGGCAGCGAGGTCGTGGGCAGGCTGGCGGCGAAGCGACGCCGTCGCTGGCTGGGCAGCAGTGGCGGCGGTGGTGGTGGCAACCGGCATTCGCAGCAACAAGGGGATCCGCGACTTCGCAGCAAGGGGGACCCACGACTGCGACGGTGGTAACTGTCCTGTTTGGTCACCACGGATGCAGAGCAAGGGAGAGCAGCGACGACCGTGGTGGGCTGGCGGCGGAAGCGGGGAAGCGGGGGGCGTGGTTGCGGTTGCTGCTGCTGCTTCTTCTCTCTTTCTTTCTTTCTTTTTTTTTTTTTTTTTTTGATAGCTTTGTCGCAGCGAGAACGCCAAGGATAAGACCCTAAAGTCTTATCGTAGGCTCTGATACCAAATGATAAGACCCTAAAGTCTTATCATCGAAGAAAGGGGAGAAATGAGGATGATAATGATCGCTTCGAGGGGATCGGCCCTCCTTGATCGCTTCGAGGGGATCGGCCCTCCTTGATCACTTCGAGAGGATCGACCTCCTAGAGTTTATCAAAAGACAGAATAGTATTTTTCGTAGATGATTAAAAAAAAGCAGTTACATCCCTATTTATAGAGTTTCACCCAGAGTTCATCAGGATTTGAACTCTAATAATAAATAAATATTAAATAAACCTCTATTTGATTCTAACTGAACCAAACCGATTCAATAAATAACTGGACTAAATATACTCAATAAACATTATTCAAAAGCTTAGAAAAAGATCCTAACATTTTATGGTTATTCAAATATAATTCAAAAAGATATAGTGATAGATAAAAGTTATCAAATCTTTACCAATGATTAATTCTACTAAAAATAAATTATTTACTTTATTTTTTAATAAAATATTAATCAAAAGTACTATCACATTTTAATTATTATCCTTCCCTCTCCGTCTCAGGAGGCCGTGGGGCAAAGGGAAATGCCAATCTCATATGAGCAATCAATCAAATCACACCCACAGAATAACATCGACATATTGACATGGATAACGTCTTTTCAAATTCGTCATTAACTCAAATGCCACTAATGGTTACTTCATTGACTGGTACATGTAAAACAAACATCTATCCCACTCCTGACATCCCTCACATCCATGTATTCAGGTTCGACCCTAATGACAAAGATAGGTCAATGATAACTGTGGAAGTGGAGGATATCGAGTATGTGTTGTTCTTGGGCTCGTATTGTTCTGTTTCCATTGCTACCGGAGATTTCGCTAGGTTCCGTGGCATGTCATCTACTCCGTCACCAAGGGCACGAGAGTGTAAAGGGAAGAAGTGTGCCAATGTTGGGTGTCAGGTGCTGAAGCTAAAGAATGGTGTGATCGTAGATGTTGATTCGAGTAGTGTTGAGGCAGAGACGTTCGAGTATAGATTGGTCAGTCATGTATACCAAAAATGTTGCTCTGATACTGTATGCTTTTTATCCATTAATTAATCGATTTCATGAATATTAGTGAAAGAAGACATCTCTAAAATGATTTTATAGGCAAATTCTGAGAGTAATGAAATCGGTAACAGAGTTAGAGTTTTGTCGCATCTATGCCATCATTATTGGTATAACCCTAACCCAATTAACAGATACTCTAGCTAGGATCAGTCTGATCAGTTAGGATCAAACGGCTCGGACTAATTCATATCGCTTGCATTTTGTGTAAACAAATAGGTAGAAAATTAGAACTTTCGACTTTTGACTCTTTTTTCTCTCAACATAACAGCGGTTTGTGCATCTGCCAATATGCTCTGTTTCAGTTAATCACAAGGAACCAAAGGCGCTCACATCAGCTTCCGTACCCACGTAGAATGGTTCGATGGCATCCACATCTGACGTGGACAACATCGGAACTGCCAGTGTCCGAATTCTACCCTCTTTTCTCTCTGACGTGACATCACGTGCTTCTTGAACCACAACTGCCTCGCACATTTCACCTACCTGTGACTAACTTATTAAGGAAAGATATAATTTTTATTCACCGAAGAGATATTAAGGTTTCGAGGAAAAAAGTTTTTTTTTTTCGATCAATCACTCAAATTATAATCAAATAAATTATTCAAATATGAGATTAACTCTATTATGATTAATCAATAAGGATCTTCTATCGTGCCAGATTGAGTTTGTGAGGGAGTAATTTTGTAATTGAAATGTTTTAGATAAGAGAGACTTTATGAGGGAGTCTACTAGTTGAATCAGCAATATGTACATGAGAAACACAGTTGATGATTGACAACTTAATCTTTAACAAAGTAAAAATTAATAATAATATATTTCATATGTGATGGAATACTGGATTGGCGCATAGGTAGGTGACACTGACATTATCATAACATATTGTATAAGTGAATTTTGATGTCAAGTTCATGTAGCAAGACCTAGTTGAGTTCTACAATAATGGTGGCAATAGCTTGGTATTTAATTTTAGTGGTGGACCTCACAATTGTTTTTTGTTTCTTAGATCTCCAATTTATTGAATTTGTTCCAAGGAAGACGATATAGGCTTATTATTAATGTTACCTACCGAATCAACATAGACGAAGGTATGAAGATGAAATGATGAATATTTATAAAGAAGTCCATGATTGAGAATCACTTTTAGATACCGTATGACTCATTACACTATAGGCCAATGCGTAGCGGAGTGTCGATATATGAATTATGATAATTTATTGACTGTAAATGATATATTATGTATGTTGTAACTTCATATCTTAACATGTGAGGGATAAGTACTCCTTACTGCCATAATATAAGTGGAGTTGTAACTTCTTTGGTATTACGTATGTTTGTCTTTAATAATAGATCTTGAATATACTTCTTTTAAGATATGAAGAGTTTAGAAGATGTGAATGCTTCTTCTACTCCTAGAAAGTAGCTTAAGGTTCCTATATTCTGAGAATCGATCTATCAACTACTTAAGGAATTCCTTGATCTCTATATAATTATTGCTGATAACGATAATGTCATTCACATATATTAGTAAATATATAGTACTTCCTTTTTGTTATTACAGAAATAATGAGGTGTCAGACTTGGAGTTGATGAAGACAATTGATGATAAAAATGAGTCAAGTTCGGTATCCCAAGCTCTTGGAGCTTGACGAAATCTATAAATAGCTTTTTATAATTTACATACATAACTTGGATATTGAGGATGGATGAAGTCAGGAGATTATTGCATAAAGACATATTTAGTTAGAGGCTCTTGTAAGAATGTATTATTAACATCTAGTTATTGTATGTGCCAAACTTTTATGATAGTCAAACTCAAGATAAGTCAGATTATTGATGATTTAACAACTAAACTAAATATTTCTGTGAAGTCAACACCTAGTCATTGGTGAAATCCTTTGGCCACTAAACATGCTTTGTATTTGACAATGGATCTATTTGGATTATACTTAATTCAAAAGATCCACTTACACCTGATGATATATTGTGTAATGAAATAGTACAAGGGTCCCTTTGGCATTATGGAGTAAAGTATCATATTCTTCACACATGACTTTATACTAGTGTGAAGATTTTTGGGTTTAAGTGATTGTTGTGGGTTAAATAGGTTTAGGTGGAGAGTTTATGGTAGCATGAAGGTCAAAGATTTGATATAGTTTGAAAATATCACTTTTGGAGCGTGTTGTCATATGATGCCTTGGTGTGATTATATTATTGGGTTATGTCATAGGTATAGAAATTGGTGGAGGGTCATTGACATGTATTTGATTAGGTTGATGCACTTTGGTTTCACTTAGTTAAGGAGAGGATAAAGACATCATTTATGGTGCTAAGGGTGATGCTTCATCGTTTATGGGCATTACAGGTTGAATTATAGAGAAGTTGTAGAAGGAGTGAAGAGTTGTTGAATTAGAGTAAGGGAGTGTATGTTTTGATAAGAAGTACTAGTTGGCATAGTGATAGATTTGTTTAAGGGGGTATGAGGTGTATTTATATGAATCTAGTGATGTAGGATTGTTAGAGTGGCTCATATTACTGAAGACCCATGATTTTGGAAGGAAAAGATAGACTTGATAAAAACAATATGACATGATATAAGGATTTTTTGAGTTTGAGGATCATAACACCGAAAAGCATTATGTTCAAAAGAGTAAGTACCCTATGAAGATGCAATGCATGGTTCTTGGTGTTAACTTATGTGAAGCATAGGGGCATAGCTAGGGATAACATAAATAATCAAATACTTTAAGTTTTTAAAGGTTTAAAATTTTATGAAATAGTTTTTTAAATGATGACTAGAGTTGTAAGACGGGAGTAAGCATACAATTAATGAGGTGGACTACAATTTGAAACGCTATTGATAAAAAAATTGGTGGCATAAAGGCTTGATGTAAAAAGGTGAGACCAGTTTCAACTATATATCGATGTTTTCTAACTAGTTGAGGAGTATGTGATTGTGACTTGAGATGAGAGATAGATTTCTAGGGCTTGGTATTCATCTCCTCTATCAAAATAGACTGTTTTAATGGTAGACTACAAGAAGTTCTCGACTAATTTTCTAAAATGAGTAAAATTTATGGAGACTTCATATTTATGTTTGAGAGGGTATAACTATGTATATTTAGTAAAGTAATATATGAAGATGATATAAAATTTAAAATTATCAAAAGAAGTGGTTGAGGTAGGACTCTATTTAGTAAATGAATATATGAAGATGATATAAAATTTAAAATTATCAAAAAAAGTGGTTTAGACAGAGCTCTAGACATCGATGTAGATAATTTCAAATGTGAAATGGGATATGAAAGATGTTCTAATAGGTAGTCTATGACTTTTATTACTAAGACAAGCTTACGAGAGGAGGCCACCGATGGAGTAACAGCAAGAAGAGGGTTGGTGGTGGGTGTAGGGAGTGGAAGGAGGCTGTTGGAGCAGGCAATCATAGAGAAAATCACTGGCGTAGGGAGTAGAAGGAGGCTACATCAAGGCAGATCAGGAGAGAAAAGGCAGATGCTCAGCTCACTTGAAGTCCACCAGTGAGGAAAATCAACGGCGAGCAGCCACTGAAGGAAGAAGAGGCAACAATTTGAGACTTCCTTGTGATGGGCGATCATAGTGAAGACGAAGGGGGTGCTTACCTCCTATTTCTTCTTGACAATGCTTGCCTCTAGTGATTCGCTGGTGAGGAAGATGTGGGGATGGTGGTCGGAGTGAGCTTGTTAACAACAATGCTCAGGACAATAGATGAAGAAGGACGATCAGGTCCTTCATGAAAGTGCCTTCAGTGTCACAATGAAGAGGATGGGTTGGGGCGGGCGATGTATGTCGGGTAGGAGCGCTAATGTTTCATGATCCCAACCCGGTTCCAGAACCTGTCGGTGTTCGCTGCCTAGATTGAGGTTTGTCGGTTTGAAATCCACCAGTTAAATCAATAGCGGTTTTAAGTAGAGTCTGTATCGAGTAGAAGAGGCAGCTTGAAAGAAACCGACATCATTAGATTAGACTACTTCTGCCAAGCAAGATGTTTCAGTCTGAGAAGGACCACCATAAGTTTTGCTACAACCGATGATAGATGAGAAAATCGATTGACGGATGGGTACTATTGCTACAGATCAACAAAGGTAAGAAGGGAAATGCTCGATGCAGAGATGGGCCATTATTGCTGCAGCAGCGACAGTAGGCCAATCAACAGAGAAATTATTGTTGAGCGAAGGGATCGAAGGGAGATAATCGATAGTGGAGAAAGGAGATTGTTCATCATCAAATAGTGAGAAGGGGAAGGCTTGATTGATGTGCTATGATATCATATTGAATCGAGGAAAGAGATAATTTTTATTTACTTAAGAAATAATATTTATAGATGTATTGAGTAAGATATTTTCCTTATCAATCACTCAAATGATAATGGAACCAGTTATTCAAATATAAGATTATCTCTATCATGATTAATCAGATCTTTTATCATTAACTAACCAAGAAGATTCAATAAAAAAGGAATTAAAGGGGCGGAAGTGACGTCGAGAAAGGGAGACGCACGATGGCCGACGAAGTCCCAAGAAGAGCGATGTGGGCCGGGCTCCGATCGCAGCTCGTCATGCTCACCTCCCAATTCTTGACGAGCGCCGACGATTATCAGCGTTTCCGCGCCGTCTGCAAATCGTGGCGCTCTGCCATCCCCCTCCGGCCGGATCACCTCCCTACGCAGCTCCCTTTCCTCCTCCTCGTCTCCACGTCTGAACCAAGATTCCGATCCGCCTTCCGCCTCACCGGCGCCTCCACCGGAAATGTTCGCTCGCTACCTAACACAGCCAATATGTCCTGCATTGGCACCTCCTTCGGCTGGCTTATCCTCCTCTCTATGGACGGCCATTTCATCAACCTTTTCAACCCCGTTACCGCCGAGGACATTCGGCTCCCCTCCCTTGATGGTCTCCCGTTTGATCATGTGGCGCCGGACGCCGATGCGGCCGCGATTGTCGTAGAGAAGGCTGTATTATCCTCGGATCCCACGCTCGACCGCGACTTTGTGGTTGTCCTCTTCATACGCGACGTGAACATTGGATGGTGTACGTGGCGCCAAGGTGACGAATCATGGACGACAAACGCGAATCCTGGGGTGCAACCTACGTCCCGGATGCGCGACGTCGTTCCCTACGGCAACCGGATGCTGTGCGCGATATACGGCGGCAACGACTGCTTGGCGGTCCTCCAGGTTGACCCAGGTCCGCCGGGGAGGGCGACGATTGCCGCATGGTACGGCATGCCGACCTGCGTGCCGCGCACTTATCGCCCCACCCACTTGGTTGTATCGAACGGAGAACTGCTGCTGGTTACGTTCGATTACAATAGGACTGCAGACGGGGAGATGACCCCCGGATTCCGTGTCTTCAGGCTGGAGACAGGCGGCATAAACAGGCCGGCGGTGGCCATCGAAGTGGAGGATATCGACAACCGTATCTTGTTCTTGAGCCAGAGCTCGTCCGTGTCCGTCGGCGCTGAGGACTTGGGGTTCCAGGGGAATGCCATCTACTTCGTCTTCAAAGAAGAGATTGAGCAGGGGGAATATAGGTCGCTGTGGAATGTCGGAGTTCAGAACTTAGAAAGTGGTGAGATCACCGAGGTTGTTGATTCGGACGTGCCCGATGAGAGCGGGCTAAAGTGGCCGGTACGGTCGTCGGACGTCCCCCGATGGGTGCCGCCCAATCTGCGCAGCTACAATCAATGATGGTAACCCGACGCCTGCTGTTTTTCACCGGTAAAGTGTTCGTCTCATTTCCCTTATGCAGTCAAATCTGAGCAATCGGAATAAGCAATGAAGCCAATGAAGTTTCTTCTTTTGTGTTACACTTCCCTCTCATAAACTGACCCAATAATGCGTTATGTCACTATTAACCCCGTGACGGAATGCAATTTTCTTAATATGCGTGTCTATGTTAATTTTATGTCAGGGTATGGCAAGTCTAATGTTTCTCTCTCTCTCTCCTTGCGTTTTAAATACTCGGTATGAAAATGTTATCGGGATTTGATGTTTTGGTTTGAGCGGTAGCTAGTCAAAGCTCAGTCCATCGCTAGTGATCTCCCCCCTTCCAATGTTGTAGTGATCAACGTAGAAGCTACTACGAGAATGCCACGATTCCTTCCCAGAATTGGCCTGCGATTTTTTTCTAAAATCCAACTGTATCTCCTTCTTCATGCATGGATGCCTTACTCTCCCCCACCTCATCCACGTGGAATGGACCCACCCCATCCCTCCGCTAGTTAGTAGGCGAAGCTTTCACAGATTGGGTTTAGCTTCTCCATCCGAATTGCATCCTACCACCCAACACATGGGTGCAAAGTAGATCGCCTCCTCATCTTATCTTGTATTGATAAGGTGGTTGCCACATCCTCATCCATCATGTTGTTACAGAGATTGATCTAAAAATTATACGCTTTATCATGGGAATCTGAGTTTTTCTAAAGATGGAGTGCTTTACATAGATCAAAAGTATCCAAGGAGGATAGGATATTACTGAAAGGGAAAATTATTGAAAAAACTTGCTTATCGGGTACTTTGTTAGTAACACCCTCCTTTTTCGCACCATCAATAACCCACTGAATTCTATTTGGAAACTTAGGATCTCTTCAAATCTTTTCTTTTGAAGTAAAAATTTTTATTTTTAAATATGATAATTAAGACGATCTTATTAGAGTTATGGAATCTTAACCTTGGTACATTCCTAACAAATTACTCATTCTTCGTCCTTGAAATTATGATTCTTAATTGAAAAAAATTGATTTTTCTGCTATCCCACTATGGGTAAGATTCTACTCAAGTGTCTAAATTTCTTAGTTCGATAATAAGTGGTATAGAGGTTTCTGCATGCAAAAAAGTTCATTGATTCTATTTAAATTACTCTAAATGACAAGTATAACTATGTCATTAGCGTTGAATACAATTAAAATCTTGCACACTACTCCCCGTACAATATGTTTTATCATGCAATAATGAATTGATTAAAATCAAACGCAAAAATACAATGTTGAATCGGGAGTGCTAGCAAATTCACATTCAGATTTTGTACGCCTTTCAAAAGATATATGTGAAACAGTTACTAAAAGTGATGGTAAGTTGGGAGATCAGCCTTCAGAAGGATGTGATATTATAAATACTTTTAGTTTTTCCCTCTAAAAGGGCTCAAGTTTCGTGTGACAAGTAGCCGCTTGTAGCTCCTATCAATCGAGTCATTATGCATAAACTCAAAATTAGATCCTCCAACTAAGACTACTAAAGCAGTTCGAAGGCCTAGTGTAAGCAACACCACAAATAGATTCTCCCCCCATTGGTAATGATAGATTTTCATGAGTGTAGAAAAATATAGGGTTACTATCCTAAAACCCTGAGTAAATATCCAAAATTCTAACCTTATGATTAATTTTCATATATGAAATATTAGGGGTCTTAATGCATCTTCTAAATACTAGATTGTTAGGGTTTCTATCGTTAAGAACCACATTGCTTAATGTTTCATTCTGCAGCCTTGGGTTCAAGTAAATAAAGTACTATTCATCTATGTTTTCAATTTGCTGAGTAGCTCTCCTCAAGTCATGTTTTCTATTCTTAAGGATATTCAGTTTAAGAAAACATCCATGTTTTCTATAACATGTGGGCTCTATACTAAGACTAATTGTGAAGAACTTTGAAACTATCTTCTTCAAATTTTAGATTATATTTATAATATTCATGAGCCATGGGTTGTCTCGAGCAATTTTAGCAATTTTAGCAAATTTTAGTTGTCTCAAGCAATTCATGGCGGTGGCGCTGAATTAGTGCCCCGGAAAAAATCAATGTCAATTTAAAAAGACTTTCATACAATAAAACTGTTTACGTTGAAAATCGATTTCGGAAAGTTAATAATTTGAAAGTGTAAGGAAGCGTAGTGACTATCTAAGTAGTTTGCAGTATGTAAATGACAAGAATAAATGCAAACCAGAGAGCACGATAATTTTAGAGTGGTTCGATCAATCTTGACCTACATCCACTTTTGGCTTCCTCCTCCGACGAGGTCACCGACGTCCACTAGAGGCATTCCTTCAATAGGCGAAGGCTATTCACCTTTTACATCCCTCTTCTTCTTTTACTGGGTTTAGGAGACAACCCTTATAAGCACTCACTCTCATCTCTAAATAGAATTCTAACACTTAGCTAGAGGAGGAAATTCTAAAGATATTGCAATAACGTTTTCTTGCTTTTAATCACTCTGTGCTTGTGTTGTTTAACCAGGGATGGGAGGGATATTTATAGGCTTCAAGTTGATTCAAACTTGGAGCTTAAAACTTTCCTATCCCAGGTTCCCAGGGCACGGGCGGTACCATCGCCTAGTGTCAGTTTGACTGACATTGCCCTGGGCGGTACCACTGCCCAGGTCTGGCTGAACCATCGCTTGGGGGCCAGTGCTGGGTGGTACCACCACCCAGACTGGTGGTACCATCGCTTGACACCCTGCTAGGGGCGGTACAACTGCCCAGATTAGCGGTACCACCGTTTGACATAGTTTCGAAGACGGTGCCACGATGGTGAGACTTCTTTGGGCATTATTTGAGCCTCTTATTAGGCCCAACATAGTTCTTACATGGGCCTAACTTGCCACTAATTGGGTTGGCCTAAATCCTAGCCCAATTACGTGCTGACTACGAAATCCTAAGACATTTGCTAAGCTAAACAAGTCCTTATGTCTATTCTTCCGGGGAGCTTCCAGCGAACTTTCAACGGACTCCTGGCAAGCTCCTAGACTTCACGACGATCTTCTTGGTGAGTTCTAATGAACTTCTCTGGCAAGCTCCGAGATTTCTCGGCTGGTTCCACCAGAACTTCCGACGAACATCCGGACTTCTAACGAACTCTCGAACTCCCAACGTGATCTCGATCTTGACTCTGGGACTTCATTTTGCTTCATGCCTTGCTTTCATAGTTAATCCTGCACATGTAAAAATACACTTCAATTTAGACAATTAATACTAAGCATTTAATCAAGTTGTCTAGCATGTCATTGGTCCCTCGATGCATCGTCCGATTCTTCGGCGCATTGTCCTCTCTTGTGGCCTATTGCCCAATCGGCCAGTTGACTCTGCAACTTTGATATCCTTAGCGCAATATCCGCACTTCTTGGCCCGATGCCCGAATCCACAGCCCGAAACCTTCTGTCGATACGTCGATCGATCCACCGGCCTAACGTCTAATCTTTTGACATGTTTCTCCGGCCCAACATGATTTTTCCTGCTTTAATTGTCTTATCCTGATCGAAGCATCCAGCGTCACTCAAAATGTAGATTAAAATCGTAAACACTTATCGATTGGTTTCTTCATCAAAATCCGATATTCAACACGAGTCCCTTGAGACCATGGTGATTCAGATGCCGAACAGGATGGGAATCACAAAGAGTTGTGATTGACAAGAGTTGTGTTAGGACTCTAGCTAGGAGAGTCCTAATTGAGAGGGACACTCATGTAAAACCTACCTACGCCGACTCCTATTAAAGAGATGAAGAGGATGGCTAGGGTTAGGAGATTGTTTTTTAGAGATAAATTAGGAGTTGTAAAGAAATAGGAGTCTTGATTAGAAGTCTATTAGGAGTTGGTTAGAAGAAGGAGTCTTGAGTAGGAGTCCTATTAGGAGTTAGGGTTTAGAAACCCTATAAATAGCCATGTATTCCTCCTCTTTTCACAAGCAATAGATGAATCTTTTCTAACACCTGCCTTTGAGCAGCAACTTGGAGGGAGGAACCCCTATAGAGTTCCAAGGAGGCCGATCCCCTAAAGAGATCAACCCCAAGTTTAGAATCTGCAAGGGTTCTAACACCTGGTATCAGAGCAGCATTCTTGGCGTCTCGCTGCCCTTCCATAGCCATCCATCAACCCTCCACAACCGCCCAAAGCAATTCCCACAATTGCTTAAAGATCGTTGTCAAATTCCACCGTCATCTCCACCACCACGGATCATCCTTTGATCTCCCCGTGAATTGCAACAGGTTCTGATTTTCTACCTTACTGCTGCTGCAATTTAGTTATCCTTATTTGAAAATTCCAAAAAAAATATTCCTATATTTCTGCATATACTTTTCGTCATAAAGTTTTCATCTCTACGACGAAAGATACATTGCAGAATTCCAACCGTATAGCACCGTCTGTTTGATCTTGCTACTGTGTTTTTTCTATCCAAATCTATACAAAATTTTTATGACATCTTTGACATTTCCTAATAGCAGATTTCCTTTGATTTCATAAAAAAATTCTCAATATAAACCACTGATCTCTTACGTCTAATTTGCTATACTTAAAAATCTGTGCTGTAGAAAATTTCAGCCGCATATTATTGCCTTAACCCATCTATTTGCAATATTTTTTGAATGAAATTTCTTATACACTTCATAGATCATCTTGGATTCCATCTAAGATTGATCTATAAAGAAATTCATCTCTAAAAATGATTTTGTGTTGCTGCAAATTTTCGTCGTAACCTGTTGAAATTTCTCGACGAGAATTCTGCAATCGCAACTTGCACCAATTTCCTTGCTGTTATACTGCCGAAATTTTCTTGATTAAATTAGATATCCTTGCTGTCATATAAATTGTGATTTTTCTATCAATTCCCTCCTCAATTCTCTCACGTTTTTGGTGGGAATTACGTCGAGAAACCGTTGTTTCTTCGACGACAATTCTACTCTTACAAGACAGCACATACTTGCTGCAACTTCCATTGATTTCTACCAAACCTTTGCTATCATCTGCCACAGATCCAAAACTTTTATCTATAGCCCTAAAACTCTACCAAACCACACCCTCAACCTGCACCCAAAATAGCCACAAAACAAGCCTAAACCGTAGCCTACATCCACCAATCTACCAACCCTTTCGACCATCACCTCTCTCAACCAATACATGCCTTTAACCCGACAACAAAAGAGAGATCTTGATATCGCAGATTAGACGACATATACTATGATATCTGAGGAGGTATTCAATGCTAAATTCGAAGCCTTCGAAGCGCGAATGGAGGATAAGATTGGGATGCTCTTTACCGAACTCAGATTGGGCTGACCACTAAGCCCGAAGAAATCACATCAAGGAGAGAGCTTTGCCCAATCGCACCAAGCCCAAAGATATGACTTCCAAGAGAGGAGAAGCTCTATGACCAACCTCAACTATCCATGCATGAGAGTGGACTTCCCTAGATGGGAAGAAGGAGACCCGATTGGTTGGATCTCGCGCGCGGAGCGATATTTTCGGTACCACAAAATCGCAGATGTATCTATGGTGAAAATTGCAGCTATACATCTTGAAGGGGATGCTATACAGTGGTTTGATTGGTTTGAACATACTTATGGAGTCCTTTCATGGCAACAATTCAAAGAAGGACTGCTGATACGCTTCAAACCAACCGATTACGAGAATATTGACGGACAACTAGCAAAGATCCGACAAACCTCCACCATTCAGGAGTACCAAACCAGGTTTGAAAGGTTATCTAATCAAACTCATGATTGGTCTCAAAAACAGCTATTGAGGACCTTCATTGAGGGCTTGAAGCCGGAGATCCGAGGAGAAGTTAAAGCGCGACAACCGTATACGCTTATGGCAGCCATCTCTTTCGCACGACATCAAGAGGAGCAATTGAACCATGAAGCTCGGAGGACTAGGGTCACTCCTCAATCAGTAATATTGAAGCCCTCAGCCCCTCCTACTGTCGACCAAGTCCCTACACCAAAGAGGTTAACAGGAGAAGAGCTTCGGGAGCGATATGCGAAGGGGTTATGTTGGCATTGTGACGAGCCGTGGAGCCGTGAGCATCGCTGAAGTAAAGGGAGACTTCTTATGATTGAACCAATAGAAGAAGAGATCATTGAACATTCAGAAGAGAGCTTGGAACATGAAGAAGAAGATACAGAAGAAGAGCCACAATCGATCGAAGTTATGGTACAAGCCCTAGCCGACTACTCAAACCCGCAAACGATGAAAGTTGGAGGCCTTCTCAAACAACAACCGATCACTATTCTCATCGACACGGGCAGTACTAATAACTTTCTAAACAGTATGTTTGCTGTCTAGATAGCTTTACCTATTGAGAATTGCAACCAGTTTGACGTTAAGATCGCCGATGGATGGATTTTGAAGTATGATCGTAGGCGCCCGCAAGAGAAACTATTGCTGCAGAACCAAGAGATAATTGCAGATTTTTTCCTTCTCCCGCTTGATGATCATGAGGCCATGCTTATAATTAAATGGTTGACAACATTAGGTGATATTTCTTGGAATTTTATGCAACTAATTATGAAATTTTACAGTAAGGAGAAACAGGTGATACTTGAACGAAAACATGGGGGCTTAATTTAACGATGATTTGCACACAACAAATGGAGAAGATTTTGCATAAAGCATGCCACAGATTTTTTTTGTACAACTTGAGCAGCAAACTAAGGGAGAGCCAATAGAATTTGAAGATCCAAACCTACTTCCTTTGCTTGCTGAATTTTCAGATATATTTGATGAACCTTACAACCTACCTCTTACCCATCGGCATGATCATTATATAACGATTCTTTCAGACAAACCTCCAGCAAATACTGCTATATCAATATCTACATCTCCAGAAGGATGAAACAGAAAGGATTGTAAAAGAGATGCTCAAAACAGGGAGTTATTCGCCAAGTTGCAACCTCTACTCTTCACCGGTGCTACTTGTAATGAAGAAGGATGGAACATGGCGAATATGCATTGATTACCGAACTTTAAATGGCATCACCGTCAAGGACAAGTACCCAATACCAGTGGTGGATGAACTTCTTGATGAATTAAAAGGAGCTCGAGTCTTCATGAAGTTGGACCTCCGATCCGGTTACCACCAAATTCGGTATGTGGCGATGACATTCCAAAACTGCATTTCACACACATAATGGTCATTATGAATTCTTAGTAATGCCTTTTTGGACTCACTAATGCTCCTTTAACCTTTCAAAGTCTCATGAACGATATTTTTTGGAGCTATCTTCGCAAATTTGTGCTGGTATTTTTTCGATGATATTCTCATTTACAGCCCTTCTCTTGAGACTCACTTTCGAAGATTTACGGATTGTTACGACGATCCTTCGGAGAATACTCTTTTGTAAAGCAACCAAAGTGCAGCTTTCTCCAGCAAAAAGTAGAGTACCTTGGGCATATAATATCAGAAAAAAAAAAGTGGCAGTAGACCCAGCAAAAATTGAGGCAATGCAAGGCTGGCAAAACCTACAAACGAAATTACTATGGGGGTTCCTTGGACTAACGGGCTACTACCAAAAAATTTGTTAAGGACTATGGGAAGATTAGTGCACCACTCACTTCTTTACTAAAAAAAGATGCTTTCCAATGGTCGGACAAAGCCTCTGCTACCTTCAACAAATTTAAAGGCAGCCATGACAACGACGCGTGGTGTTTATACCACCGATTTCAATAGACCCTTCATCATTGAGGGCCGACGATCCCGAGTTAGAATTGGAGCCGTTCTCATGCAAGATGGTCGACCACTCACATACACTAGCAAGACACTATCTCCCTCCCATCAAAATAAGTCAATATATGATAAGGAGATGCTTGCCATTGTCTTGTATGAAACGAGGTGGAGACCCTACTTGAATGGTCGACGATTTCAAATTAAAATCGACCATAAAAGCCTCAAATACTTTTTGGAGTGAAAGATATCATCCCCTGAGCAGCAAAAATGGGTAACAAAACTTCTTGGATTTGATTATGAAATAACTTATAAAAAGGGGAAAGAAAATATTCTTGCAGATGCGCTTTCGCAGCTACCCGAGCAAGCTGAAGTTTTAGCCGTTTCACTTCCGACCAGCGACTTCCTTGAGGATATTAAGATGGAATGGCAGGAAGATTCAGAGACAAGTAAGATTATAAAAAAATTACAGGAAGCACCAAGCTCCGTGGCTCATTACAATTGGGACTCAAAAGAATTATACTATAAGGGACGCATTGTGCTTATGATAAATTCTACTTGCATCTTCACGAACAAATTTTGGACAAAGTTATTCTATATACAAGGTACTAAATTGAAAAGGAGTACGACATATCACCCGCAAATCAACAGCCAGACAAAATTTGTAAATAGGTGCTTGGAGATAGGCCAAAGCCACCCACCAAATATGACTATCCAAGGAGAACTCCAGACCCAGCCAAGTGTCATTATTGATCGACGGATCATGACTCGACGACGACGACCCACTACTGCAGTGCTAATACAGTGGATGAACCTACCAACAGAAGATGCCACTTGGGAGAACTATGACGACTTGAAGATCAAATTCCCAAAATTCATGAATCGTCAGCCTCGAGGACAAGGCTAATTTAAAGAGGGCGGGTTTGTTAGGACTCTAGCTAGGAGAGTCCTAATTGAGAGGGACATTTATGTAAAACCTACCTAAGCCGACCCCTATTAAAGAGGTGAAGAGACCGGCTAGGGTTAGGAGATTGTTTCTTAGAAATAAATTAGGAGTTGTAAAGAAATATGAGTCTTGATTAGAAGTCTATTAGGAGTTGGTTAGAAGAAGGAGTCTTGAGTAGGAGTCCTATTAGGAGTTAGGGTTTAGAAACCCTATAAATAGCCATGTATTCCTCCTCTTTTCACAAGCAATAGATGAATATTTTATGCAGCCTTTGAGCAGCAACTTGGAGGGAGGAACCCCTATAGAGTTCCAAGGAGGCCGATCCCCTAAAGAGATCAACCCCAAGTTAGAATCTGCAAGGTTTCTAACACCTGCCTTTGAGCAGCAACTTGGAGGGAGAAACCCCTATAGAGTTCCAAGGAGGCCGATCCCCTAAAGAGATCAACCCCAAGTTTAGAATCTGCAAGGGTTCTAACAAGTTACCTACCTTTTGGGCTTAGTGTGATTGGTTGAGACCCTCGAGGTTACACTAAGATACTGATTGGATCCTGATCCCCACTAGAAGTTTGCTGGAGACTTTCATTTCACATGCTGAGAGTGTCGCATGACTCGCACGTAAAATAGTTGGAGCATATTAAAATAGAAGTCCATATCTTGATTATTTATTTTTTATAAAATTTACATGTTATTCATTTCTGCTGCATCTTTATTTTTAAAAAATGTCGCATTCAAATCCCTTACATGGTATGCTTGATGTCAACCACCTTACTGGTCCAAATTATACGGATTGGCTCCGCAACTTGAGAATTGTTTTCACGGTGGGGAAAGTCACATACGTCCTTGATATAGTGATGCCTACGCCCGAGGAAGGGGCAAGCAAGGATGAGATCACTCGCTACGTGAAGTACATTGATGACTCCACTCTTGCTCAGTGTTACATGTTAGGCTCTATGACTCCTGAGTTACAGAGACAATATGAAAATATGGTTGCTAGATCCATTCTCTTACATGTCCACAAACTGTTTGAGGAACAGGAAAGGATTCAGTAACATGAGATATCCAAGAGCCTCTTCCATGCTAGGATGACTGAGGGAACACCGGTTCAAAACCATATCTTAAAAATAATTGAGTGGATAGAGAAACTCATAGGTCTAGGAATGGTCCTAGAGGATAACTTGTGTATGGACATTATGCTTCAGTCCCTACCAGATTCCTTTCCATAGTTCATAATAAATTTTAATATGAATAAGCTTGAGATGACTCTCCCAGAGCTCCTCAATATGTTGAGGGAGGCAAAGAGCACTATAAAAAAGAAGAAGCCAGTTCTCTAGTGAGATTAGAAAGAAAAGGAAAGCAGAAAAGTCCCTTAAGAAGGGCAAGGGTAAGGGCAGACCAGGTAAAGCAAAGGTTGCTAAGAAAGACCAAGTAAAGGACATAGGCTAGTGCTTCCACTATGGCAAAGATGGGCACTGGAAGAGGAACTACAAAGAGTACCTTACAGAGAGGGCGAAACAGAAGCTTGGAGAAGCTTCAGGTACATTCATAATCAATCTCCAATTGTTAGATTTTTGTGATATTGCATTGGTATTGGATACCGGTATTGCTTATCACATTTGTAATTTGTTATAGATTTTAACAAAGCCGAGGAGATTGGCAAGAGGAATATTGCATAAAGGTTTGTTTATGCTAGACACTACTCCACATATCATGAATGTAAGTGTGTTTAGGAGGAAACGAGATGAGATGAATAATGCATACCTATGGCATTGTAGGCTAGGTCATATCCATGAGGGAAGGATTCAAAAGTTACTAAAGGATAGATATCTAGATCCATTCAACTATAAGTTATACGCAACTTACGAGCCTTGCCTTCATAGAAAACTAACCAACTCTCCATTTAGTGGAACTGGGAGCTGTTGGAACTCATACATAGTGATGTATGTGGACTCATGTCAACTTATGCCATTGGTGGTTACTCCTACTTCATTACCTTTACTGATGATTTCTCAAGGTATGTATATGTGTACTTAATGAAGTACAAGTCTGAGGCCTTTGAGAAATTTAGAAAGTATATAAATGAAGTGGAGAACCAGACTAGAAAGAGTATCAAGACTCTTCGATCAGATCGAGGAGGTGAGTACTTAAGTATAGAGTTTACTCAGTTTCTCAAGGACCATGGGATATTATCCCAATGGACACCTCCTTATACACCTTAGTTCAATAGTGTGTTTGAAAGGAGGAATCATATGCAGTTAGATATGGTACGATCCATGATGAGTTTCACTGACCTATCCATCTCATTTTGGGGACATACCCTAGAGACCGCAGCTTACCTTCTGAATAGAGTTCCAACTAAGTCGGTAGTGTCTATACCATACGAGATATGGAAAGGAAAGAAGCTCAATCTTAAGGTTGTTAAGATTTGGGGCTTCCCTGCCGATGTTAAAAGACACAACCCAGATAAGTTGGAATCGAGGACAGATCAATGCAAGTTCGTGGGATACACCAAGGAAACTTATGGGTATTATTTCTATCATCTCAAGGACCAAAAGGTCTTTGTAGCCAAGAGAGTAGTGTTCCTTGAGAAGTAACACATTCTTGGCGGAGATAGTGGGAGTATGATAGAGTCAAGCGAGGTTGGAGAACTTAGCTCAAGCACCACTCTACAGCTCGAGTCTATTCAAGTACCTAATACATAAGTTCCAACTTTACGTAGGTTCGACAGAGCATCCCATCCTCCTGAGAGATATGTGGGATATATTAGAGGAGAGGATGTTGAGGATATTGATCATCAGATCTACGAGAAGGCTATTATAAGTATAGACTCCGAGAAGTGGCAAGAAGCCATAAATTCTGAAATGGATTTCATTTACTCCAATAAGGTTTGGAATTTAGTTGATGCGCCCGAGGGTATTGTACCCATCAGTTGCAAGTGGATATTTAAGAAAAAGATCGAAGTAGATGGAAATGTAGAGACCTATAAAGTAATGCTAATGGCTAAAGGGTATCGTCAAAGGTAAGGTGTTGACTATGACAAAAGCTTCTCACCCATAGCAATGCTAAAATCTATCCGAATTCTATTGGATATTGCAGCACACTATAATTATAAGATCTGACAGATGGATGTGAAAATTGCATTCTTCAATGGGAACCTCGAGGAGGTGTATATGATACAACCCGAGGGATTCATGTCCAAGGATTGCCTAAATAATGTGTGCAGGTTACTTAGATTCATTTATGGACTAAAGCAAGCTTCCCGAAGTTGGAACATAAGATTTGATGGGGCAATCATATCTTATGACTTCGTTAAGAATGAAGATGAGTCTTGTATGTACAGGAAGGTAAGTGGGAGTGCTATCACCTTTTTGGTGTTATATGTGGATGACATCCTGATCTTTTGGAATGATATAGGAATGCTATCCATAGTAAAGGCTTAGTTATCTAGATATTTCTCCATAAAGGACTTAGGGGAAGCATCCTATATCTTGGGGATTCAGATCTATAAAGATAGATCCAAGAGGATGCTTGGCTTGTCCTAATCAAAGTACATAGACATCATTTTCAAAAGGTTTAGCATAAAAAATTCCAAGAGAGGTCTTATACCGATAAGATATGAGATATCGCTTTCTAGGAGTATGTCCCCAAAGACTCTTGAAGAAAGGGCGAACATAGATAGGATTGTTAGGATCAAGAGCACACTAAGAGAGGGGAGGGGTGAATTAGTGCAGCGGAAAACTTTTACGATTTCAGAAAACTTATTTCGATTAAAGCTGATTCAATAAGAATGGTTTCCACTCAATCCTTTTCGGAAGAACTTTGAACTTGAAACCTTTCGTGAAAGAGCAAGAGAAGACTAAGGTGATTTGTAGCAAAGTAAAGTGCATAAATGAAAAGCGTCAATTTTGTAAGGTCTTCGTACGATTAAAGCTGATCTCGAAAAATATTTACGTCAAAGCGTAAGTAGAGGTAGTTAAGGCACAGTAAGGAGGAGAGGCAGTTTACTATAAAGGAAAGATGCTCAAAGTAAATACAAACTGAGTTTTTAGAGTGGCTTGGTCAACGTAACCTACATCCACTATCGGCTTCCTTCTCCAATGAGGTCACCGGGATCCACTAGAGGCCTTCCTTCAATAGGTGAAGGCCAACCACCCTTTTACAGCTTTTCTTCTTTTATCGGGCATAGGAGACAACCCTTACAAGTTTCACTCCTCTCTTGAATGATCAACACTTAGAAAGAAGGAGGAAGACTCTAGCTTTTACAACACTTTAAGGCCTCAAAGACTCAAGAGTATTTCAAGATTTCGTTACGCTTTCATGCAAGAAAGAGTGGGGTTTTTATATGCCCCAATGAGTTTGAAAATGGAGCCTAAAAGTGTCCAATCCTGGATTTTCGGGGTCCTAGCGGTACCACCGCCATTACTGGGCGATACTACCACCTACGATCAGACACAGGGTGGTACAACCGCTTAGTCTGGGTGGTACTACCACCTGACAGTGCTCGAAGACCGAGCTCAGGCAGTACCATCGCCTGATAGGGGAGGTACCATCACTGGCAGTAATAACCAACGGCGGACCACCACCTGACAGGGGGAGTACCACCACCCAGAATTCCTGGGAGACCGAGTCTCCCAAGCGGTGCCACCGTTGGCCAGGACTTCAGGGGCCAAATGGGCTATTCCATTCGACCGCATTTGGGTCTGTTAAGGGCTTAGTTGGTCCCTAATTAAGTTAGTAGGATTACCTTCCAATCCTAACTTAATCTACACTCTAACTATGAAAATTAAGATATGATTACTGCAATTCATGTTCTAATACATCAATCGCTTCTTCCAACGAGCTTCTAGCGAACTTCTGGCGAACATCCGATGAACCCTCGACGATGCTCCGACGGACTCCTGGCAAGCTCCTAGACTTCGCGATGATCTTCTTGGAAAGTTCCAACAAGCTTCTATGGCAAGCTCCTGGACTTCTCAGATGGTTCCCGCAGAACTTCCGATGAACGTCCAGACTTCCGACGAACGTCTAGACTTCCGACGTGATCTTGATCTTGACTCCGACTCAACATCTGCTGCATGTCTTACTATCATCGTAGTTAATCCTGCATACTTTTCTTAACATATAGATTAGATCAACAAATGATAATTGACTTCATCATCAAAATCCAAGATTCAATAAGGATACCCTATGCATCATCAATAGGGTCTTTCATCAATGTCATGCTATGTACTAGGCCTGATATAGCGTATGCTCTGAGTGTCACGAGTAGGTTTCAGGCAGATCAAAGCTTGGAGCACTGTAAATCAGTAAAGTGTATCCTTAAGTATTTGAAAAGGATTACGGATCTTTTACTAATATATGCAGGTAGTAGCTTTAGGGTTGAAGGTTACACAGACTCAAGTTTTTAGTCTGATGTCGATGATAGCAAGTTGAATTCGGGGTATATGTACACATTGAATGGAGGAGTAGTGTGTTGGAAGAGTTCCAAATAAGATACTACTATTGACTCGACCATAAAGGCGAAGTACATTGTTGCAGTAGAGGCAGCAAAGGAGGGAGTCTAGATGAAGAAGTTCTTCATAGATCTAGGAGTAGGGCCAAGTAGCGAGGAGTTGATTCCTTATATTGTGCTAACTACAGTGCAATTACTCAAATAAGGGAACTCGAGTCTCATTAGAAGTGTTCTGAGGAGATTTTAGCTTATTAAAGATATCATGACCTGAGGAGATGTAGTAGTGGAAAGAGTTTCATCCGAAGATAACATCACAGATCCACTGACAAAGCCGTTGTTACAGATTGTCTTTGAGTGTCACAGGGGTTTGATGGGGATCAGACATATAGGTGATTGGCTTTAGGTCAAGTGGGAGATTGCTAATCATAGGTGCCCAGTAAGCCAATCATGTGAGTGATGGCACGTGTGATTTGATACGGAATCTTTTTGCTTATTATATTTTGGTATTTATCACTTTATATTGGTTATTGCATATATGCATATATATATATATATATTGTGATGTCCTTGGATTTGTGCAATGAGAATCAGATCATGATGAGATCATGATAATAAGATCGATTCATCTTTAAACACATATCCTAAATAATCTCGGTCATAGGTTACTCGAAAGGGACATCGAGATAACCGAACCTCTATAAATAGGAGGGATTTAGTAGTTTATAGGCTAGAACCTTTGCTTGCCTCTCCTATTCTCCTCCCCCTCTCCACCTCAAAGCAGGCCTAGAGTTTTGAAGAGCATCATCACAGCCCTGCTGTGTGGATCACCACTAAAGAGGAGGGCGCTTGACATCCTTCACCCTCTCCTAAAGATTTGCAAGGATTTAGGGATATAAAATCTCCCTAGGTAACACAATCTATCCTATACACTGTTTGTTTCACGGATTTTTACGCACCAATATTCGCACGACAACAAATATCTTTTTGGGAAATTAGAGATTTTATTTTTTTGTTCTTCCATTGTGCATGTGATGTTGCCCCCGAGATTTCCCAACAGTAAATGCAAACCAGATTTTATAGTGGTTCGGTCATCGTGACCTACATCCACTCTACTGATTCCTCTTCCGTTGAGGCCACCGGCATCCACTATTGGTCTTTCTTCAATTAGCGAAGACCAACCAACTTTTACACCCATCTTCTCCTTTTCATAAGTTTAGGAGATAACCTTTATAAGCATACACTCCTCTCTAAACAGAATTCTAAGTTTAAGCTAGAGGAGAGGATTTCTCAAGTAATTTATGTAGCATTTTCTCACTTTTAAACTTTCAATGCTTGTGTGTGTTAACCAGGGATGAGAGGGGTATTTATAGGCTTTAAGTTGATTCAAACTTGGAGCTTAAAAATATCTCATCCTGGATTTCTTAGGTACGGGCGGTACCACCGCTTGACACCCTGTGCTAGGTGGTACCATCGCCTGACAGCCTCTCGGAGATTGTTTCTGGGTGGTACCACTGCCCAGACCGGTAGTACCACCTCTTGACAGGGTCTCGAATACTTTGCCACGACGGTGTCACCTTTTGGGTCACTGTTTGGGCCTTTCATTGGGCCCAACACAATTCATACATGGGCCCCACTAGCCCATAATTGGGTTGGCCCAATTCTAATCCTAATTATGTGCTAACTATAAAATTTAAGACATTTACTAGGGTAAACAAGTTCTTAAGTCTAGGTTTCTTCCGGTGAGCTTTCGGCGAACTTCCGACGATCTCTTGGTAATATTCCAACAGACTCCCGATAAACTCCTAGACTTTCATGATGATCTTCTTGGTGAGTTCCGATGAGCTTCTTTGACAAGCTCCTGGACTTCTCGATCAATTCCGACAGAACTTTCGATGAATGTCCGGACTTCCGATGAACTCTCGAACTCCCAACGAAAACACGTTCTTGACTCCGGGACTTCATTTTGCTTTATGCCTTGCTATCGTAGTTAATCCTACACACATAAAACCCACTTCGATCTAGACAATTATTACAAAGCTTTGAATCATGTTGTTTGGCATGTCATTGGGTCATCGACGCTTCATCCGATTCTTCGGTGCATCATCCTCTCTTGCAGCCTATTGCCTAATCGGCTAGTTGACCTTCATAACTTCAATTTCCTTAGCACAATTTCCACTCTTCTTAGCTTGATTCCTGAATCTATGGCCCAAAGTCATCTGTCGATATGCCAACCGATCCTCCGGCTCGACGTCTAATCTTCTGACATGTTCCACTAGCCCAACATGATTCTTCCTGCTTTAATTGTCTCATCCTGATCGAAGCTTCCTACGTCACTCAAAACATAAATTAAATCATAAATACTATCAATTGGTTTCATCATCAAAATCCAAGATTCAATAGGAACTCTTCTTGCACACTGCTCCTCCATTGAAGGTGTACATATACCCTGAATTCGACTTGCTATCATCGCCATCAGACTGAAAACTCGAGTCTGTGTAGCCTTCAACCCTAAGGCTACTATCTCTATATACTAGTAAAAGATCCTTAGTCTTTCTTAAGTACATAAGGATACATTTTACTACCTTCTAGTGCTCTAAGCTTGGATCCGCTTGATACCTACTCGTGACACTCATAGCATATGCTATATTAGGCCTGGTATATAGCATAACATACATGATAGACCCTATTACTGATGCATAGGGTATCCTATCCATGTTCGTCCTTTCTTTAGGAGTCTTTGGGGACATACTCCTAGAAAGTGATATCCCATGTCTCATCAGTATGAGTCATCTCTTCGAATTTTTCATGCCAAACCTTTTGACAATGGTGTCTATATACCTGGACTGGGACAAGCCAAGCATCCTCTTGGATCTATCTCTATATATATGAATCCCCAAGATATAGGATGCTTCCCCTAAGTCCTTCATGGAGAAGTGTTTAGATAACCAAGTTTTTACCATTGATAGCATTCCTATATCATTCCCAATGATCAAGATGTCATCTGCATATAACACCAAGAAGGTGATAGCGCTTCCATTTACCTTCCTGTATATATATGGCTCATCTTTGTTCTTAATGAGTCATAAGGTTTGATTGCCTCATCAAATCTTATGTTCCAACTTCGGAAAGTTTGCTTTAATCCATAAATAGATCTAAACAACCTACACACCTTATTTGGGTAATCCTTGAATTTGAATCCCTCGGGTTGTATCATATACACCTCCTCATCGAGGTTCCTATTGAGAAATGCAATTTTCACATCCATCTACCAGATCTCATAATCATAGTGTGCTGCAATAGCCAATAGAATTTGGATGGATTATAGCATTACTATGGGTATGAAGATTTTGTTATAGTCAACACCTTATCTTTGATTATACCCTTTACCCACTAGTCTTGCTTTATAGGTCTCTACCTTTCCATCTACTCTGATCTTTTTATCAAAAATCCACTTGCAACTGATGGGTACAATACTCTCAGGCACATCAACTAGGTTTCAAGCCTTGTTAGAATACATGGAATCAATCTTAGAATTCATGGCTTCTTGCCACTTCCTGGAGTCTATACTTATAATAGCTTCCTCGTAGGTCTGAGGATCAATATCCTCAACATCCTCTTATTCAATATGTCCCACATATCTCTCAGGAGGTTGGGATGCTCTACTGGTCCTATGTAAATTTGGAACTTGTGTGTTATGTACCTAAACATACTCGGGCTGTAGAGTGGTATTTGAGTTAGATTCTGCATCCTCACTCAACTCTATCATGCTCTCACTGTCTCTGCCAAGAATGTGTTCCTTCTCATGGAACACCGCTCTCTTAGTTACAAAAACCTTTTGGTCCTCGAGATGATAGAAATAATACCCATAAGTTTCCTTGGGGTATCCCACGAACTTGTACTACTCCGTCCTTGATTCCAACTTATCGGGGTTGTATCTTTTAACATGGGCAGGACAACCCCAAATCTTAACAACCTTAAGATCGGGTTTCTTCCCTTTCTATATCTCATATAGTGTAGATACTACCGACTTAATTGGAACTCTGTTCAGAAGGTAAGTTGCGGTCTCTAGGGCATATCCCCAGAATGAGATGGGTATGTTAGCGAAACTCATCATGGACTGTACCATGTCTAACAGCATATGATTTATCCTTTCAGACACACCATTGAGCTAAAGTATATGGTGTCTATTGGGATAAAATCCCATAGTCCTTGAGGAATTGGGTAAACTCTGTACTCAAGTACTCACCTCCTCGATCTGATTGAAGAGTCTTGATACTCTTTCCAGTTTGGTTCTCTATTTCATTCTTATACTCTCTAAATTTTTTAAAGGCCTCGGACTTGTACTTCATTAAGTACACATGTCCATACATTGAGAAATCATTAGTAAAGGTAATGAAGTAACCACCAATATGTAAGAGTAACCACCAATGACATGAGTTGACATGGGTCCACATACATCAATATGTATGAGTTCCAATAGCTCAATGGCTCTCTCTCTAGTTCCACTAAAAGGAGAGTTGGTTAATTTTTCATAAAGGCAAGGGTCATAAGTTGCATATGACTCATAGTCGAATGGATCTAGATATCCATCATTTAGCAACTTTTGGATATTTCCCTCATGGATGTGACATGACATACAATGCCACAAATATGCATTGTTCACCTCATCACATTTCCTCTTGGACACACTTATATTCATGATATGTGTGTTGAATCTTGTATTTTGATGATGAAACCAATTGATAATTATGTTTATGTTTTAATCTGCGTTTTGAGTAACGCAGGATGCTTCGATCAGGATGAGACAATTAAAGTAGGAAAAATCATGTTGTGCTGGAGGAACATGTCAGAAGATTGGACGTCGGGCCGGTGGATCGATCGACGTATTGACAGAAGGCTTCGGGCCGTGGACTCGGGCATCGGGCCAAGAAGAGCGGGTATTGTGCCAAGGATATCGGAGTTGCGGAGTCAACTGGCCGACTAGGTAATAGGCCGCAGGAGAGGACGATGCGCCGAATAATTGGACGAAGCGTCGAGGGACCAATGACATGCCGGACAACTTGGTTAATTGCTTAGGATTAATTGTCTCGATCGAAGTTTTATTTTACATGTGCAGGATTAACTACGATGAAAGTAAGACATGCAGCAGGAGTTGCACTAGAGTCAAGACTATGATCATGTTGGGAGTTCGAGAGTTCGACGGAAGTCCGGACGGTCGTCGGAGGTTCTGCGGGAACAAATCCGAGAAGTCCAGGAGCTTGCCAAAGAAGGTCATCGGAACTCTCCAAGTGGATCGTCGCAAGTCCAGGAGTTTGCTGGAAGTCCACCAGAGCATCGCCGAAGGTTCATCAGATGTTTGCTGGAAGTTCGCCGAAAGCTCGTCGGAAGAAGCGATTGATGCATCGGAGCAAGTTGCAGTAAATGTCTTAAGAAATATCGTAGTTAGCATGTAGATTAAGTTAGGAATGAGAGGTGATCCCATTAACTTAATTTGGGAAAAATTGGGCCCTTGATAGACCCAAATTGGGCCGAATGGATCAACCCATTCGGATCAGAATTCCTGTTAGGCAGTGGCACCGCTAGGGTCGGCGGTGGCACCGCCCAGGAGATGGTCTCCTAGGAAAGCTGGGCGGAGCAACCGTCCAAGTTAGGTGGTGGCATCACTTGGGCTTAGTCTCCGAGCGAGACTGGGCAGTGCAACTGCCCCTTTCAGGCAGTGGCACCGCCTAGAGGCTCAGGCTCCGAGCTGCTAGGCGATTGTGCCGCCCCAGTAAGGAGGTAGTACCGCTAGGACCCCGGAAATCCAGGAAAAGACACTTTTGAGCTCTAAATTCAAATCAATTTGGGGCCTATATATACCCCACCATTTTCTGCATGAAAGGGGACCGAAAGTCTAATCTTACTCTGTGATTTTTAGAGCTCAAAAGTATTGTAAAGGTTAGAAGTTCTCCTCCCTCTTTTCTTCCAAGTTTTAATCTTTCAAGAGAGGAGAGAAATTTTGTAAGGGTTGTCTCCTAAGCCCGTCAAAAGGAGTGAAACTGTAAAAGGGTGGTTGGCCTTCACCTATTGAAGGAAGGCCTCTAGTGGACGTCGGTGACCTCGTCGGAGGAGGAAGTCGAAAATGGATGCAGGTCACGTTTGACCGAACCACTCTAAAATCTGGTTTGCTATTCCTTTGTGCTATTTATCTTAACTACAAACTGGCTTCCTTACTTTACTTCAAATACGTTTCCGTAAGCTTTCAAACTTATTATCTGCATGAAATGATTTTTACGTCGAAATCGGATTTCAACGTACAAACGCAGTTTCAATCGTCGAAAGTTTTCCATTGCACTAATTCACCCCCCCCCCCCTCTCTTTGTGCTCTTGATCCTAACAATTGGTATCAGAGCTTGGTATTTCTCATTTAGGATTTACACTCGAGAGAAATGACTCTTCATGGCTTTCAAGAGGGCTTATCGGTTGATCGTCCATCGTTGTTTAACGGATTGGACTACACTTATTGGAAAACTCGAATGAGAGTTTTCTTGATTTCTATGAATTTGGATTTATAGAATATTATTGAAAATAGTTTTCAACTTTCCTCTAAATCGATGAATGAATGGTCGGATTTGGAGAAGAAGTATTTTTCTTTAAACACAAAGGCTATGAATGCCTTATTTTGCACTTTGGACAAAAATGAGTTCAATCGGATTTCTACGTGCGAAACGACTTTTGATATTTGGCGAACACTTGAAATCACGCACGAGAGAACTAGTAGAGTCAAAGACTCGAAAGTTAACATTTTATTGTATGATTTTGAGCTTTTTCGAATGCAACCAAGCGAGACTATAGGCGACATGTACACCTGTTTCATGGATGTCGTCAATAATCTAAGAGTTCTTGGTAAATCTTTTTCGAATTTTGATCTCGTAAGCAAGATCTTAAGATCCCTTCCAAAAAGGTGGGATCCTAAAATAACCGCAATACAAGAGATAAAAAATTTAAATGATTTTTCTATTAGAAGAATTAATCGGGTCATTAATGACCTATGAAATGACACTTTTGAAATATTTTGAACCCAATGAGCACTTGAACCACCTTCCAAAGAATAGGAAGGATTTGAAACTCCGGACAATTGAATACCACTTGAGCGATGACTCAAGTGAGGACAATGATGAACTTCAACTTTGAACACTAAATCTTAATAAGTTTATTAAAAAAAATCTAAAATAAATAATGAACTTAAATGGAAGAAGAGACCAAAGAAGAGGAAGGCAACCAAGGATGAATCAAGAACTTCCAAAGCTGAAATGGTGAATTGGGCTTTGACGAGCTTTGACTACAAGGTAAGTAACTCAACTCTCTTGAATTATTTTGAAATTACTTGAATTTTTCATGAGTGCTTGATTTAGATAGTAGGAATAGGAAATAAAAAATTGTTTTTAAAAAATTATATCATGTTTTTCTTTTTAGCATCTTTAAAAAATTAAAAATTTGATCATGAAAAGTATATTGCTAAGGTTTCATACATGTTATGTTTTGAAATGTTGAATGATGTATGCAACATTAGGGATGATAATTACATGATATGTGATAATGCTTAGGATTAATCCATGCATGTGTATCTTGATGATTTTATGTCATGCATGAGTTTTTGAAGTAAATGTTGATTTGAAACTCTCATTTTAGATTAATATGTTTTTGGTCTAATCATTTTTATGACGAATTAAGATGACATTCTCATGACATATTAAGATGACAAAGTGCATGTACATCTATGTATGAATTTCTTGATAATCTTTTGATGATAGATGTGATATCACGATGTGTTTGGTCTTGACGGTTTCATGACGAAACTTATGTTTCGATTTTAAATGATGATACATGTTTTCACAAAAGACTTGAATACCCTCACATGAAATCAATGAAATGGAAATGAATTTTCTATCCTATTGAGATTAATGGATTTATTTTACCAATCTTGTGAATCTCATGAAAATAAACATGAAAATAAATGAGTGTATCATGCATTTGGTCTTAATGATTTCTCTTGAACATACTTTTTGAAATCATACTTGATGATGAATATCAAGATATTAAAAGGATGTTAACATGGAATCATGCTTGATGATTTGTTTTATGAAATTTACCTTTCCGTCTTAAATGTTGACACTTGTTTTATTAAAGGTAAAGGCATGCTTATAAGAAGCAAATCACATAAATAGAAATTTATAAAAACGAAATGCGATCCTCTATCTGATCGACTTTTCAATAAATCTATGCTTGTCATGTATGAATTTATTGAATGTGACTTTGAGGATGATTTTGGATTCCACAAATGCTTGATTCATACTTGTGACATGAGACTCATTTTAAATATGAATCATGTTAAATGCTTCAATCATGTTAAATATGATAAAATGAGGAGAAATTTTGATTATGAATGGTAGGATATAAGTGCTATAATGAGAATTTTACACTATTACATGCCTTAATAACATATTAGAAATTATGTGTTTTGGATACAAAAATTTTCATAATCATGAGCATGTTTTATCTTAATGATTGTGTTTGAAAATCTATAGCAAAACCATGTCCGAATGCATGAAAGTGTGAAATTTTATTTTCGGATTTTCTTGATCCTAACAATTCATTTTTGAAAATCTATTGATCTTGATTTGATGATTTAAATGAGCTTTATCTTGATTTTTTAAAATTTATAAATTGAGATTTCTTATGCTTAAATTAAGATTTTATATGCATGAATTAATATTTTGTTCTCTTACAAGATTGAATGAATTCTATCTTTTTCATGATCTCCTAAGAATTCTTTATGTTATTTATTTAAGAGGAGATTTGTTAAAATGAATCACAGTTTCTCTTGATTTCTCAAAATTATAACTTGAGTATTCATTTTATAAATCAAGATTGTTTATATGTTTTCTCATGACATCTTTTAAGGCTTATGACTTGAATTTTGTTATGTAAAATTCTTTGTATGAATGAAATACATCTCATCATCTAATAATTCTTCTTGATATTCCTTATGTGATGATATGAATACATGAAATATTCATTAATTTGTTTTGATGTCTACAAATAAGAAGTTTCGATCATGAATGGTAGGATGTAATTTGATAAAATTGGTACCATCATGATGTGAAATAAATGATGATTTAGAATCATGCATTAATAATAATTTTATGATTTGATATGATGCATGCAATGATGAATGCTTTAAATGATGTACATGATGTATTGCATATGATATGTATGATGAATGCTTTAAATGAAAAATATTTGGTATCATGATCAACATGTTGATAAATGCTTAAAAATTTTAATGTTTGAGTATCATGTATGATATGCTCATTAATGATGATTGATTTATTTTTCGGTATCATGCATAAAAAATAAGATTTTTGAAATTATATATGTTTTAATTTGAATATATAATGATGCACAAATAAGATTGATACTTACCTTTGTCATAATCTGAAAACTGATATAAGGGTCTTCCCTTCTTTTTGACAATGACAAAGAGGGAGCAAGAATTTCTAGCGTAGACATCATGAAAAGAGGCAAAATTGTTAGCTTGCACAATGTTGAATCTCGGATTTTGATGATGAAGTCAATTGTCATTTGTTATTTAATCTATGTGTTGAGATAAGTGTGCAGGATTAACTACGATGAAAGTTAGACAAGCAGCAGGAGTTGCGCCGGAGTCAAGATCATGATCACGTTGGGAGTTCGAGAGTTTGACGGAAGTTCGGACGGTCGTCGGAGGTTCTGCGAGAACAGATCCGAGAAGTCCAGAAGCTTGCCAAGCGAAGCTCGTCGGAACTCGCCAAGTGGATCGTCGCAAAGTCCAGGAGTTTGCCGGATGTCCGCAGAAGAATTGTTAGGATCGGAGCAGCACTAAGAGGGGGGGGTGAATTAGTGCAGCGGATAAAAACTTCGGTTTTATAAAAAATCTTTCGTATGAAGAGAGCGGAACTTGACAAGTTTAATCTTGAAAGCGTATTCTTAAATATGCGCAGCAAAAGTAATAAGGAACCAGAGCATATAAGAAGATTTGCAATAATATAAATAACAGTAATGAAACGCAAACCACAGATCACACCGATTTTAGAGTGGTTCGGTCAAATGACCTACTCCACTTGCGAGGCCCCTCTTCGATGAGGCTCCCACCTTCCACTAGCAAGTCTCTTGAAATGGAAGGGTAAATACCCCTCTTACAACTCTTTACAAGCGGTTCACTCTCTTACAGATTTTCGAGAAGAGATGAGGTGAACACTAGCAAATTGAAAAGAAGACAAGCTAACACTTTTCTAAGACCTTTCTCTCAAACACTTGCTGCTCAAAAAGTTGTGTTCTCAGCTGAGATTTGAGGGGTATTTATAGGCCTCAAGAGGATTCAAATTTGGGCTCCAAAATTTGGGCTCCAAAATTCAAATCCTCTTTGGGTTCCCGATCTTTGGCGGTGCCACCGCCTGCACCAAAGCCAGTGCCACCGCCCAGCGTTCGGGTGCTGGGCGGTGCCACCGCCAGCCAAGAGGTGTCACCGCCCAGCACTTTCGAGGTGCTGGGCGGTGCCACCCTTCAGCCCAGGCGGTGCCACCGCCTATAGTGTTTTCAGCCCTTCACATGTTTTCAGCCCACCAATCCCTATAGTGTTTTCAGCCTACAAATGTTATAGGCCCATACTTGGGTTATAGGATTAATACCTAATCCTAACCCTAATTAACATGCTAACTACGAATTTTAAAGACATTATATAAGCTATTACAAAGTCCATAAGTCAAGACTTCTTCCCACGAGCTTCCTCGGCGAACTTTCTAAAACCATTCTACTTAACTCCCGGCAAGCTCTTAAACTTCACGATTTGATCTTGGTGAGTTCCAATGAGCTTCTTCTTCAAGCTCCGATCTCTCTCGGCAAACTCTGCGAACTTCCCAACGAACCTTCCGGCGAAGCTTCCAAAAACCCTTCGGCAAGCTCCCTACTCATTCTCGGCTAGTTCCGGCAGAACGTTCCCGATGATCCTTCGGACTTCCGTCGAACTCTTGAACTCCCAACGAATCCTTCATTCTTGACTCCACACTTTGTTTCACTTTATGCCTTCATCGTTATCGTAGTTAATCCTGCACATGCAAACCAAAACTCTACTCCGATCTAGACAGGTTATTACAACGCTGAATTGACATTCTCATGTTGCCCGCACGTCATTGGTTGGCGCCGTCCGATTCTTTAGCACATCGTCCTCTCTTGCGGCTTGTTGCCCAATCGACGGTTGACCTCCGCAACCCGATATCCTTGGCGCAATTCCGCTCTTCTTGGCCCGATGCCCGACGTTGAAGCCTTCGCGTCCAATATCCCGACGTGATCTCCTCCTATAACGTCAATTCCTCCTGCGTTATCGTCTAATTCTGATCGAGTAGACCTGCATCACTCAAAATGCAGTTAAACATCTAAACACAATCAATTAGTTTCATCATCAAAATCCGAGATTCAACAAGAATCACCGAGGGTTCATCGGATGATCGACGGAAGTTCGCCGAAACTTCGCCCTGCTAAGAAGCGATTGACGATCGAACAAAGCTGCAGAAGTTGTCTTAGATTTAATCGTAGTTAGCATGTTGATTAAGCTTGAAAATGGGAGGTGATCCCATTAGCTTAATCTTGGGGCAATTGGGCCCCCAAAAGATTGAAATTGGGTCGAATGGAGCTAACCATTCGGACCGATTGCACCAGGCGGTGCAACCGCCTAGGCCGGAGGTGCAACCGCCAGGCTGTGTTTCCAGAAGACTGGCGGTGCAACCGCCCCCACCCAGAGGTGCAACCGCCCGAGCTCGATCTTTGAGCTAGATTGGGCGGTGCAACCTCCCCGACAGAGAGGTAGCACCGCCTAAGTTCGGTCTTGAGCTCGAGCAGAGGTGCAACCGCCTGGGCTCGATCTTCGAGCGACTTCGGTGCAACCGCCCTGACAGAGGTGCAACCGCCTGGGCTCGATCTCGAAGCTCGCCGGCGGTGCAACCTCTCCAAATCAAGAGGTGGTGTAACCACCTGATCCCGGAATTCCGGGATTTGATCGTTTGAGCTCCAAATTTGAACTGGGTTGGGGCCTATAAATACCCCACCCATTCAGCACTGAAGAGATACAGATCCACACCGAATTCTTGATCTTTTCAGTGATTCTAAGAGCTCAAATTTGTGTAAAAATCAAAGTTCTCCTCTTCTGTTCTTCAAGTCTTGAGTTGTAAAGAGAGGAGAAAAGGATCTGTAAGGGTTGTCTCTCTGAGCCCGTCAAAAAGGAGAGAAACTGTAAAGGGTAGTTAGCCTTCGCCCATTGAAGGAAGGCAGCTAGTTGACGTCGATGACCTCGTCGGAGGAGGAAGCCAAAAGTGGAGTAGGTCAAGACCCGACCGAACCACTCTAAATCTCTGGTTTGCTTTTACTTTGAGCACTTTATCATTACTGCAAACCTCCTACATAGCTACTGCCCTCTGCGCTTTTACGAACGAGTCTATAAGTTCTGATCTTTCCGAATCTGCATTCAGACGTAAATCGGTGTTTTCGTACAATCTTTACACTGCAGTTTACGCTTACGTTTTGATTCCATTTATAACTGCAAATTGTCTTCTGCGTATTCATAAAACGGTTTTCAAAGTTCAAAACTGCTTTTAGACGTTAAACTGCGTTTAGACGTAAAATTACGCTTTGACGTAAAAACTGCGTTTAGACGTAAACTGCGTTTAGACGCAAAACTGCGTTTAGACGTAAAACTGCGTTTAGACGTAAAAATGCGTTTAGACGCAAAACTGCGTTTAGACGTAAACTCCACTTAGACGTAAAACTGCACTTAGACGTAAAACTACGTTTAGATGCAAACTGCGCTCAAGACGCAAACTGCGCTTAAACGCAAACTGAGTTTAGACGCAAACTGTGCTTAGACGCAATCTGCGCTTAGACGCAAACTGCGCTTAAATGCAAACTGCGCTTAGACGCAATCTGCATTAAGACGCAAACTGCATTTAGACGCAAACTGCGTAAACTACACTTAGATACAAATTGTGAATCTGCTTTTACATCGAAATCGTTTTTATCGGACGAACGCAGCTTTCGTTTTTTAAATCGCTAAAAAATTTCCGCTGCACTAATTCACCCCCCCCCCCCTCTTAGTGCTCTCGATCCTAACACACAATTCAAGATGAAAGCAAAAATTACACATCTCAAAAGAGAAAAAATTGCTAGTTTGAAATCTCAAGAAGAAGCAAAACATGCTAATGTGCACATATAGCAAACTTGCATATTTCAAGAGGCAAGAGTTGCTTTCTTCAACATCTCTAAATTGCTAGCTTGCATGTTCTAAAATGTTGTAACATTGCTAGCTTGCAAGATGTAGAGCTTGCTATCTTGAACATCTTAAGAAACAAAAATTACAAAAGTGCTATCTTGCCTATCTCAAGAAGCAAAACATGCTAACTTGCACATCTAGCAAAGTTGACAAAATTTACATATTTCAAGAAGCAAGAAGCAAAACATCTCTAATTTGCTAGCTTGCATGATGTAGAAGTTGTTATCTTAAAAGAAGCAAAAGTGCTATCTTGTATGTTGGAAAACTTGTATATCTAAAACTTGATAACTTGAATGTTCTAAGCATGATGTAACACTTACTAAATTTTCTAGCTTCAAAACTGCAAGATGATAAAACTTGATATTATGTTTTTCATACAATAAGTTGAATTAATACTACAAACACATTAAAGTTGGACTTCTCCTTTTTGTTAATGACAAAGGGGGAGAAGTATGATGTTATGCATAAGTTTATGCATATGTTCATGATGACGTGTTGCAAGTATTCATGATGAATATTGCAATGACTTGAATTCATTTTGAATTCAAGGTTATATCAATATGGCATATTGATAGGGGGAGTTTGTTTAAATTATGGGAGTTAAGTTTAAATCCGTCATCAATTGGTTGTCATCATCAAAAAGGGGGAGATTGTTGAATCTCGTATTTTGATGATGAAACCAATTGATAATTATGTTTATATTTTAATTTATGTTTTGAGTGATGCAGGATGCTTCGATTAGGATGAGACAATTAAAGCAGGTAAAATCATGTTGTGCTGGAGGAACATGTCAGAAGATTGGACGTCGGGCCAGTGGATCAGTCGACGTATCGATAGAAGGCTTCGAGCCGTGGATTCGGACATCGGGCCAAGAAGAGTGGGTATTGTGCCAAGAATATTGGAGTTGCGGAGTCAACTAGCCGATTGGGTAATATGCCACAAGAGAGGACGATGCGTCGAATAATCGGATGAAGCATCGAGGGACCAATGACATGCCGGACAACTTGGTTAATTGCTTAGGATTAATTGTCTCGATCAAAGTTTTATTTTACATGTGCAGGATTAACTACAATAAAAGTAAGACATGCAGCAGGAGTTGCACCAGAGTCAAGACTATGATCACGATGGGAGTTTAAGAGTTCGACGGAAGTCCAGACGGTCGTCGGAGATTCTATGGGAACAAATCCGAGAAGTCCAAGAGCTTGCCAAAGAAGCTCGTCGGAACTCTCCAAGTGGATCGTCGTAAGTCTAGGAGTTTGCCGGAAGTCCGTCGGAGCTTTGCCGAAGGTTAGTCGGATGTTCGCCGGAAGTTCGCCGAAAGCTCGTCGGAAGAAGCGATTGACGCACCGGAGCAAGTTGCAGTAAATGTCTTAAGAAATATTGTAGTTAGCATGTAGATTAAGTTAGGAATGAGAGGTGATCCCATTAACTTAATCTAGGGGCAATTGGGCCCTTGATAGACCCAAATTGGGTCGAATGGATCAACCCATTCGGACCAGAATTCCTGCTAGGCGGTGGCACCGCCCAAGAGATGGTCTCCCAGGAAAGCTGTGCGATGCAACCGCCCAGGTCAGGCGGTGGCACCGCCTGGGCTCAGTATCCGAGCAAGACTGGGCGGTGCAACTGCCCCTGTCAGGCGGTGGCACCGCCCAGAGGCTCAGTCTCCGAGCTACTAGGCAATTTTACCGCCCCAATCAAGAGGTAGTACTGCCAGGACCCCGAAAATCCGGGAAAAGACACTTTTGAGCTCCAAATTCAAATCAGTTTGGGGCCTATATATACCCCACCCTTTCCTACATGAAAGGGGATCGAAAATCTAATCTTACTCTATGATTTTTAGAGCTCAAAAGTGTTGTAAAGGCTAGAAGTTCTCGTCCCTCTTTTTTTCCAAGTTTTCATCTTTCAAGAGAGGAGAGAAATTTTGTAAGGGTTGTCTCCTAAGCCCGTCAAAAGGAGTGAAACTGTAAAAGGGTGGTTGGCCTTCGCCTATTGAAGGAAGGCCTCTAGTGGACGTTGGTGACCTCGTCGGAGGAGAAAGCCGAAAGTGGATGTAGGTCACGTTTGACTGAACCACTCTAAAATCTGGTTTGCAATTCCTTTGTGCTATTTATCTTATCTGCAAATTGCCTTCCTTACATTACTTCAAATACATTTCCGTAAGCTTTCAAAGTTATTATATGCACGAAATGATTTTTACGTCGAAATCAGATTTCAATGTACAAACGCAGTTTCAATCGTCGAAAGTTTTCCGTTGCACTAATTCACCCCCCGCCTCTTAGTGCTCTTGATCCTAACAATGTGGATCAATGTTTAACATAAATAAACCATTTATGATAAGCACTACCAGTATCCAATACTTATTTGTTATTATAAGAGTCTGACAAATGGAGATTGATTATGAATGTACCTGAAGCTTTCTAAGCTTCGATTTCGCCCTCTCTACAAGGTACTCTTTGTAGTTTCTCTTCCAGTGCCTATATTTGTTGTAATGGAAGCACTAGCCTTTGTCCTTTGCTAGATCTTTCTTAGCAACCTTTTCTTTACCTGGTTTGCCCTTTCCCTTGCCCTTTTTAAAGGACTTTTCTATTATCCTTTTCTTTCTAGTCTCACTAGTTTAGAGAACTGGCTTCTCTTTCTTTATAGTGCTCTCTGCCTCCCTCAACATATTGAGGAGTCAGGGAGAGTCATCTCAAGCTTGTTCATATTAAAATTTATTATAAATTATGAAAATGAATCTTGTAGGGACTAAAGCATAAGATCCACACACAGGTTATCCTCTAGGACCATTCCTAGACTTATATGTTTCTCTATCCACCCAATCATCTTTAAGATATAGTTCTAAATCTGTGTCCCCTCAATCATCCTAGCGCGGAAGAGACTCTTGGATATCTCATATCGTTGAGTCCTTCCTTATTCCTTAAACCGTTTGTGGACTTGTGGGAGAATGGATCTAACATCTATCTTTTCATGCTGTCTCTGTAACTCAGGAGTCATGGAGTCTAACATGTAACACTGAACAAGAGTGAAGTCATCCATATACTTTATATAGTGAGCAATCTTATCCTCTTTTGCCCCTTCCTTGGGTGTAGGCATCATTGTCTCAAGGATGTATGTTAATTTGGACCAATGAGGCGGTTGACATTAAATATGCCACGTAAGGGATTTGAAAGTGACATATTTCTGAAAATAAAGATGCAGTAAAAATAAATAACATACAGATTTTATAAAAAAATAAACAATTAAGATATGTACTTCTATCTTAATATACTCATACTATTTTACTGGCGAGTCACGCAACACCCTCAGCACGTGAAACGAAAGTCTCCGGTAGACTTCTAGTGAGGATCGGGGTCCAATCAATGTCTTAGTGTAACCTCGACGAACTCGACCAATCACACTAAGCCTAAAGGTAGGCAACTCTTGTCAATCACAACTCCTTGTGATTCCTATCTTGTTTGGCCTCTGAATCACTATGATCTCGAGTGACTCGATCAACCATGATGTTCTGTTAAGTCAACACCATCATTACAAGATGATTCTAATTCGATGATATACCCTCGAGGGACTCGACCAAGCATACAATATCCTCAGGTCATCGATGACATCTCTATGTTATAGACAAGATAGTAAATCATGATATAGGTGAGCCTCGAGGGACTCGACCAACTCAACCTACATCGAGAATCGATCTCTACATACAATGATGAAAGGCCACATGGGATAATCTAATTACCTCATATTTACCGACTTAATATTATCGAGAGAAGTGATTTTGATTTGGTCTCCTAATATGATATGTCATATATTTAATATATATGTGACATATTTAATATATATGTCTATATCGTATGCAAATATATATACATATCTAGTAGTTGTATAAGCAATCACATATCATATGAGCAATCACACTAGATGATCATGGACCATAGCCTAATGTGATCAAGCCCGAGCCAATGTGCCTAATCACTCACATCAAGATCCATGTGTGCAGTGGTGCATCTCGATGCCCTCTGATTGTCCATCTCATCCTCATCGGTTATGTCGACATCTAGACACATCTCCATGCATCATGATCATCTATATGGTGGGTCCAACTATCGCTTCCATGCTCTTGATGCGTCTCCTCGTGTGATTACAACTTAATCATAAGTACATATGCCCGACAATAAATGAGAAATAAAGTGATAGCTCGCAGGCCCCAATAATAATAATAATCACAAGTACACACATCACACGGTCTGGGATCATTCATCCACATTATACATCATATGTAAATATCATTATGTAGGACTACTAGATAATAATAATAATAATAATTAAATATTTTAATTAATTAATATTTTTTGAAAGTAGGGATATTTTTATAATTTGGATCAAAGGACAGACTTTGGAATTTCTCAAATTCCTATGGGCAAAACTATCTTTAGTTTAGAATATCCTATCCCTCCTTCTCCCCTTGATTGTTGTAGTGTCGTCGCCACCACCTTGTCAACGGTGGCCACTGTGTCGCGGGGAGGGGGTGTCACCACTATGGGCGCGGCGCCCCTATGGGCACGGCTCCCCTATGGGCAAGTGTGCCCACGGGCAGCATCGCACCTTGGGCTGGCACCCTTGCAGGCGCCACACCCGCGGGCTGCACGCGAGCGATGGTTGCCCCGTGCGGGTGCCGCCCTTGATGGTGAGCGCCACCTACAAGGGGGCTCATCCGCGAGCCTTGCGCCCGTAGGTGCCACCCATGCACACGGGAGGGGGCTCATCCGCGGGCCTTGCACCCGTAGGTGCCACCCATGCACACGGGCGCAATACCCATGCGCATGCGGCTTGCACTATAGGAGGCTTGCCTATGAGCTACCTGCCTACGGGCGGACGATTGCTGCTCGTCGGCCCCCTACGACCGCTGCACGCAGGTGGCTTGCTGCAGGTGACCGAGACCTCCCTTGGGAGCTCTAGGCCAAGGCTGCAAGTAGCCTTTGGCCAACATGCAAGGGCAACAACAGTTGCTACCCTCTCTCACCTTTTGTGTCAACTATTTTGATATCAAAATATTTTCTAAAACACAACACACGTAGTTCAAAACCAATCTTGCATACGAACAACCTGGCTCTGATACCACTATTGAAAAATCTAAGGGGGCGACATCACATGCACAACGAAAGATTATAAAAACAAAATTCCCAAATTTTTGATCGATGTGTTTGTTGTCGTGTGAAGTTTGATGTGCAAAAATCATGAAACTTAAACCATGTATATGAAATATTATGTTACTTAGGGAGATCGTATATCCCTAAATCCCTACAGATCTCTAGGAGAGGGTGAAGGAGGTCAAGTGTCATCTTCTCTAGTAGTGATCCACATAGTAGCGCTGCGACGATGCTCCTTAAAACTCTAGCCTATAAACCATTGGTTCCCTCCTATTTATATAAGTCCCCTATCAACTTTACTCTAATGGATCCTGCCCTATTAGGTATTGGATCTCCATCCAACTATCCAAGCTTCTTAGATTAATGGATCCGTTGAATCTCGAATTTTGATGATGAAATCAATTGTCATTTGTTATCTAATCCATATGTTGAGATAAATGTGCAGGATTAACTACGATGAAAGAAAGACATGCAACAGGAGTTGCGCCGAAGTCAAGACTATGATCACGTTGGGAGTTCGAGAGTTCGACGGAAGTCCAAATGGTCGTCGGAGGTTCTACGGGAACAAATCCGAGAAGTCCAGGAGCTTGCCAAAGAAGCTCGTTGGAACTCACCAAGTGTATCGTTGCAAGTCCAGGAGTTTGCTGGAAGTCCGCCCGAGCTTCGCCGAAGGTTCGTCAGATGTTCGTCGGAAGCTCGCCGAAAGAAGCGATTGACGCACTAGAGCAAGTTGTAGTAAATGTCTTAAGATATATCGTAGTTAGCATGTAGATTAAGTTAGAAATGGGAGGTAATCCCATTAATTTAATCTGGGGACAATTGGGCCCTTGATAGACCCAAATTGGGCTGAATGGATCAACCCATTCGGACAATAATTCCTACTAGGTGGTGGCATCGCTAGGGTCGACGGTGGCACCGCCCAGGAGATGGTCTCCTAGGAAAGCTAGGTGGTACAACCGCCCAGGTCAGGCGGTGGCACCGCTAGAGCTCGGTCTGCAAGCTTTGTCAGGCAGTTGTACCGCCCTAGTCAGGAGGTAGTACCGCCAGGACCCTGAAAATCCGGGAAAAGATATTTTTGAGCTCCAAATTCAAACCAATTTGGGGCCTATATATACCCCACCCTTTCCTGCATGAAAGGTGTTAGGGCTCTAGCTTGGAGAGTCCTAATTGAGAGGGACATTCATGTAAAACCTACCTAAGCCGATCCCTATTAAAGAGATGAAGAGACCGACTAGGATTAGGAGGTTGTTTCTTAGAGAAGAATAAGGAGTTGTAAAGGAATAGGAGTCTTGAATAGGTGTCCTATTAGGAGTGGTTAGAAGTAGGAGTCTTGAGTAGGAGTCCTATTAGGAGTTAGGGTTTAGAAGCCCTATAAATAGTCATGTATTCCTCCCCTTTTCATAAGCAATAAATGAATCTTTTCTGCAGCCTTTGAGCAGCAACTTGGAGGGAGGAACCCCTATAGAGTTCCAAGGAGGCCAATCCCCTAAAGAGATCAACCCCAACTTTAGAATCTGCAAGGATTCTAATACTTGGTATCAGAGCAGCGTTCTTGGCGTCTCGTTGCCCTTCTATAGCCATCCATCAATCCTCCACAAGCACCCAAAGCAATTCGCACAATTGCTTAAAAGATCGTCGCCAAATTCCGCCATCATCTCCACCACCACGGATCATCCTTTGATCTCCCCATGAATTGCAACAGGTTCTGGTTTTCTACCTTACTGTTGTTGCAATTTAGTTATCCTTATTTAAAAATCTCAAAAAAAATTATTCCTATATTGCTGCATAAACTTTTCATCATAAAGTTTTCATCTCTACGACGAAAGATACATTGCAGAATTCCAACCATATAGCACCGTCTGTTTGATCTTGCTACTATGTTTTTTCTATCCAAATCTCTATGAAATTTTTATGACATTTTTGACATTTCCTAACAGCAGATGTCCTTTGGTTTTGTCAAAAAATTCTCAATATAAACCATTGATATTTTACGTCTAATCTGCTATACTTGAAAATCTGTACTATAAAATTTCAACCGCATAACATTGTTTGTTTGATCTTGATACTACATTGTTTCTATCCAAATCTCTATAAAATTTTTATGATAGATTTGATACTTCCTAACAGTGGATTTTCCTTTGGTTCCATAAAAAAAATCTCAATATAAACCACTGATCTTTTACGTCCAATCTGCTATACTTAAAAATCTATGCTGTAGAAAATTTCAGCCGCATATTGTTGCCTTAACCCATCTATTTGTAATTTTTTGAATGAAATTTCTTATACAATTCATAGATCATTTTGGCTTCCATCTAAGATTAATCTATTAAGGAATTCATCTCTAAAAATGATTTTGTATTGCTGTAAATTTTCGTCGTAAGCCGCTAAAATTTTTCGACGAGAATTCTGCAATCGCAACTTGCACCAATTTCCTTATTGTTATACTGGTGAAATTTTCTTGATTAAATTAGACATCCTTCTGTCATATAAACTGTGATTTTGCTATCAATTCCCTCAATTCTCTCAAGTTTTTGGTGGAAATTACGTCGAGAAATCGTTGTTTCTTCGACGACAATTCTACTCTTACAAGACAGCACATACTTGCTGCAACTCTCACTAATTTCTATCAAACCTTTGCTACCATCTACCACAGATCCAAAACTTTCATCCATAGCCCTAAAACTCCACCAAACCACACCCTCAAACTGCACCCAAAATAGCCACAAAATAAGCCTAAATCGTAGCCTACATCCACCAATCCACCAACCCTTTCGACCATCACCTCTCTCAACCAATACATGCCTTTAACCCGACAACAAAAGAGAGATCTTAACATCACAGATTTGGTGGCATATACTATGGCATCTGAGGAGGTAATCAATGCTAAATTCAAAGCCTTCGAGGCACGAATGGAGGATAAGATTCAGACGCTCTTTACCGAACTTAGATTGGGCCGACCACTAAGCCCGAAGAAATCACATCAAGGAGAGAGCTTTGCCCAATCGCACCAAGCCTGAAGATATGACTTCCAAGAGAGGGGAAGCTCTATGACTGACCCCAACTATCCATGCATGAGAGTGGACTTCCCTAGATGGGAAGAAGGAGACCCAATTGGTTGGATCTCGCGCGTGGAGCGATATTTTCAATACCACAAAACCGTGGATGCATCTATAGTGAAAATTATAGCTATACATCTTGAAGGGGATGCTATGCAGTAGTTTGACTGGTTTGAACATACTTATGGAGTCCTTTCATGGCAACAATTCAAAGAAGGACTGCTGATCCACTTCAGACCAACCGATTATGAAAATATTGACGGACAACTAGCAAAGATCCAACAAACCTCCACCATTCAGAAGTACCAAACCAGGTTTGAAAGGTTATCTAATCAAACTCATGATTGGTCTCAAAAATAGCTATTGAGGACCTTCATTGAGGGCTTGAAGCCGGAGATCCGAGGAGAAGTTAAAGCGCGATAACCGTATACGCTTATGGCAGCCATCTCTTTCGCATGACATCAAGAGGAGCAATTGAACCATGAAGCTCGGAGGACTAGGGTCACTCCTCAACTAGTAATATTGAAGCCCTCAACCCCCTCTACTGTTGACTAAGTCCCTACACCAAAGAGGTTACAAGAGAAGAGCTTCGGGAGCGATATGCGAAGGGGTTATGTTGGTATTGTGACGAGCCGTGGAGCCGTGAGCATCACTGTAATAAAGGGAGACTTCTTATGATTGAACCAATAGAAGAAGAGGTCATTGAACATCCAGAAGAGAGCCTTGAACATGAAGAAGAAGATGCAAAAGAAGAGCCACAACCAACCGAAGTTACGGTACATGCACTAGCCGGCTACTCAAACCCGCAAACGATGAAAGTTGGAGGCCTTCTCAAACAACAACCGATCACTATTCTCATCGACATGAGCAGTACTAATAACTTTCTATACAGTAAGGTTATTATCCAGATGGCCTTACCTATCGAGAATTGCAGCAGGTTTGACGTTAAGGTCGTCGATGGATGGATTTTGAAGTATGATCGTAGGCACCAGCAAGTGAAACTGTTGCTGATCATGAGGCCTTACCAAGAGATAATTGCATATTTCTTCCTTCTCCCTCTTGATGATCATGAGGCCATGCTCAGAATTAAATGGTTGATGACATTATGTGATATTTATTGGAATTTTATGCAACTAATTATGAAATTTTACAGTAAGGAGAAACAGGTGATACTAAACGGGAAACGTGGGGGCGACGTAACGATGATTTACACACAACAAATGGAGAAGGTTTTGCATAAAGCATACAACGACTTTTTGGTACAACTTAAGTAGCAAACTAAGGGAGAGCCAATAGAATTTGAAGATCTAAACCTACTTCCTTTGCTTGCTGAATTTTCAGATATATTTGACGAACCGCACAACCTACCCCTTACCCGTCGGCATGATCATTATATAATGATTCTTTCAGGCAAACTTCTAACAAATACTCAGCCATATCAGTATCTACATCTCCAGAAGGATGAAATAGAAAGGATTATAAAAGAGATGCTTGAAACATGAATTATTCGGCCAAGTTGCAACATCTACTCTTCACCGGTGCTACTTGTACGCAAGAAGGATGGAATATGGCGAATATACGTTGATTATCGAGCTCTCAATGGCATAACCATCAAAAATAAATACCCTATTTCAGTAGTAGATGAATTGCTGGATGAAAGGGAGCACAAATCTTTACAAAGCTGGACCTTTGATCCGGGTATTATCAAATACGAGTGTACGAAGAAGTCTTACCGAAAACCGCCTTTCGAACACACATGACCACTACAAATTTTTACTTTCTTCAACAAAAGGTGGAATATCTTGGGCATATCATATCAGAGGAAGGTGTGATGGTGGACCCCTTCAAAATTGAAGCAATGCAAAATTGGCCTACCCCAAGGAACATAAAATTGCTACATGGCTTTCTGGGTTTAACAGGCTACTACCGTAAATTCGTGAAAAACTATGGAAAGATCAGTGCACCACTTACTTCCTTACTGGAAAAAGATATCTTCCAATGGTTGGACACAGCCTCCACTGCCTTCGACAAACTTAAGGCAGCCATAATGATGACGCCGGTGGTAGCGTTACCAGATTTCAACCGACCCTTCATCATTGAGGCCGATGCATTTGGAGACAGAATGGGAGACGTTCTCATGCAAGATGGTCGACCACTCACATATATTATTAAGGCATTGTCTCCCCCCTATCAAAACATGTTATATGATAAGGAGATGCTTGCCATTGTGCACGTAGCAACGAGGTAGAGATCGTACTTCATCAAGCGATGCTTTCAAATCAAGACCGACCATAAAAGCATAAAATATCTTTTGGAGTAGAAGATATCTTCCCCCGAGCAGCAAAAATGGGTAACAAAGGTTTTTGGATATGATTATGAAATAACTTACAAAAAGGGGAAAGAGAATGTTGTTGCAGATGCGCTTTTACGTCTACCGAAGCCAGCTGAATTTTTGGCCATTTCACTTTCGACTAGTGACTTCCTTGAGGATATTAAGATGGAATGGCAAGAAGATTCGGAGACTAGTAAGATCATAAAAAAATTGGAGGAAGCACTAAGCTCTGTGGCTCATTACAATTGGGACTTAAAAGAATTACACTATAAGGGATGCATTATGCTTGTGACAAATTCTACTTGCATCTTCACAAGCAAATTTTGGATAAAGTTATTCCACATGCAGGGTATTAAATTGAAAAGGAGTACGACATATCACCCACAAACCGATGGCCAGACGAAAGTTGTAAATAGGTGCTTGGAGACAGCCCAATGCCACCCACCAAATAAGACTACCCAAGGAGAACTCCAGACCCAGCCAAGTGCCATTATTGATCGACGGATCGTGACTCGATGATGACGACCCACTAATGAAGTGATAATACAGTGGGCGAACTTACCAATAGAAGATGCCACTTTGGAGAACTATGATGACTTGAAAATCAAATTCCCAGAATTCATGAATCATCAGTCTCGAGGACAAGGCTGATTTGAAAAGGGCGGGTCTATTAGGACTCTAGCTTGGAGAGTCCTAATTGAGAGGGACATTCATGTAAAACCTACCTAAGCTGACCCTTATTAAAGAGGTGAAGAGGCCGGCTAGGGTTAGGAGGTTGTTTCTTAGAGAAGAATAAGGAGTTGTAAAGGAATAGGAGTCTTGAGTAGGAGTCCTATTAGGAGTTGTTAGAAGTAGGAGTCTTGAGTAGGAGTCCTATTAGGAGCTAGGGTTTAGAAGCCCTATAAATAGTCATGTATTCCTCCTCTTTTCATAAGCAATAGATGAATCTTTTCTACAGCCTTTGAGCAGCAACTTGGAGGGAGGAACCCCTATAGAGTTCCAAGGAGGCCGATCCCCTAAAGAGATCAACCCCAAGTTTAGAATATACAAGGGTTCTAACAAAAAGGCACCAAAAATCTAATCTTACTCTGTGATTTTTAGAGCTCAAAAGTGTTGTATGAGTTAAAAGTTCTCCTCCCTCTTTTCTTCCAAGTTTTGAGCTTTCAAGAGAGGAGAGAAATTCTATAAGGGTTGTCTCGTAAGCCCATCAAAAGGAGTGAAACTGTAAAAGGGTGGTTGGCCTTCGACTATTGAAGGAAGGCCTCTAGTGGATGTCGGTGACCTCGTCGGAGGAGGAAACCAAAAGTGGATGTAGGTCAAGATTGACCGAACCACTCTAAAATTATGGTGCTCTCTAGTTTGCTTTTATTCTTACTGCTTACCTTACTACAAACCTCCATATATGCTTTACTTCCTTTTTACTTTTGCCGCACTCCTTTATGAACTCGCTTTCAAGTTAAGTTTCCAAAAACGATTTTACGTCGGAAACAATTTCATCGTACGAACGCAGTTTTAAACGTCGAAAGTTTTCCACTGCACTAATTCACTCCCCCTCTTAGTGCTCTTGATCCTAACAATTGGTATGAGAGTGGGGTTAACTCTCAAATGGATTATAACCTAAGAGAGATGGCATACGCCGAAAACCAAGAGGGCCACTCTATTACACGTCCACCCATGTTTAATGGGACGGACTACACCTATTAGAAGACCCAAATAAGGATCTTCTTATTTCAATGGATTTTGAACTTTGGAATCTTGTCGAAAATGGATTTTCGAAGTCTTCGCTCTTAATGCACAGGCTATGAATGCCTTATTTTGTGCGCTTGATAAAAATGAGTTCAATTGTGTTTCGGTTTGTGAAACAGCGTTTGATATTTGGCATACACTCGAATTGACTCACGAAAGCATAAGTAGAGTGAAAGAGTCAAAAATCAATCTTTTGATACATTCTTTTGAACTTTTTCGAATGAAACCGAGTGAGACTATTGGCGACATGTACTCCCGTTTCACAGATGTCGTCAATGGTCTAAAAGGACTTGGCAAAAGTTTTTTGAATTTTGAGCTTGTAAATAAGATTCTAAGATCCATTACTAAGAGTTGGGACCCTAAAGTCACTACTATTCAAGAGGCTAAAGATTTAAATAATTTCTCTCTTGAAAAATTAATCGGGTCATTAATGACATATGAAATGACTTGCAAGGCTCATGAAGAGCAAGAAGACATCCTTCTAAAGAACAGGAAGGATATAACACTTAGAACTTTAAATGACCACTTGAGAGAAAACTCAAGTGACGAGAACTATGATGATGACTTGGCACTTCTAACAAGGAAATTCAAAAAATTCATTAAGAGAAACAAGTTTAAAAGTGACACAAAAAATAAACTTGAACCCAAAAAGGACCAAGTTATTTGCTACGAGTGCAAAAAGCCGGGACACTATAAAAGTGATTGTCCCCAAGCTAAGAAGAGAACATCAAAGAAGAAGGCGCTCAAAGCAACGTGGGATGACTCGAGCGCATCCGAAGAAGAGGAGTCCAACACCGAGCAAGTTGCTCATTACACCTTAATGGCCATCGGAGAAGAGGTGACAAATTTAATTGATGCAGATTTATCATTTGATGAATTATTAAATGCCTTCCATGACTTATTTGATGAAGGCAAAACAATTAGTAGAAAATATAAATTATTAAAAAATAAGCATGATAGTCTTGTTAGCAATTTTGATAAATTAAAAACTAAATATCATGATAGTTTAGCTCAATGTGAAAAATGTCATGATCTAGAAACTCTCCAAAAGGAAAACTTACTACTTAAGGACACCTTGAAGAAATTCGAGGTTGGTAGCAAGTCTTTGAACATGATCCTTGCAAACAAGGGTCACGTTCCCAAAAGAAGTGGAATCGGATTTGTGAGAAGTCCTCACAAAAATCCAACCACCTTCATAAAAGGCCCTATCTTACATGTTCAGCACCAAAGCAAATGCAACTTTTGTTGCAAACATGGACATAAAATATATCATTGTCTATTCAAAAAAATTAGTCCGAACAAACTGATTTGGGTTCCTAAAGGAACCATGATAAACTCTATGCAAGATAATAAACAATGTAGATCAGTTTTTGAGGTACCCAAAAGTAAATGGGTACCTAAAAATTATCCTTTCTTGTAAAGACATTCACCATCACAAGCTAGGAGCAATAGATGGTACCTTGATAGTGGATGCTCAAGGCATATGACCGGAGATCCATCTCAATTCTCTAAGCTCATTAGCATAGATGAAGGCTATGTCACCTTCGGAGACAACAATAAGGGTAAAATCATTGGCAAAGGAACTATAGGTAACAAATCCAACTTTTTTATTGAAGATGTTTTGTTAGTTGATGGTTTAAAACATAACCTCTTAAGCATTAGTCAATTATGTGATAAAGGATATATCGTCAAATTCGAATCTAATGCTTGCATCATTAAAAAACCACACAAAAACACATCTATGATTGCATTAAAATAGACGTATACACTATTGAAATCAATGATTTTTGTAATAAAATGTGTTTCTCGATTTTGAATGAGGATGCTTGGCTTTGGCATAGGAGATTAGGTCATGCTAGCATGAAACTAATCACTCAAATATCATCCAAAGAACTTGTACAAGGAATTCCTCATATCAAGTTCATCAAAGATAATGTATGTGATGCTTGTCAATTAGGAAAACAAATTAAGAGTAGTTTCAAATCTAAGAATCAAATAAGCACCTTTAGGCCCTTACAATTGATACATATGGACTTGTTCGGACCAATCTCTACATCAAGCCTAGGAGGTAGCAAATACGCCTTTTGTTAGGATCGGAGCGGCACTAAGAGGGGGGGGGGTTGAATTAGTGCAGCGGTGAAGTGCGATAAACTTTTCACGATTTAAACACTTTTTGGAAACTTCATACGATAAAAGCAACGTTTTCGTTTAAAACTGTTTCGATTGCATTTTAACTTGAAGACATAAGGAAGATAGAGACAAAGTAGTATAGTATTAAAGTGCAAATGGTTTGCAGTAATATAAATGACAATAAGTAAATGCAAACCAGAGATCACGCCGATTTTACAGTGGTTCGGTCAAATGACCTACATCCACTTGCGAGGCCCCTCTTCGATGAGGCTCCCACCTTCCACTAGCAATTCTCTTGAAAGGGAAGGGTAAATACCCCTCTTACAACTTTTACAAGCGGTTCACTCTCTTACAGATTTTCAAAGAAGAAAGAAGGAGGTGAACACTAGCAAATTGAAAACAAGACTAGCAAGGACTTTTTAAGGCCTTTCTCTCAAACACTTGCTGCTCAAAAAAGTTGTAATCTCAGCTGAGATTTGAGGGGTATTTATAGGCCTCAAGAGGATTCAAATTTGGGCTCCAAATTTGAATTCTCGTGGAGTTCGATCTTTGGCGGTGCCACCTTTCAGTCGCTGTCGGTCGACAATCTTGGTGCCACGCCACGCTCTCGAAGGGTACTGGGCGGTGCCACCATCCAGCCCAGGCAGTGCCACCGCCCAGCTCTCGGTGTTTGGGTGGTGCAACCGCCGAGTCTGGCGGCTACCCCGCCAAACTCTTGGTTGGATCGGTTGGGCTTCAAACTTAGCCCAAACCAAGTCTAATTTTAGGCCCAATTGGCCCCTAACCAGGATATAGGATTATTTCTTAATCCTAATCCTAATTACACGTTAACTACTTAACAAAAACACATCCTAAGCAAATTTTCAACCGCTAACGTCAAGTCTTGTTCCGACGAGCTTTCCGACGAACTTCTTCCGACGGGCTCCCAGTAAGCTCCCGAACTTGTGATGACTTTAATGAGTAGCCGAGCTTTCTCGGTGATCCCCGTGAACCTCCGACGATCTCCTCGGCGAACTTCTGAAAATTCCGACAAGTTCCCGATTTTTTCGATTGGTTCCGGCAGCATCTCCGACGATTCTTCGAACTCTCAAACGTCCATCCAATTTGACTCTGGTATCCTTGCTTTGTGTTTTCTGGTTATCGTAGTTAATCCTGCACACTTAACTCAATAATATAGATTAGATCAATTAACTCATCAATTGATTGCATCATCAAAATCCGAGATTCAACAATCTCCCCCTTTTTTATGATGACAATTAATTGATGACGGAGTTAAACATAACTCCCCCTATCTTTATGCCATATTATGAGAAGATAAAGTACTTGAATTTCATCCCATCGAATTCAAGCATAAACCGATAAGTTCTAACCGTAGAACTTATCGTTGTTCTCATTAAGTATAATGCGAAACTTTGATGAAAATATTTTTCAAGTCGAAAGATAAGAGATAAAGATTTTCAACATGATCATACATTTTAGATATGCTCAATTGATTGTGCGATATGCTCAAAGATTATGCAAGGCACATAAGACATTCATATCACATTTGCTTATATAAGTTAAGTCATCATTTTTTTTTTTATTCATATCACATTTGCTTATATAAGTTAAGTCATCATTTTTCTCCCCCTTTGTCATCAACAAAAAGGAAAAACTATTTTACAGAAAAATTTAGCATTCATTCTATCAAAAATTCATGTTCAAAGAGAAAGATAAGCATTCATCCAGTATTTAAATAACAAAAGTTCAGTTTTTGTTCAAAAGACGACAAGCTTGGAACATGAGAGCAAGAGTAAAACAAAACAGAATACAAAGATACATCAGTCCGTAGGAGGTAATCCATAGTGATGATATATAACATTTATTTTTTGGTTTAGCTGTCGTAGTTCCTTTAAAATTTCCATTTGCTGGAGCTGAATTTGTTCCTGCTGCGATTTGAGTTGGTCTTGTTGGAATTTGATCTGAGATAGTTCTGCCATAATGATTCCTTCAGTGGATGAAACAGGGGCTGAAGGCGTTGCATCAAAGGGACTAGGAGGAGGAGATTCATTTCCCATAAGAATTGGTATTTCTGGTTGTTCTACTGGTGGAGGAATAGGATCTGTCCTTCTAGGTTGCCTTACCCATACTCCATTGTTAAATATGCACCTAAGTCTCTTTAGCAGATTTTTATTGATGACATTATATCTATTACTCTGAATTGTTTCTTCATCGGGTGGGATGCAGATGTTATAGGCACGAAGAAATCTAGTGATTAAACCCCCATATGGCAACATAATATCTTTAGCTGTGATTTCCTGCATGTGTTGCTGTATTGAGTATCCAAAACAGTTTTGTTGACCAGTCATGATCCAATACATGGTGCTTATCTCTACTGTACTCATTTCATCAAGATGATATTGCTTAGGGAAAAGTATGCTTGTCATGATATGATGAAGAACCTTAGAGTTAAAAGGTAGTAAGTGTTCAAACTCTTGGGTATTATTCCAAAGTTTGAGTTTTCAAAAATGGTTTTGATAAGAAGCCATGTAGGTTGCTCCTATTATATTCACATCCCATTTTGCTCTAAAATAGCAGCCCCTATCTTTTTCAGTGATGCCGATTAGTTCACAAATAGAATCATCAGAAATCCTAATTTGTGTTCCTAACATGTAAGAACTTAGCCTATCGTTCTCTACCCATAGGTTTGCATAAAAGAGCTTAACTAATCGAGGATAAATTGGTTCATCTATTTGTAAGAGAGGTAGGGCCTCTAGATGAGCAAACCACCTAATGGGTTCTAAATCTCCTAGTTCATCAAGATCAACGTATTTTCCCTTATGGACATATCTTGTTTCAAAGTTTGGAAATCTAAGGGCATCTTCTTTGGATCTAAAAAGATTATGGTCATATGAATCTCCTTCAATCCTTTTCCCTTTTGATCTCTTAGGAGCCATTTTCTAGACAAAATGATAAGAGAAATATGAATTGTAATGAATAGGTGACATAAGAAGAGATTGAAGGGAAGATTTTACCTTAAGGAGTGTTTCTTAGATGATGGAGAGTTTGGACCAACAATATTTCTTCTCCAAGGTCTGTAGAAGTTAGAATGAGGGATTGAGAGAGTTTGGGAGAGTTGGAGCAAGGATTCCACGGGGTGACACCGCCCTAACCCTCTCGGGTTTAAAAGAGTTCTCGGGCGGTGCCACCACCTGGCGCCCGAGCGCTCAGGCGATGCTACCGCCGATTTTGGCGGTGCCACCGCTGGCTGGCCGCGGAAGAAGAAAAAAAAAAAATTTTCTTCCTTCTTCTTGAATTCCAGAGGTCTTTGACGCAAGCAAAGGTTGAGATATTGAGTTGTATTTTAATATTTCATTTGGAATCGAAAGAAGAGGATGAAATCAAATCCACAAATGAGCGGGACAAGGATGAGCCAATCTTCGTAAACTACATTCAAACGTCTTACTCTAAGGGACAATTTAACATGCCCAGTTCCCTTCTAATAAATTCAAATTGGTCTTCATTTAGGGCTTTTGTAAATATATCTGCTAATTGATGCTTTGTGTCAATGAATTCTAGAACAACATCATTGTTAAGGACATGATCGCATATGAAATGGTGCCTAACGTCGATGTGCTTAGTTCTAGAGTGCTGAATTGGATTTTTAGTAAGACATATGGCACTAGTATTGTCACATTTTATGGGGATATTTTTAAAATAAATTCCATAGTCTTCTAATGTATTTTTCATCCATACAACTTGTGCACAGCATGCACTCATCAGATAATGTATTTCGGCTTCCTAGTAGATAGTGTGCATCTGAATTTTGTTTCTTGGAAGTCCAAGAAACAAGTGCATGTCCTAAAATTGGCATGTTCCGGATGTACTTTTTCTATCAATCCTACATCCCCAAAATCGGCATCCCATATAAGTTATTAAATCAAAATTTTCAGATTTTGGATACCATAAACCTAAATTTGGAGTTCCTTTAAGATATCTAAATATTCTTTTAACACTTTTAAGATGAGATAATTTAGGATTTGATTGAAACCCTAGCACAAAGTCCTACACTAAACATGATATCTGGTCTAGTCGCTGTAAGGTAGAGTAGACTACCTATCATACCCCTATATGTTTTTTTTTGATCAAATTTTCACTATTTTCATCCATATCTAACTTAGTCAGTAAGTACTCATAGGGGTGTTTATTGCTTTTGAATTATCCATGTTAAATCGTTTTAACAATTCTAACGTATATTTAGATTGGTTAAGAAATATACCATCCTTAAGTTGTTTGATTTGTAATCCTAAAAAGAAAGTTAATTCCCCCATTAAACTCATTTCAAATTCATGACTCATAGATTTGGCAAATGATTCACATAGTGATTCATCCGAAGAGCCAAAAATAATATCGTCAACGTAAATTTGCACAATAAGAAAATTATTTTAAAAATGTTTAATAAACACTGTAGTATCAACCTTGCCTTTGGTAAAATTATTTAAAATAAGAAAGGAACTAAGCCTTTCATACCAAGCTTTAGGAGCTTGTTTCAAGCCATAGAGGGCCTTAGTCAATTTGAATACATGATTAGGAAGAAGAGAATTTTCAAATCCGGGAGGTTGTTCGACATATACTTCTTCGGAAATAAAACCATTCAAGAAGGCACTTTTGACATCCATTTGAAATAGTTTAAGATTATAACAACTAGCATAGGCAAGGAGCATCCTTATAGCTTCTAATTGAGCCACGGGAGCGAAGGTTTCTTCGTAATCGATACCTTCTTCTTGGTTGAAACCTTTGGCCACTAATCTAGCCTCGTTTCTAACCACGATACCATTTTCGTCTTGCTTGTTTCTAAAGACCCACTTAGTACCAATCACTAAATGGTCACTAGGTCTAGAAACAAGCTCCCACACCTTGTTTCTCTTAAATTGATTCAATTCCTCTTGCATTGCAATAACTCAAAAATCATCTTTTATGGTCTCGTCAATGCACTTTGGTTCGATTTGAGAGAGGAAGGCGGCATTAGCACAAAAATTCTTGAAAGAGGAACGAGTTTGAACCCCTTTAGATGTATCCCCTATAATTAGCTCCTTTGGATGAGCATCTATATACTTCCATTCCTTAGGTAAGGAAATTTCGGAAGAAGGTGCATCCAAGTTGCTATTTTGAGGAGGGAGTTCATTTAAATTCAAATTATCAAAGCCAAGATCATCATCAAAACCATTTTTCTTTAAATTTGAAACTTCACTAAAAACTACATGAATAGACTCTTCAATTACTAAGGTTCTTTTATTAAAAACCCGAAAAGCTTTAGAAATGGAAGAGTAACCAAGAAAGATGCCTTCATCGGATTTAGCATCAAATTTTCCTAAGGCATCCCTTTCATTTAAAACAAAGCATTTACAACCGAAAACTTTAAAATAAGAAATATTTGGTTTTTTGTTATTTCATAATTCATAGGGAGTTTTTGATAAGGATGGTCTTATTAGGACTCTATTTATGATGTAGCAAGTCGTATTTACGGCTTCGGCCCAAAAATACTTAGGTAAACTATGTTCATTTAACATGGTTCTTGCCATTTCTTGTAGGTTTCTATTTTTCCTTTCAACTACTCCATTTTGTTGGGGATTTCTTGGAGTGGAGAAGTTGTGATTGTATCCATTAACTTCACAAAAATTTTGAAAGTCACGGTTTTGAAATTCGCCACCATGATCACTCCGAATTGATGAAATCATGAACCCTTTTTCGTTTTGAGTGAGTTTACAAAATTTAGAGAAACACTTGAAACAATCACTTTTGTGAGCTAAGAAATAGGTCCAAGTGTATCTAGAGTAATCATCCACAATCACAAAAGCATATTTGCTTCCACCTAGACTAGTTGTATCAATTGGTCCAAATAAGTCCAAATGGATCAATTGTAACGGTCTAGTGGTGCTAATTTGAATTTTTGATTTGAAGCTTGTTTTTATTTGCTTCCCTAGTTGACATGCATCGCATACCTTATCTTTAATAAACTTTATATTCGAAATCCCTCGTACTAATTCTTGAGATGAGATTTTAGATATTGTTTTCATGCTTGTATGGCCTAATCTCTTATGCCAAAGCCAAGCATCATCATTTATGGCGGAGAAACACACTTCATTACTTAGTTCATCAAGATTGATGGTATAGACATTATTTTGTTTTAAAGCAATCATAGTCATATTATGATTTGGTTTTTCAATAATGCACATATTTGATTCAAATCTAACGATATAACCTTTATCGCATAATTGACTAATGCTCAATAGATTATGTTTTAATTCATCAACTAGTAACACATCATCAATGGAAAAACTTGATTTGTTACCTATGGTTCCCTTGCCAATGATTTTGCCTTTGTTGTTATCTCCGAAGGTGACATAGCCTTCGTCCATGCTAGTGAGCTTGGTGAATTGGGATGGATCTCCGGTCATATGCCTTGAGCATCCACTATCAAGATACCATCTCTTGCTCCTAGCATGTGATGGTGTATGTTTCTACAAGAAGGAATTATTTTTAGGTACCCATTTACTTTTGGGTGCCTCAAAAGCTAATCTAGCTTGTTTATCAGGTTGTACAGACTTGATCATGGTTCCTTTAGGAACCCAAATCAATTTGTTTGGACTAATTTTCTTGAATGGACATTGGTAAGTCATATGTCCATATTTGCAACAAAAGTTGCAATTGCTTTAGTGTTGGACATGTAAGATAGGACCTTTAATGAAAGTGGTTGGATTTTGGTGAGTACTTCTCACAAATCCGGTTCCACTCCTTTTAGGGACATGACCCTTATTTGTAATGATCATGTTTAAGGACTTGCTACCGACCTCGAATTTCTTCAAGGTGTCCTTAAGTACCAAGTTCTCATTTTGGAGAGTATTTAAATCATGACATTTAGCACATGGAGCTAGACTATCATGATATTCAGTTTTTAATTTATCAAAAGCACAAGTAAGACTATCATGCTCCTTTTTTAGCAATTTGTATTTTCTACTAATTGTCTTACATTCATCAAATAACTCATGGAAGGCATTTAATAATTTATGATAAGGTAAATCTGCATTAATTAAATCCGTTACCTCTTCTTCGAAGGCCATTAGAGCGTAGTGAGCAACTTGCTCGGTGTTGGACTCCTCTTCTTCGGACGTGCTTGAATCATCTCATGTTGCCTTGAGCGCCTTCTTCTTTGGTGTTCTCTTTTTGGCTTGAGGGCAATCGTTCTTGTAGTGTCCCGGTTTTTTACATTCATAGCAAATCACTTGATCCTTCTTTTGTTCAAATTTATTTTTTATATTATTTTTAAATTTGTTCTTCCTTAAATATTTTTTGAATTTTTGAGTCAAAAGTGCAATGTCATTGTCACTGTCCTCATCACTTGATGTTCCTTTCAAGTGGTCTTCTTGTGATTTGAGTGTCATATCCTTCCTGTTCTTTGGAAGGGGGTTCTCGAGCTCATCATGAGCTTGACATGTCATTTCGTAGGTCATTAGAGACCCAATGAGTTCTTCAAGAGGGAATGTTTTAAGGTCTTTGGCCTCTTGAATGGCCGTAACTTTTGGATCCCAACTTTTAGGGAGGGATCTTAAGATTTTAGTTACTAGTTCAAAGTTAATAAAATCTTTACCAAGAGCTTTGAGTCCATTGATGACATCCGTAAAACGGGTGTACATGTCTCCGATGGACTCACTTGGTTTCATTCGGAAAAGTTCGTAAGAGTGCACAAGAATGTTAATTTTGGACTCTTTCACTCGGCTAGTGCCTTCATGAGTGACCTCAAGAGTTCTCCAAATATCAAAAGCCGAATCACAAATTGAAACACGATTAAATTCATTTTTGTCTAGTGCACAAAACAAGGCATTCATAGCCTTTGCATTTAAAAGCAAAAACTTCTTTCTCCCATTCATTCCATTCGCTCATCGGAAGAGAAGATTTTTGAAATCCATTTTCCACAATAGTCCAAAGCTCGAAATCCATAGAAATGAGGAAGATCCTCATCCGAGTCTTCCAATACGTGTAATCCGACCCATTAAACATGGGTGGACGTGTGATAGAGTGTCCCTCATGCATGCCGGAGTAAGCCATCTCTCGTGGGTATTAAACCAAATATGAGAGTGAACCTGCTCTGATACCAATTGTTAGGATCGGAGCGGCACTAAGAGGGGGGGGTGAATTAGTGCAGCGGTGAAGTGCGATAAACTTTTCACGATTTAAACACTTTTTGGAAACTTCGTACGATAAAAGCAACATTTTCGTTTAAAACTGTTTCGATTGCATTTTAACTTGAAGACATAAGGAAGATAGAGACAAAGCAGTATAGTATTAAAGTGCAAATGGTTTGCAGTAATATAAATGACAATAAGTAAATGCAAACCAGAGATCACGCCGATTTTACAGTGGTTCGGTCAAATGACCTACATCCACTTGCGAGGCCCCTCTTCGATGAGGCTCCCACCTTCCACTAGCAATTCTCTTGAAAGGGAAGGGTAAATACCCCTCTTACAACTTTTACAAGCGGTTCACTCTCTTACAGATTTTCAGCAAGAAAGAAGGAGGTGAACACTAGCAAATTGAAAACAAGACTAGCAAGGACTTTTCTAAGGCCTTTCTCTCAAACACTTGCTGCTCAAAAAGTTGTAATCTCAGCTAAGATTTGAGGGGTATTTATAGGCCTTAAGAGGATTCAAATTTGGGCTCCAAATTTGAATTCTTGTGGAGTTCCCGATGCTGGCAGTGCCACCGCCTGTCAGTGGCGGTGCCACCGCCTATCAGTGTCAGAAGCTGATAGTACTGGGCGGTGCCACCGCCTGGCTCTCGGGTACTGGGCAGTGCCACCATCCAGCCCAGGCGGTGCCACCGCCCAGCTCTCGGGTGCTGGGCGGTGCAACCGCCCAGTCTGGCAGTGCCACCACCAGACTCTTCGGTTGACTAGTTGGGCTTCAAACTTAGCCTAAACCAAGTCTAATTGTAGGCCCAGTTGGCCCCTAACCAGGATATAGGATTATTTCTTAATCCTAATCCTAATTACATGTTAACTACTTAACAAAAACACATCCTAAGCAAATTTTCAATCGCGAACGTCAAGTCTTGTTCTGACGAGCTTTCCGACGAACTTCTTCCGACGGGCTCCCAGCAAGCTCCCGAACTTGTGATGACTTTAATGAGTAGCCGAGCCTTCTCGGTGATCCCCGTGAACCTCCGACGATCTCCTCGGCGAACTTCCGAAAATTCCGACAGGTTCCCGATTTTTTCGGTTGGTTCCGGCAGCATCTCCGACGATTCTTCGAACTCTCAAACGTCTATCCAATTTGACTCTGGTATCCTTGCTTTGTGTTTTCTGGTTATCGTAGTTAATCCTGCACACTTAACTCAATAATATGGATTAGATCAATTAACTCATCAATTGATTGCATCATCAAAATCCGAGATTCAACACCTTTGTCATTATAGATGACTATAGTAGATACACATGGACTTATTTCTTGAAACACAAAAATGAATGCTTTAAATATTTCACCAAGTTTTGTGAACTTGTTCAAAATGAAAAGGGTTTTATGATTTCATCAATTCGAAGTGATCACGGTGGAGAATTTCAAAACCGTGATTTTCAAGAATTTTGTGAATCTAATGGATACAACCACAACTTCTCTACTCCAAGAAATCCTCAACAAAATGGAGTAGTAGAAAGAAAGAATAGAAATTTACAAGAAATGGCAAGAACCATGTTAAATGAACATAGCCTACCCAAATACTTTTGGGCCGAAGCCGTAAACACTGCATGCTATATTTTGAATAGAGTTCTAGTAAGACCCTTACTCACCAAAATTCCCTATGAGTTGTGGAATAATAAAAAACCCAATGTTTCATATTTTAAAGTTTTTGGGTGTAAGTGTTTTATCTTGAATGAAAAAGATGTCTTAGGAAAATTTGATGCTAAATCCAATGAAGGAATTTTTCTTAGTTATTCCTCGGTTTCTAAAACTTTTCATATTTTCAATAAAAAAACTTTAATTATAGAAGAATCCATTCATGTTGTTTTCAATGAGATTTCCAAAATCAAGAAAAATGATTTTGATGATGATGTTAACTTCGATTCTTTGAATTTAAATGAAACCCCTTCTCCAACTAGTAACTTGGATGCATCCACTTCCGAAACATCCTTACCCAAGGATTGGAAGTATGTAGATGCTCATCCTAAGGAAATAATCCTAGGAGACACATATAACGGGGTTCAAACACGTTCTTCTCTTAAAATTTTTTGTGCCAACGTCGCTTTTCTCTCCCAAATTGAACCCAAATGTATTGACAAAGCCATAAAAGATGATTCATGGATTATCACAATGCAAGATGAGTTAAATCAATTTGAGAGAAATGAGGTGTGGAAGCTTGTTCCTAAGCCAAATGACCATTTAGTTATTGGTACTAAATGGGTCTTTAGAAACAAGCAAGATGAATCTAGTATCGTGGTTAGAAACAAGGCTAGATTAGTGGTGAAAGGTTTCAACCAAGAAGAAGATATTGATTATGAAGAAACATTAGCTCTTGTGGCTAGATTAGAAGCCATAAGGATTCTCCTTGCCTATACTAGTAATAACAATTTTAAGTTATTTCAAATTGATGTTAAAAGCGCTTTTCTTAACGACTTTATTTCTAAAGAAGTTTATGTTAAACAACCTCCCGGATTTGAAAATAAAAGCCCCCCTAATCATGTATTTAAATTAACCAAAGCTCTCTATGGTTTAAAATAAGCCCCAAGGGCTTGGTATGATAGATTAAGTACTTTTCTTATTGAAAATAATTTCACAAAAGGCAAGGTCGATACTGTTGAATCTCGGATTTTGATGATGACATCAATTGTCATTTGTTATCTAATCCATATGTTGAGATAAGTGTGCAGGATTAACTACGATGAAAGTAAGACATGCAGTAGGAGTTGCGCCGGAGTTAGGACTATGATCACGTTGGGAGTTCGAGAGATTGACGGAAGTTCGGACGGTCGTCGGAGGTTCTGCGGGAACAAATCCGAGAAGTCTAGGAGCTTGCCAAAAGAAGCTCGTCAAAACTCACCAAGTGGATCGTCGCAAGTCCAGGAGTTTGCTGGAAGTCCGTAGGAGCATCGTCGGAGGACCGTCGGATGTTCGTTGGAAGTTCGCCGGAAGCTCGCTGGAAGAAGCGATTGACGCACCGGAGCAAGCTGTAGTAAAAGTCTTAAGAATTGTCATAGTTAGCACGATGATTAAGTAAGATTTGGGAGGTGATCCCATCAAAATAATCTAGGGGCAATTGGGCCCTTGAAAGAATCAGATTGGGTCGAATGGATCAACCCATTCGGACCCAGATCTCTCGCCCAGAGGTGGCACCGCCTAGGTCGGCGGTGGCACCGCCCAGGGCTCGGTCTCCGAGTTCTAGCTGGGCAGTGCAACCTCCCAGGGCTCAGTCTCCGAGCTCTGGCTGGGCAGTGCAACCGCCCCAGTCAGGCGGTGGCACCGCCTGAGCTCAGTCTCCGAGCTTTGCCAGGCGGTGCAACCGCCCTTGACAAGCGGTGGCACCGCCCAGAGGCTCAGTCTTCGAGCCCTATCGGGCGGTGCAACCGCCCCAATCAGGCAGTGGAACCGCCAGACCCTGGAATTCCGGGAATTGACAATTTTGAGCTCGGAATTCAAACTGGTTTAGGGCCTATAAATACCCCACTCTTTCAGCAATGAAAGAGCAACGAAAATCACCAAAATCCTGATCTTACTCTGAGATTTTTGAGCTCAAAAGTGTTGTAATAAGCTAAAGGTTCTTCTCCTTCTTTTCGTATAAGTTCAGATCTTTCAAGAGAGGAGAGAAAAGTTTGTAAGGGTTGTCTCCTAAGCCCATCAAAAGAAGTGAATCTGTAAAAGGGTGGTTGGCCTTCGCCTATTGAAGGAAGGCCTCTAGTGGACGTCGGCGACCTCATCGGTGGAGGAAGCCAGAAGTGGATGTAGGTCAAGATTGACCTAACCACTCTAAATCGCGCTGCTCTCTGGTTTGCATTTACTTTGAGCTTATCATCCTTACCGCAAACCTCCTTCATAGCTTACTGCCTTCTGCGCTTTTACGTCTGCGTTTCCAAGCTCAATACTTTCCGAATCATGTTTAGACGTAAATCGCTTTTCTCGTACGAACATCGTATTTCAGTTTGCACTTACATTCTGATTTCTATCACAACAGCAAACTGCCTTAACAGATTCGTTTTAACTGCTTCTTGCCTAATCACAAGTGAAAGTGATTTACGAATCGGGTTTTCTACTGAAATCGCTTTTACCGTACGAACGTCGTATTTCAGTTTGCGCTTATATTATGATTTCCATCATAACTGGAAACTGCCTTTATAGATTTGTTTTAACTGCTTCTTACCTGATCTTAAGTCAAAGAAATTTACGAATCGAATTTTCTACTGAAATCGGCTTTGTCGTACGAACGAAGTTTTTAACGTTGAAAGTTTTCCGCTGCACTAATTCACCCCCCCTTAGTGCTCTTGATCCTAACAATTGGTATTAGAGCTCGGTTCACTCTCAAACGGATTAAAACCCAAGAGAGATGGCATATGCTGGAAACCAAGAGGGTCATTCTATTACACATCCACCCATGTTCAATGGAACGGACTACACCTATTGGAAGACCCGAATGAGGATCTTCCTTATTTCGATGGATTTTGAACTTTGGAATCTTGTCGAAAATGATTTTTCGAAATCTTCTCTTCCAATAATCAAATGGAATGAATTGGAGAAGAAGACTTTCGCTCTTATTGCAAAGGCTATGAATGCCTTATTTTGTGCGCTTGATAAAAATGAGTTTAATCGTGTTTCAGTTTGTGAAACCGCATTTGATATTTGGCATACACTCGAAGTGACTCACGAAGGCACAAGTAGAGTGAAAGAGTCAAAAATCAATCTTTTGATACACTTTTTCGAACTTTTTCGAATGAAACCGAGCTAGACTATTGGCGACATATACACCCATTTCACGGATGTCGTTAATGGTCTAAAAGGACTCGGCAAAAGTTTTTTGGATTTTGAGCTTGTAAATAAAATTCTAAGATCCCTTCATAAGAGTTGGGACCCTAAAGTCACTGCTATTCAAGAGGCTAAAAATTTAAGCAACTTCCCTCTTGAAGAACTAATCGGATCATTAATGACTTATAAAATGACATGCAAGGCTCATGAAGAGCAAGAAGACATCCTTCCAAAGAACAAGAAGGATATGGCACTTAGAACTTTAGATGACCACTTGAGAGAAAACTCAAGTGATGAGGACTGTGACGATGACTTGGCACTTCTAACAAGGAAATTCAAAAAATTCATTAAGAGAAACAAATTTAAAAATGACACAAAAAATAAACTTGAACCCAAAAGGGACCAAGTTATTTGCTATGAGTGCAAAAAGCCGGGACACTAGAAGAGTGATTGTCCCAAGCCAAGAAGAGAACATCAAAGAAGAAGGCGCTCAAAGCAACATGGGATGATTCGAGCGCATCCGAAGAAGAGGAGTCCAACACCGAGCAAGTTGCTCATTATGCCTTAATGGCCATCGAAGAGGAGGTAACAAATTTAATTGATGCAGATTTATCATTTGATGAATTATTAAATGCCTTCCATGATTTATTTGATGAATGCAAGATTATTAGTAGAAAATATAAATTGCTAAAAAAGGAGCATGATAGTCTTAATTGTGATTTTGATAAGTTAAAGACTGAATATCATGATAGTTTAGGCTCTTGTATCAAATGCCATGATCTAGAAACTATCCAAAAGCAAAACTTGCTACTCATGGACACCTTGAAGAAATTTGAGGTTGGTAGCAAGTCTTTGAACATGATCCTTATAAAAAAGGGTCACGTTCCCAAAAGAAGTGAAATCGGATTTGTGAGAAATTCTCACCAAAATCCAACCACCTTCATATAAGGCCCCATCCTACATGTTCAACACCAAAGCAAATGCAACTTTTGTTGCAAGGATGGACACAAAACGCATTATTGTCCATTCAAGAAAATTAGTCCGAACAAATTAATTTGGGTTCCTAAATGAACCATGATAAACTCTATGCAACATGACAAACAACATAGATCAACTTTTGAGGCACCCAAAAGTAAATGGGTACCTAAAAATTATCCCTTCTTGTAGAGACATACACCATCACAAGCTGGGAGCAAGAAATAATATCCTGCTCTTTGGATTCTCCATATTCATAACCCGAGATCCAAAAAGAACACGTGATGCTCCCTAAGCGTAAATAAAAAGAAGATTAGAAAACTAAAATTACAAAAACAATACAAACCTATTTTATCCCTCAAGATTGGAAACTCATATGTACCTTCACATATCCACTGGATTTCCGATCCCATCAAACTGATAAGTTCGTTACTTTTAAAATCAACTATATCATGAACTTACATTTTGTAAGCAAAATTTATCATGAACTTGCAAAGCTTACCAACGTGGACAAATTGTCACAAACATGAATACGACATTTGAAGAAGAATATGCGCATCACTAGATCTATCTTGATCGTACAAATGTCTCATCTTAAAATAAAAATTCTTACGTAGTTACAAAAGTAAAGTTGACTGCTCCATAAATAAAAACTCTTTTCAAGTAAGAAACATTCAAAATAAACCACAAAGCAGTCAAAACGAGTGCTCACTGCCTACAGGCGATGGCACCGCTCTAGCTGGCGATAGCACCGCTGGCTGTCACGGGTTGCAAGCAGTTGCATAGCCCTAGCCAATGGTGCAACCGCCCGTAATCTTGCCCCCTATTAAACCGAGCTAGGGCCGGCGGTGGAACCGACCCCAACTTACTCCCTCCCCCTCTTCTCTCTTCCAAAGCCTCTCCACCTCCATTTCTCCCATCTTAGCATCTCAAATCCTCCTCATTTCGAAGCAAAAGATCAACAATCTCTCCTTCTCTTGAAGATCTCACTCAAGGTATTCTCTAAGAGCCCTCTAAATTCTGTTTTTGATTCATTTACTCTTTTTCTTTACTATCCACACAAATAACAGTAGTTATGGGCTCTAGAAGATCCTCAAGGGACAAAGGAAAGAGGAGATTAGTGGAAGATTTTGATCTTACCCTCTTTGATTCAAAGTATCATGCTGAAAAATTCTCCTCCTTTGAATTTAGAAGTGTCCATAAGGGAAAACATGTAGATTTAGATGAACTAAGAGACTTAGAGACAATCCAATGGTTTGCCAACCTAGACCTACTCCCTATTTTATAAATTAGTGAACCCATCTATCCAAGACTTGTTAGATTGTTTTACAACAATCTACAAGTAGATGAAGAAGAAAGAATGTCCACCTATCTCCTAGGACAACACATCTCCATTATGGATAAATTCA